>JAYRBT010000178.1:25894928-25931650 GCA_036023395.1 Myiotriccus ornatus | reverse complement strand
GTATTATGAGTAAGGGGATTTTTAAAAGTCTTAATTTCTAGCAAAATTAGTAATGCTACCTGGGGCTTGGAAATGTGTTTCATATCACAGAGAGGCATTAAAAGTGAATTAGAAAAAAGAAATCAACTTTATAAACTTGCTGAATCTTAAGAGTTTCGTGAGATGGTTTCAGAAAACAGCCCCAACAAGTCCCCTGAATGTTTTAATAGTTAAAGGACTGAACTTCCTCACATAAACAATGTGGGACAGCAGAAGCTGAATGAAGCTCAGATGCTCAGCAGTTGCGAGACAACACTGAATTTTATTTAACCAGGTTAAATGGTATGGGGTAATGGAGCCACACTCTATGTATTTCAAGGAGGGCTTGATGGGTTTTATTATTATTTTTACAAGAAAAAAATTAATTCAGGTGATAAACAGATTTAGATTAATCTTGCATCTTACTGTATTTTTGAACAATTTACTTCAGACTGTTCCTTAGACAACACAGGAAAGAAAAAGGCAATTGCTTTACCATGTTCTCCCATCATTATAATGGGATGCACCAGATTGCTGTTATTGAATATATCAATCCCCCAGGTTACATTCTTCTTCATCTTCAGCCTTGCCTTTCAAGTGAGCTCTATCCTTATTAAAAGGACTAGAATCTGTCCTCAGGCATACCCTGTCTTTGAAGATGACGTCCCAACCACATTTTATGGAAAAGACCTCTCAGTTTGTACCTTTGCCAAACTGCGTAGCAGGTTTAAACAATTATGCAAGACAGTAGATTTCAATTCCAGGCTCGTCTTACTCAGTCTCAAGTTTTAAAAATAATATTTTTCTTTCTGCTAGGGCACTTCCAAACAATGATGATCCAAAGGCATTAAAGAAAAAAAAGTTACAGCTTAAACAATGCGACACAGATTATGAATAAAGAAACCCTTCCCATATGGAAACGTTTTAAAAATTTGACATTTCTTTTCAATATGTGTTAATCAGAAAGGCAGTAGTGAATTCTGACTGCTTCAGACAGAAAGGAATCAAAACTCTTGGGATGCATTACACAAAAGAGCAATTGCAAAGAAAGAAGAACAATCCTATAGTTTCTTTTAAAACTGGACTCCTAACAGTGTTTTCTTAAATGGCTGGGAAAGTCAGCAGTTTGAAGCCAGCCACATGTTACTTATCAATGCTTCAGATGCAGGGTTAGTAAGAAAGGCCATGTCTGGTTCCTTTTGCAATTGGGAAAAATCTCTTTTGAACTCTTTCTGGGGGACTGATGGGGGAGAAAGTGTCAGGAAAAGGATCTGACAGGTTCTGCACAGTGAGGGGCAAGGAACGTCTAGAGTAAAATCTCTTGTCTAAAATGAGCAAAGAGACAGAAACCTCTCCTTCAGCACTGGAGACGCCAGATAAAATGTCTGACTCCCTTGTATCTTTTTTCCAGCCACAGATTAATTCCTTTTTATACTTTTTGCCAGCTTCTCATCTTACCAGGAGGCTACAGGGGAGGCCAGTCCAGCACTGCAGGGAATGCAGCCACACTGGGACTCCATGTATAGCATTCTCCCAAGATCCCAGGAAAACATCTTATATTTTAAATACCCCAAGCATCACAGAAGACTCCAATTTAAAGGTGGAACCAATCATCTGAGTGATCTTAAAGGAAAAGTCAAAGGACCAGGAAATTACCCTGGTTCTTGAAATGAAAGGCATTATGGATGAACACTGCCAATATCGCCAGTTTTGCTCTTGGACGGGATTTCTCTTCTGTATTGTCAATTCTGTCCAAATTACAGACCTGTGTAGTTCTGTGTCACCTGCAATGTTAGCATAAGTACCCACCAACAGGTCAAGAACTGAACATATTTCATTTTTACCAGCACTGTAAGTTTCTCTGCCCTTTCTTTTCGACTCTTCAAGACGCCAAACAAAAATACCTTTTCCTTTTCCCCTCAATCACAAAGACAAGTGCTTGATATAATCAGTCTCTAAACCTGTACTAATAGTAGAAATTTGAGAAATTAATTCCATATAAACTGTACTCTCACCTGTAGCAAACTGCTCTTGCAGATGCGGCAAAAGCAACCTACACAGCTACAAATATGGAAACTTAGCATTAACAGGACAGGAAGCACCAGAGTTTATAAGTAATAATTTGATGCACTCTTAGTGGAAGAAGGCAGCTCAGTATCTCTCAGTTTAAAGTGCACATAAGTATAAAGTCAGCTTTTATTAATCAAAGCCATTGTCTTTACATTTTCACGAAATGGTAATATTTTTACTCCTTCCTTGCTTCTGCCTCACAGTGTTCCATTTGCAAGGTAATATTTCACAGCAGATAAAGGACAGAAAAACTTTCTCCAACTAAAAAAAAATCCCTCAAAAGAATCCTATCCAAGCGTTAGCAAAAGGATTATTTTAATATAGTCTTTTTGGTTACATAACAGGCATGAAAACGTAAGTTATAACACTGTCTTATTTTAATCTAGGCCTGAGGAGCTATAGACAAAAGACTGATAGACAAAAAATACTTCAGATAAGAGATTAGGCACCCAAATCCCTAAAAGTCTGCACTGTAAGAATGCTTGCTGCCTATTACTATAAAAATGAACACAATATATGCTATCTATACCACAGGAGTTCTTGTAAGACATAAGAGCAGTGTCTGAAGAAGGTATTAAAAAATCCTCGGTTCCTCACTTGTAAAATACAGGCTGCTGCTCAGGTTCTGCCACCTTCATACTCCTCCTTTTGCATCTTTAGGAACTGCACTTATAAAAATTAACTGATGGGCAAAGTTTGCTAACTATTGTGAAGAATGTCAAAGCTGCAAGCACCACATTCACTCATCTTTGATGATACTTACCAGCTGGTCCATGTATCCCACTGTAACAGCAGGGAATATCCACCTCACTGTGGCTGGAACTTGCAGGACACCTTGTTATCCTTATGCATATGCAGTTCCATTACATATTTGGAGCAAATATTATGCAGCACTGTTCAGACACACATCAAAGCTGAGGTACAATTTCATGCCACAAAAGTATTCTGTGCAACATCAATGAGATTATTGTGACAAGGGTTTTTTTGCCTGTGCTTTTTAATAAAACCACTTTCAAAGTGCCAATTTCCTGATTCGGTTCCCTCTCCCCCCTTAAAATCATTAAACTAAATGATAAGAACACAGCCAAGAATTCAGACAGTAAAATATTTTAGGTACCTTGATTTTTTCCACAGTTCTCCTTCTTTCTAGTAATGTAGTTGACCTGTAAAACAGAAGAAAGAGATGACTGACTTCTGGTAGGATTTTGAATGTTATTGGAATATAATGTACACTAAAAGCATTGATGAAACATTCACTTTTTTGAACTCTTTTTCAGATTTTTTCATTGAATTGCATTTTGTTACCATATAATGCATTTTTCCACATACAGAAGTCTCAAAGGGAAGTCTCATTTAAGAGCACCTCATTGGGAATCTCGCCATTTACTAGGTTACAAGCCAAAAAGTAAAATCCAGACTACCAGCCTCACTTTTAAAATAGAGCATAACAGCCACAATTCCTCTTCTAGCCTATCCATCAGAAGCTGAACTCCAGAGCAGTCACTGTGCTGTGGGGTGGGTGGGGAGCCGGGACAGGGGCAGAATATCCCCCTTAGAGGGCTGGTGTGCAAATTCATACAGAAACAACCACCCTGCTCCAACCCTTTCCCACCACTGAGCAGCAATGGGTCTTCCTCTTGCCTTTGTCCTCTAACATGGAAGTAAATTAATAAATAAAATAGTAATTGTTTGCTTCTTCCATCTTTCATCCTCTCAGTCTTCAAGTACAAGTTATCTTCAGTCAAACCTGAGAAATTATTTCCATCACCTCCCCTTTTCCCTCAACTGCTCCACCAAGGAAAAACAGTTGAATTTCCTGGGGTACAGGGGCCAGACTTCTTGATTTCATACATATATACAAAACATATGCTACATTTCCTTTTTTAAGATCTATACATGGCAAATTAGACATTTTATGCATCGTGAAAACACGGAGCTCAGCCAACCATGAGGCATGGCTGGTACTTGTCACCAACTTGTTAACCCATTTTTATTCATCAGGCTGTTACAGCCTCTGTCAACTGTCCCCAGCTTTTCCTTTTTACTCTTTCACAACTTCAGTGTAGTATCCTCAAACATTACTGTTTGGATCTTCTACTATCATACTACAAATACTTCACCAGTTTCAACATTCCAGCAGGTTGGTTATCCTGTTCCCCATCATCACTAAAGGCTGAATTATTCAACGTTCTCTGTGAGTTTCAGGAGTAAAAGAACTAACTTTTAAAAAAAAAAAGGATACACAAAAATAGTGCAAGTAGAATCATGCAAAGTTACTGTAAGAGATTATTGTCACAAGATCCTCCAAAGCAAAAAACAAGCTTCCAAGAGAAGTTAAAATGTTAGTGCCCGTGTGCTCAAATTGTCTATTTTCCCAGAATTATTTAGTTCCAGAAAGTCAATTCCTTGTTCACTTGAAAAATAAATGTTGCCATAATATGGCATTATTTTCAGCAAGTTTGCATTTAGGAACGAACAACGCACATAAACAGAGTATTAATACAGGTAAACCGCCACAAAGCTATTTCACCTACTTTTAGACTTGAGAGGAATATAGATTAAGGGGACAAAATTGTCTCTGTCCAGGTGCCCTAAAAGTGGCTTGGGCATATTTGCTTATTTTGCTGTCCTGCCAATGCTCCCTGGCAGACCACACAAAGTGATGGCAGTGACTGGGGAAAGAAGAGGAAGTGTGTTGGCATCAAAATGCCACATTAGAGCAGGAGTACTCCACAGCATCAGGAATTTAAACACTTTAACGTGACTGTTTATTCTTGGCATGAGTACAGTTTATTTTTCATCTACTTCACACTGCTAGAGATAAGGGAATGCTATTTTTATGCAAGTTCCTGATATGTTATTTTAAGCATAGCTGTCACCAGCAAGAAGAGACCCTGACTTGCAGGCTAGCAGCTACTGTTTCCAGAGGGCATCAGTAGACCATTCTCAGACATGAAAATTTAAGAGTCTCTCCAATTTTGCCATCTTCAGGTCTAATAGCACTGGTTGGCACAGCACAGAGGTGCCCTTATCTGATGGTGTTTGACACTGCTTTAGCCTCCCTAGAGTTGCCAGCGGAGCACGGACCAGCAGAGCAGGGGCACCTTGCTCAGCTGTGTCCCCACCTCTGGGCACTGGGGAAGTTGGAGATCCTACAGCTCTCAATAAAAGGAGGCAGTCTGGGAAACTGCTGAATCCAGAAACTGTGACACTCCAAACATAAGCGCTTTTGAGCAAATTTTTTTCCCGCCCTTTGTCACAAGCTCTTTGCTACAATCCCTTTCTTCTTCTCCCTCTTTGCGACCCTTCTCCCTATTACGCACTTTCACAAGCTCTTCCTCCCGTCCCAATTCAAAATTCTCATTATTAAAACAACAACAAAACCGCTTGACAATTGCGAAACTACTGTGCTGTTTGGTGCCGTGACCTTATTCACTCTGCTTAATCCACCGGGGTCTTTGCACCCCACTCTACACACCCCTGGAGTATGGGCAAGAAACTCTTTGACGTAGGCACTGGCCAAGAATTGTCTTCACTGTGCTTTTTTGGGCTGTATTCTCAGCTTTTTTTCATCAAAATGCCTCTATGGCCAAAATAAAATTATACATTCAGTAGCAAGGGATGCAGATCATATCAAGAACTGGAAAAAGAAAATCGGGAAAGGAATAACAGTCATACGCTAAAGAACAAAGTCAGCTCTCAGATCAGGGAAAATAATAACGGAAGTACATTCTTGGATGAATAAATTAGGAAAAGAGATGGATGTTAACTCAAGATATGACAGCAGCAAGACAAATATTGAATATGAGCAGCTTCAAAAAAATTTGCAATACATCTGAATAACTGCGTACGTCAGAAATCAGACATACTACACAAATCTTAACAGGATATTGAAAATGCAAGTACAAATTAAATGTTATGTGAGAGTTTCAGCCTATAGGACAAAACGATTTGTGTGTCAGAGATACCATTTATCTTCTTGAGAATTAAAGGGCAAAAGCCACTTGGTTACTTGAGAGTTACCACTCCCTTGGTCAGAGAAGCAACATTTTAGAGCTGCATCCAGAAAGTATGAGTAATCACAATGACAGATAGTGCAGGAACTGATGGGATATCCCAAAGAAACATGTCCTGGAATGAAATTATAATCTCCCTCAGCTACTCATATTATAATGGCTGATCAGTGCGCATTAGGAAAATACGCTTCTGGTTTGAGTCCAAACCTTGAGTATAAAAGCAAAGCTCTGGTAAATATTTAAGAGAATTTTGAGTTCCAAACTGAAGGGCTAGCAACTAAGTTCTTTTCTTTTTAACAAGCAAAACCATCAAAACATTGTGCAACTCTAAGAGCCCTTAAGGAAACAATTGGGAATTTTTCATAACATGGTATTTCCTTATACCACTGGCCACAGGAATGCAAACAGTTCCACCAAACAGATTTGTTCATTGGAAACAACTGACAAGCTAACCATGTTTCCATCTTTTCCACTCTCAGCACTCAGCATACAAAACAGATGATATAATAGAATACAGAACTATCATACCAGGCCCACAAGACATCTTTAACTCAGCACCTGAGACTTAACAAGAATATACTCCTCCTGAGGTTTAGAGAGAGAACCTATGTCTAATTATTTAGCATCTTTATCTAAACAATGTTACATCTCTTTTAACCATAAACAGAGCCCTAGCTCCATCCACAAATCAGCGCATCAGTAACAAGACTCACTCGAAGCATTCCCTGATGTAAATCAGGCAGGTGAGGCTAGGGAGAAGCACTGGTACAAAAACGTGGGTTGGTACTCAACTTGGTTAGTGAAAGAAAAAACAGTGAGTGCTACCACACTACTAGTTGTACACCCTTTGTACCTTACACAATATCCTCCGTGTAATTCCAATGAATAGATTTCCTCATCACCTTCTCCATTTGGGATTATTATTTGAGCGATGCCAACTGACACTGTGAATCCCTCCAGAGGAAGCTGGAAATGTTTGGGTATCTGTACAGGCAATGGCACTCTTAGTGCTCACTCCACCAGTCTTCAGACCTTACATGAGGAGATGAAGTATCAGACACACATCAAGGGAAAGGCAAGACAAGACTGACAAAGGGATTTAATTTTCTTGACAGCTAATTAACAAGTCACTATCGCAGAGAAAGCAATTTGCACTCTGTTCTGAGCTTCATGCTGTGAAGAGGGAAACAGAGAATAAATGAACATAAGCAATTGTAAAAACAGAGAGTCTTGTCAGAATTCAGAAGGGCACCAGGAATGCCAAAAGGTGTTACATCAGCACCCTGACCAATATCTGTCATTGCAAATCTGCAACTCAATTAAGGCAAGATTTTAATGAGAGCTACAACTGGACTTAATTCCCTCCATTCAAGCTGAAGGAAAGCAAGGGGAAGAAGTCATAAAAACAGAGCAAAACTGAAATGTGCTACAAAGAGACCAAATTGTTTTCAAATGAAAAACACCAAAACAAACAAAGCCCCTGAAAGACACAGCTTTATGGAATTAGTTTGCCAAACAAGTCAAGAATGTTGAATAGTAGAAAAGACAGACAAACGTCTTAATTTCAGATAGAGATGTAAAAAGACTTTGCTTGTGTGAAACTGTTTACAATCCACGGCAGAGAGATTGTTTTTCTTGTAGTCAAGGAAACCACTCTTACAATTACAAGATTTCAAATTTTGGACTTCCTCTTTTAGGAGGGAATGTGGAAAAATCCTCAATGCTCTTCAAAAAGGAAAATGGGATATGGCTCTGGTGTCCCATGTACAGATAAAAAGGGCCACAAGGATCTGACAACAAACTCATCCCAATGGCACCACGGAGGAAGAAACGTATCCATACTGTACTTTAATCTTCTGAGATAATCAATGATAAAATAGTCATTGCAAGTCTCCCGTAATATTTTCACATACAAAACCATTTACCAGAAGTTACTAAACAGGAAGTTAAATATTTCAAGCCAGGCTTTATTTTAACTGTTGCATCTCTTAATCTTTTCATTCTATGGGAGATGCACACTGAACTCTTGAACGCTGACCTTTTACCACACCACATTCATGGTTTTGAAGAATTCAGCTTTTTCGAAGTCAAAACACATGAACCCTCCCCTCCTTTTTAGATGATTTTGAAGATCAAAACATAAGTCATACAAAGAAGCATCTTGGTTTAATTATAATAATAGAACAAAAATTATTTTTCCAGTTATCTTGACTAGATAACCAAAGTGTGTTACACAGCCTTGACCAATGCCAAGGAGTGCTGAGATTTAGAACACTACTCAAAAGCTATTTCTTATTTTTATTACTGCCAGCATCCTAGAAAAAAAACATGCATCAAAAGCTTTTCAATTTAATCTCACTCGTGATGATATAGAGAACTACTCAAACTCCGCAGACTGTAAGGTAAAGACAGTAGAACACACCCCAGATTTCCATAATTAGAACATACTAATACCAAGCTATGCAAGAAATTATTTGCTGGTTTTAATTAAAATTCTCAGTTTATTTTTATTTTTTCCTACAGTCACTGCAGCAAGATGCATGTTCAGAATGAAAAGAAACTACCGAGCAAAGTCTATGTAACATAGAATTAGCACCACCAAGAGTGAAAGCTTTGGTGGTGATAAGGAAGCACAGACTGATTTTAGAAAGGTGTTAAAAACTCCAAGCTATTGAAGAATATCTGAAAAGCTTTAATTGTGTCTTCTGGCTGAAATAAATACATGTGCAAATCAAGGTGTTATTCACATTCACCTTATGGGTTATAGTTTATAATAATACTTGTTATTTCATTTTACCTCTGCTACCTGATAAATCCCACTAATAAAGGCCCAATGCTCAATAACTCAGTATTGTAAAGAATAGAGCTGCTATCTAATAGCTGCCTTAGTGATTTTCTCAGGAATACTGTAAAATTAGCTTCAGGTGAGGTATTTTAAATAGTGCATTATTAAATTTCATATAAATACAGTCTAAGCAATAGGAAATGGCACGGTCAGAAATCATCTGAGTGGCCTTAAGATGCGGATGTCTGGTACAGTTCTGCAACAGGCCTCCTAACTGGCCTCAGAAAAATAATTTCTACATTATACATTTTTGCCCCCCTTGGTCCCTTAAAATGAGGTGAAGTGCCCACTGAGATTGGCATGAGCAAAGGTGTGTGTTAATAGACTGCATCTCTTCCAGTAACAGGTACTTCAAACCAGACAAAACACAAGTGCCAAGTGCAGGTTCAAATAGGGCTGTCAAGGGGAGGTGGACAGTGCTGCTTTAGCCTTCCTTATGAAAAATGAACAAGCATAGGTTAGAGTGACACGAAAGGTACAAGCATCAAAGCTTCAAGAAAGGAATGGGCACATCAAGAAGCAAGATCTCTGCTTCCTTGGGATCCATCTCTCACAGAAGGAAACAAGATCAACTTCCAAACTTGCTCAGGTATGTGTACTTGAGATACCATTCTCCTAGACTGGCATGTAAAATATATACTTACACACCTGCAGTTACAGTACTGGTATGACAGTAGTGGTCTGCCCAAGGATACAAAGCAAGGCAAGACTCACAGGGAGTCTTTCCACGTCTCCATATTAAATAACAGTAAGACCTGGTGGATTCTCAGCTACATTTCATTTCACAGCAATTTTTTTTGCAAACTGTCTTTGCCACTTCAGCTCTAAAAAAATGTCCATTCAGGATGTTTTTAATAAGAAGTATTTTTGCTAACTTGATGCTTTGACCACCTGAGAAGCCACTGATTCTTTTCTAATCTCACCTTTTCCTTTAATACTGTTTTGTTTTTATTTCAAAGCCATTGAATCCACAGCACCCCTACACATCCACTCACACACAGTTTTGTCTTTCAGCTCTGAACCTCTGGTTCTACCACAGCAATATTACTTCTGAGCATTTCCAGCAAGGTTTACTGGCATTCTCCAGCTCATTTTGAGACTGCTGAAACTTGCCTCATACTGTGCCTGCAAACAAGAAGAGAACAGTGGAAATCAAAGTGAAGACCTGCAGCTGAAGTTTCAAGGGGCTGGAGAGGATTTTCCCTGTGCTCCCAATAGTGATGGGGACACTTAGCCCAGTCACATCAAGCCATGGCACAACCTCACAAGAGGAATCTCTGTCTGACAACAGACAACCACAAGATGTTTCACAACACAAACTTCAGAAATATGGAATTATTTTCTTCCAGTGTTAACTTGGATTAAAGTTAACAGCCGCAGCTGGATTCATGACACCACTATTGCTGCAAAACTAATAATGTTCAGTGTACATCCAGATATTAAAATATTTTTCATCAGCTACAAAGTACCAAACCCTTTATTTATTGGAACAAGCTGTTGTTGGAAGTTAAGATTACGATTTGTTCACAAACTGGCCAACTTCACTACTTTCATCAGTATTCTTCCTAATTTATTCTGACATTATGAACAGAAATGTTGTCTCTTTATATTCTTCTATTTAATCATGCTCCTGAAACGGTCAGTCCAGGCCCCAAAGCTTAGAAAGGACAGAAATCAGCTACACTTTTTTTTTAAACTCTGTATCTCACTTGTTCACTTTTGACTTCCACACAGCTTAATTCAGCCAACCTCCACCCTAACCCCTGGGAGCATCTTGTACTTTCCAGCCATCTGGACTGTATTTACATTACTAAGAAGAAAGTCAAACTTGCTCATGAACAAAGAAAAACCTCCTTACTATCTTTCTGTCTTGTCTGTGCAGTTATTTTCTAAGTTCTTATTTTCTCAAAAAAAATATTCTCTCTGAAGAGCTCACACAATCTTCCTTGTGAGCTCTACTGATGTCATACAACTTCTTCACTTACCATGTTCTGGTGCTGCCTTAATAAAAAAAAAAATTAAAAAATAGAAATTATTATTTTTCCCCTCAGTTTTCACCTTCTCTTCACAAAAGTCCTTACAAAGAGCACAAAAGTTCATGAATGATGGTTTAGGATAGAAGAAATTGTACCAAAGTGTTTATTTAGAGAGTAAGAGTTTTGCAAATAAAATTAATTATTGCCAAACTGAGATCAGAGACAAATTTTAAAAGGAACATAGATAAACATTTACTTTTGAACTTGTACCCACTTTGATGGTATCCTTCCCCCTGACAGCAACTGCTGCATCTGAGCTCCTCCAAAAAAAGATGAACATGTCATTTTTTAAAATGATATTTTCATCAAAATATCTGTGCTGTGACCCCTCTCCCAAAACAGTGGATCACATGTGCTGAGGAACACTCGCAGAAAAAGCATAAACTGCAGAAGACAAGTAACCGCCTCAAACCGGTTTTACTTCCAACCACATGTTCTTAAACCCCACCTACTTTTATCTGGTTTTATGTGAGCTGCTGTATAAGTCTGCCTTTTAGTGCATTTTATAACCCTATTTTTCAAGGCACACTATCTCTTTCGATCAAAGGTAGTCAACTAGAGCTTATCATTAAAAGCTATTTTGCAGATTACTCTGCTCCACTTGATATGCACCAGAAATCTGCATCAAGTTTAAATGAAAGCCAGATTGGTGCCTTTGTTACAGGGAAAATTAATGAAGGCAATGAGCAATACTTGACATTCAGCTAACTTTTTAACCAGGAACTGAAGGTTCCCAATGCTTTGCAATGCTTGATTCAAACATCTGATTAATTTCAAATATTAATGCAGGTTAATAAGCTAATTTAATACCTGCATAGGGAAAAAATGCCAGTGTAGAACTATAGTGTAACATAAAGTAGAAAACACATACTAGGAAGAAAAATACCTTTCTAGAGGGGTGATTGCTTAGCTGCTGTTTATTTTCAAGTTGAACCTCTGAATTTAATTCAACAAAGTGAGCTTTCAGAAGCATAATGAGTTGTAATGATTATGTTAAATATCTTCTCATCCCTTCAGCAACTCTTCTGGAATACCAAGGAGTACAAGTTCAATTACAGATGTGTGGGAGGCTGCATACCACCACCACAGTAAATTCACTGGAGGAGGAAATACATAGTAGAGAGGCAACAATGAATTAAAAACGTAATGAATAGGTCCACGTGAAAAAATAACTACTGAAATAACTCAGCCAAACACTACCACATATAAAATAATGCAAAAGCTCTGGACACAAATGCTTGAGCCAGCATTATTAAAGGTACAAAGCTGAGGCAGGAACACTTCCCCTGCCAACATTTACCTCTTCCACATCTGTGAAAAGAGGACTTAATGCAACATTAACAGAACCAAACATTCTGTTTCCTTGCATTCATAGATGCCAGTTTCTAGACGGATTCAACATTGTCCTTCCCAGTTTTTTCCTCCTCATCTCCAAAATCTAAAAAAGGTCTGACCATCAGTATGAATAAACACAGTTTGTCATTAAAAGTAGCTGAAGTGTAGTGAAGATGCAACATTATTTCTGCTTTAGGGAAGCACTGCCA
Organism: Myiotriccus ornatus; assembly: GCA_036023395.1. Lineage (NCBI taxonomy): Eukaryota > Metazoa > Chordata > Aves > Passeriformes > Tyrannidae > Myiotriccus > Myiotriccus ornatus. The sequence continues at coordinate 25,919,121 of JAYRBT010000178.1, read as the reverse complement.
AATTACTTCCCAGAAAAAAAAACAACAGGAGATCTGTTATCAGTTGAGTAATATCTCTACTAAGAAGAACTTCCCCCGTCCGTGTGATTTCAAGCTGTTCAAAATTTGCCCATACTTTGTAATACTTTTTCTTTTCGGAGTGAAGACACGGACAATAATCAATCAGGCAACTGAACTCCCTCTTCTTGAGGCACAAGCTGAACATTTCATGCAAGCTACTAAAAATAAGTTTTACTTCCAGCAATGACAACTCCTTGCAGCTTAATCAAAGGAATAGCAATCACAGCCTAATGGGCTTTATTTTCTAGAGCATCCAAGCTGGAAAGTTATCAGTAAGAGAAGATTCACTGCAGAGAAGAGAAGAAACTGCAAAGAAGTGAGGACTAATATACTTACACTTAGTCTGCATTGATTTAATTTTATTTATTTCTAACACAGAGAATGTGAAGTGACTTGATGCTCAGTCACAGATACGTTATGAAATTAGTTTCTAAGGAAACGGAGCAGAATCTGAGGGAACAAAATTTCTGTGTTTGTGCTGCTTCCGTAGCAAACACAGAATCGGCTGCAGAAAGCACAAGAAGCAAAATTCCTCCAAACCAATTAAGGAACCTTGAGCATCCTAAACTAGCAATTTAACTGGCAGCCTCACTGGTGAGGCACATGCATCTATTTGAGGAGGGAGAGCACAGGGTGTAAGCAGGATGCACACCAGCTCACTGCCAGTACCAGCCTACTCCTCTCGACTGCAGTGCAGGAAGAGACACTAAAAATAATACAGCTGGCACTTAATATAGTCTGCTCGTTCATGCGTGCAGAGGCTCCTCTGTGACTTCTAAAAAATCTGACTGCCCACGTCTCGTGGTTCCTCTTTCAGAGAAAAAACAAATTTATAACCAGTGAGGCAGCAAACTTTTCTGTACAGGAACTCAAAGGGGGTCAGGTGAAAGGTGGGGATTTTTAAGAGGAATTTCCACACCATGAGTACAAGTATCCCTCCAAGCCTGGTGGCATGGGGCTGTTTCAGATGCTTTCCCCAGCTGGTGGTGTGCCCAGAGAGCAGGCATTGCACTCAAGATGCAGACAGACCCAAAGGGCAGCTACACCAGGGGACTCCACATGATGAGATCCTCCAGGCCAAAATAATAAGAATTCTTTGGAGAAATTAAAACTTTAGAGGTAAGTAGTGTACTTCCTAAACTTTGAAATGAAACATTCCTTCTACCAACCAGCCACATAACCCACTGCTTAGCAACAGAGGCTGCACACGTGTATGTGTCTGCAAGAGGCAAAACAAGCTTTGTAATCCATCATTCTCACGACACAGCAAGACAATTTCTCTCTGGGTATACACAGGGTTTTAAAAAAATAAATAAAAAAAATCTTAAATTCACATTTCAAAATAAATCCATGTCCCCTTTAAGTTCAATAAAAACTAGATGGTGAATTGAAAATAAAATCTTTCTAAAGCAGTTCCAATACATGCGTTCGAGTGGGGCTCATTTCAACTCCAGAGAGAACTCTCCTTGGTTTTCCTTCATGCTGTGTTGTTTTGGGCAGTGACAATTCTTTTTGCACAGCTATCTACTTTGCAATAGCAAAACATTAATGCAACTCGAAATACCAGTGTTAAGAGTCTACTGCTAAAAGTGTCTGCATGAAGGCCAGCAGCCCAGAGGTGACAGCCCAGGCCTGAAATCCCAAATACATTACCACAGGCTGGGAGATAATAATTCCACTGTGCTATCCCACTGCAGAATGCACATCAATACTCATCTCTATCTATAAATCAGTGGAACCTATTTTAGGCACAAAAGCTTCAAAATAAATCCTTCCGACCAACCTCTCAAATTAATTACGCAAATGCTGCATGAAAGTGCACAGATCATTTTTACTTCAAAATTTTAAAAGCCTGCACAGACAATCTGAAAGGAAAAGAAAGCAAATGCCTAATTATACACGTTGAATAATTCAGATAATGGTCTGTCACATGCCTTGTTCTGAATGCAAATCAGAACAATGATTTTAGCTGTAAACACAACATGGAAATGTCAAATAACTTTGATCTTGTGTCTGGCAAGAACATGCTTCTTTAAGATACCATTCTATATTCAGTGGGATATATATATAATTTTTTCCTGTTGAGTCTCAAAGCCTTTCCTTACAAAATATACCTTATCAGATATTCCAGTAGAGATGAATAATCATATTTCCCCAAACAGAAGGATGCTGCTGCTCACTGCCCTGCTAGAAACACTAGAAGCAACAATATTTTGTTTACTGAATTACCTTTGTTCAAGCAAAGTGTGATTGTTTCTGCATCCAAAATGCCCATAAAGGAAGGCTGTACTCAAAAGTTCCTGTGCTGAGGGGCACTTACCACTTCAGGGAGAGGAAGCAAGGCATAGCCACAGCAAGCAACTAAACTCCTTACACCTGCTGTGGAAATGAGTCCTAACATGCACTCCAAGCATGTTTAGCAGGTGGGATTTTCTTCATTTCAGTCTATATCTTTCTTAGACACCAAGAAACCAGCAGAAATCAAGAGCCATATGAAGGGAAGGGCTAAAACTGAACAGATGAGAATGCCCAGGTTACACATGCCAGGGAGGCAGCAGGAACCACTGGTGTCCTCTTCATGCCTGGTACTAGGGAAATTCCTTATACCACTACACGACAAATTCAGCATGTGTTGAAATTCATTTCAAGACAACATTATTAAGGGCAGAGTAGGCTCTTAAGGAGACAGTTCCACAACTCAAGAAATTTAGGCTATCAGTTGGAAAAGAACAAGCAAAGAATTTCAGTGGCGACATGATGACAGTGGCTATTTCAGGTGTAAGTGCAGCAAGAATGTCTATCTGCTGTATGGTGAAACAGGCTTTCCTTCCCAACACGTTTTTTCACTTACAGGTAAAACACAAGACACTAAATTTCATATTGAGATTACACTAGTCTTAAGGTATGAAGAAACTCTATGAAAACAACAGTTTAGGAAAATAAATGTACAACTTAAGTGACAGATAACTGGAAAAGATTTAGGGGTCAGTCCAATGAAAACACTGCTGCTGCACAGTTGTGCCTGGTTGGACCACCTCACAGAGACAAAAGACAGATCCTGTCAGATACTGCTGCAGTAGATACTATAACAAAGTTTACTGATGCAATCCTTGTTTGTCATTTGCCACACGGATTCCAGTTTTCCAAAGGAGAAAAGAAAAAAAACAGGACCATTAAAACTCTGCATAACTGTTACAGTCAGTTGACTAAAGATGTAGACAAGAACAATACCCAAACTTATTTAAATTCAGGAAAAAAAATCTCTCCTTTGAGAATACCTGGGCCGTGCAAAGCTTCAGAAGATTGCTCAATTAGTCTAACTTGTTTTGCCACCACAAGCAAAAGGAAATTCTCGTGTCTTTACTCTGAAAGAGACTTCATTCCACAATACACAGTTCAAGCTTTCTCGAAAATAGAAGCTACCAGGATATAAGAACAGGACCAGTTAACCTTTCTTTCCCCTTCAGAAATAAAGGGGATTTTTTTTCTTTTTTCCCCTCAGTTGAGACAAAACATTATTTGCAGCTTAGTCAAAGTGACTCACTTCCACAAGCTCCTCCAACACACTTCTAGCAAAGCCCTTTTGGGAGGGAATAGATTTTCCTCCCTCACAACCTTAAGTTGAAATGATACTCAAGTGTACAGTTAAAACAGTACAAATATAAATTACTGCTATGTAAAAAGGATGCAAAGTATTTTTATACGTTCCTCCCTCAAGAAAGGAAGGATGAGAACTCATTTGGTTTCAATCAAACCATGCCATCCCCCTCCTCACCTCTCAGTAGCCGTATTTCTAATAAGGTCCTCAGCTTAGGCTAAAGGCATTTATTGTACACATCTTGATCCCTTCAACAAAAATTACTTAAAAGAAGGGAAGAGAACATGTGCTGATCAAACAGAATGCTACATAAAGACTGCATGAGATACACGTTGGAAGGCCAGTAAAATTAATCCAAGTCCAGGTCTAAAATAAAACAGAACTACGGAAGTGTAAGATTCCCTGAGTACGTGCACCTCACTCAACTTACACAAGCCCTTACCCACCTCTGCAACTTGCTTCCACTGCTAAAACTGCTAAACTCGAGAAAAAAATAGCCACTTTCATGTGCTGCTCCTACAACACTGTCACATTGAGAACTCGTACATCAAATCCCGTTAGGAAAGGGAAGAAAACTAGGACAGACATCTTCAACTTGAATTTGTGGAATAATTCAAGTCTAATCTTGAGGTTTTAGCTAAGCTTTTCTTTTTACTCTTTGTTAGTAATATTTGCCCATTCAGATAAAGTTTGGAAATGTAACCAGAGACTTGTTACCTAATTAAATAGAAATCCTATCCAGTCTAACATTTTATTAAGTCAAGACACTACTTAAGACACCATCTGTATTCTCCCCTCACTGTCCTCCTGGCCATCAGCTCACTCCTCATTTGCTGTTCCATTCACCACCTCTTGTTACTTGTTCCATTTCTGTTCAGCAAAAGGCATAAGTTTGTAAATTTCTATGAAAACAACCATAACTGCTTGACAAACACCATAGGAATTGCAAGTTGCAATATCATAACATCTTATGAGCCTTCTCCTAAGTTTGCATCAGCCTATAGGTTTACTAGCAAAGTGCCGTCATGCAAGTTTCCTGTTTTAATATTCCCCCTCCTCTTCTTTCAAGCAAGTTTATTCTCATCCTTAGAAACGGGAAGTCATTAAGTCAAAAATGTTTATACTAAATGAAAACACACATATTGCCATGACTTCTATTCAGTGACTATTGGGTGGTCTCAATCTGACTCCACTTTCTCACCAGCAAGTGCTTCCCTTGGAGAAATTATCAAAGCACAGCCTCAGACACCAAGGATTATAAAGGTATAAACAATCAGCTATTATAATTACAGTTCAGGAGGGTTTTTTTAGAAGACTTTAATATATCCAAAGAGAACTCCCAAACATCTGTTTTCAGTAAGTATTTAAATAATGTTTTCCCCAAACTGTATCAGAAATTGGCTAGTGGTGTGTGTTTCTTGGGATGAGGTCAGCAATGTGCACTAGTGCAGTGCCTTTGTTGCAGTAATCACCACGTTTATTTGTGACAGCTTGTGGTTGAAGGGGGAAATCCACAGCCCACTGGCATGATCGACTGGTAACCTTCAGAACACTGTCTGCAACTGCCTGTGATCACTGTCTCCAACATGCCAACCTCTGGCCATACTGTTCTTATTCATGAACTCGTGTTTCCTCTTAAATTTGAAAAACGTTAAAAAAAAACCAACTTCAGTTTAGTACTTTGATAATAATACATTAATAGGTGGCCCACAAAGACTCCCCATACACAGAACATCTGATTGTAACTCTCTCGACACTAAGAAAAATCTGTCACTTGTGATTTGAGTTTACTGCGAAACTAATCCCAATATACTACGGTTTGCCTTTTGTGGACGTAAATTACATCCCAGGAAAAATCAAACTTCAGTCCATCAGCACAATTTTTCACTTTCTTTTTCAACACTACCTGTCCTTTTTACAGGAAAATGTACTTCCTCCCAACCTCAATATTTTAATTATTAAATAATATTTGGAAGAAATGAAAACGCTTCTCAGAAGAGAGCTGCAAAGCAGTTCCTCAGTAATTATGAGCACTTTCGGGAAACTCAAATGCTCCTGCAGCACACCCACTTGCTTCCTGTGAACAACCAGTGTTCAGAATTATCTGGAGAGGTCTTCCAAAGTGCTGAGAACATGATTTCTGAGCATTTTGATGCTCTATGAATCACCAAGAACAGAACATGAAGCCAAGGAACAGTAAAACATGCAAATGCACATGTACAAACAACAAATAAGAGCTGCTAAGACTAAAAATACCAAACTATATCCTGAACAGAGCAGGAAAAGACCAACAGGAACTTCCACACTATACCACTTCCACCTGAGACTCTTTACTTTTGTTTGGACCCAGAGATCAATCTGAATGTCAGGAATTAATAAAGCTAAGCAGTACAGATCAGCTCTCCAGAGACCAGGCACATCTGCTCAGCAATGCCAAGCTGCCAGCTGGATGGAGTCCCAAAAGCCTTTAAAGGGTCATCATGCACAGCAAAAGCTTGTACTTGAGTAAAAACCTTTTAGCCTAGCAACTAAAAAGGTAATAGATATTCTGTTAATTACATTAAGTAATTAAGTCATGTTTAGCTCTGTTAATTAAGATGCCTAATTTTAAAAGGTCTAATAGCCACAATATTTAAATTTCTGGTTTGTTCTGGGAACACAATAAAGTCTATTCTAAACCCCTGCCATTTTTTTTTGGACTGACTCAAAAAAAGAAGTTATGCTGTTAACAGATAATCAGTTGAAATGGAAAGAAATTAAATAAATTATTACTTGTTGAATACTGCATATTCTAAGCAACTTTAAAGTATAAATAATCAATTTAAAAAATCCAAAATTAAAGACAACCTGGATCTCAGCTGAGATCATCAACCACCCAAGGATACTTCACCTGGGTACAAATCATCAAAATGACCTTTCCTCGTTCAAGTTTGATCAGAGCTTGTTCACGGAAGAAATAAACCCTGCAGTAGCTGGATGATACTTGCCTCCCTCCCCAGTATGCCCCTGCCAGCCACACAAGGTCTGGCAGGGCATAAAAGTGTTCAATCAAGTTTTTGATACATGAAGCTCTTTCTGAAATAACTGCTGGCCTACAAGGAAATTGCTCCTTCCACATATCTCAAATCGGGAGTGCAGTACTGTACACGCTCGGTTAAACACAGCTCCACCTACCGCTTTTTCCACAGCTCCAAGTGGCTCAACTTTCACGCGGTAAAGACACGGCTGACACCCTTTAACACCTCGGTAGGCATGTGCTAAAGAGGTCTGTTGTTCAGGATCACAGCACCCAAAACGCCGCTGCTCAGCATCCCTTGCTCTGAGGCCATCGCAGCTCAATACTCTTTATTACAGGATGCTACGTCTCTGCTATTTGCAAGGTATTTCCAATTCTTCTCTTTTGGCTCATTCCCAAAGAGAACCCAAAAGGTGAATCCAGGCTGGGCCACTTCACAAGCCCCACGGACAGCTTGTTTTTTAAGGAAAGGAGCCACTTTCAAGACCACAGTTAAGATCAATTAGCTGAAATCAGTCTGAACAATTTATGTGAGCAACTGCTAAGCTATTTTTCAGAAGTAAATCACTGCTCCCAAATTCTACTCATAGCAGTGAGCAGTACCAGGGGGTTACTACCAGTCCTAAAAGGCAGTGTGTCAATGAAGGTTTGTCACTGCACAGTATTCCTCTTTCTGACCCCATGCAAAGCTTCAGAAGTACTACCAGCATCACAGGATGTGGGACACTATCCACGAAGGCACCTAGAATTATTAGCTCCCATTCAATTAGCAAATTCAGCTACTAATTTTATATCCCCTTAAGCAGGGCTTATAAACCACACAACACAGTGCCCCTGAGCAGCCATCTGGAAATGCAGATGTCATCTGCTCACCTTTGTAATCTGCTGTAAGGCCTTTCAGATGACGACATATTTCACTGTGGTGCTATATAAATAAACAAAGTATTATAAACAATCATTTTATCTGACTGGGCTTATGTCATATGGTTTGCTTTCTCTGTGAAAGAAAACATGTACATAAAGTGCAACCAGATGTTGTTGGCAGAGAATCGATTTAATATGGACTCATTTCTAAAAACATGATTACAGATGTGGCCTATATCCTGAACCCAATGTTTTAGGGAAAATTCTCTCTATGTATAAGAATTTCACTAATTTTCTACATTTTCTCTAAGTCTCTTAACTTACAAAAAAAAACGTTTCCAAGAATTAAAAAAGTTGCACACCCTCCCCTTTCACACATCCACCACAAAAAATAATTCAAGCACATTCTTACCAAAGGAAAGCTCAGCATTTTACTGAGGAAACCCTGCTTTGCAGCATATTATTGCTATAGCAGCTATGAGAAGGCAACGATGCAGCATAGAACTAAGTCTAGACTGAGCCTCTTCGCAGCAAACAATACTTAGCTATGTCTGCACCTGACTTATAATTTGATTTTCGAAGTACAAAAACAGTTACTATACTTCTGTTTGCAGGACTGGGGAAACTTCAGATGTTTTAAGCAGTTATTTTCAGTGTTATAAATAAAAAAACCACAACAAAACAAACAAACAAAAATCACAAACAAAGACAAAAATCAACAACTGATACATACCAAAGTTTTTGATCACTAATAACATCCTTAAAATCTCTGACCAAATTCATAGAGCTCTCAGTAAGGTAATTCAAACATATGATCAAGGGTTAATTGGTGTACTCTAGGATTGCTTAGGATAAAAGATAGTTGAATTTTGATATAATCACGAGCAATCAACAAAAAGAATGAAAGTAACACCTAAGTTTCAAATTCAATATCAGTGAAGTCTGAACAAGAACTTGGTTCTTTCATGGTGGCTGATTTATAAAATCCTACCAACTTACCTCAAGAAAACTGGAATTAAACTCCAACTCATTTCAAAACAGGATAGAAAGACTGACTGCATCACTCCACATTTGAACCCAAAAGATTTTCACCATATTTGATATGCAGGAATTGAAGTATTTAAGAACAGTCCTTTTAACAATCACCCTCCTGAACTAGATAAGACAAGTTCATCTTCATATGAATAGAGAATACAGTGCTTAAGAAAATTCTAAATATATATAATCTTGACTCTCACTCCACATTCATGCTCATATAGAATTAAACTAGTAAACCCCCAAATATTCAACGGTCACTGAGACTATTGCCTTGGCAATGTATTTATTGAAGGAATTAAAGCACTTGAAGCTAGGTTAGCTAACTACCAGGAACATCACGTAAAATCAACAGGTGAAAAGAAAACAACCCTTTTCCCCAAATTATCTTTCGACTGGACCTTTAGAAAACAAAGACAAGTAACTCTTTCAGAGGACACTGACACTTATGAGGTCCTACATTTATTGGTAAAGCTCAGATATTTGATTAATCTAGATTATCTTTTCCAAGCAAGGTATTATAAAGGTCACATGAAATGATGAAAAACTCAGAGAATATAAATCAAAGCAGGGAAAAGTCCCATTTTCACCTAAGAAACTCTGTGTCAGATGACGTGAATGCAGCTGCAATTTTAAAATCCTCTCACAACCAGCCAATTTCTAATCAACAGGTACAAAACTACTTGCTTCTGCAGGCAGGAAGATGAGACAACTGGAATTTTACACAACTATTTAAATTGTCCCAAGCAACCTTTAACAACAGCTTTAAACATCTGTTTTGAACATAATTTCCAACAGGATTAAAAATATATCTATATGGTTGCACAAACGCAATCTCTAGTGGAGGAATCAGATTGATTTAAAGTGCGGTTAGACCTAACGGCTTGTTCAGAGAGGAAGCTTTGGCAAGGATGGATAAACAAGCACTCTGAGCCCAGAGGTGAGCAAAGCACTTGTTTCTGCTCCATGAGGAAAATGTTATTTTGGTGAGAGAGGCTGCTGAAGTGTCTGAGCTCCGAGGCTGAGCTGTGTTCTCACCCAAGTGTTTCCAGCTACTTTGGTTTGTGGGGGTGATGCGGGTGAGCAGCTCTGCCCACATGCCATCTATCTATGTGGTACCTAAAAATTACTTCCAAACTTCAACTGCTACAGTCTCACTTAAAGAAAAGAGCCCTGCTGTGTAGGTGCACTCACCTACTATTTATAACAGAAGCCTTGCTAGCAAAGCATTTTCCTTAAACATAAAAGAAGCCCCAATTTGAGAAGCCAGCCTATGCTGGGAGAAACAAATGAGGATATGTGCATTTGTTTATTTTTCTTAAGAAGGAAGACAGATAAATTGAGAAGGCAAAACATACAGGTGGTTTCTGGACACATTAATAAATCAATGGCAAAGCTTCCATTCATTTAGAAGTTGCCAGCTATTTCACAGGAAGGGTTTCACTGTCCCAAAAAAGGGATGAACAACAGCAGCTGTTGCATCCTGCAGGATAAAATATCTTAAAAGAAGAAAGATAACATACTGCAGCACTTACACAGCTCATGTTAAAAAGTAAAAAACAAACAAATAAAAAAACAACAACAACAAAAAACCACCTCCAGTTCAAACCTTTTCAGAAATTAAGCCAATATGCAGACAAAAATACTTGAATATAATAGTGATCTGAATAATGAGCTGAGAACTAAGCAGAGAATCGTTATCTGGATGTTATCTGCACAGAGCTGAGAGGACCCACGGATCCAGGCCCCACTGTACAAAGAATTTGTATGCAGGCATAATACCCTAAGTGTGCTATTCACTACTCTGCTGGGGCATCTTAATTAGCCAGCCAAGCCCGAGTTGGGTTTGCCTTGTTTTAAGGCTTCCGGCATCCTTAGAGAGTTCTCCAAAAAGCAATTCAAAGCAGGAATGTGATTAAGGGGAAAGCCTCAGCCGGCTGTGCTGAGTGGTGTGAATACCTCCAGCCTTTCTGCTCCCTCACGGGGTGAGCCAAAGAAAGAGGCCATGTGGTTCAAGAGAAAGTCTCAGTAGCTGCGGATCCGAGATCCGTGCAAACTCCTCCCCATAAGATGCTACAAGGAAATCACTGCATCTCACAACCAAGACAGTTCTATTTGCCGCCTTTATAACCACCACCCCTCGACGCTGATCTACCAAATACACTAAAGAGAGTATGCTAATTAGAAAGCTGCACAATCACACACTTTTGGTTATTTGTGCTAATTCAGGCTACCACAAACAACTAGAAGATCAGATCCTCTTACACTAAATACTCTCACACCTCTCAGGAAACTTAATTTCATAAAACTGCAAGGTAAATAAATAATTTGAAGATATCAGCTACAACCTTTTACGTTTTTCACATCGAGTTACACAACCTTGTGACCCTCAAAATTCACAGGCTCCTGTAGATGACTAGGATTTTACAAAGCACCCATACTCATCTTGCCTCTGGTCAAAAGTTGACATTGCAATAAATTTCAGGACAGACAAATCCTGCTTTTACAAATGCTTTAATAACTTAGGCACTTCAGGGCAAACCTTTTTTCTTTCTTATGTAATGCCCATTGCTGTAATTCACACAAATATTTCCAAAACTTTATCCTTGGGGCAATATGTAGTTTTACCCCTTCTGTCTTCTTTCCTTTTTTTCATCAAGTAGAATCCTGCTGTACAACAGGCATATTATAGTATTAAAAGAAGAAAGACTAAAAATGCTGTATCCATTAAATTTGACTATAATGCACAGTGCTGATGCACTGCAAATGTTCACCTCAAATCACATACAGCTTTTTGCTCCATGGGGAATCCAGTTTTCATCTTCCAAAGTGCTACATAATTAGTCACTGTAAGGACTTTCATTTTTACCAGAGAGTGCCTTCTAAGCCACTAAGGGTAGGAGAGATGTAAGAACAGAAGGTAAAGTTATGCCATTTCTCTCAATACGAGAAAGTGCATTAGGAAAGCTTCTCCTAGATTTCTATGAATAAAGAAATGGATAAGTTATATTGAAGAGCACATGCAGAAATAGATGGGGAGAGGAAACAGTTTTGTGTACTGGGTATGACTCAAACATTACACCCAATTTCACCGATGCGCAAAGGCAGAGAAGTTATTGGGAATAAGAGGGGAGAAGAACACTCCAAAACATTCAAAAATAATGAAAAGGTTTTTATATAATACATAAATATATAGAATATATAAAGGCTTTTAAATAATTAAAAGCCATTAAAAACAATGTCAACAGTTTTGACTTTAACAGCTTTACTGTGGTATGGTCTGTAGATGTCAAAACTAATATTGTATGTTTTCCTTGTCTCTCCTTTAGAAGTACCTGCAGAAAACTGCAGTACTACACACTCTCTACCCTGAAAGACCAGTGTTCTGGCATAGCAGAGGCAGTGAAAAACAGATTCAGCATCATTCCCCTTCTGGCACTCAACATTAGAGAGAGAGAAAGCTACTGGCATACCCCGCGTTCTTGCTTCACACTGTATTTCTGGCTGAGAGGCACAGTCATTTATTTATAGAATCTCTCAACCAAATTTGCTTGCATACTGAGGTGCATTTTGATTATTCTATCCCTCTGTTAGCATATTACAGTTATAATATTTTATAACTGTAGTAAAAGGTAAAATATACCATTAAGAGAGTTTCAGCAAGTCACATGCAATAGAAATGGAGGTCAGGTACTCATTCTTCCAGAGAGCAGTACTGCTTCTCACTGAGCACGAGCTCAGTGCTTGGAATCAGTGTTTCAGAAACCCCAGGCACAGCCAGGTCTGTTCCACTGGCTTTAGTGATAGTCCTTTTGGTGAATCTGGATGTCTCCTGTTGAATTTACTGCTCTAATGGCATTTGAATCAAGGCAACTTCCTGAGTAAGCCAGAATTCAGAATAAATGCATGAGGATAGGATACAGCAATTAAAAGTACTGCCCAAATTGTCTGCTATTGGTCTTTCAGTTCCTTCAGGCACTCAAACTGCCTCAGTTTTAAACTCTGCTTAAAGTAAAACGAATGAATGCCAATAAAAAAGTTTGATGGAAAATCCAACATCAGCCAAATCTGGGATTGTCTGTTTCAGTTATATAGAATCATTGTGTCCGGTCCTCGGATCTTCTTTATTATACCCTCATTTCCCCTGACTGAAGAAACCTCTGTAACAGAAAACCCTCAGGAGCTGTAATTTAACAAAGACAGCATCCAAACTTGATACAACTGTATGAATGAAGCCAGTAATCTGGGCATGGTTAGAGTTTAGAAAGAAAAAAATAATTTCCAATGGTCAAAATGAAAAACTACATTTGATAATAAATCTTCTTTTTATGAGTAGGCCTAATACCCTTCCTCTTGGTACAAGAATGTAATACTGTCTTCCTTTCCAAGAAGCAAAAAAAGGACAGAAAACCCACACAGAACAAGAACCATATAAAACGGAATAAACATCAGATACACAAAGTATTTTCAAAAAATTGTACCTTTCTTTTGTGCATGGCCTATATTTCATTAATCAGACTTTTTAAGAATGTCACTGCTTTAATTAAGTCTTCAGAAAGGCAACAGAAGTCAAAGGCAAACCAGGGCTGGGGTGAGATGAGACAATTACATGGGAATTACTAGCAAGCTCCTCCTCATGCTTTACTATTACAAGAAAGCAACAGCCTACATGTGTGCAAGCATGGCAGTCACAGACTGACAGACCTAAGGCTGGAAGGAACACACACCACCTTTTTCCTACAGACATCAAACAGCTGAGAACCCAAAACCACTGAGCTTAGACGAGGGCAGTGTTTGCACCCAAACCCAGACACCACTGTTTTGGCAATGTGAACAAGACCACAAATGCTGCTACTCCTGTTTGTGCATTTAAAAGATGCCCACTACAACAAGCTCTCTCTGAAGCCATTTGGCTACTCACATTTAAAACTCAGGGGCTCTGTTTCAGCTTATCTTACACTGAACTGCTACTAAGAGAAATCAAGTTCACACCGGGGGCGATACGTGCAACAGGCAAAGTGATTTTCAGAAGCTGTTTCTGCTGCAGTCAATATCAGGTCGTCCAACACGCTGACACAGCCAGAGCTGTTATTTTTAAACACAGCCACAGTCTATTTAACTAAAGCATCTTTACTCTGACTGAGCCAGTATTATTTTGATAAGACTCCTTAAGTATTTACACTGAAGCCTGCATATCATATCACACATACAAAATACAAACTTTGAAAACAATCCTTCACTGCAGCTAGGAAAAGAGAAAAGAGGAGAAAGAGATGCCCAGGAAAAACCTAGGAGGACCCAGCACTGAAGACCAAGAAGTGCTATCTGCAGGACAGCTATTCACACTGTGAACATGTATCACGCACCACCTGCACAGAGACTCACTGGAACGATTGCAGTCAACTTAAACAGCAAACAGCTTTTTGCTGTTAGAAACTCAGCATTACACTTCTAAAGCAATTCTTCTGCCAAATTTGTTGCTAGTAACACTAGGTTTTCTTACACATCATTTAACCTATAAAAACCTGGATGGAATGAGAAGAGAGGCAATGCCATGGTCAAAGGCACGTAGGAGATTGCAAGGTAGAGTTATATATTTTGGGAGGCAGGCTGAATTACACTAAGCAACTTACTTGTATACGTTTTCCTCAATGTAATTCTTAATCTTTATATATAAAGTTGTCTTGTGAACATAAATATATATAATAAATACATAAAGTTGTCTTGTGAACACACAAGTTCATTGTTAGAACCAAGCACAACCTCATCCTCCCCTCTTCTATACACACAGACACTGTGATCTACTCACGTAAGTAAGTAATTAAGTTCTCTATGTCAGTATTTAGCCTCCATTTCTGACACATAACTATGAAATAGAATAAAAAAAGTATGAGCATCAATGGTACACACTGCTCAACAGTGAGAACCCTGTATTTTTACAACAGAAAATACAGTTGTGCATCTTGTGCTGTGCGTGTTCACTGCAGGCTCTGAAGGCAAAGGAAGGCAGACACAGAAAGCAACCCCCAGCACCCAACACCACCACACTCCACAGGACTGTCACGCACTGGCAGCCTCACAGAGCTGCAGTATGGGAGCTGGGATATGGGTATGTGGCATGGGAGTCAAAGAGCCGCTCAGCCTAGCATGTTGAGATTATTTTCATTAAAATAATTTTGAAGTCTATGAAGTTTCTCCCAAACGTGGCATTTATCCCAGAATCTCCTTTTAAACACGACTGTTCCCTTTCAGATTTTGACAGCTCTGGAAGGGTAAGGGGGAGCCTCCTAACCTAGGGGCTGCCACATTGTGTCTCAAAGCCTAGAGAAGTGGCTTTTTCATTCCTGCTTTCCTACCAGAGTCCTCCTGCAGAAGGCTCAGCTTACCAGCACCTTCCACATACATTTTTGTGTTGCCTCCCAGTACTGCAGGCAGTGCCCAGCCTGCAGAGCAGTCACCACTGAAGGATTAAGGGGCTGGAGTCAACCTGAAGCCCAGTGCTGTCAGTGCCCCATCTCCCTGTTCCCCCCGCTCCCCCTAGATTCTCACTGCTGCCTTCCACACCTCATACCCACCCTAGTGCTCACTCAACCCTCTCTTGTTTTAATTCAACTTATAAAAGAGTTAGTTCAGTCGAGTTGGGGAGGGGAGAGGAGCTTTTCTGCTGCAATTCACAGTGAATTGCACAAGTTCAGCAAGCAGCAGGGCTTACACAAGAGAGGATGGGGCAGAACCACATGACCCAGGAGGGAGGAGCAGGATACCCCCTCTAGCTTGGTTGTAATGTAGAACCCAAATATTTAAATCGAATGGAAATCAGAGTCCTAGAGAGGAGTGACTGTATTAAAGAGGCGATTATATTTATTGGAACAGTGACATGCAGACTTCTTATTTGACAGGGTTCTTAAATAGGATTACAGGGCTTTAATTTGGTTCTTTAAATTGGTTTTGGAGAGAGAGAGAGAAACACAGAAAAAGTTCACAGAGAGGATGGAATAACCTTGGAAAAAGTACACTACGTTATGCCATGTCAACTATAATAGCTTCCCCAGCACAAATATATGCTAGTACACATTCTTCAGGTTAACTAATAAACAGAAGAGCTATAAAAAATAATTACTTACACCATGTATTTGCACATTGCAACCAGTAATTCTGTAGCTTTAGTTTCATCCTCAAACTATCACTTATAGTGACAAGCAACAGTGGCAGCACTGTATAACACAAAAGGGGTAAACAAATGACCTTTATCTAACTTTATTAAAGTAATAAAGGACACTTTTTTTTTTTTTTTTACTTACTTCAAAGAGAGTTTTATAGCTAACTACCAGCAGGGTGTGGACTGAAGCTAAAAACTTTGAAATAGGTCCCTGTGAAATCTGAAACCAAAATACAGCAGAGGTCACCTCTCTGTGAAGAACCGCCTTGTCTGTATGTATACTATAAGCAAAGCTCTGTTAGCTCAGCCTCAGCAATAATGTAATTCAACTTAGCCCCTGGGAATAGCAACAACATCAGGTTTCTACTACAAAGATAAATTTACTGCACACAATACCTGTTACTATATATTTGCAGCATGTTTGATAGTAGCCAGACACTAGTGTTACATGGTATACCTCAAGCTATTTTTTTCCTTGTTAAAGGCTAACCCAGGCTATAAATACGACACTGTTATTCTTACTCCCACCATTAGCCAATTCTTTTTAGTCAACATTGCACATACATTAGTCTTATGCAACATACTAGCCAATAGTAATAGGAAAAGAAGTAATACAATGGTTTTTGGTTTCTTGGTTTTTTTTTTTTAAATTTTTCACTGCTTTTTCCCTGTAGGAGAAGATTTCAACCCTTTTCAGCAAAGAAACTGGTAACTTTTCCAGTGGAGAGACAGGACCTCCCAACACAAGTATTGGGACAGTAACTTTGTTCTGTCTCATGGGCTCCTGCTCACAGACCCAAATTTAAGACAAGTGCCATACAGCGCTCAAGGTTCTTAAAAAGAGTTGGCCACACACACCCCATTCTGCTGATAGACATGGGCTAGGCAGTCTGTTCTTCCAGCTAAAGGAAGGGACAGGCAGACAAAGCTGCTGGCATTGGAACGTTTGGGTGAATCTGGGCTCCTGCTTGCCTTGCCAGCTGAGGACAGATATGGCAATCTTCACATCTAAGCAAAGACTACTCAAAGCACAGGAATGAAATGCTGACCACCCTTGCTGGACTACACTTCTCTTCTACAGAAGAATTCCCACCACGCGTCGCAATCTCCACTGGTCACTTGGGGTCCATCGTTAGAGAGAGGTGTTTTGATCCAGGTAACTGGAGACTTTCATATTTAAGATAATTTGAAGAACACAGGATCCCACCTGACAATACACTGTCACTTGATTTGATTAGAAACACTGACACACAATAAAACATTAGGAATGGCAAGAAAACAAGACCATTTTCTGCTGATCAGAGAGCAAAAATTTCCATTTCAAAAGGCATGATGCTTGAGAAGACCTAAGCAGTCTCTGAATCTAGCCCTTAACCAGGAGCTGTCTTAGGGCTTGTAAAATTAGGGGCACTGCTCTTTAAAAACATCTAAGTTTAAGCAAACGAACACAAAGAGCATAATGTACATGCAAAAAACATTTAAAGAGGAAGCAGTATTTCAGTTTTTCCCCAATTGCTTGGCCCACAGGAAAACATCTGATGCAAAGAGGGAACCAACCCACTCTGCCCCTCTGCCACCTAAGGGCAAATTATCTAGGCATCTATAAAAAAAAAAAAAAGAAAAAAAAACACCTCCCAATGTTTTACAGCTTAAATGTTTTATACAGTTAAACTGAGTTGTCTTGAGTTCATGTGCTTTATGTAATTTGATATGTTTTAACCAAGAAGCTACCTGGATTCATTTCAAGATTTTTTTTTTCTTTTTTTTTTTTGAACTAACCTGTTTTTGAGCACAGACTCACTCATGCTAGCGCTATACAGATGTATTTAATCTCTTTGCATGCTGCAACAGTATTCAAAACAAGTTTGAAACAGATTAAAAAAAGGAGGGGGGGACCCTGACTGCCAGATCACTGGGTTTGGTTTCTGCTTTTGGGTTGGGTTTTTTTTTACTTATTTCAAAACACCACACATTTCAAAGGATGTGCAAGTTCTTCTGCACGTTTCTTATTGTTTTTTGTGCTCAATACCAGTCCCATGATTTTGATCAGGTTGATAAGGAACAGGACAAACATCTAAAGAGGGCTTTGCTGGTTACAGACATACTTGCTTTACAAAGCATGGTAGAAGCCATCATTAAAGCATGTATCACAAGTTCTTTTTTTCTTCTTCAGCTGCTCAGGATTAAATCTCTGCAATAAAAATATTTATGAAAATTTGACTGAGAGATCTACTTTGGACACTTTGTCTCAGAAGTTGGAGTTTTTTGTTCCAAATCATGCACACGCAGAGGCATCTGCCAAGCTCCCCAACTGTGTCACTCTGGTCCTTAAGCCATTTCACACAGAACATGCACGTGTCCTTCGAATGCCAAGTCATCTACGTGTAAAAGACAAACAGCTCTGCACAGCCAACCCACAACAATCAGCACGTCGGTAAGGAATCTAATTTGTATTCAGTGTTATATCCATCGATGGGAATTGGGGGGAAACAAAAAACAAAACAAAAAACCCCAGCAAAAACAAACAAAAAACCAACCAAACAAAAAAAAGGGAAAAAAACTGACATGCCCACAAACTCTTTTACAACCTCAATAACTTTAGGAATGACAAGTTTACAAAGCCTTTGCCTGAAAATAGTTTGCCTTAAGGGGGAACAGTAGATAAGTAGAAGTGAATTAAAGACTATGAACATCTTTGCTTTCTACTCTGACCGCTGGGTCAAAAAAAATTTGAGTACCAGAAGAGCCCTTGCATATATTTTTAGACATATTTAGGCATTTAAAGACAGCTGCAATTGAAAGCCAGAAATCATACAGATTAACTGTGAACTCTACAATTACCCCTTAACGGGAATGCTTCATACATGACCAAAATCTGAAATAGGATGATGAGCTTGTTGTGGGCACTATCACACTTTAACCGTGATAACAGAAATATTTATTAAACTAGTTATTCATTTATTATGGCAGTAATGCTACATCAGAAGAGCTAATGTTGTATTCAGTTAACACAGGAATGCCTCCTGCACCTTAAATCTCAGCACCTCCGCAGACATTGCAGATAATACAGCTAAAAACATCCATAATAGAATACTTGATCTGACCCTCCATGGGCTACTTTTATCATGCAATTTCCAAATACAGCTTGTATGTTCCGAGAATGAAGTTGCTAGGTTTGCTTTTGGTGGTTTAGGGTACATAGGAAACACGACGCATTGTCTGGTGTATAGCAATAATTGGTATATTAAAAGACAGCTGGCTTAAACTGTGATTTACTCTTGTTTTAGCACTGACCAGGAGACTGGAGAAATTGTTATACAATTCATGAGCTCTCCTAAAAACAGCAGTGTTTCTGAATCAGGAAAACACAAAGGTACTTGTGAGGTCAGTACTTTCGAGTCATTGTATTCAGTTCTAGACAGAGCTGGATGCACTGCCTAGCATTGTCTGCTGTTTCCGTCCCAAAATCCTATTTTCAATTTCACCTAATTTTTCACATGTTAGGCTGAAGGTTGCCTCTGCTAAGTGTCTGCTAGATCTGAAGCATCTGAGCCAAAACACTTCTACTCTTCCTGACATCAGGGCTCCTAAGTGTACTTTCCAATGCTGTCATTTAGTTTTCATTTTTAAACTAAGGATATTTTCTTTGGAAAGCACTACCCAGCTTTCAAACACTTGACTTTGTGGCCTTACTGATACTCTTTATAAATACCGAGGGTTTTTGTATATCCATCCATAAAGACTAAATTGTCGTAGGGGTTGCTAAGGAAGTGCTGGGATACTTGATTTTATGAAATTACTTACACTAATATCAGCAGTGTCTAGAAATTATTTATTTGAATCACACAGACAACTTCAGCACCAAATTGCTCCCACAACACTCTGTGAAGACTTCTAGAGCTGTCAAAAAAAAGCCAGTCTACATTCAGAGGGGGGAATAATACATACTTGAAATTATATTTTTCTTTCCTTGTTTTGACTGTATTGCAACAATTAAGCAAGCTTTATCCATTAAGTAAGCTTTTCTATTTTGCACTCTATTTACCATCAGAAGAACGTGCACAGTTTGAGTGGTAAATCACCCTGCTTCCAGGACTGATATTTACTGTACATCTGCAAACACAAGATGCAGATCCACATGGCCTCCAAACTATGTTGTATTTAGGGTAATAATTATGGATGATATGCAGAGGAACACTTGTTTTCTACAAGAAAAAAAAAAGTATCATATACGCATCAATAAAAAAGCTTGAGACCAGTTATTACAGGTATAGATGAAGACAACAAGCAGAGATTTTCAAAGCAATTCCAAGAATCCTCTTAGTTTGGCCAACACAGCAGACAGTTCAGCTCTTGGCTGAAGTGCCAGCTGCCAGTAATGCCAGCACTATGCGAGGTGCTCGTTCAGGGCAGCGCAGGAACAACAGCAACAGCAGCAAACTGCTGTCAACTCCACGGTATTCAGAACTGCCACGTACTTCAGCTGGAGAAGTAACTTCAGATAGGGTTGCTACTGCACAAGGGTAAAGGGATTTTCCAGCTGTTAGCTGCTGTGGGTGAAGAGAACACAATACGAAATGCTACAAAGCAAGCTGGACCTCTCGCACCAGCCTGTGATTTACTGATCTTCACCTCAACCTGCTGACTCACATGAAAACTGCCTCCTGCTCTGATGTCATTTGGATTTTAACACGTTAAACAACACAAGGCAAGCACAGAGTTTATTTCTAGCCAAGACCAGAACACTGTAAGAGACTGGGACAATGAATGAGGCTATTATAATATTTCCCTAATTAGCACTTTAACAGCTGATTGCATCCTTGTCAAGCAGAATGGACATTACTACCATAAGACACAAACTAAATTTAGTGTGCTCCCAGAATCGTAAATGACTAGATACCTACATTACATTCACCAAACTGTAATGATCCAGTGGGGAATACAGCAACCAGAAGCCATCACCCTCACACTGAGTTCTGAACCTCTCAAGCCTTCTTTCATTATCCAGATGTTCAATCAATCTGCAGAAAATCTCAACCTTTTAGCAGTCAACATTTTTCAATTTACTCTACAATTTTGAAGTGAAGCCTCCCCCTTCCCCCAGCCCAGATTAAGAGCATGCCATAAGTAAAGATACTTTCTTACCTAACAAATTAATATTTGTTTGTCCTAATAGCCTGGACTGCAAATTATCCACAAAACAGCCATGTACTTGCTAGGATATCTTTAAAAGAAATCCCTCAAATTCTCATTTGTGATGATGTACAATGACGTGTGTTATCTTGAATACAGAAAAAATCAACAGCATTTCCCCATATGCCAAGTGACTAAAAGTTAATATAGAAGCTGAGTGGACTCTGTGGGCAAACAATGAGTAAGTTGCTGCTTGTTCCCTAAGGGTCGAGTATTTTTATTCATCCTCATCTGCCAAAAAATGCTACACCAAAGACAACTACCTCCCAAGAATCCTGCCAGAAGACACACCACCATCTAGCACCATCTCTCATGGTGAATGAAAACCAGTAATAGGCATTTCAAAACATAGCTTGAAGAAAACCCTGTGATGTAATGGGAAGCAATGCTATAAAAAAATATAGATTGCATTATTTTAAGTCAATACCAAAACAGTGACTGACTCAGTTTTTGAAACAGCAGCACTATGAAAATGCAGAATTGATTTACAAGGAAATCATAGCCAGAGGTTACTATGGCTGCTAAAGTTACAGGACATTTTTTAAAGAAATCAAAATTTGAATCGAGTTTAAAAAAAGCTAGCAAAGGCAATTTTATGCACCATCTCAAAGTCATAAAAGTTATTCTCCTAAATTAAATTGGTCTTTTAAAAGCATTATCATTCCAACACCATCCACACCAAGGCAAGGACATTTGCTGCAGTTTTAACTAGCAACAATGATTTTAACAAGGGAAAATCTTGTAGCCTTTTGCCTTCTTTCATTTAAGTTTTTGATCTGTAAAACATTCCCCTTACAAAAGGAAACAAACTAAGGTTGCCCTGTCTTAAAATAGTTTTCA
The DNA here is from genome assembly GCA_036023395.1 of Myiotriccus ornatus. Lineage (NCBI taxonomy): Eukaryota > Metazoa > Chordata > Aves > Passeriformes > Tyrannidae > Myiotriccus > Myiotriccus ornatus. The sequence continues at coordinate 25,897,356 of JAYRBT010000178.1, read as the reverse complement.
TTTTTCATCTCTTACACATTTATTTCTCACAATTTTCACATAAAAATAGAGTCTTATGCCAAGTCATTTGGCCCGTAACAAGTGGAGCTGAACAAAAGCAGGCAGCCCCGCATGCAATGTCACCTCTAACATCACATGCAACAGGGACCGTTCCAGCACAGTTTCACGAGCTTGGCTCAGCTCAGCCAGCCCTGTCGAACAGCCCACGCTCATTTCATTACCAGCAAAGGGTCGCCATAAGAGCTGCAGTACCTGTAGCTGACCGTCACGGTAAGACAGCCCCATTCACCCACATCGCTCCAGTCCAAACACTCCACAAACAGTGCAAAGCCTCTGGCGTGAGAGGCACCACCTGGACCTCCTCTTTAGGTTAGATGATCATGGTGTCAGACAGCCTGACTGCAACACCCTAAAAATCACCATTTCCTTGAGTAAAAATGTCAGCTGCCTCAATCCTCAGGCAAGACTCAAGGATAATGACTGATTTAACCAAGAGACCATTAAATCCCCAGATATCCTAAAGCATAGCAGCACTCCATCTATTGGTCAGGAATTAAGGACATGCTTAATCATCATCATCACCGTGCACTAACCTCTGTTATTAAACACTCAACCTCTAAACAGCCCACCCATTCCTGCTTAGGGCTCCAGGTTCTCCCAGAGAAAACTAAGCTCAAATAATGTCTTCTGAAAAATAACGAATCACTAAAAGTGTTAACATGACAGCACCTAAAGTTAAAACTGATACATTCCATTAATCACACAATTATCATTTTGTTTCACTGAGAAAGACATGCACTCGTTACTCAAAGTAGCATTGAGGAGCTTGTCCAATAATGGCCAGAGAGCTCACGCCGTTCCCAGAGTTGACACTTTCTTTCCCTGTAAGTAGGGGATGCCACCAAGGAGGTTTGTACAATCTGTTCATACACAGTTTCCATCCAGCAAGGCCACTTCAGTGGCTGCATGTGCCGTCCTGAGAACTCCCTGATACAAGGCAAACCCTGGCAGGGGAGCAAAAGGGAGGCTTTCACAGCAGATCTGCTGTCAAAGCAGGCAGGTGGAAAACTGCCCTGTCTTGCACTGCTCCCCTTAAAGCCATCACCATCCCTTCCCAGCAGATCACACACAGACATACATCTGCCACACCTGCACTTTATTCCAGTCACCAGCAACTGGACCAGAAGGCAGGTGAGACAGCCTGAAGCTGCCCCAGGCATACCGAAGTGCGCTTTCAAAAGCTGAAGTCACATTTATCAGGCTTCATTCCTCTGGAACCAAAGCTCATTTAAGCAGCAATTTCTCCCACATAATTCAGCAATTCCACACATTCATGCTATTATAACCCTTGGCTAACTATTTTTTGCCCAGATATTCATTGCCATTGATTTTATCTATTTGTTTTAAAACTTAACTCCTCCACATAGTGGCATCATGCAGATGAGGCACAAGCCTACAGATTTTTCTTTTGCTTGGTATCACATCATTACCCTCCAGACATGAGTCCAGGACCTGTGAATGAAAATCAGCAGATTCAGGCTCAACCTGCCTGTAACTTAATGATGCTGAGAAAACAGAAACAGAGGCAACCCAGCTGCATGACAAGCTTATTGCTTTTGAGGCTCCCTACAGAGCCAGTCCAAGGCTCCCCTGCTAAAATCACATCATTTGGCCATGCAGACCCTGCCTATCCTGAAGTCTGCGGTGAACGCTGACGGATAACTCCTCTCTGAATTCCTAAATAAGCTTTATAATGAGAGACGAAAACTGACTAAAAACCGCGGAACAAACTCCCAGCAGGCCCGTAGTAAATCATCATTTCTGGAGCCTAAAGTTCAAGGCAGCAATTCCTGAATTTCCTCCTCGCTAATACAAACACAGAACGTCAATAATTCCCAAATGCGAGCAGAAGAGGGGGGCGTGTGGCCACGGCGAGCCCACAGCAGCGAGCGCCGCGGGGCTGATGCTGGTCACGCCGGTGGGTCCGCGCTGCCGTGACCGGAATGCGTGTGCCTGCACCGGGAAAGCGCATTCCCGGGCTCTCCGCACCGCCATCCACAGCAAAGGTGGAGCCGCGCGCGGCGAAACGCACAAAAAGCCCAAATAACGTGAATTTTAAGAAGTTTCCTGAGACGCATATGGGAGCCCGGAGCCTTGCGGCGGAGCGAGGGCAGTGCGCAGTTACAGCAATCGCTCGCCAGGTTTTTATTTGATCAGCGGAGTTTCGGAGCAGAGGCGCATTATTTAAAGCCCCGTCCTCCTGCCCAGCCCAGCGCCGAGGCAGAGCGGCAGCGCTGCAGCATCTCCGCGGGCCGGAGCGCTGGCGTAGCCCCCGCGGGCGAGTCCCCGCCGCGCCCCGCGGCCGCCGCCGTCCCGCCCCGCCGCCCCATCCCGCCGCCCGCCGCGGCCCCGCGCTCCCCCCGCAGCC
>JAYRBT010000178.1:25825061-25894828 GCA_036023395.1 Myiotriccus ornatus | reverse complement strand
GCGCTCCCCCCGCAGCCCCGGGGCGGCCGCGGGACCGCGGGGAGCGCTCGGGGCCTCTGGCCGCCGCCGCCGCCCCCCTTCCCCTTCCCCGGCCGCGGCCGCGGGGCGGCCACGGCCCCGCGCTCGGCGGGAAAGGAGGATCCCCCCGCTCGCCCTCCCGCCCGCGCCCCGCGGGAGCGGTACCTCAGCGGGCCCGCGCCTTTGTGCTGCAGTCCATCCCCGCGCCGGCGGCGGGAGCGCCAGCACCACCGCGGGAGCGGGCGGGGAAAGGGGCGGCGCACTATGTGGCAGGAAGGGACACCTGGGCTCCTCCCCCCGCGCCCGCACGCCCGCCGCGGATCACTATCTGGCAGCCGGCGGGGACGCGCCCGCCGCCCTTCTGCAGCCGCCCCTCGGCCGAGTTGGAAGAGCTGCCGCCCTCCCCGCGCCCTCCCCCGGCTTCCAACTCGGCCGAGGGACGGCGGCGCCCCCAGTGTCCTCCGCCCCGCCTGCCCTCCATTGTTGTCCCACGCCCCGCGCCTCGGCGGTACCTGCAGTGCGGGGCTGGAGCATCGGTCCCCGAGGGGCCGTGACGGGAGGAGATGGGGTCCTCGGTGCCCGGCGCACTGCTGGGGTGGCAGCGGGGGGATACAGGGAGTTGTACGTGGGGACAAATGAATAAAGAAACCTCCCCTCAAACAAAACACAACAACAGAAAACCCCCTTGTTTTGAAATTTTGAGAGATTTAAACAGTTGTTGGGGCTGAAAGGCAGCAGAAGGCTCCTCCAGATGGCTCATGCTGCTCAGGAAAAGGTTCTTTTGCTGAGAGCAGCCCTGGCTAAAGAAAGCGGCACAAAATGCTAAAGTCATCTTGGCAAACACTGTTCTTTGTCTTTCTCTTTCTCTCTCTTTCTCTCTCTTTCTCTCTCTTTCTTTCTCTCTCTTTCTCTCTCTTTCTTTCTCTCTCTTTCTCTCTCTTTCTTTCTCTTTCTTTCTCTTTCTTTCTCTTTCTTTCTCTTTCTTTCTCTTTCTTTCTCTTTCTTTCTCTTTCTCTTTCTGTAATTATTCTGCTTTGCAGCTAAATCATGCCTGTCTTGTTTCCCCACTCAAAGTTACTTATTTCTCAGTTTCAGGGCCGGTTTGGTTACATCTAATCAGTTCTGACCAGACGTTTGAAGTCACAGAAGCAATGGGTGATAATTCTCCATTATATGCAAAAAAAAAGTCTGTATTTTAATTACATCTTTAATTATTTCTGAAACTCAGAACTCCTGAAGTCCAACAAGTCCTCATGATTCAGGCTATGAATGGATTATAAGCAGGATCAAGGAAAAATTTTCTAAAATATGCTTGAAAGGCTTAAAAGTTCCCTTTGAAATCAGCAGTACTGCTTACAGGTGTAAAATTACACACATTAACGTCATGTATGTTCAGGAACAAAACCTTTTAATTCTGCATACTGATCACTTTTACAGAGCCCCTCGGGGACTGCGGTCATGGGGAAATGAGCAGGGCTGGAGTAAAGACAGGATGAAGACACTGCACGCCAGGACCCTCTTCTGATGGAGATACCAAAGAGGCTCCAGCCTGGCTGGCTGCTGCCACCACATCAGGATAGGAGCTACAAGTCCATCATAGAAAGGTGAGCAAGAGCCCTTAGGAGCTAGAGAGGTCCTTGGAGAAAAAAGTGCCTGAGGCGTCAAACTATGCAGCCATGGGGTATTTGATTTGAATAGGGTGAGGATGCAGAACATGTTTTAACTTTGCAAATGTGTACATGGCACTGAGATGGCTCCACCTGACTGGACCAGCGCCACAGAAACCTGTAGGCACCAGCCACTAATAATGGGATGAGGTGGTAGAGCATCTGTTATTTAATACAAGACCTCTAACTATCTGGTGGATGTTGAAAACTAAAACTTACCTTAGGCACTGGAAGAATATATAACTACATGTGGATTGTGCTATGAAGGTTGGAGCAATTGGCTCTCTCCAGTTTGCATATTTATTCAGTTTAACACCCACAGAATTAGTGGGGCTGTTCCATCCATGTTCATCCCCTGTTTTTTATTTCCTTTCAGAAAAAATTGCAGCTGTATCATGCCTTAGTAAACTTTCAACCTCGAAAAGCTGCAAAATTACGAACTTTAGGTGTGGTTTTGAAAGTGAGGATGGAATTGAATTGGTGGATCAGAACTTGCCTCGAACTCTGAGCTCTGGCCCAAACAACTGCTTGGGTAGAGATGATGCTTGGCATACAAGCAACTGGATATGAACTGGCCACACACAAATTTCATCTGGAAATTATAAAAGGGTTGCTAATCATTAGAGTAATTAAATTCTGCATTTTCCAAGGAGGGTATTGGAAATAGAAAATCTCACTGCTTTGAGATGAAGTTTATTAAATTCACTACACAATGCATTGTCTGCAACAGCAGGGGACAGACTTGACATCTCAGGAGGTTGATTTGAGTGCGAAGGTGCTGCGTGACATTGATCACACACCCTGATATTTGAATTTCAGAGGCAGCAGCTGCTTATCCCAGCAGATGCTTTTCCTGTTTATTGTAGGGCGAGTTTTCTTCTCCTGGGCATGTGGATGAATTTTACTTTAGTCCTGGAAAGATTATGGAGCTGACAAGTAATCATCATGATTCAGCCTATAAATGGATTACAAGCAGGATAAAGAAGAAATTTTCCTTCATGGAAAAGACTTCTCCCATTAGTTCTGGAGGTTTTGTTCCCTCTTTCGAAACAACTGCCAGGTGTTCCTGGAGAGTCACTGACGTGGGCCAGTTCTAGTTAAAGACAGATCTCTGCACTGCAGCTCCTGCAGATGATGCATCAAATGGAGGTCTCTGCCCATGCTGCCTGTGAGTTCCTACAGTGCCTGGGGGCTGCTGTGCATCCTTCTGTGGATTAGGACAAGTAACATCTAGAGCAGAGAGAACACAGGAAGTGAAACCAAACCCATAGTAAGGTACAACAGCATTGTATTTTTGGAGAGGGGGTCCTCAAACATACATCCGGCTCTGTTACTCTCACTGGAGCTCATTGTTGCTCCCTGTCTGCCAAGTCAAGGAAACCCTCTCTGTATACATCTCTCGCTGAATACATCACAAAAAAAATTCACAAAAGAGGTAAAGCATTTCCTTTTCAGGGTCCCAATCTGGCAGAAATGCTTTGCCACTTTACATGGTACTGCAGACTGCACACCCTCTGTAAAGCCATGTGTCTAATCACTGAACCTAACTGAGCTACTCATTAGAAACTTGGCCAAACCACAAACATTTGTTTCCTTGCTTTATGCCAAACTCTGAGAAAGTGGGAGGGAGTGGCATGGAGCTCATGTTAATGAGTTCTTCAATCCCCACAGAGAGATAATCAGAGCATTGCTCAGAGATTCATCAACTTTTTTTATTAGCACTTTAATGACCTACATGTTGGTTGTTTTTTTTTAAGGAGTTACTTCAGCTAAGAGCTAGATAATTCCTCATGCAGCTGTGGTTTAGGAAGCAGCTCAAGGGACACACATGCCAAATTACTTTAGCTCTACTTAAAAAAAAAAAAACCAAAAAAAACCCCAAAAAACAAAACCCAACAAAACATATACTACAGGGTTTCCTGGGTGCCTCCCTTTTCAATCAAGGGCATTATGTCCTCAGTCTGTCTCTTCTGGGATATATGTGTGGGGGGGGTTGGTTTCTTTTGCAATCTTTGCAGCTTCATGAGCCATACAGCTAAGTGCCAAACACTGATGGTACTATATGTTCCTCACAGACAAAGGACTGCAACAGTTCTCTGACCCCAGTCACTGTGGGAGGCAGGTTCCCTTGGGAAGGATGAAAGGCATTTCCAGGAACCAGCATAGATCCTTCAGACCACTCCTGCCTCAGATGGCTCTACGAGGATCAAAGTTGCTAAATGCTGAGGGCTGGAACCTTTTCCAAGTTGCTGCAGGGTGAACCTCTAACAAGGGATTCCCCGGTGCCTGCTGAGGAGTTTGTGGCCCTGCACACGTGGTGGGAACTCACTACAACCATCTATACGTAACAGCGAGAGCCGATGGCAACAAAGAGCTCTCACAGGCCTGGTGGAGGCTGCTCAGAAATTACTCAAAGTTTGGTATTTGCAGCTTTCCTCCCATAAGGAACTGCTCATGGTGGCAGTCCATAATGGCAGCTGCTCAGGAGTCCATTTGGTTTAAAAGGGGGAGAGCTGAGGTGGCCTTTTGCTGTCAGTCAGTAGGGCTGTCAGATGGAAAATGCTGTACAATCTCTTCCCATGCCTCCCCCGCTCCCCAGTGGCCAGATTTCCTTCTGGTGTTCTGGAGAGAGCTGTGAGAATATATACATTAAAGACAGGGATGTAGTCAAATAGTGCAGGATAACCAGGGTTATGAGAGTATTATAGAGGAATACTATTTACTTTTTCCTGAATCAAACCCCAAGTGTTTCCTGTCAGACCTCAGTACAATGGGATACAAATGTACAGTCTATTACGTTCACATTTCCTCCAAACTGCTGTCTCTTTCCTTCGAACAGAGTACAGGAAAGGATGCTTTCTGCCCCCACTTGCGACTCTCAACTGACTTTATCTCTTTCAAAATGGGATTTGAGACATTCAGCATGCACTGTCTTCAGTAGGTTGCCTCCCTTCTAATGCCTATTGCCTTGGGATAGGAGAGGTTGTAAACATGGAGGAATTCCTTTGATATCAAAGAGAGCTTCACTGGAGTAACATCAGCATGAATGAATGCAAAATGAGGTCCATGGAGAATAAAATGCTAAGCCTGGAGAAAAAAAAAAAAAATCAGGATTCACAGCACTAGTCCTGAAGAATAGTAGCTCATACCATATAAGAACCCCATAGTTCTCATTTCCTCTTTATCCCTTCAGGACAGGAAAGAACATCCTGCTCTTCTAATATGAACAAAATAAAAGTTATTTTTGGAAGCAAAAACTCATGTTCGGAGCAGATTTTAAAAAAGACACCAGTAATCTGTGATTCTGATGATGCATTTGGAGCACAGTACATCCTCTTGAACCAAGAAACCCATGTTTGTTGGCTCAGCACCATCTACACTTGGGCAAAAGGTTTATGTTGGTTGAACAACAAGGTAGGGGTTCTCTGTCAGCACATTAACTGTGACTTGAACCTAAATTGCCATCTCTGACAGGAGTGTGCCGTCAGCAGACCCACACCAGATGGGAAGCCCTGTACAACTGCCTGAGGGAGAGGAGCATGGAAGTGCAGGAGTGTAAGGTCATGGGCTATAGACGTGTGTGTTGATTCAGTAAGTCTGAAGAAGGCTTTCTGTACCTAATCTGGACTCCCGGGTAAGCTTCCACTCTCTTCTTTGTTACACCAGGAAAAACTGGACATAGGACAAAGCTAGAGTTATCCCCCACCCTCAGTGGTGAGGTATCTTTGCGTGCTGTGCTCGTTGTTCTCACTCTGGATCCGCAGAGGAGCATGAGGCGTAATTTTCTGGACAGATGTTTTGAAGTTTAGAGCATCAAATCAAATTCAGGGCCTTCTGGGCAAACTGCTGCTTTTCCTGTTTGATGGATTGCTTGAAAGGACAGCATAGAGACGAAATCAGCCCCAAACTTTTTAATATGCATAAACAATATTAATTCATTAATAATGTTTTATTTTGGATTATGCATTGGTAACTGTCACTCCCAAAGCCTCTTCGGAAGTAACTAAGATCAAAGAATATATATGAGCTCAATCTCTAACAATAAGGATAAACAAATTGTAGAGGAGTTAGTAATTTACCAATTCAAGATCAGCAAACAACTAATGTATTATAAAAAGAGTTCCACTTTCCCTTTAAAAACCATTCATAGAGCATAAGATTTTAACTACTCTCAGTGTCAAGGGCCCCAAATACCTAAGCAGACTCTTGGGAATGACCTCATCTGTAGTTTCTGAGTATATTCCCAGGGATGTGTAATGGTAGGAAGGGCTGGATGGAAAGCTGGGGGGGCAGGAGCTCGCTGCCCCAGCACAGCAGGGCTCCCTACATTGCAGCACCGGCCAGCAGAGCCTGCGGGGAGCTCCTGGCACTCGCCTGCAGTGTGCAAGTGTGTGCTCAGGGCAGCGTCCTTCTGTCGCTGCAGCCATCGAGACCACGCTTAAAAATCCCACCCAGAGATATTCCTATGAAGTCAGTGGATTGCTCGCATACTTGAAGCACTGATTTCCCTGGCGGGACAAATTGTGTTCAGTGGTTTTCATATGAAAGGACGTGTGATTGCTGTTGCTGACTGTCTCCATTTGTTCTCAGACAGGAAGCGGAGAAGGGCAGTGGGACCAATGATCAGGTCTGTGCAAACAGACACTGGAAACTCAAAACAAATCAGTCACAGAGATATGTGGATAGAGAGAAGAGAAAAACCTTTGCTTCTCTTTGCCCAGCAAATCCTGGTAATTTGTCAGAATGTCTACTAACCAGCTCCAAGTCTGTCTCTTAGCCTGCTGATGACTTACCCTAAATTGCAAAGTCTGTGGTTTTAACTGGGATATCTGAACTCTCTGGAACTCTGCACGGGAAAGATAAATGAATCTACACAGCAGACTTCTATATCTCAGCCATTTTGCTATGGAAGATAAGGAAATTGTGGAGGAATAAAAGCATAAATTCCCTTTAAGAAAAGTACTGTGTAATTTTACATACCATCACTTATGTACTAGAAAATAATATACAGATCTATTATCTAATTAGAGTTCTGAATGTGTGTGTTATATGGCAGAAGAAGCAGCTCAAACTACTGTGCAGAAAACAGACCTTGGATTGTCTAAAGATAGAGGGTAAAAAGCTATCAAACATCCACAGAGTTCCGTAGACTTAACCAGAGTGAGAGATACATCAGTACAAATTGAGTCTCTGGCCTCCTGTAGCTCTGCAAATCATCAAAAAGGACATTAATGTCATTAGCAAAACCAACAAACGTGCCTATACTTATTACTTGTTTGTAATAAGATTTGGGTAGTGTATAATTAGCAGGCTGCAGAAGTCTTTTACGACCTCTGAGAAGAGTTTCTGCGATGCTGAGGTTCACCAGAAAATTCCTGTTCTTTCCATGTAGTTTCAAATTTCCCATCAGTTTCTACCCCATCAGATGGACTGACAAAACATATGCAGTGTTATATAAATGCATGTGAACTATATATGTATAAATACACACCTACACACTCATTAGTTTTGTTTGATTATTTACTCTACAAGGGTAATTTTTGATAAGGAGTGCTTGTTTCTCAAGAGTCAATAACACTTCTTCTGAGCAGGACAGTGAATTATCTTGTTTTTGTGGTACATAGGCACAGGATTACCCATTAGACGGCTTGAACACATTTCATTGTGAGTGGCTGATCAAGCTCATTCTCTGTCCTTCTGCTGGGATACTTTTTTCTCTAGGTTTGAGCATGGCTGTACCGAGTTATTTAAACATGTGTCTAACTAAGAATATACGCAGCCCAAGTGATACTGGAATGGGACAAGTCTCTGAGTAGCTGCTGAACCAGGATCCTGATTTGAATCCCAGTGTCAAAAATATTAATTGGGTGACAGCAAATGGCTTTGAACAAGACTGCAATTCATGCCACCACTTGTAGAAAGCTGGGGGAACTTTGGTCTTTGATTTAGGCTCGTATGTTGCTGGATGGGAAAATGGCACACAAATGTTCAGCTGACACTAAAGCAGATGAGAACAGCGGTGTTGGAGTTGGCCCTCTGTCAAGCCAAACTGCAGCTACAGATCCAGCATCCTGCCTGGCTTTCAGATAGGAAACCAACTCCAGACCTCGCAGCTCTGCTCCGTTTTTCTACAACTGGGGGGCTTTGCAGAGCTGTTGAATGTATACATGAGAACCGGCTGTTTCACTTCCTTTTCCAACACCAGAGGTGTAAAGAGGCCAGCACGCAGCCAAGAAATGGGGCTGAGAGTCAACTGGGAGTTTCTGAGCATCTGACTGATAGATGCCCTTACTCATATCGAGCACTCCAGGTGCTGGGGCCGGCTCCTGCTGCTGGGGGCCAGCTCTCAGGTTCCTTTAGAGTGTTCCCTGTGCTATGCTCTGAGGCTCAGCTCAGTGCTGTGAGTGCTTTGGGAAGCTGGCGTGGAGGGACCTGTTCTGTGATACACGCTCTGTCCCTTGCACCGCTGCTGTGCCAGCCACGCTTTGGGAAAGCTGCTCCTGGATTGCAAATTGTGTGTGTTGCCTCTCTGCCTTGCAAGTGTGTGCTCAGGACAGCAATGTTCTGGGACTGTGGGAGGGGTTCCTCCCATCTAATGGACAAACAGTGCGGTCCCTTCACTTGTGATATTGTTATCAATGATTCAAAAGGAGATAGCAAAAATACTTTCCATGCTGTGTAACCAGCTTCCCAGCAGACATCCAGCTGCAAATATGATACTCACACTCTGGTGCTTTTAAGGGTTATCAGTGTGATTGTGGACGCTAATGGAAAGACAGCACTGAGTGATAAAACCCCCCAAAACAACAGCTGTAATAAAATGGGACTGTAGTTCTGTTGCTGCTATGAACTTGGTGTATGAACATGGGCAGGTCTTCAGGAGAAAACATCAAATTTGCATCCCCACAGTCCAAATTTTTGGATGGCGTGACAGATGGTCTTTCAAATTCCCTTTCAGCAGGCGTGGCCATAATTCATAACCTGTCTTCCACCTGGGTGTTCATTTTCCTAACCCTTGACTGAAGTGTCCTGAGCCACTGACTCTTCTAATTTGATCCAACACTTTGTGCTTCTGTTTCAGAGCCTGTTAGCAGGCAGGCAACACCAGCCAGCTTTATTCACAGAGTCCTTCTGATTTGTGGGGAACTTTCATTTCTCTCAAAGTCAGACTGATGATTCAAGACTAATGAACTGCTGTGAATACTCTGCTTTATCAGAGGAAATAGTTGGAGGCTGAAGTCTTGGTCCCTAACAAGTCTTTGCGAAGATATTAACATGTCTTGCCAAGACATAGTAATTTGCTCGCAGCCAATGCAACATTCCTCAGAGGCCATAAGGCAAGACTCGAAAAAGGATCATGTGGCTGGGTCCAAGCTGAATTAGCTACTCCAGAGAAACACCCCGAGCATGTGACTTCGTTGCAGACAGATCGAAGGTAACAAATCCCACCAAATTTTGGTGAATCCATTAATCTATTCTCAAGACATTTCATGTAAGAAAGAGAAGAATATATTTTCAAAAAAAAGGAAATATTAGAAAACTGTTCATACAATGCAGTAGTCACAGGAAGAGAAGTAACCTTAATGACTGGCGTTAAAAGAAAGGAACTGTGGAAGAGGACATTGCACAGCTATGCCTACATTTTGTTTGCTTGCTCTCCTGTGAGAAAAGTGCCAGGAGAAATAAGACAGAAAAATCCTACACATATTCCCTGTAAGTGATTATGCAAAATACTGTCCTTCTGGGAGCTGCCTGCAGTAGGTTAAACCTGACTTTCAGAAGATGAACAGCAGGTTTTCAATTATAGCATTTGAGATCTGTGGGGTGGGGATTATGAGAAGATAGTGTAAGTCAGATGGCTCTTTGGAGACATGCTTTTTATTCAGTGACAGGACAAGCCCTCACACTGGTACTCTCACAGGCACTCAAGGTATGTACAGCAAAGGGCAACACACAGATCCCCAAACAGGCTCCAGCAACAGTGGAGCAGGATTTGGGCTGGGGGAGGATCAGTGCCTCGGATCCTGGGTGTTACCATCCCCGTGCCTCTGCTCAAATGCCATGCAGCTAATTAGTTGTGGGAATAGCCTTGGTGCCTGATAGTTGGGTTACTGTCGCGGGCTGAGACGGGATCATGACATGGTTTTCAGGATACTAGCACACTTTATTACAACAGTGTTGCTACTCTTATACAGTTCTGGACAACACATGTATACGCACCAGTGGTTTAGCACTAACACAACAACTCATGATTGGACACACAGCTACATGTCTGAATACTATAGGTTAGACATGCCTGACAGGAAGCCCATTTTGTGTTACAGTCCTTACTGTCCATGGTTAACCCTCTGCCAGGTGTAAAAGGTCCATCTTCGATATCTCAGCTTACAGAGAGCCCAGAACCAGCTGGGCTCCCCCACAGGTTACCTCTGTGCCACATGCTATTGCTGGGCTATTTCTCCAGCCTGAAGGGCAGTGGGAATTTTATCAGCAGCTTCAGTGAAAACAGGCCAGCAGGCAGGGCTTTGCATCTCCTACGCTAAAAATCGTTACTTGGTTCACCACTCATTGTTCTGACAGTTGTCTCATTTATTCACTTTTTACATCAAAATCCATTCCTCTAAAACTTATATTCAGCCTTAAGCTTCAGCATGTGTTAATAGTATTAATCATTCTGGAAATAGCTCTGTCTGCTCTGCTATCTGTAGCTATCTTGAAGACACACTGTCCCGACTCCACATTGCTTCCTGCTCCCTGGGGGTGGCTCTTGAGCAAATAAATAGGTGCACAGAAGGGGAGAGGGGTAGGAGGCAGAAGGAAGCAGAGGGGGATGCCCTTGGGCTGTGCATCCATATTTTAGAGGCTCTGCCAAGGTGCACTTAGCTGCACTGTGACTCAGCCATGGTTCTTTCTGGGGGGCTCTGACCTTCCCCTATGCATCCCATCTGTCCTGGAGGAGGCATAACACAACATGTTCGGGGTGGTAAACATCATCTAGAAACCCAGAAACCTTCCAAGAAGGATCCTACTGTCACAGGCATCAGGGGCAGATGGGACCTGCAGACAGGAGAGCCAGGTCTTGGAAATGCTCTGGGATCCTGCAGTTCAAGTAAGTGTTGATGTTGCTGAGTGATCTGCCCATATGGTTTTGCCTTTTTACTTGCCTGACTTTCGTGTATGCATCTCTTCAGAAAAAGGAAGGATATTCCGGAGGGCTTTGAAACCTTCTCCCGGATATATTAAGAAATAACACCATGTGTGGAATCACCAGCAGAAAAATTCAACTAAGACTAAAAATAGTTTGTTTTTGCTTTCTTATTCAAAAAAATGCAAATGCCCAGTTCTGGGATCCTCACATTTCTTTATCTAATGGACAGTCTCCAAATAAAAGCATCCTCTGGGGCAATGTCATGTTCCCTTCACAATTGCCTGAACTGTTTTTTCTCTTCTTTCTGATCATATAATATCTCACAGCTGACTATGGCAATTGTGGAAAAATGCCAGTAACAGTAGTAGGGGAACAAGTAACACATTGCTACCTTCTTTGAATTTAATTTAGCTGCTGAAAAACAAATGGTGGTTACAAGCATATGACCAGTCACCTGCTTTCTTCCTGGCCCATGGCTTAAGAACTTCAAAATAGTAAAAAAATATTTCACAGTTAATTAAAAACCTTACTTTTATCAAGGTCAATAGAGGTGGCTCTGCCCATGACGGCATACAAAAAAAAATTCCAGCACAACTGGCAAATCCCTTCCCATGTCTTAGTTTCCCATATTTGAATAGTACAAAGTAGTCACAGACCTGACTTTTCCATGATCCACAGCGGGTGCCAGAAGAACAAATTTCAACATAGGGCATTTGGTCAGGTATAGTACTGTTGTACTGCAAGTTGCACATGATGAAATAGGTATTGAATGGAAAAACATGAGGTCATCTTTCGCTATTGATAATCCATGACAATGTAAAATACATGGGATATAAGTAGGAGTGGATCAGAAAACTGCTACAGTAATTGTTTAAGAAACATTATGCTTTTACTCACAAATCAATAGAGAAGTCAACAAGTTCATGTGAGATCACTGTGTATCTATTTGAGGCACTTCTGGAGTACTTGCATTTTAGAACGCTAGTATCCCATAGCACATGTAAAAATATTGTACTGGTAGTTGAAATTAACTTAATTACCTGACTTCTTTGGCATTGATAATTTATTTTGACTCTGTGGTCCTTGGAGTAATATTCTTCCTTCAATTCAGAGTATATTGTCAGCATTAACAGTGAATCACAGACAGGAGAGAATAATCAACTTGCAGCCTCATCTCTTTTCTAGCTAACATTTTGCCATGAAGCACATTTAAAAAGGCTGGAAATGAACATAAAATCGAAAGTTAACTGAGCTACTTCATGGTTTTCACTACAGCAGCAACAATATCTGTGCCACTGAACAAATTTACCGAGGAAATGATTTTTGCTGTCAACACCATTGGGAAAAAGCCAAAGTTCCCGTTCAATTGACAGCAGTACTGTCCAAGTTAAACAAATGTTAAAAATGAGGATTTTGTGATTCTTTTTTTACTATCTCCAAAAATGTGGTGCATTTCTTGCATCACAAGCTAAGACTTCCTGTTCAGCTATACTGCTTTTTAATCAAACGCTTTCCTTTACCTGTTACTTGACATTAACCCACCACTCCTCCTCTGGATCCTTTCCTCCGTCTCTGTGCTCCCCTTTCCCTTCTGCTCTTTAAGTTAACATCACTTTCAAAAGTTCCCTTTTAATCAGCCCAAGCCTGCTGGCACGAGCTGTCAGCAGTATTCATTTCTCTAGGCTCTAGCCTTGTGTTGCATTGCCTTGGCAACAAGATTTAGCAGCAAGGCAACAGCCTTGAACTTGTCAGAGTCTGTTGCAACGCGCCGAGCATGTATTACTCTCCAGCACCTCAGGTTGCTATAACAACTACTAACAATAAAACTCATCTCCTGGCTTTAAATACAGGAACTTCTACAGTCTGTTTCCTGGCAGGACTGCAGCAATATTATGTGATTCCTGGCTGTGCTTGTTTAGCCGCCTTCTTCCTTTTTGCACATGATAGCAGCCTCCAGGAGTGAGGCGCCGAGGCAGGGGAAGGAGATCGGCAGTGGGGAGCTCAGCCCCTGACAGTGAGCGTGGGCACTGCTGGTGCAGGGTGGGGCCTGGGGAACAAAATGCCAAGTGACCCCAAGGACAATGCAAGGCACAGAGCCCCAGCAGCAAACTCCAAATGCTCCAGACCACAGTCTGTGCCCAGTGACACTCAGCACCTGGTTGTACCATGCCGTTGGCTGTAGCATTTTGATTTTTTCCCCCATTCCTTCAAAATACACCCTGAGTGGCTGGTAACAGCATCCTGGGGAGGAGACTTCAGCCCTCAGAGAGGCATTTTTGGTATCTATCAGTATAAAGTGTTTCCTCCTACCCTTGCAAATATTCAGCTGGTAATACTGATGAGATTAAAGGAGCAGTGCTAGTGTGGAAAGACAGGCAAGGGACCAGTGACTGTTGTAGAATTGTGTATCTCAAGTTGGAAGGGACCCATCAGGATCACTGAGTCTAATTCCCTGCTCCTCACAGAATTACCTACAACTAAACCACATGACTGAGAGCTTCCTCCAGATACTCTTTGAACTCTGGCAGGCTTGGTGCCATGACCAGTTCCCGGGGGAGCCTGTTCTAGAGATCAACCACCTTTTCAGTGAAGAACCTTTTCCTAATGCCCAGTCTGAACTTCCTCTGACACAGCTTCATTCCATATTCTTGTGTCCTACTGCTGGTCACCAGAGAGATCAGCACCTGCCTTTCTCCTGCCTGCTGAGCAGAAGTTGTAGACTACAGGCTGCCATGACACAAATGTCACAAATTAGGTCTGAATCACTAGTGTTAGGTATTCAAAAAACCCTCTTAGCAGAGACAAGACCTTTAGTGCCAGAGGCGCCCTTTATGATCTACATTTTCAGTTAATGAAAATGCAGAGTGAGGATGCAAATTGAGCCAGCGCAAAATTGGGAACCATGGAAATTTCTCAGCAGCTCACCCAGTGCCCTGTCACACCTCCTTCCTGTGCCTTCATTCATGAGGACAGTGCAAAGCATTCATCCTTTTCCTGTATGTCACATCCATGAGTATCTCGTGCAGACGTAACATCATTCTCACTTTTCCATACCACGTGTCGTATTTCTTCAAAGGGACAGAATTCATAACCCACAAATCAAACAATGGGAAAGCTTGTACAAGAATAGCTCAGGATACAGATCATGTCAAGTGTGCTGAGGGATGCAAACAGGAACAGAAAAGAAGCAGCAGATCTTTCCTCCCGTATGAGCAAAGCCCAGATCCTGCAGGCAGGAAGCACTGCCTGTGATACAGCAATTGGTGGGATGTGGGAGGAGGCTGAGCTGTGTCTGAGCAAAGGTCTGTTTGTTCAAACAGATTTTACAATGTAGAAATGGTGCTTTTCATTTTCCGCAGTTCTTGCCAGCCAAGGGACAGTGGTTGCAGGTGGCGGGAGAGGCTGTAAGTCTTGTCACACTGTTTTCTACTGCTGCTGATAAAAGAATCAGTGCAGGGCACAAAAGTTGCAGGCAAGGAGCATCCCTGGATATGCACAATCTTTCTACAGGAATCCTTTTTTTTACCTCACTTGTCTTTTTTGGGTTCATGATTTCTCCTGTACAGAGTTTTGAGCAAACATTCCCTGTGCTGAGTTGCTAAGAATCAAGCAGCCAGCAAGAGACACCCCAGCTCCCAAACTGCTCTAGAGCTTCTCATATTTCATGTTTCATTTGGGGGGAGTTTTTCTCACGCCTAATCTAGAGTTCTGGCCTAACAGATAAAAAAACCTAATCAAATATGAGCCTTTAAGGAAAACATCTCATTTGAAAAGACCAGGGCTCAGTGCTGCAGTTAGATCTAAAGACACTAGTGTCCAAAGACCTGAAATATCATGGATGGGGTCTCAGATAATCCCAAACCTCTCTTAGATATGGGCTATGGATCACCATCCCTTGGGCATCGGAGTCAAAAATGTGGCCAGGCACCAAACTAAAGCACCCAAGCCTCACAGTTTGGTGTAACAACATGTGTCAGAGCCCAGGTTTGTTCCCAAGTGCTGATGGCAGCCTGAGAATGCAGCACAGCAACTGCAGATTTGCTCCCATAAGGCCAGTTACGAGGACCTAGGCTACATTTTTAAGGTTTAAAGTTTCTACACTGGACACGTGTAGAGTGTTTAATCCCAACTTTTCTGCTTTGTCCCATTATCTGAGACAGACAGTAACCCAATACTTTGTGTCTGGACTCCTGCACCCCCTGTAATAAACATCTGTTTCTTGTACTGTGATTCATTTAATATATATTACACAGCTTGGGACACAAAATTATTTCAACACATTCAGGCTCAAGGGATTTTTCATCAGGTGAGTGGGCCTCGCTCACAAAGGCAGTGACTTCGGGTGAGAGCTGGGGCCTGTAAAATGTGGCCATATATAAATACACATACAAATAAATGTCTACTACACTGAAAATATTAATTAGAAACAAAATCCATGTCTAGTACCTCACTGGAAATGCCAGAGACTTGGGTGAGCACTGAGAGCAGAAGTGCCACTAACCCAAGCTCTGTCAGGAACTTGCAGGAGGGCTCCCATTTGCCTCCCAGGCAGACAGAGCAAGAGGAGTGGGACCTATCAGACACCTGGCTCCATTAGTTTTACTGCTGGAGCAGATAAGGAAACATTGAGTAATAGAAATACTTCCCAGGTGTCAGGCCAAAACACAGGCAGGTCATTGCACCCTGTTAACGTTTGTGCTAGTGAAGACTTTGAGGAAGAATGGCATGGTAGGAACTCAATAAAAGTCTCTTCTGTGCAATAAGCATGATTTTAATATCTAAATATGGACTATACCCATTAATGTATGCAATTCATTAACATATACTTCCTTAGCAGTGTGGAGTTTTATGCAGGCTGAAGAAACGATCTCCTAAAGCACTTCACACCAGTGCTGCACCAGTGACCACTGTTGTCTTTTTTGAATGCATTAGATCTAGCATTTTCCATCTCTTTTCATCTAGATAAGGCAAGAGAAAACTAGAGTCCTGGAAATGGCCACAAGGCTCACATTTTGCTTGCAAACAGGCGAGTACAGGTGAGTGGGGATGTGTGAGCATTGTTTGGTGTTGAAATGCAGCAAGGCAGAAAATGCAGCAAACATTTCATTTTCATCCCTGTCGTTAAAGGCTTACAGGCAAAGTCCAAACATCTGGTATTTAACTGAAAAGAGCAGACGTGGAAGTACTCAGATATCTACCTGGCCTGCTGCTGCCTCCCTTTCCTTTCCAAATACTGCCGGGAACCACCCAACCATGATCAAACTTCCAGTGCTGGCTGCATAAATTGTCCTCCCAAGAAAAATGAAGATAAGATCTCTAGATAGGCTTGTTTCTTCTCTCCCTGCTATCTTTTCCCCCAAACACACCATTTGTTGTTGCAGTTTCCAGTTTCACTGTTTCCAAACACACAAAATTTATTTTAAATGTGATCCAAGAGGACTCGTGCCACATGTTTGAAACTTTCACTTAACTCAGAGCTGAGAGCTGAAAACACAAACAATATTTTGCAGTTCTCAGGCCCTTCCTTGTCTTGGCACATGACAGTGCTGCTGATATATACTACCAAAACACCGGTATTAATTATTGTTAGGTAATTTTCTAGGGTGGAATAGGAAGAAAACTGGACTTACAATACTTGCTCTCCCCCGCATGGACACAGGTGTGTCTCTGGGCTGGGAGGATGTGACCCTGCCCAGGCAGTGCAGAGACATGAAAGCAGCCAAACTCACTGTGGGTCTTTGTGAGTAAAACAACCTGCACGTGACTGTTTGCAGGACAGCCCCTGGAAACACAAACACAAGTGGGTGGTTTATTGTTCCGGCAATCCCAGTGCCGTCACACGGATGGGAGAGGCTGTTTGGCCATGTGTGTGACCTTGTGAAAGTGTGTTGCCAGAGAGGAAGTGACCCCTGGTCTTCATCTCTGACCCCTTACGTGTCTCCTAATATGTTTCCCAGCTTGGAAGCACTACTGAGGCTGCAGGACTTTGGGATCATGGCAAGGGAGAGCCCAGCAGTGCTGGTGACACTGATCTCTGCATCAGGAGAACATCCTTTCACCTGTCTGGTGTCCAGGAGATGTCCCAAACCATTGGCAGATGCCACTGGCATCCCCTGTCCTCTCCGACAGCCATGTAGATGCTCAGCCCCTGCTACAAATCCCCATTTCATACTGCTGTCTCCCACAGCCTGCACCACTTTGATGTGAAAAAAAAATGTGTTCTGGTCGCAGACCGGCACTACGGTCTCACCAAGGTGCCAAACAGCTTCTGCCAGGAAAAGGCTGTGGGCTTGCTCAAGGTGGGCAAGGATCATTTTGGGAGATTGCATTGCAAAGCAGGAGTCTAAATTTCACAGGTGCCCAACAGGAGAAGGTAAAGGAAATGAAAGTTACAACCACAATAAAGGTATCATGGGTATAGGAGGGTTGATAAGATAAAGTGAGTTCTTTTATGGCTTATTTCCTGGCCTTAATCACTTGATACAGATCAAGATTACAACAGAGTAAATGGCTCTGTCATTTGGTGAGGTTGGTCTCAGAGAATTTTGGTTGCTTCTCCTCGGGTCTTTCTCCCTCACCTCTTTTGTATGCAAATACAGCATGATAAAAACATAAAAGATAGTCCAATTAGGACAGTTTAATTCCAAGAAACATGGATTGAAGTGCTTCCATAAAAGATCTTTGCAGAACTTGCACCATTTTAATTGAGATCAAACAACCACTTAGAAAGGACAGTTCCATGTCTTTAAACATTTCAGAATATATTTCATAGACAGCATTGCCTGATAAATTAATTATTAAAGATTTTACATTATCTACATTGGCAAGTTCATTAGGACCACTTCAAAGCTTCCCGGAGACCCAAAATGCCCAGGAAACAAGCATCAAACATTTTGGCTTAACCGGAAAGCTCACTCTGCTTTCTCTTATTTAACTTATTAGTCATGTATTATTCAAATGAAATAAATAGTGCTGCCTCCTGTGCTTCTCTGGGCAAAGCCTTTAGCAGCAATTCACTGGCTCATTCAGACTGGGTATCCGTCAGCCATGGGCCATATCTGAGCACCAGCCCCCATGCAATTCAGACTCCCTCAGGACTCATCCATGGGCTTAACACTGGTCCTGCCAGCTCAGGTCACCAGTAGCACTGGGATGCTCGCAGTGTTTAGACCCAGGTCTCTGCAGACAGGCAGGACATCAGACCACATGGCACAGTCACATTTCCACCTGTAAAATGGCTGTTTACTGCAGAGGACTTGTCACGAGCACAGTCAGAAGGTATCCGCAAAATGCTTTTGGGTCTGAATACATCTTTTCTTACAAGATCATTGCTCTCCTGGAATGAGGTTCCTATGCAGAATACCCGTCAGTTTGTCATTATTAATTCTACCAGGAAGGAAAGCAAATTAGTCTAAATTTTAGAGCTCAATGAGTCAGAACCAGTTAGAAGTCACCTCTGGGTACAGAAGCCTTCACAACGTGACTCTGCAATACCAGGCGCTCAGTAGCAACTGAGAAGCTCTTGCCGACATCAATATTTCCCCCTCTGTTTTCTGCTTCCTTTCACACATTTTTAGGAGACAGAAATGCAGACTTTTTTTTACCTTTATTAAATAAATATCTTAATCAGGAAGACAGAATGGGGACACATTTTGGTCACCAAACAGTGCAGTAAGGTGTTTTGAGTGGTGGTTTAATTCATTTTAAATTACAGAGACATCAATATCACATTGATAGTCTGTCCACAGTGATGCTTGTTATTTCTGCCCTGAGCTGAGTCCAAAGTAGCGAAAGTTAATCAAATTCAATGCCCCTGTTTTGCTCTCCTCTCATGCTGGGGTTGTAGACTAACTAAAAGAGGCAGGACAGAGTTGCTCTCATGTTGTAGTTCTCCTTGGACTGGCTGCAGACAGGCAGAATGATATCTTCAGACCTGGAGGAATTGAGGCAAGTTCTGAGAAGATGCTGCCCTGTTCTCCCTCTAGTACAATGGGCTCTGCCAGCAGCTTGATTACTTCATGCTGTGCACACTCCCCAAGTCACACTCCCACATAGGAGAAGTATTTTCTTTCCTCCCTGTATTTGATTGCCACTGCTCCCACGGTCCGTTAGCTAGCTCAAACTGATATAATAATGATTCACTGGCAGAAAATAATCAAACAATTTCACTGGCACAGGCATTAAGACTACCTTGTGTTTAGCCACTGTCCTAAATTCAACCAAACTGAAAGTACTGCAGATCAGGAAGGGAAGGGGCAAGACACTCTTAGCTCTGCCCCTGGGAATCAAGCATGGAGAACAACGCCAAGGTGACAATGCCAAGGGGAGAGCAGAGTCTTCTGTTCCCTTGAGTACAACATGGACAAGCCAAAAAGAACAGGAGAGTAAAAGGCATCCCCTCTTGGGGAGCTGGAAAGGCATGTGACAAACATTTAAAATGTTTCAGAGTCATCCTCCCCTTTTCCCTGGCCTGGTTCAGCTCTAGCAGGTGCAAGTCTCCACAACCCTCTATTAAGAGCCACAGCCAAATGCAAAATCTAACCCCAAATTATTATTATTATTATTGTGAGTCAGAGGAGGCTGAAAGGACCATTTCACAACCCTGATTGGATTCAGCTGCAGAGTTCACCATTGGCAAATTATTTCTGTGATCGTCGTGCCAATGTTGGAGTGCTTTTAAAATGTCCTGACACGTGCTTTAGTATGAACATCACTGGATTCTGGCCGGTTTCCAAGAAATGAATCTCCTCAGCAAATATTCTGCAGGGTGAGCATAATGTGGTCTTTAACACAAATGAAAAACACGGCTGTAGTTTACCCTGAGGGGGACACTGATGTGATGATCTAAATGGGCCTTTCCAGGCCAGACTGCCAGGACTGTAGGAATCCCTCGTGGGCAAGTCTGGAATACAGGGTGAGAATAATCGAGAAACAGCAATTAGTTTCACCCAAGAAGGTTAATGAGGAAAGAAATTTTCTGCTATATCAGTTGGGGTCACCAGCCTCCCTCTTGCCTCTCTCCTGTCCCTCGTCAGGGACAGTCTGCAATCCCAGCCCCACCCAATGACCCTTCCCAATGCTGGGATGCTGGTTGCAGGACAGACCTCTCATTCTCTTCTGCTGGATTACAAGTTTTGCTGTGCTGTGTTATGCTCTAAATTTTATTGCAGAGATCTATGAGACAGAGATCTGCAAAGTGGAGAGAGCCACAGTTGCTGGCCGGGGCTGGCTGCAGGGGAGCTGGAATTGCTGAGCCTGGAGAATGGTCAGAGAGAAAAAGGAGCCAGACCCTTTCCAGATGTGCACAGCAAAAGGTCAGTGAGCAAGCTGCAATGAGGAAAATCTGTTTGGGTATCAGGAATAAACCTTTGTGCTCCATGGTGGTCAGTACTAGCATGAGGTGGTGAGGGAGGCTGTGCTTATCCTTTCTTGGACACACTGAAAACCCAGCAGGACCTGCTTTACTTTTGAAGATGGCCTTGCTCTTAGCAGGAGGGTTGGACTAGAGGTCTCCAAAAGCCTCTTTCCCCTGAATTATTCTACATTTATCTCATCCTGGGTTTGCTTCATGCTTTTCCTGGAACTACATAAATAGCTGGGGAGAGCCAGGTGGTTTAGTAAAAGCCTGGCTCATGTTTGCTCAGTAGATGCAGCAGCAAATGTTTGGCAGTCTGTGGGTAAAGCCCTGCAGGGTACAGCATCAGTGTGGACTGAAGGAGAGGAGGAGGAAGAGCAGACTAGCTGCTGGCTGCACTTTTTCTCCTGGAAAAATGCAAACAGACTGAGGCCCAGGAACTGTTTTCATGAGTTGGCCATGTACCCACACAGTTCTCCCCTACCAGTGGGATGTTGGGTGTAGCCCCCAGCCTGTGCATCTTCAAGGGCCCAGTACTGGGGCACCGTGCAGCCAACTGAGCACCTCCTTCTCTGCTGAGGCCCCAGGATGGGCAAGAGGCCCTGAACTAGGATGGGTCCCACTGAGAACGTTTTCCTCCTCTCTTCATCCTTTGCAGACTCACAGTTAACTGGGGTGCAGGGCTGAACCCCATGGGAGAGGGGTGGCTGCAGCACTGTCACAATGCTGTGTCCAGAGGGTCCTCAGGGTACACAGTGCTGCAAGCAAACCCCTTTTGCCTGGACACAGTTACAAAGCACGTTTTTTAATTTTGTTGTGGCCTTTCTTGGTGCTGATCTTCTCGTGTCTCCATTTCTGTAACAGCCGCATGTTTCTGTCCGCAGGGTTTACTTATAGCCCATCTGTAAAAACCTGCAGGGGCAGAGCAGGGTGGTGGAAGGTATTTTTGTGATGGAGCACACATGGCAAATGGCCAGATTTTCATAGAATCATAGAACGGTTTGGGTTGGAAGGGACCTTAAAGATCATCTAGTCTCAACCATGGGCAGGGACACCTTCCACTTGACCAGGTTGCTCGAAGACCCATCCAGCCTGGCTTTCAGCACTTCCAGGGACATGGCATCCACAGCTGCTCTGGGCAGCCTGTTCCAGTGCCTCACCACCCCCACAGCACTGAATTTCTTCCTAATCTCAACCTGTCCATCAGTTTGGTGCTGGGGGGGGGGCAGGTGTGAGCCCCCAGCCCCTTCTTCTCGGGCAGCTCCCAAACCCCAGCGGCCCGAGGCCTGCGGGGCGCGGAGGCCGCGGGGCCGGGTGCGCTCGCTGAGCGGCCACACACATCCGCACCCCCAAAGATGTACTTTTGGGAGGAGGAGGAGGAGGTGTGTGACAGGGCTCCGCTCCGGTCCCTCCCCCGGGGAGGCGCTCGGCGGGGCTGCAGCGCGCTGGGGCTGCCCCGGTCCCCTAGGGCTCGGTCGGGCGGCCACGCCGGGCAGCGCGGCTGCGGCGGCACCGGTGCGCGGTGCCGATCCCGATCCCAACCCCGGTTCCGCTCCCAGTCCCGTCCGGGTCCCGCCCCGTGACGCCGGCAGTGATGCCAGAGGGAGGCCCGGGCGGCCCACGTGTCGCTGACGCGGCGGAGGCGGGCGGGCCGGCGGCAGGTGAGCAGCGGCGGGCGGGGGCGGCCCCGGGCGGGGGCCCCGGGCCGGTGGCTCGGAGCGGCTCGGGTGGCCGGGGCCCGGCCGCGGGGGCTCCGCACGCCTTGCCCCTCCGGTCCGTCCCTGGCCGGGTGTCCAGGCCCAGGCCCTGCCGGGGCATCCAGCGCTGACAGCCAGGCCCGGGCGCGGTGTCCAGGCCCAGCGGCCCTGTCACTCCTGAGTGGGGCTGGGGAGGCTTTTGGCTCGGGGGGGAGGCAGGAGCATCTCTCCTATGAGGAGAGACCGCAGGCGCTGGGCCTGTTCAGTCTAGGGAAGACTGATAGAGGATCTCATGAATGCATGTAAATATCTCAAAGGTGGGTACCGAAAGAACGGTGCCAGACTCTTTTCGGTGGTGCCCAGCAACAAGACGAGAAGTGATGGGCATGAACTAAACCACAAGAAGTTCCACCTCAACACGGGGAAGAACTTCTTGATGTTGAGGATTGCAGAGCACTGGGACAGGCTGCCCAGAGAGGGTGTGGAGTCTTCTTTGGAGTCATTCCTGAACTCTGGACGTGTTCCTGTGTCACCTGCTCTAGGTGACCCTGCCTTGGCAGGGAATTTGAACTAGATGTTCTCTAGAGGTCCCTTCCAGCCCTAACAATTCTGACATTCTGTTTGGTGAGTTTGCAGGCAGATATGAGGAAGGGACAAGCAATAGGGCTTGTGCCTCAGTATGTATCTGTGAGTGCTTGGGCTGCCCTGCATGCAGCCAGCTCAGGCCAGAGAGGCCTTACTTTGGGGAGATGCTGCTGAATCCTGACTATGCAAGCTTATGTGCTTATTTTGAACAAGGCTATACATAAAAGAGAAAGCGAAGAGGAAATGGTCACAGAGATGAGCATATATGAACGCTCAGGGTGGTCTAACACAGGTGCAAGCAGACCCAGCTGTAGCCAGACCTCCTGTCCTTGCCTCCTGTCCCTTCCATGGCACTGATGCACACCCTGACACATTGGGCGTGGTGTCCCCAGCCCTCGCTGACAGCCCATCGCTGTCCATGCATGTGGGAGGCAAGAGGGGGTGTCTGGTTCCTCTGGCAGCATTTCTGTGATTACTCTTTGTCCTGTGTGTCTGATGGAGATGCTGTCCAGGCAGGATCTGGTCTGAGCTCTTGCAGAACTGCCTCCCGCAGTCTGAGTGAGGTGTAGATAATATGTGTCTAGACAGTGACAGATTTTGGGATCTAGCTCTGACTGTCGTCATGCAGTGGTACTTTGCATGTTACTCCTGCTCTGCCTTGGTTTCCCCATGGGAAATGGGGAGTGGCCTCTGATAGAATGACTGAGAAACAAATTGGCAAAAAACAGCACACACTTGCAAGATCTAATCATTAAGTCTTGACAAGCAAATGCCTGGCCCTTGACGTTCCCCGTTCCCTCATGGTTCACCCTCAGTGCATCTCTAATCATGCCAGTAGAATGTAGTGTTAATGCATTTTCAGCTCATTGCTGGAGGATGAGAATGTTTTATTGGGGGGCAAAGTTTGTTAGCCATTTCAGTTTTGCCCTTTGCTTTCTCAGGCACAGTGGAGCTTATGAAGGCCAAGGAAAGAGCTGGATGGTATTTTGTGTGAGCAGAAGTGAGCGGCATCCAGACGTGGGGAACTACAGAGGCAGGTAACAAGGGAGTCTGATACCTTTGAAAAAGTTGGGGTGCGGAGGGGGACTGGTCCTTGCACTGCTAAATCCTCTATCTCAATTCAAGCCGTGTTTGGTTTTGGTCACTGGCATGATTAAATAATGATTGAGAAACTATTTTAACTTTATAGAGGCTTATAATTATGGCCAAGGGAGGAAAAGTCACCTGTTAAAAGTTATATGGGGACCAGAATAAAGGGCTACCAAAGATCTGTGAGAAAATAGCTTCCCTTTCTCTGGAAACTGACGACAATTTTTGTTGTAAAGTTTATGGAGGATTTTTTGAGAGGGATTTCTTATACTGTGGGGGTTATCTAAAAGAAATGTCCTTCTCAATATGAGTTTCATTGCTAATCTAGCTTAGTTTTGTTTTTAATATTGTAAGCAAGTCTTTCAACAGGGAGAGTACTTTTTAAATGATTTTTTTTGTCCTTGAGAGAATCTCTTGCTTGCTAAGAAAACCATGACTTGTCAGCAAGGAGCTTTATTAAAAGGCAAAGCCTTGTCATGGCTCGCCTGTTTATATGAGACTTTTAGACTCCTAGAGACAAAGCACAGGCCAAGAATGGAAGCTGTGTCCTTATGAGTTTGTAGAAAGAGATTCTTTTTTGCTGGCTAGTCGCTATGTTGTTGCTCTCTCTCCTTTGTGTTTTACTCTATCAGAACATAAATCAGCAGCAATGTTATAGAATGTTCCAGCAGCTCGTTGCAGAGGACAGACAGAAACAATCACAGTATTATAAAGTTCAGTGTAGCTTGCAAACACTGTATAAAACTATGAAAATTGTCCTGGAACTAAATGTGAGGTGTAATCTAATCCCAGCAAAGGGACAAGATAATACCAATTTGAGGATCAGGGCCTTCTGACCTTAATTTGCTTTGTGTGGTTTGGGTTTTGAAACACAGTGTACCTGTGTGAGCAAAATCAGTCACGCGCAAGTCTTGTGTGCTCTAAACTTCCTGTGATAAAACATGTGAATGGTGGGCTTGGGTTGAGATTTTTATACCTGAATGAATCAGATCTTGGTTCAGTTCCTGACTTGGTCACAGCTCTGCTGTGTGACTTTGGTCAAATCATGTCTTCTTATGGCTTGTGAAGGGGAAGCAGCTTTTCTACCTTCCCGGTTAGATGGCAAACATACAGGGCAGGGACTGTGCCTTATTGTGTTTTGGCATGAGACCATAATGTCACTTGGGACTCCTGGTAGTTAGGGAGGTGTAAATAGAGTAAGTGCCTGGATAAGCAAAAAATGTTTGAGACTTGCATGGTGTTTGCTTCTCCCATCTATGATCTGTTTGTAGACACGGCTGTGAAATGAGCTGTGAAATTAACTGGTCAGAATAAAATACTGCATAACGTGGCATTCAAGCAGCACACAGCCTGCCCACCTTGCCCTGGAACGTGACAGTATTAAAGTTTTAAGATCCCAGCACATTCTTAAAAATGTGAAAGAAGTGGGTAGAGAACTGGGAAGAGGCTCTCTTTGGGCACCCTTTGGAGATGCGAATGAAGAAAAGATGGAAAGAATCTCTGAGGAGGTTCAGGTTACTTGATTTTCATAGACTTTCTGGCCAGGCATCCCCCACAGCTTGGACATCCTGCAGTCACTGTGTGCCTTCCCCTGCAGCTTTCTCCTGTGCCAGCACAGCAGCACGGCCTGATGCGTCACTGTGCATGGTGCTCACAGCGGGCCCTGGCTGGGGACACTTTTTGGGTAGCAACTTGAGAGGCTGGTGTCCCCTGCAATGCCAAAGATACATCCATTGCAAAACCACAGCCAGGGAGTGTGATTGGCCTGTGCCCTTGTTTTCCCCTGTGATCTTCCATCCAGGCTGTGCCCCACCCCTGCCTGACACCAGCTGAGGTCTGCAGAGCATTTGCCAAAAGTCTTTAGAGGAGGTTCCCATAAGCCTCCCTAGCTGTCCTCTGGCAGTCCCTTGTGAGAGCTCAGCAGGCTGTTCCTCCTGTTATAGTTGTGTTCTTCTAGATGAGCTAGCAAACAGCCCAGAGGTGAATGTGGCCAGTGGATGCTTCCCTCTGGGTCCTTGGGACCAGATATCATTTGTCTGAGTTAATCCACTCAGCAGTCCACTATGAAACTCTGGGCTATAGTGAAACTTCTAAAAAGTGCATTTGTAGTTGGTCCATTCCGGAGTTCCTGATGTCATGTCTTGTTCTCCCAGCAGTCTGAGCATATAAGCCACAGCATCTCTGGCCCCAGAGTGAAAAGACTGGAAGTTTCTCTCAGTGCATGTCACGGGTGTGGCTGCTTTTGATCTGTGGGTACTTGGAACCATCCACATTGCATGCCAAGCCCTTTCCTGGCTGTCATAGGGAATGTATGAGATGCTGTGGTTCCTGGTCCAGTCCACATGCAAGAAGGGTTGGCCAGTGTGTTAAGCTCGTGTGTATCAACCACAGGGCATGCCATCCTTCACCAGGGGAAAAAGATCCTTTACAGGGCAGACCAGCTGAGATTCTCTGGCCTTAACCTGATCCCTCATTGTTAAGGAAATTGAGCGAAGTGACAAGACAGGCAAAATTCTGGTCTGAGAGGGATGACGCTGGCACAGTTGTCCTCAAGGAGAGTTTCCAGTGGTGATGGCTCCTTGCCTGTGCATGTGAGTGACCTGGGATGGTTGGAGAAATGGAGGTTTTGTGCTTTGTTTTAGTTGTAGGTAGGAAGATGAGTCCGAAAATTACAACGGAGCTGCTGAAGCAATTGCGGCAGGTGATGAAGAATCCCAAGTATGTCCAGGAGCCTGTCCAAGCCTACATAGTGCCCTCTGGAGATGCCCACCAGGTATGGATTGATGGATTGTGGGAATGATCATGCTTCCCTGCAAAAAATAAAAGCCAGGGATAACTGAAATCACCCTTTGTTCACTTACTTTAATAGTTATAGCATAAAAATCTGTGTAACCGGAGAAATATTGTGTTGGAAAATGTTTCTGGGGTCTATTCAAGAGACTGAGGTTTTTATGTTCTTGTAAGAAATCAGAGTGGACAGTCTACCAACAACTTCTCATCAGATTGTCTCCAGGGAGCTCACACTGCAGAAAAGGGAGCTTGCCAGAGTGCTCTCTGTGCCCGTCCTGGCTGTTGGGAAGAATGGATTTACTGGGTGAGGAACAGACATTATCTAGGCTTTAGTTTCCCCATTAGCATCTCCTGATCAACACATAGTCTTAAGTGAGGTGATAAAGGATTAGTTCCAGAGCTTTCCCTTTACTAGATCAAGTTCTTACTGGAATTTGCTGCCTTATGCTAAAGCCCTTCAAATCCCACAGGGAGGAGCCTTTGGAGAGGCAGGGAAGGAACAGGCCACAATGATGCTTCCCTTTCCATGCTGCTCTGCATCATGTTCTATGCTCTTAAGACAGGAGGGAAGTCTGGGCCTGGGGTGCTTACCCATGGCAGTAACTGTGGTGTGTACTGCTTCCACTGTTAAGATTTTTGTAGTCTGTGACATAAATCTGAAATTGCTGAACTGCCTTTTAGCTCCCCTGCCAGCTCACATGCTCGTTTTACTCTTCTGTTCACTCTGTTAGGAGACCCAAGAACTGCCAAGGGTTTTTCCCACCTCAGCCATTTTCAGGAAACAAAAGACCTGAAGCTTTCCTGGCTCACACCCAAAGCTCCCTTTTACCCCAGGGTGCACGAGAGCAAAATGCAACTGAATCGGAAC
Source organism: Myiotriccus ornatus (assembly GCA_036023395.1). Lineage (NCBI taxonomy): Eukaryota > Metazoa > Chordata > Aves > Passeriformes > Tyrannidae > Myiotriccus > Myiotriccus ornatus. The sequence continues at coordinate 25,867,611 of JAYRBT010000178.1, read as the reverse complement.
CTTTGCCCTTGACTTGGCATTGGGGTGAGCCAGGTCCAGACTTGCCTGTGCCCTGGGACCATATGTGCAGCATCATATTTCCTCTTAGGGAGATCCAAACTTGGGCAGGTAGGGGGAAGGCGTTTTCTGCAGCTGCTATTGTCTGCTGCATTCCTGCCTCAAGCTGCCTCTGTCCATATGTAACTCCGGTTTCATTTCACTAGACATTGAATGCTGTCATGTGAGTTGAAGAATGTGACCCTCAGGACTTCTGGGTTTTTCTGTTGCTTTCTTTTCCTTGACAGAGTGCAGTTAAGCAGAGAACCCCATGTTGCTATTTCCTGCCAGGCGAGTTGGTCAGGTTTCTCTGCAGAGCGAATCTATCTGAATGGAAACGATTACTGAACACTGCTGATCCTGGTGCCTCCTGACTAAGTGGTGCAGGATTTTTTTTCTGTGAGGTTTGGGAATTGGTGCAGTTTTTGGCATTGACACGAACCTGTTGATCCCAGAACAGCCTTACTGATTCCAAGTAAACTGTGATAACCTGAGATTTGTAGCTTCCCCATGTTCCAAGCAAGGGTTTGTTTCCTGTGTGCAAACAAAAACTTTACAGCCCCACAGTCAGATTTTGCTTTTGGGCAGCTCCCTCCATGACTCAGAACATTGTTCTTGGGTATTTAATGATACCCAAGTGTTTGGTGGCCTAAACCATTTCCTCCCCACAGCCTAAGCAAGCTGTGTATTACTGTCCTTGCCTCAACTATTCCTGAGGCTGTCCCGGGATCCACATCACAAAACTTGTCAACAAAGAGGGCTTTCCCTCCTGTGGTGTTGCTGCAGGGTTAGACTGGGGGAGGCTCTGTTCCCTTCTGGGTAGCAAAGGAACCCCAGGATTGGACTCATGCTGATGCACCCTGATGCTGCAACTTGCTGACTAATTTCTCCTTGTAACACTGGGATTGTTTGAGCTCTGAGTTCTGTGATGCTTTTAATATTGGTTTTCCTGCAAGGCTAGGAGGTTTAGATTACAATACTGCCGGGAGTCTTGCCACCAGTTGTATCCTTTGCTTTCCATGTTTCGTTGTGTAAGGAACTGAAAGACTCACAGAGCTTCTCAAATACAGCTGGCTCTGACTCTGGCTTAACCAAGGCTGCTAATACCTTGCATTTGTGGCTCTTGCAGTCAGCCCTGGATGTTGTCTGGCTGCTTTAATTTTTGAAAATTTTGATGCTGGTGATAAGGAGTCTGAAGGAACAGACTGCTTCCTTGGAGACCTGGGTGGTCCAGAGGCTGATGAGAAAGGGGAGCAGTCCCAGTCGAAAGTGGGATGAAGTCCATGCACAGAGTCTCACTTCCTTTCAGGAATGCTAGGTGGATCTTGTGGCTGCAGGCATCCAAGAATCATGAAGGGGTGAAAAGCCATACTTTTGGGAAAGAGGCATGTAAGTCCTCTGTGGTTTGGTTAAGAATGTCTGTCAGAGCTTTTGGGGTGTTGCAGTGGTAAATGCAGGATCCATTTTTTATGTTGAGTTTGTTGATCCATGTTTTATGTTTACATTGAATCTGGAGTTTGCCTGTATGGAAATATTCAGAGATTGGAGGAGCTTCTTAATGGGAGAGAATGATGTTTGGATTAGAGCTTGGGTTTGGAGCGAGTCACAGCTTAACTGGGGCTGGCTTCTACCTCCAGGCCTTGACTCAAAACAAATGTGGTTAGATCTGACTGGTCTTCCACATCAAGGAAGCACCTGCCCAGCTAAGGGCCCTGTGTTTGGGTTGGCAGAGGTGCTGTCTTCTGCTCAGGGCTGGCTCCTCTCACACACGCTTGTGCTGAGCTGAGGAATCAGCAGGGCTATAAAGCAAGAGACGGCTTGTGCACAGGTTGTACTGACCTGTTCCAGTTCTTACCAATGCAGTTTAGTTTTTGGCAGTGAATACTGACCTCCCTCCAGGTACACAGCAGTGTTTGTTCTTTAATGACACCAGTGTCATTAAAGCTAAGGGTAGTGAGCTGCACTTTTCATTGCTGATCTTGGTTGACATTAGGCTAGATTAAGCTTTAACATGTTAATGGCTTAACCTTGCAGGCTCTGGGGGTAAGCACCTCTGATATTTGGGGTTCTTTCTGTCTTAGATGAGCATTTTTATGATGTAGCCCCCAAGTTGTGTCTGCTGAACTGACAGGTGTGGTGAAAAGCAGACATGAAAGGCCTGAGGAGGGCCAGGTTGAAGGCCATCAGAGCTGCAAGACAAGCTCCAGGGAAATCCTTGTTCTGACTATGCTGTGGTCTCTGCTTTGTGTGGCGTACACAGGTGTTTCCCTGGTAATTTTAGCTCATGCAAAACATGGGCTTATCTTTGCACAGTGGGAGTTGCTGCCTGAAACAGAACAGGTGGGTGTGCAAGAATTCAGACTGACAGATGAATGATCCATCTTTCCCTCCAGATCCCTCATACTCCCTTTTAAAGGCCATTTGCCTCATGCCCTTGATTTGTCTGTGAATGGGACAGCATGAGGTATATTCATGCAGTCAAGGTCTTTGCTAATTTAGGTCAGCTTTTACCAGATCTAAAACTGATACACTTTTTTTTTTTTAAATATATTTTTTAAAATATAAAAATTTATATTTTTATGTATTTATATTTTTATCTATTATCTATTTATATTTATCTTTTATCTATATTATCTATTTATATTTTTTAAACTGTTTTCATCCATTTCACTGTTTTGTGGTGCTAACCCATCCTATGAATGTGAGGTTCATGTCTGCACAAGCAAACTAGTCTGTAATCTCTGCTGTGTTGGTCAAGAGAAATGGAAGAGAAATCACTGCTCTGTTTTGGGTTGTACTTAGTGATATGTCAGGCTGAATAGTCGTTAGGAAATGTTGAAATGGGGAATCCTAATTGCTCTGCCTTTTTCTTCTGTCCTGCTGCTTGAAATGGGCAGTGGGGAAACAAACACTTGATTCTGTTCCCTGAATGACTTTGTGGGCTCTGTCTGCTGATATGTGTGTTATTACTGTAAAGGGGGTTAGTGGTGAGAGTGTGCTGCGCGGGGCTGAGGCAGATCCACCCCATCAGCTAGAGTTGTGCCAAGGGCAGTCATTCCTTCCCAAGGTGGGAATGCTGACCCCTCTCCTCTCCACAGCTGCTAAGCATATGCCACAGCCCAGTGGGGCTGGACAAGAAAAGGCATGGGAAACTAACTGGGTCAGAGATGAGGGCAGGCATGGTCTCCATATCCCATCCTTTCTGCCAGCTTTCACTAGTGTTTGGATGAAATGGAGGATTTCTTTGGAGCATATCCCAGGAATCTTCCCTCACAATCGGGAGCAAAAGCTGCTCAGCCAGATCCTCTCTTGGGCCATGAGATTTGCTGTTGCAAGGCTCCATTTCAAAATGATAGTGGTGAATGGTTGGTAACTGCTGCCTGGGGCTTCTCCCAGAAGGGGAGAGACATGGCTGTTCTGGAGGGGGTTTGACCATGACATGACTTTGAGCAGAAATAAAGAACTGGTCTCAGGTGCTGTTTCACTGCTGTGCTTTGAACCCTCTGCCTTCTTCGGAACAGTGAAGAGTAACAGATTTGAAGGGAGTATTTTCTAACAGTCAGGTGATTCTATCACAGTAGGAACTTAAACTGCCTGAGACTTGGGCTGTAGTTTCTTACCTCAGTCCCTAAGATGCTTCTTTTGCCCCAGCACAGCTGGGTGCAGAGAAACTTCACAGGCTGAGGAACAGATTTGGGTTTTAGACCATTTGTGAGGTACAAATCCAGGGGTTTTGCAGTTCAAACATCGGTGCTGTTGGCCTGGATTAAGCTGATTTGCTGAGTTGCACTAGTTAATTAACAGGCCTACTCAGCAGTTCTGACCTCCAAACTTGCCAGAATGGGATCCCATAAAAAAGGCTTGTGGGCCACATAAAGGTACAGTTGTTGTTTTAATTTTGGCAGCTCCTGTGGGTATCAGATGTCTGTGCCTAGGGTCTTCTACAATACTGCCAAGGGATGTGCCAACAATCACAGCTTGTGATAGGTTTGGGATGAGGATGGACTAGTAGCCTTTGATTCGCTCTCATCCATCAGACCATGGTTTGGCTGTTTTTGCTGTAGTCTGATTTTGAGTAGGCAAGGGAGGAGTGAGAGGATCAATATCTGTTTATCAAGGTCCTAAGGGTTAATTTTTTTACAGTTTTACCACCTTGATGATTTTTTTCAATGTCATTGTTACAGAAAAGAAAGAAATTCCTGTAAATGCCAGTGAGGGGACTTTGCTGGAGATAGTCAATTTTACAGATTTTATGCACTGATTAGTCTGGTCTCCAAGATCAAGGAGTGCCTCTGGTTTCTCTTCCTTTTACATTGCAGCTTCAAAGGCATCATTTGTTTGTTGCCCAAAGGGGAGGCTGAGTGTGAAATAAAGGTCTGCAAACTCTGAAGCACTTCAGTGTTTACAGATGTTTGTGGGAGAAAAGTGCTGCAGCTTAAAAAAACCCACCAGTTGAACATAAATACAGTATAATCACAGATGATTAAATGTTCCAGTAGAGTAGAGCCCAGGATTTTTAACTCATTTTGTTCTCCCTGCCGTGTCCTTTAGGAGAAAAAGCTTATCAAAGTATTTGTCATCAGCTGATTGGTTTTTTTTCCCCTGCTGCTATAAATAATTGCTGCCTCTTTTGTTTTCTAGAGCGAGTACATTGCACCCTGTGATTGCAGAAGGGCGTTCATCTCTGGATTTGATGGCTCTGCAGGTACCTTTCCAGAACTTGGGTTCTTGCATAATTCTCCTATAAAGAAATACTTCCATTCATGGCATAGAGACAGGATGGAAAAGGAAACCGATGCAGCTTGTTTGGACTGTTTATTCCCATTTCAGCATCTGTAGAATTATGTCTTGGCTACCCGCTGGAATTATGTAATATCAGCAGAATAACAAGTTTTCTGAAAATATTTGACCCCTAAATGAACCTCTCTTAAAGTAAAATCCTGTTAACTCTTTAATGTGGTGCTTATAACCTGCGGTCATTTCTTTTGATGTGCAGCCAGTACGAACAGATTTTTATGTTGCCCATTTGGGCTGGGTGAATGGGAGATGGACTTTAGTTGGCCTTTCTGTTTAAATAGAGCCAGGGCCAGAAACACTGCATTTGGAAACTGAACACTGTGGAAAAGTTTGCTTATCTTGCCGAGACAGGATGTTTTCTTGGCTGTAGGGTAGGTCTGTGTTCCAACAGACCTAGTTTTTACCCTGGCTGTACCCTAAGCTCTGCAAATTACTCTGCTTTGTGGTTGTTGGAAAGTCACTGAAGTCTTTTTTCCCCTCTAATTGTAAATCAGTTTAATAAATACCAGTACCTATGTGTTTGAAGGGTCTGTTCATCAGTTCCTATGAGCTCTGGGTTCTCATGTGGAAGGTGATAAATTCAGGGCTGTGGACTGCTGTTAATGGCTAACATGAATCCTGTATTAATTTCATGCCTTCTGCATGACCTCTTCATAACCTTCCTCTCTAATTTGTGCCCTTGTTATGTACTTGGAAGATCCATTTTCCCAGCCTAATGCTCAGCAAATCAGTGAGGTTTCACACAAGGGTCACCTTGTGTTTCTTGCTTCATCTTTTCGGGCTGAAGCAGCTTAAAATGTGGTTTGTGCTGGGGGAGTTTGGTGGAAGACAATGAATTCATACTTGGAAACTGCTCTGGTAATCTGGGCTTCAGTTTCTGGTGACAGAGAGTATGATCAAGATGCAGACTCAAAAGACTTGGATTCAGTTTCTGTTCGTGCCATGGTTTGTTTTGTTTAGTATGGCCAAGGGCAAGGCAGCTCGAGTGCCTTGCTGAGATGTCACTGCCCCTCAGCTGTCTGCTTGCATCCCTCCATCTAGAGTCACTGGAATGGGACAGACTCTGGAACCAACAGAAGTTTATGTTCATGTTTCCTGTTCAGCCATCTCTGCTAGAGCTGTAACTTTTGGGAAAGAGGTGCAGCTGACAGCTGGGATGGTTACTCAAGTCTGCAGGCCTAGTATCAGCTGTTTCTTGTGGATGGCCAGAGCCCAGGCTTCCTCCCGAAAAGAAGATGGGATGGGGTTTAGGGATGCACAATGTGTTACTGTGACAACAGCCAAGTAGAGACCACAGTCTGTTACAAAAGGTTTGGAAAGCCTCATTTATCAATTCCACTGACTGGCTGAGGTTTGCTTAAGTCAAATTCATCTGAGGCAATTCATTAGAGTGCATCCTTGTGCATACTGTCTCAGGATTTGGAAAGTCATAGTTCAGGGAAAACAGTGAGTACTGAAACAGGACTAACTTCTGAACAGTGAGCAGAGATGCCATTTAGAGAATCAGAGTGAATTTCATACACTGTCCCTGCTGTCTATATGTCTGCATAGTGTCTGCACACCTCTGAATCACTCCACTTTTCTGCCTTCCTGCCTAGGTACTGCCATAGTCACTGAGCAGCACGCAGCCATGTGGACTGACGGACGCTACTTCCTGCAAGCGGCACATCAGATGGATAACAACTGGACACTCATGAAAATGGGTACGCAGAGGCTGGGATACTGCTCCACTGGTAAACAGAGAACAGTCAAGGCTGATTGGTCACTTCACACATGTATGGCTTGGGCTCCAGGGATATCCCATCGTGCAGAGACGTAGGGACATCTTGGATACACTGTTCCTGCTTTAGTGTCCTGTAACGACTGTTGCCGATGGTCTAGACATTCATTAGTAAATGCATTAGCTTGAACTTTTTGCATAGTGTGGGAACATTTTAGTGTGACTGCTTCTTTGAACTTCTCTTTTTTTTTTTTAAATCCTCTTAGGTCTGAAAGATACACCAACTCAGGAGGATTGGCTAGTGAGTGTCCTCCCAGAAGGCTCCAAGGTGGGAGTGGACCCTTTCATTATTCCAGCTGGTTGGTTTTACTTTATTTTATAATTCTGGGTTGGGCAACTGTATTCTGGCTCCTTGCTTCTCTGTCTAGCTGTTGTATGATGGTGTGCAGTTAAATATGTTTCAGCCCAGGTGGAACGGTGGGTTAAACTGTTAAGCAAAACAGGTTGGATTTTGGTTTAGGTGTGTATCACGAGAGCTCCACAGCAATGGATTGAGTCTGAAACACAAGGGATGAGAACTGCTTTCGAGGCTTGCAGTGACCTTACCTGAAAAGCAGAATCCCGATCTACCTCCTTTTGCTGTGCTTTGGCTTGTCATAGGCACTAAAGTACAAAGCTGCTGAATGCCTTGGCCAACATGTGAGCAAGAACACCCTGGCAGAATCCACACTGCTACTCCTGCTTGGTGGTCTCGGCATCTCTGCAGCTTTCCCTGTAGGAAGCACAGTGAGAGGTACCATTTATATCAGAGTACATATGTATTTGTGCTTCAACACATGGGGCCAGATGCAAAGGTCACTGGAGGCAAGGGGAGATACTTGCTTGATTCAGGTGGGCTAAGGATCCATCTCCTGGCTCCATGGAGGTGACTCTCTCATCTAGCTTAGGTCTAGCAGGGTTCTGCACTGGGGTAGAGTAACACCCTTACGACAGCTTCTGGGCTTCTTTCAGGGACTTTTGTCCAGGACTGTGACTACCTGCCAGCACTGGCTGTAGTGATATGTTTGTGGAACTGTAACTGCAATAGATTTTGCCTTTTTTTTTTTTTTTTCTTTTTTAAGGAAATGGGAAGAAGAAGAGCCTGGAGAAAAACGAGACAGATTCTTGAGTCTGCCCTCTGTGAACAGGGCTATTGTTGAATCCATGTGTGTTCTTTAAAGCCATCACTCTTGACTTTTTCCCCTTTGTCAGACCAGTGGAAGAGGATGTCCAAAGCCTTGAGAAGTGCTGGCCATGACCTTGTGCCTGTCAAAGAAAACCTGATCGATACAATCTGGACAGATTGTCCTCAACGCCCCTGCAAGCCTCTCATCATGCTTGACCTGAGTTACACAGGTGAGAAGCTTAACTCCCAATACATGGGGGTTGTTTCTACTGCCCTATCCCCCTTCTGCTTTTCTCTTATAAAGTAGTGAGAAAAATAGTACTGCAGCACAATATGATCCACTATGAATAGGTCGAGGAGATGATTGAACCTGAGCTAATGACCCCTTTGTCCTCAAAACTCCGAATAACCATTTGCTAGAAGTTGGGTGATTTCAAAACAGACCATGAGTGCCTGGAGGGCAGCTCATCTGAGATTGTTCGGATCGCTTATTAGAAAGGAGTGAGGAGCAGAAGCACAGCGTGTTTTGGGTCCCTTCACAATCCAGCGTGTTGGTCTGTGTTTAAGTGATCTTCCTCAGTAAAGTTAGTGACTGTAGCTTTTCATATTGTGTTTTGCAGGGGTCAGCTGGAGAGACAAAATTACAGCCCTCCGTTCAAAAATGGCTGAGAGGAAAGTCATGTGGTTTGTGGTAACGGCCTTGGATGAAGTAGCATGTAAGTCTTTGCATGTCCTTTCTCGGTTCTTCCTACAAAAGAAATGTTCTTCGTGCCTTGGAAAGGAAGAACCATGCCAGCGTGAGAGGCACTTTTGACAGGCAACATGATTGTGAGACATTAGTTAACTTGTGTACCAAGTGCAGTGGTGATAACAGGTCACAAATAGCGTGCCTGTGTTTCTGCACAGTGCCTTATTACACCAGTGCAGCTCCTAAGTACCTTTTTAGCTGAGGAAATGCAGCAAATCAACTTTGAAAAGCAGTCCGGGCAAAGGGAGAGGAAGGTTACGTATAAAACCTGAGGCAGTGTGATGAAAAAAAAAAGAACCGTTGAGGTTTTCTGGCTGTACAATATCCTGATGCTGCCTCACCCAGTGGAAAGATAGAGACTGTTTTCAGCTGTGAAGTCTGGGCTATAAACAAAGCAGTGCAACATGTGGCTTTGTATACATAAGGCAAGGGTGGGGTACGCAGCATTCACAGTCATCTTCCTAATTGTTACAACTTCTTAAGCCAGTCTTTACCTCTCCTGTGTTCAGCAAATGCTTTGGTTAAAACGAGTAAGTCTGGGCTCAACTTGTATTTCTAGATCGTTTCCACCTAGGGGTCTCACTGGAGTCCCCACTGTGTTTGGGGCCCCAGGATGGCTAGGTCTCCATACCCTGGCTCCCAGCCCAGTGTGTAGGAGGGGAGAATGGCCGAAAAACAGAGTGGTTTCCCTGAGACTGCTGTTTCTAGTGCTGTGTGTCCTTTGTGCAGAAATCACCAGTGCACAGACTGGTGCAGTAGGAACACAGCACTGTTGGAGTGTCAGCGCTGCCAATGCCTGTGCGTCATGTCTGGTCTGAAAAGGCAGAAAGGAAGGTGGTGTGTTCCCAGCTCCAGCACTGCCAGTGCCGCATCTCTGGCGCTGGGTGAAGCTCTCCTGGATCTGGGACACCGAGCAAAGAGATGTGAAAGAAGTGCTTTGGAGAGTGGTGAATATGACTCCTCCCTGGGGAGGCCTGCATGAGCAGAGATTGTGTGTCTCACCTTTTCAGGTGCATCTCCAATTAAATTAATGATAAATTGGTGCCCTGAGGTGGTTTCAGATTAAATGTCTCCAGGAAAGCCAAGCTTGGTTATGAATCAAGAGTTTTAAGATGGACCAGAGAAGGTCATGAGAGAAGCTCATTTTCAGGTGCCTGGTTGATTTCTTATCCTAAAGGGGGAAAGGGAGAAGTTATCTTTAATTTTATCTAATTCAATTCACTCCAGACAAGTTCTGGTGACAGAAAGAGAGGCACAAAGGAGACTGTTGCCTCCGTACTGCACTGGGAGTCAGTCGGCTGAGCAAGGAAGTTTGTACCCATGCTGTAAAGAGTTCTTTGTGGCCCTTTCCTGCATTCAAGTGACCTACTCCTTCCCTGGGGAGAGTTAAACTTTATTTTTACTTTCATGGCAGAATTTGCACAGTTCAATGAATACAGTGCTGGGTTGTGATTTAGGACATGTTGGTTCTTTTCCCAGCTGTCCTGCTGGCTGGCCTTATTGGCTTGAGTAACTCATTTCAGCTAATTGGATACCCTGGAGTTTTTATTTGACCCTAAAATCAGGAGTTTGGAGATGCTGAACATCTACTTCCCCTCTTGACTTTATCTGGAGTTGTGGGGGATAAAAATCTTTGCGAAAAATAGCTAAGACTATACAGTCTGAATCTGAGATATTGGAGGCACCCAAATGAGAGGCCTTTTCGGGGTATTTTGTTCTTGCCTGTTGTGTCTTGCTCTTCCCTCAAGTATCAAAAGAAGGGCTGGAATGAAATGATAACTTGTAACTTTAAAGTTTTCTGGCTGTTAAGAAGTGAGCTTTTATTGCATTGCACAGGCCAGAAAGGGTAGACACTACTTTTTGTACACGTATCCCTGTCTTTCTTTGACTGTATCTGCTTTCTTCCAAGCCAACCCTCCTTTAGAAGTTAAAGACCAGTTTTCTTTCCCTATGGGAGTGTTTAAACTGCAGTTCTGGTGCCATCTCCTGGCAAAAACTTAGTATTGCCAGAAAAGCAGCAGGACGTGGGACAACTGGGTGGAAGCTGGACCCACGGCCTGCACCCGTGACATCTCACTGCTTGACTGTGTTTTGCTGAGATTATTTTTGGCTTTCTCTGATGTTGCAAAAGATAAACCAGGACTGTGATTCTTGGCGTTCTTATTTTTCAGGGCTTTTCAACCTCCGAGGCTCTGATGTTGAGTACAATCCTGTGTTTTTTGCGTACGCCGTCATAGGAATGAACACAATCAGGTGCTTGTATTTCCTTCCTCAGTTCCCCAAGATTCATTCTTCTGTGGGAGAGCTGTTCTGGCAAAGCATTTATCTTTTGAAACGCCTACACTGGGGTGCCTTAGTGTCCTTTCTGAGCAGTTTTGTCTTCAATGTTAATTACTCTCCTGCCCTGATCAGAGCTAGAGAGGCAGTCAAGAGCTCTGCTGTGCTTCTCAGCACCTTGGCTGACGTGCTGGGTGACCTCGGGTGTGATGGCTGACCCCTCTGTCTGTCGTCCTGAGATAATGTGGAGGGCCCTTGGAGCTCTGGGTGTAATGTGGGTAAGAGCCAGCACTAGCCTGGACACTGGAAAACTTTTTGCTACTGTCTAATTGCTGAGTCACTTCAAAACTGCAGGGACTGTGTAGGAAAGTTTCATGGCTGGCTTGTGACAGAAGGCTTCTTTCCTGTGACTGCCTCATATACTGAGCCTTAGCAAGCAAAAGTCTTTTAGAGGCATCTACAGGCTGCCACCTAGATCCATCTCAGGTGAAACCTGGCTGGATAAGTACATGTTGTTGTGGGAAGGTTGAGTTGAACTTTTCAATTCAGTGAAAAGTGAGAACAAAGTGATACTTAGAACAACAGTAGCTTTTCTATTTCTGGATGTTGCCTTTAAAAATTAGACTGGGTGTTATTTGCCTCTGTTACTCTCCTGTTTCAAGCACAGTGGTAGGATGCAGCCATTTTGAATGTATCATACAAACAAAAATGCTGTCAGCTCCTTTCCTCTCAGCAGGGTGGCACATCTTAATTTCAAAGCAGGATTTAAGATGGGTGAAGACCAGTGGTTAAAACAATGTAGGACACATTATAGCGCATAATTTACGAACTCCTTTCTCCCTGAAATATTGCCAGAAGGGTTTCTCATTCCTTCCTTAACTCCAGCCACTGTCAGATATGGTCCCACCCATTTGTTCTATCTGATTTTTTTCTCAGGCTCTTCATTGATGGTGACCGGATGATGGACCCGGCTGTGAGGGAGCACTTACAGCTTGACTCCACCCTGGAGCCTGAGTTTAAAATCCAGGTGATGCCCTATGGATCTATCCTGTCAGAGCTGCAGGCTGTTGGTGCAGGCCTCTCACCCAAGGAGAAAGTGTGGCTCAGTGACAAAGCCAGCTATGCTCTGACTGAGGCCATTCCCAAGGTCAGTGGCTCTTGCAAGGGAAAACACTTTTCTCTTCTTTGCTCATCCTGGTCAGGAATGGTGTGAATGAGGGCAACTGACCACAGTTTCCCCTCTGCAAAGCACAATGCAGGCTGGAGCTTGTGCTGAAGGGATCCAGTCCTCCTGAGGTATTGAGGGGTTGTTAATCCTGGGGTTGCTCTCGCTGGAGCTGCCCTTCCAACCCGCTAAGCCGATTAGCCGAAGAATTGTCAGCTTAAGATAAAACAAGTACAGGGAGAGAGGGGAGGGAGAGAGGGAGCAGGGTGAACTTGGGTCATTCTGACCACGGGTGGAGCATCAGCCTTACGTGGACCAGCAGTAAGAACTGGAAACTTGCAGAAATTGAAAGTTGAGCAGGACCTCTGGGAGGGTGCATTTGGCTTGATCGGAGTGTCTGAAGGTGGTTGCCCTTATTTAGTTCAGTAGCTTGAGGATATTGGGCAATATGTAACGTCTCGTACCAAAGGCAAGAGGGACAAGGTGACAGAGTTGTTGCAGCATGGAACCTTCTGAGGACACAGATATAACCTGCAGGCATTGATTGTCCATGCAGTGAGTGCATCTGCTGAGGGACAGTTGTAGCATCAGAATAATTTCTGTATAACCATACATGCTATATCTTGCTACCCTTGTACTTGAATTTGTCTGTCTGGGACTCCCACAGTCCACCTAATATTCCAGTAGCCATGAAGGAGATACTTGGGGAAGAATACAGCAGCAACTCTGGACAAATAAGCTGGTTTCCATGCATCTTGTGTACATCTCTTGTTTGCTAGAAATCACACTCTCTGGAATGCCAGCCAGTTTCCAGTGATATCCAGTAACTAACTGTGAATAAATATTTTTTTGTGAGTCTATGGAGGATTCATGATAAATTGTTGTTCTTTTAACTTCAGAGTAGAAAGCCCTTTGCTGTAGTTGTAGTCCATGGTCTATTCCCAGCCTGGGTTAGTTGCTGTAGATGATTTATGTAGAGCGTCCCATTTGACCTAGATTAAGGAATGTAATGAGTTGGAGAGACATTATTTACCCCCTGAGCTCTGGAAGTTTTGGCTGATACTGAGTCATTACAGTGCTACATGCCCTCTGTATGCAATGGGGAGAGTCCCTGCCTCAGGGAGCTCTGTGCAATAGAAAGCAGAAGAGGAGGACTGAAATGTCTTGATTAAAAACCACTTAGAGAGTCACTGAAAGAGCCAAAGTTTTCCTGGTTCCTTTTTGGCTCTCCACCACCTCTCACCAGCTGAGAACTGACCTGCAGTGCTTTGAAGAACATCAGTGCTGGAAGTCCATCTACTGTCTGTCTCCATCAGAGCCAAATATTGACACTGGCAAAAATCCAGTCCATTATTAAACACAGATCTGCAAACCCTTTATAGATTTGCTTACAGCTGCATGTAAATATGCTTTTCATAGAAGATTAATAGGACTACCACTATCTGTAAAAGGCAAGCCAATCCAAGAATCTGACCGTTTATCCTGTTTTTGACAAAAAGACTTTCCTGGCTTTTCTGTCAGGAAAGTAACTTCTTTTTTACTTTGCATTATGACAATTATGAAATTATCTTGCTGTTCTTAGGACTTTGGAAATTGAAAGCATGTAGGATTTATGTGAAATTGGTCTTTGCTGAGGGTCTACCGGGCCTTTCCATGTGTTTGAGTGACATTTATTTGTATGCTGATATGTTGAAAATAGGAAAAAAATGTGTTGCTTGGGCTGTGCTTCTGTAGTGCTCATCCCACCTCCTGATATATAGTGGGTAGAGAACTGTGGGGCAGAAGTCTTGGTTGTTCTTCCTTCTTCTGATGCCAAGTGTGACGAGGCTTGGGCAAGTCACTTCAGCTGGTGTACTTCTGAAGACGTGCTCAGAACCAGCCAAGCATTCCTGCTAATCTGAGGACGGCGGATGTTTGGGGAAGTGAGCAGTGGTAAGGGATCAGTTACTAGCCCTTAATGCAGGGTCACCCCATCCAGGCACAGGAAAGCTTTGTCTCAAACCATTGATGTAAGCTCCTTTCAGAATGGGCAGCATGTAAAGCTCAGCTTTGCAAAGGCTTTCCATTTTTCTTGAGGCCTTGATGTGTTTGTCAGAGCTGCTGATTATCAAAAGTGGTGATGCTCAGCGCTGGAGGAGACGGAGCGTTGCGGGGCCAGCCAGATTCGACTCCAGTGCTTGGTACCTGGGCTGGGTACCCTTTGCTCCCTGCTACTTGAGTTTGACAGTCAAGTAACAAGTCAAGGTGTCTTTTAGTGTTCTTTCCAATGCCCAGGTTCTACTGTGGTGTCTGGGATCTCTCATTGGCTGTCTCTGAGCCTTCAGTGTACATCAGCAACAGAAACTTATGGCTCAGACATTTTTATACATATATATATATATATGGTGTTGAGGATATCCAGATCTTCCCCCTGCTTCATGACAAGCTGTTGGCTCTTTAGTTCTTTGGATTTCTCTGTGGCTGTTCTTCCTTCAGTCAGGGACCGTTTTCTCCTCGTTACTCCCCAGTGCACTTAGCTGAATACCAGCAACCTGTATCTTACTGCGCTGAAGGGTGAGAGAGGCTGCCAAAGTACAAATTGTGGCCAGGCTGAGTTATTAAATCTGTAGGATTATGTAGTCTGACTAATCCACAAGTAATCCGTGTCCTTCTGCTGCAGGCTTACCGATACCTCACCCCATATACCCCCATCTGCATTGCAAAAGCTGTGAAGAACACATCGGAAACAGAAGGCATGAGAAGAGCACATGTAAGTTAAGCCTTGAGGGTCTCCTTGCACATGGCAACAGGTTTGTTTTATGTTTAGGAAAGAAATTACATTTTCCTTTCAGTTTTAATGTTATGGATAAAAAAGCAAATAAGAATTTGGATGAGAGGATAAAAAAGGCTTTCTGTCAGACATCCACTGCTGTTGAAGCAGGTTTTTTGCTTGTTTTGCATTCTCTTGAAGAACAACATTTGCAATAGTGTGAGGAAACAGCCCTGCTCTGTTGGAAGACCACGCAGACTTGAGAAGTGTTGTTTGGAGTGTGGGCCCTTAAAGGGATGTTCTTTCCCCTTTGCTAGTTCTGTTTTCTTTGTCAGTGGAGTCTTAAAATTGTTATCACTTGAATAAACAGAGCCTAAAGAACACAGAGAAATTCTTCAACACATGGTGCAAAACACAGGCCAAGATTTTCAGAAGCAACCAGTGGCCTCAAAGCACTCTGTTTTTGTCCCGTCATCATGACACACTGGAAACGAGTTTGATTTCCCAGGAAGCTTCATATTTTCAAGCAAAGAAACTGCCTGTGAAATAGGTTCATGGTGGGGCTGATCTTTTGTTTATTTCCTGTTAGTTTTTAAGCAGCAGTTTTCACAACAAGAGAAATGTGCCAGCGGAAGCAGAGCTGGGAATTTTGAGCTTGTCCCATATTTTCTTTCAGCTTCTTGGGAACTGTTACTTTCTATTTCATTGCTTTTTCTCCCTGTTGGTTAAGGGGAAGTAAAAATAGTTGTACTGAGCAGAGACACTTTGTCACCTGCCACCTGAGGACAAAATTGTGCCTTGCTCTTGTACATGTGCCTCCTGCTTTTGCAAGCATGTAGTAAAAAAGGAACAAAAATGGGGGTTATCATGCAACAGAACCAGAAGCTGTGTGACAGAGGCTGTGGTGCCCATGTGCTCAAAAGACATGTTCCCCTGTCACATCACCAGATGTGTTGTGTGGTTACCTTCTGCTATCTGAAAGGCCAAATCTTGTGTGTTGAAGCAAAAGAGTCTTGAAAGTCTTGTGTGGGGTAAAGCCAGTATTTGCTGAGTGCTTGGTAATTCTTCACAGTAAGATGTGTCCCAGCATCAAACCTTTATTAATGTTTATTTAGCTGTCCAGATACATTTCCAGTGCTTATATTAATGACAGGATGCAAAACCCTGAAAATACCTCTTAGATCATCTCTTAGTTTGTGTTTTGGAAACTTGCAGGTTTGTTTTGCATCAAAACCTGTTTATACTGAGGCTCGATAAATCTCTTTTTCCGCTCAATTCCCTTTTCTTGTGCTTATATAGATTAAAGATGCTGTTGCCCTGTGTGAGCTCTTCAACTGGTTGGAAAAGGAGGTATTGTATTATTATTTTTAACTTGAAGGTTTTATTGCTCTGTAAAATTATTCATTGGCATAAACCTTTTGCTAGTCTTTATAGTTCCTTTGCTAAAAGTGGGGAAACAGCTGGGGGTTCATCTGGTGGAGTTTTTTTGGGGTATTTTTTTTTTTGTGTGTGTGGATTTAAATCATTCTTTTATCAAAGGCTGAATGAATTTTTTGGAAACATGGTCCCATTCATTTTACACACAGCAAAGCTAGAATAGGTTTAGTGTAGCGTTAATACTGTCTTGTGCTGGTTTGGTGGTGTAAATAATGAAATAATATCCTGCTTGATAGAATACTTTGGAATTACTGTCATGATAGTCAGGGTTGTCTGGTAGTATGAACAGATTTGGCATTTATGAATGGAGAGGTGTAGTGGAAATGAGATAAAAACAAATTATTTGTGTATTCACTGGTTTAGAAGTACACAGTGCAGGAGCAGAGTGCCCACTGTAACACACCAGGCTACTAAGCTGTGTTCCTTCTATGCTACTGCATGTCTGAGTCCATTGACTTCATTTATGGAAACGGCTTGATGACTTCCAGAAGGTGCCTTTTTACATGTCTGACTACCTCAAGAAGTCTGCTTCAGGGGTTTGAAATCTAGCTCCTGCCCCCTTTGCATGTTATCTAGTCCCGGGGAAGTTGAGTCACAGGTTTTAATTTATCAAATGCCTAAAGTGAAATTTAACATACTTTCTTTTTTTCCCGCAACTGCTTCCATTCCTGATCTAAAAGCATAACATTTCTAATACCATGGGCTATTTGGAGAGAACTGTTCAAGCTTAGTGTAACCCGTCTGTGAGGAGATGTTGCCTTGTGAGATGTTACTTCTGTACATATCTCAGTGAAGTTAGTATTGCACTACCTACTCCCTAGTCAGGATTCAGCAATCCTACTGTGACCATCTCTGCTTCCTGTTTTTCACATGCCCTGCACAACATTGCTAGGTTTGTGTTTGTCATTACTGAGGAATGAGGACAGCAAACCTGGAAAGAGGACCCATCCAGACCGGATTTCATAATGCACAGACAAGGCCCAGTGCTTAACCATATAGCATTTTCTTTGCTTGTTGGTGCACTAATTGAACCCATCTCTTTGCCCACTAGGTTCCAAAGGGAACAGTAACAGAAATAATAGCTGCAGACAAAGCAGAGGAATTCCGCAGGTAAAAAGTAAATCCACTCTGAGGAAGTTTCCTGGGTGGTGTTTTTATCCTTTGTTTTTTATTCTTTAGAAATCCATCACACTTGCAGATATATTTTACCTGAGGACAAACCACTACTACAGGATTTCTTTGAAAACTTGAATGAGTTGTGGAGAATTGGGTTTCTTGGGAGATACAAGTCCCAGCCCACTGGATCCTATCTGCTTTTGTTTTGAGATACCAATGAGGAGTGCTGCAGGTTAGGCCTCTTAAATACAAGAGAGTTGCTTTCTTACCACAGAGGAATTGATGTAAAAGTTAGATTTGTATTGTATTACCATTTGTATTGAGAGTTACTCCCACATGTAGATCAGCAGGTCCTCTAAAATGCCTTTGAGTAAATAAGTAGCAAAGTAGAAAATGTTCAGAACATCTCTTCACTAGGTGGTTTGGGTGGTGAATTTTCTGTTTTTCAAAGGAAAGAATAGAGATGGAAAGCAGGTTTCCACATGGTTGGCAGAAGAGGGCTTCAGATTGTCCAACTCTTCTACCCCAATGTGCTTGCCCAGATGGCTTTTGTGGCCAAGGGCAGGACTGAGGTGATGTGAAATTGAGGATGGGGCACTCCAGGTGCCCCAGGTGCCTGGTGTGCTCCTCTCACTTGCGCTGTAGTGATCACAATCTTTTCTTTCAGTCAACAGAAAGACTTTGTTGAGTTGAGTTTTGCTACCATATCAAGCACAGGTCCAAATGGAGCCATCATTCACTACAAGTAAGAGAAACACAGCGTCTCCTTTCATCCTTCAGCAAACATAGCTGGAATGAGTGTCTTGCTTCTTCATGGAGTCACAACAGAGTACTCCAGGGAGATGCTGCTTGCTGTCTTTCTTTATTCTGCCCTTACTAAATAAGGACCTTTCCCTGCTGGCAACATGCATGTATTATGATGCTGATCTGCGCAGGGCCGTAGAAGAGGGCTATTTTGGGGCTAGAAGTCTGGGAAGGACAAGTATAAAGTGCAAACTGTTCTGAAATACATCCAGGAACAGATGTTGAGGGTTTTGCTGGAAGCAACAAAGCTATTCTCTGTATTGTAGTGGTATTTGCAGTGTACAAATACTCTCCTTAGTATGATCCCTGGCTCAGCATGTGTGGGATTTCCATCACTGCCGCAAGAAATCAGAGCCAACACATCCAAGCTTGCACTTAATACAGTTTCTGAACTGCAGATGTGGGCTGGACACCTTAAAACTGTGGAACAAAAAACTTTGTGTTTAACTGAACAGGCCAGTTCCTGAGACCAACAGAATGCTGTCTGTGAACGAGATCTACCTCCTGGACTCAGGAGCACAATACAAGTAAGTGGAATGAATGGGTTTTCTGCTCCCAGTGACCCCTGCAGGGTCAACTCAGTTGCCTTGGCAAGCAAGGCATTGTGCAGTTTTGAGGAGGACATCAGATTAGGGCTGACAAGCCGTGCTGGGGTAAAGGACAAGATGTCAAGGTGCAGTTCCAGTCTGAGTCCCATTCCCAGTGGGATGCTGTGCTTTAGCTGGTGGTGCATTTTTGTGTCTGTTGCAGCTCTGCACACCTGGCACACTGGTGTTAGAATTGCTGGAACGGGAAGCAGGCCTAACTACCCTGGCTTAGCCTTGGACTACCTACACAGCAGCATGCACAGCTGGGAGAGGCACTTACCCTGCCAGGATCTGCCCTGGGGGCAGATTTGACTGATGTTAAAGTTAGAACAAGGTGAGAGCAAAAGAGCAGGACAGCACTGCCCTATCTCTGCCTTTCCGGAGAGACTCAGAGTCAGGTTTCCTTGTCTCAGTGGCCACTTGGATCTTAAGTTTGTTTTTGGGAAGGCATCCTGATTGAAGATTCACTCAGTGCTGTTTTGACAGTGCCATTTAGTGGCCTCAGTTCCTTTACTGTGGAACTCCATAGAAAACTGACTCCTTGAAAAATGAGAGAAGTGATGTTTTTAACCAATGTAAATAGAAGAGAAGTGGCTTGTTCAGGAAGATACAGGACAAGCCTGGCTGCTCCTTTGAGATGAGCTTTGTCTTTAGAGCTATGCCTTTTTGTTATGTCAGTCAGGAAGAACTTTGAAAAAGAACCATACAGACATCCTTTGATAAGATTTTTACAAGGAGGTCTTTTTTCCTCCCCTCTGATGGCCTAATTAACGATTTCCTTAGTGCCACTATGAAAAGCAGCCCTTTGAATACAATATAATCTGGACATCAATGGCACTTACCACAGCATTGTGACAGGGATGCTTTGCTTGTCCCTGCTGAGAAGTTAAACCGTGGGCTCTTTGTGACCACAGCCTGTGTGTGCTGGGGAAGAGCCCAGGGACAGGAGCGAGCGTCTCAAAGGGAACTCGTTATTTCAAGAGCCATTGTGGTTTTGACAGCAGGCTCAAAATGATGCTTGTAGAAGGAACTTTGAGCCAGTTTCTGACATCTCAGACTAACCCATATCCAGATGCAGGATAGTTTGAAGAAATCTTAGCACAAGACATTCTGAGGATGAAAGGGATATTATACCCTCTTACACTTCCCTTTCCTGAGATGGTAGCCGTCACTTGTGCGTAAGTATATATTTTTAAGCAGTTGATGAATCATCTTCCATACAAATAGGCTAAATTTGGCCTGTTCTCAATGGACAGGTACCAGTTGCTGAACCTCAAATTAGCATCGTTTTTATGAGCAGTTTAGATCCTAATTTGCGAGGAGCTTTGGGAGCTTATGGTTGAAAGATAACAGTTTGAATTGTAATTCATTATTGCAGCATCTGGGGCATTGTGTTCAGGAATTTTTGAGATTAAGAACTGTTACATCATCAGGCTTGTGTAGCACAGAGCAGATGACTTTATGAGCTTGGTTGGTTTGCCGCAGTGTGACTGGCTTTTTTGTGTATTCTCACTTTGATCTTTCTTTTTCCCCCATCCCTTTGCTTCCTGCATCTTTCTTTGCCTCTGAAGAGATGGTACAACAGATGTGACTAGGACAATGCATTTTGGCACACCATCAGCCTATGAAAAGGTGAGTTGGCATCTCAGTGTAGTTTGTGATCTGACCCTCATTATTAGAGATAGTCAAATTAGTAATGTGCCCTCTTGCTATATAGTCAAAGTGCTTTATCAAGTACCATTTATTTGCTAGTATGTGACAGCATTTGGATAAAGACTGAAAAGGAGACTGTCAGACTTTGGACTTTCAGAATACAAATTAAGTGATTTAGAGAATTGATACTTTTCTGTCTTAAAATGCACAGCTCTCATCTGCAAAACACATGGCTCCTCTAAGAAATAATAAAATCAGCAGGCTGAGGATAAACGTTACTGGCTTGTCCAACATGGGAGTTAGGGGGATGTAATTCAGTGCAAAGCTCAGTATCTTATGCAAGGCTCCAGTCGGAGTGTACCGTATAAAAAGTCAGACTTCACTAAGAAGGTCTGTGTTGGAAATTCAGTAATGTAATTTTGTTTATTTTAAATTGCTTCTTTAATTAAAACTAATTTCATCATTATAGTTCACTTAGTGACAAAAAAATGCTGTAGGGTGTAGGGTATGCTCAGGAAGTAAAAATATAGTCATAGAGAAAATCAAGCATGTAGGTCAGGTGAATCCTGCTGCTAAACCTGCTGCCTGGGTTTATGACGCACTTCCATAATTACCGGAGAAGAATCTCCGGAGTAATTTAAACTTTCTGCTCATGGTTTGCTTTGCCATTACCAGCCACAGGAGAGCATGAGCAGGTTTTTCCAGATCCTCCACGATTTGCTACAAGATGCAGTCTTTCTTTCCATTCCTTAGGAATACAAAGTTTTGGTTTTCCCTGTTTACTCATGGCACGTATTTCTTTGACAGGAATGCTTCACCTATGTCCTGAAGGGACATATAGCTGTGAGTGCAGCCATCTTCCCGAATGGAACCAAAGGTGGGTTGGTGAGTTGGAGTGTTTTGACCACAGCAGTGACCTCTGAAGAACCATTAAGTTGTTTGAGAACAACATTATAGTTGACAGGTCTAGATGTTTTAGGCAAATGTTGATGTAACTCTCTATTTCCATCACAACAGTTTGGATTCTGGATTACCGATGCCTTCTCTCTCATCGTCAGTCAGTGCTGGAAAGTCTGAGGGGTGTTTGAAGTGCTCTGATTCTGGGGTGATAGTGACTTTGATCAGTCAGTGGCACTCTAACACATCTGTGGCCTTTCTGTGCTTGGAGGTTGTCTTTATTCTTTACTAATGGCCGTATCAAAGTGAGAGGTCACTTTCCATCTTCAAAGGACTGGCTAATTCTCTTCCAGTTATTGTGAAATCTCTTGTATCAGTGGGAAAATGACACACAAAGGAGCTGTTTTGATTTTGTGCAGGAAAAGCTGTGACATACATTCACCTCTGGTGAATTTGTTGCAGAACTATTTTCTCCCTGCTTGCACCTTGTACAAAACCACCTCGTTTTAGAGTTTTCTTCAGTTTGCATTCTTGGATAGGCAAGTTTTAAAAGCAACTGTGTAGGGGTATGAGAAACCCAAACTGAAACTGAAGGATGTCTTAACTTGGTATATGGGTTTGGTGTTCAAATGCAAGTAACATAAATTCTGTACCCTCTGGCTGAAGCAGTCTGAAATGATTGGCCATCCAGGCAAGAAGTATGGCTGATTAGTTCACCAAATACAATTGGCAGGTTTCCTGCCTTGAGTTTAATGAGTGCAGCTCCCTTTAAGAAAGGTACTGAATTCTCTGTGGGAGAGGTTAACCACTGGATTCTTTCCTGAAAACACCGGTGGAGGAAGCAGCAGTGCAGTGTTTCTGTTACAGACCATTTTCTGAAGACCTCTGTAACAGGAGAGAGCAAGGCTCTTCAGCTGAGAAAGGGTTTGAATGTCAGACTTGCCAAATCTGCCCTGCAACTTCTAACCATTCAATGACTTATTTTGGTTGGTTGCAGGGTTCTTTGAGGGGGTGATTCTAGTTTTTTTTGGTTGGGTTTTTTTTTTGGGTTTTTTGCATGTTTTCTAGGTTTGAACTTTCAGTGTGATTATCAACGTCTCTGAGGGAGCCTCACATGAATAAATTCTCTCTGTCTCTGTCTGTCTACAGGTCACCTTCTAGATTCCTTTGCCCGCTCTGCCCTGTGGGATTGTGGTTTGGATTACCTGCATGGGACAGGACATGGAGTTGGCTCTTTCCTAAATGTACATGAGGGTCCTTGTGGCATCAGCTACAAAACCTTTGCAGATGAGCCCTTGGAGGCCGGCATGATTGTGTCTGATGGTATTTAGCACTGGTGATTCTCTCTGGTTACTGGGGAGAGGCAACCAAGCTCTTTAAGATGCAGAGGGAATAAATTTGATAGTGGTGTAAGCAAAGGTCGGATCAAAAGTTTTGGACCTTCCTTCTTGTTATTTTAATTGGCATTTAAGCTCTCTAGGTAAAAACCTTCATTTTAGCTCTTTCACCTTCCGTGAAGCACCTTTGCAGTCAGGTGCTGCAGGTCTGCTTCCTGCTCTGTACAGTGCAAACCTCAGGAGAGCTGTGTTCCTGACTAGCCTGGCTCTGGCATGCTGTGGAAGAACTGGCTGTGGCACAAGGTGGACACCAAACTTTCAGGAGCTAATCTTGTCTTTGCTATGGGCTGTTTGAGGCAGCTGTTAAATCTCTTCATGCCTTGTTCTTCCAGTAGCAAATTAACAGCCTGCTCAGAGACTTACCTTCCTTCAGGGCTGCAAAGGCCTCTCAGGGAGTCAGGGGAACACTCTCTAAGAAGTGTTTTACAGAAGGGGTTACCCACCTGCCTCTCATAAAGACACCAGCATTTTCAGGGTTTCTGGTATTTGGAACACATGTATTCTGTGCTTTCTCTTGACTTGCAAGGAGACTGAAGCTCGAGGGCTGTCTGTCTTGTTTCTTTTCTCTTTGAGAACTTCTGCTGTCACCTTGCTCGGGGCTTCCGTGCAGACTAAGTAGAGTCAGAAATTTCTTTGCCTCTGTGTTTTCCTGATGTCAAGATTGCTTAGTGACTTCAGTGGACTAAAGCCATAGAGGGGAAGTTTGGCCATAGGGAATAAGAACTTGTACAGTGCAGCCACGTGGCTTAGTTAATTACTGTCTGTTTCTGCAGAGCCTGGGTATTATGAAGATGGTTCCTTTGGGATCCGAATAGAAAATGTCGTCCTTGTGATCCCTGCTGAAACCAAGGTAAATGACCTACTCAAGATGCACCTTTCTCCACAACTTGGTGGTTGTAAAACTGGAACTTGAGGTGGGACGATGCTGCAGACAGTTGAATCCTGCTCAAGATTCCTGGTCTCCCAAACTCCACACTGCTGAACGCTGATTTTAAGTTTCCCTTGCTAATGGGGACAAAGAAGACAGTTATAATTCTGCAGAGTTTCCATAGGTTGACATGTGTGTGTGTGAGTTGTTTTAAAATGTTTTATGTCTGGATATGAAAGACAGAAGCATCCTTATTCAGCCTGTTGGAGTCATTGCTGTAGGGTTGGTTGATGTTCTCAAGGTGGGATTTTCCTCTCTGGTAGAGAGTCTTCAGTGGTATTAGAAACAAAAGTACAGACAGATTTTGATACTATAGTTGCCAGCTTGGCTGGGTTATGCTTTTAGAAATGTCAAGCTGAAAATGATCATATAATCATCAAGCTAAAGTTCTGTACAGCTGTGACCTGGGACATGGCCCTTAGGAAGGGACCACTAAAAGAAATAAATAAGGTTTATATCAGGATTCTTTGCTTGAACTGGAAGAAAAATGCTGCTGTAAGTTGCTGCCCTCTCATCTGAATGTTTCTTGGGTGGTTCTGTAGTGATGACACAAACCAAGGAGCAAGTGTGTTCTGGCTGGAGCTGTTTCTAAAACGATACAATCCCTTTGTCTTTTTGCTGCAGTACAATTTCAAAAACAGAGGGAGCCTGACTTTTGAACCCTTAACCCTGGTTCCAATCCAGACGAAAATGATTGATGTTAATTTGCTGACACAAAAAGAGGTAAGTAAAACGGGTTTGCATTGCCGCCTTTGCACTAGAACCACCTTGTTCTACAAGGGCCAATGTCCTCTGTTCCATTTCAAAGATCTGGAGAGCAGTCCTCAGTACTGTGACTTAGTTTTAAACTTTATCTACCTTTGAGTTGGAGGGTGGACTAAACAAGCTTTTCAGAGGTCTTTGCAATCTAAATTATTCTATGATGAAGGCAGCAAGGATCCTGATTATTAGGTACTTTTGGTAGTTCCTTTGATATGATATTTGCCACTGTCATCTCTTTTCCTACTCCTGCCTTAATTTGTTTCTCTTGGACTACCACAGTGGACTATAGTGATGACTGTCCCATCATGTTGTTGGTATCTACTTGTGACCAGTCCCATTCAGCCACACCCAGTTCAGTACCTGTGAACTCTGAGCAGAGTTCTGTGATACCTGCTCAGCAGCATTTATTTCCTGAATAACTTCATACTCTAAACTTTCTGTTTAGGTCTGTCACTACCTTCTTTTTTCATTCTAGTTTTCTACCATACTCTTTATTTTGCCTCAGCACATCCTCCTTTTCATAATTATAGCCCTGTTTGCATTTCCATTTGCTTAAGGGGGCTGTGAAGGGTACCAAGGTCTGCTCTAGGATTGCCTGTTCAGATCAATAGGGCAGTTTATCCCTCAGGAGTGCATTGTCCGTTTACAGTTTTACAAAGCTTATTAAACTGTGCCGAGGTAGCTGTTTGGACTTGCTGGAGGCAGTGATTTGCAGAGACTTTACTTGTCAGCTGAACTGAACCTTGGCTCCTCTGAAAACCGATGACAAATTACTTCAGTTCCTACCCTCATGAAATTTGCAAGTCACTTCCATATAATAGAGGTCTGTGTCTTTGGGACAGGATTCCATCCCAGCCTAACACCTCAGACCCCAAGAGCACAGGGGCCTACAAATGTCTTTGGCTGCACATAACTTGTAAGGACATGAAATCTTCTGTGTTTATGCTGAGTGTTACACCGCTCCCTTTCTGTAGTGTAACTGGGTGAACGACTACCATCAGAAATGCAGGGAAGTAGTTGGAGCAGAACTGGAGAGGCAAGGCCGGCACGAAGCTCTTCAGTGGCTCATCCGGGAGACGGAGCCTCTTGTCAGAGTCCAGTAGCACCACAGTTGTCTGCGGTGTGTAGAACACCAGGACTGCTCGGTGTCCCAGTAATCTACGTCTTCCTGGACCTTGGCACCACTGGGAGGATGTTCTTCAATTAACCTTTGGAAATCAGGAAGGGATTTCATGTAGTGTTTCTCACCCCACAACATGTGTGGGTAGTGTGGGGGTAAGGAGGGTTACTGTCTGAAAAACTTTTCGAGGGGGGAGGGTTTGAGCATGGAAAGCAAACAGAATAAATGAGCACATTGCCTTTGAAACAGGGGTCTTATTTCAATAATGGTTCTAAGAGGCAATACTGGAATATTTTATACTGTCTGATTTTTCACTGTGTAAACTCAGTATTTTTGCATACTTGGGTTCCAGTTGCTGACATGTTACACACACAGCAGGACTGATTACTGAATAAAAGATTCCAACCCTCTGTTTGCTCTGTCTGTCTTAATCTTGCAGCCAGTCACGTGTTGGGTTTGACAGCCTGAAGAAGGGCAAGAACCTGATTGTTCCACCCTTATCTGTGCATCCAACTCAGACAGGGAAGAAATATATAGGACTTCCCTGCACCAGGCTCTGGGCAGATGTTATGGAGAGGCCTAGCAGGGGCAGTGAGTTCTGCTCCGTGACAGGTCCTGGAAGGATGTGGAGACACTCGGCAGAGGTTTGTGTGCACAGAGAACCCTGGCCAGTGCTTTTGTCTATTGTTATGGCTTGCTGAGTACTCATATAGCCCGTGGCAGAGCAGGATGTGTGGACAGTATCGTGGAATTGCAGCTCTTCCTGGACACAAAGAAATTGTTAGTTAAAATAAATAAATATGCATACAATGGACAAAGGAAGAACTGCGACTTGGGCTCAGCCGGTGCTGTGTGGTGCGCGGGGACACCTGGTGGTTCAGCGAGGTGATGCAAGCTGAACGCTTTCTGGAGTCTTAACATTTACACCTTAAAACTCAAGTTCAGTATTAGATGTTAAGAAACCAATCAGGTATCAGCAACTCAAATTCCTGATATTTCAAAGAAATTTTCTGTGCAAATGGAAATGTTTGTGTACATCATTTTCTTCCCCTCACCCCTCAAGAATTTCTGAGGAAAATACTAATCTCTGTTAAATGGCATGAAATTAGCATTTCCCTTGAGTTCTGTAGACTGGAAGCAGGATCATGTAGCCAAGCAGAAAAGTATTGGGAAACAAAATTTCCTGGCTTCCTAGCTGTGTTATCCAAAGGAGTGATAAAAGTGCAGTAAGTGCTTTAAAAGTTCATTTTCACACCCCAGCCTCTGCAGCTGGGTACAAGGGTTTTGAGGCAAATAGGCCATTTCTCCTTGAGCAGAGGGATTCATATTCATTTATCACCAGCAACAAGTGCTCCTTCCCTCCATAAGCCGGTGACTGCTAGGCTTCTCCACAGTCACCCCTCCTTCCTCAGTCTGTGGGTATTACCTTAAGCGTGCCTGGTAGCAGTAAAATTCAGTTGTTTTTTAACTTATATGGCTCATAACTCACCTGTAATGAAACCCCCACCATTGTTTCAGTGATTATTAAACTGGTCCCTTTCCACGATAGCTCTCAGAGCAAGTTTTGATTTACCTCAGGCCAGCCTTAGAAAGAAAAAGAAAACTTCTGAGAATGCCATCACTGAGGGCCTCCTCAGCAAACCCATCAAACCAGCCCGATGTTCAGGCTGCACACAGTGCATTAGCTGGCCAGCAATGACAAAGGGCTGGGGTATGTCATGGGGCACTGGTGCTTATTCCTGTTTCCTTCAGCAGATAGTGATGGTGAGAGCCAGACGGTTGGAGCAGTCAAATATTAAAGCTCTCCTGGGGATCAAGAGACACCATCCTTGTTCCTTTGCCACTTCCCTTCCTGAGGGGTCTCCTCTGGGTGGTGTGAGCATTTTGGAAGATGCTCATGGTATGCTGAACGAGGCTCCTTAGTCATTCAGGGAACTGTCAAAAACACCTGCTTGTGGTCTGGATGCCTGGAGAGGACCTGTCTTTTCCCAGCACCATCTCCTTGCACTCAGTGGGGGTGATTTGGCTGCAGGTGCTAAGGATTATTGACATTTATTTTTCTTGAACTTGTAGCAATTCACACCTTGTTCCTGGAATCCTCTGGCTTCTTTTTGGAGAGGAAACTGCAGGCCTGAACATCTGGCAATGGTATCTGGAGATCGGGAGTTAAATAACTTGCATGGTGTCACTGCCCTTAGCTTGTTTTACATGATTTGGACAAAACTCCCAGTGGCTTTGGATGTAATAAGAAAAAAAAAATGAAGCAAGAGCCTCTGGAGGGTAGAAATATGAACTGTGTTAGTGCTTAATTAAGTTGCCTATTAACAGTTGTGTAGTGGCCTGGAAGAATTTTAATGTACCAATTAAAGTACGGAGCTATCTCCTCAGCTTTCCAGCACCTCTGGGGATGCTGTCGAGAATGGGGAGCTTGCAGATCAAGTGTTGTTTATTTTGCTGCTTCCAGCTTATTAAAAATTGTTCTAAATTTGGGATGTGGCAGATGCCCACAGATGTGTTTGCTTCCGCGAGGCAGCGGAGAGATGTCTGTCTGATGAAGATTAACACAGGAAAGAAACAGGGCTGTAATGCTGCCTGACCCCATAAAACCCCTCCTGTTTCTTCCAGTTCCTCTGTGTTGCTCCAGGAGGAAGAGGGGGCTGGAGGCCTCGGGGCAGCTCCATGCTGACAGTGGGGTGTGTTGGTTTGGCACATACAGCCTGGACAGCTGGTACGAGCTCACAGCAGTTGTTTGGAAGGGATGTCCCAAGTAGTCTTGGTTGTCCCATCACCGTGTCACACCACCTTTCAGCAGTTTCCCCCTGCTCCATCATAAGCTGTAGGGATGGGAGGTTCCCCTCCAAATGGGCCTCGAGAAAGGTGGTTGGAGAACATGACTGCTCTGATGCCCAAGATCCTTCTGCTTTAGGAAGGAAAAAGAAGGAAAAAGAAAAAAACCACTTTTTTCCCCCCAATTATTTCATTTAAATTGCTTATCTTTTACTGGTCTGAGGGCTGGGGAAGGTTGCAGGGAAGTTGGTTCGTCGGGGCTGCCCATTGCTGTGCTCCTGGAAGCATGGGCTCCTGGAGCACAGTGTTGCCTTGCTCCCATGATGCACTGTCTGCAGAGCAATCTCCATGCTCAGATGGCATTTGAATTAAAAAAAAATCCAGTTCCATCCATTATTCACATACCTGCCAATTGCTCGCTCTGGCTTCTGGTGTCAGGGCAGCGTTTTGTGGGTGGCCTCCTGTGTGTGTGCTTGGCTGTGAGCCCTTTCTTGCAGCAGTCAGAGCCTTTGACTTCCATGCACAAAGCTGCATAGGACTCATCCTGCTTAAAAACCAGTCTGGGGCCAACATGTTGGAAGCATCTCCCAAAACAGAATATTAACCAACCGCAGGGGGTTCTACTGTGTGCCTTTGGTATCGCCTCATCACCCCAGAATCATGTCAAGCATCCCTGGCTGGGTGTCTCTGGAGCTGGAGCAAATTCCTGCTCGCTGCACCCTGTCCCTCTGTGTGTGCTCTCTCCTGCACAAATGCTGCTCTCCCCTCTGCCCTGACTGGGCACTCAGAGAGTGTCCTTTACTTCCATTTGCATTTGGAGCACATCTTCCAATAAACACCACCACATTCCTCTTGAGGTTTTAATACATAATAAGCTGGAGGATTTCAGACAAAGGTAGCCTCAGTTTAGAGCACCACAGTCTTCTAGGAAGGGATTTAAGGAGCTTGGAGTGGTTGTGAGACTATCACCGCTTCAAATCCAAGCAGGCAGCTCGATAAGTGCAAAGTTGAGGAAAATGTCCTCTTCTCCTTGTATTCTATTAATATTTAGGGCTGGGCTTCAATTATTCATTCCTTCAGGGTGTGCTTTTATCATCTCAGTGCTACAGAATTAGCTTGTGCACTGTCTCTGGGCACTCAGAAAACACCTTTTTGCAATATTTGTGAAATTTCCTATCTAAGAGGCCTTTTGCAAGCAAAATGTATGCCATTATTCAGAAAGAGCAAATCTTCCCCATCCCCACCCAGGGCTTCTTTAAGACCACACAGAGCTGAGCCTCAGCAGGTACACAGGATCTTTCCTTGGCTGGAGATGGGCTAATCCAGCACTGCTTAGTTAGAGATTGGGTCCATTATTGCCTTTTTTATACAAGAACGAGGAGATATTTGATGATGTTAGATAGACCCAGATCAGTTCCATACGCATCCACCTTGCCTTGGCACAGGCAGCTCATTTGTCTGAGTGGTGGACAAATTTAAGTACGCTGTGATTAAATGCTCCAAATCATTGACATCTGCACTGTAAATACCTGACTTGTTAACAGCCCATCTTCTTGCTGGGCCACAAAGCCTGACAGTCAGTTTGCTCAAATGAGGATAATCAGATCATATGGTTTTGAGTGGGCAGGGCAGGGTCTGAGAAGAATTCTGCTTTATTTGTCCAAACATTCTTTTTATTTAATTAAGTAAAGCCAACCGTGAAATTAGCATTCCCTTTCTTCCTTCAGGAACCTGAATGCCACTGGGAACTAAACACCTCAGCAGTCACTGCAATTTCAGAGTTGGTAAAAACAAGAGACAAACATAAAATTTTCAGTTTTTTCCCCTGCCTTTTCAAAATATTTTGTGTGGTTATTCTGTTCTGGGATGAGACCATAAGACTGTGAAAAGTTTCACTTACGAAAAACATGGAAAAATTATTGAGCGAAAAGAGTCACATCCATCAAACATTTTAATTTTTATTGTTATAGAGGATGTTTTGTGAATACTGACTATTCTAATTAAATGCTAAAGATTGGATTAATTTTTAAAGTGAAACAAAAACATGAGCTAGAAGTTTTCTATTTAGAACTTGTTGGAACAAGGCACTCTGGCATTTTTTGAAACTGTTTGAAATATTTTTGACATAAACCTGATGAAACCTGGACTTAATCTCCTGCGCAGGCTGAATTTTGAAGAACTTGAACTTTTCAGATAAGAAACACAAAAGCATAAAAAACCCCTTGAAGTCAAACATTTTGCTGAAAAAATGCTGCAGTGATTGCACTATTTCTGAGAAACAGGAGTAGCAGCTGAGATACATCCAAGTGTGCGTTCATACCATCAAACAGGGCTAACACCTTGAGTTTGCTTTCTGCAATCAGTGGAGACATAGGTAACACCAGGAATGATGTAGCAAACTCTTGAGTTGAAGTGTCCTTTTGGGCTTCTGGACTTCTCTGTTGGCTTGACAAGCAGACAAGATTTCTTTCTCAGCCACCCCAGGCACATGTTTATAGCTAGGTGGGATAAATAAACGTTGTCTTCAAGTGACAAGACTCTGGGGTGAAGTGCAAACCTCTCCTTGGCTTCAGGTAATGCTTCCCACTGTGGACCTTCACTGACACCCTCTGGGCACAATGCTGAGGTACCACTTCTGAAAGGCTCACACCATTTACAAAGTTCTAAATTATTCATGTTTTAAAAGTGTTTCATTTTCAGACCAGTGGCACTGGGCAGCTCTGAACCGATCAGGTTTTGAACGCAGCTGGGTGAGAAATACTGATCCGGGTGAGCAGCCTGATGGACCATGCTTGTAGCCAGCAGCTGTTTGGGCATCACTGCTGATGCTCAGACCTGCTGTGGCACCTGAGGGCAGGGAGCACCATGTGCCAGCACAGACTAGTGAGCAAACTGCATCCCACCCCAGCTGCCCACAGCTGAGCTACAGTAACGGGTGTTTTGTCTAACCTCTTGTCCAGATTATGGCAAGGCAGTTTAAAAAAGTTCAGCACCCAAGGCAGAGACATCAGGTGCTATTACTGTCTTTGGGTTTCCCACGGGGGAATAAGGCCAAATGTTTCTGCTTGGCAAAGCAAATAACCCTGGGCACTGATGTTTCTGCATTTCCTTTGTTGAAGGCCGTGGGTCCTGTATGTGCACACCTCGCAGTGCGAGGGATGGGACAGAGACGTCTTGTGCAGTTTGCCTCGCTTCTGTTCCAAGGTGGAGGTGACAGGAGGCAGATGTCTGGGCTATGGCTTTAAAAGCAGCTCCTCTTTACAAGTGCACTGTTTGAAGATACTTTTTATTATTACTGCAGGAGCAAAGTTGGGTGTTTCCATAACAACATAAGGTGAATATCATATGTTGCCCCACAACAGGCAGCAACACAAACCTCTTCCTGGGCAGGAGGCAACACGTAAGTTGGTGGCTATTTTGGGGTAACCAGCCCCTTATGAAGCCAGTCTGCAATGTAACATCTCCTGCAAAAAGCTCCCCTGAAAGCATTGTGATAGTGGGTGTAGCCTGATGGAGAGACACCCAGCTCCCTCACCCTTCCTCACAAGGTCTTCCACCAAAAGCTGCAAACCTATTTTATATCAAAGGCTCAGCATAGCTACAAGGAGGCTCAGTGGGACTCAATTTTTCATTGTGAAATATCGATAGAGACAGCTTTTTTGCATACTGCCTCTTACTCCTGCAGCACAGGCTGTAATTCCTTGTCAGTTCCAGGTTCTGCAAACAACCCCAGCTGAGCACCACGGAGATGCCAACATTAAAGAGGGGGCACCGTGGGCCCCGAGGAAGGGGTGGAGAGCGGGAATGGTAAGTGGCAGTAAAAGCTTACAACCGTAAATTAATGTTGCTTTTACCTATCAGCTCTCGGTAAAAATAAACCTTGAATCCTACCAGGCATAGCTGTAAAAGTGCACGGATCTTGCTTTAATTATCAGCTGAGCACACTGCGCTCTCTGCTGCTGTCCATTCAGCTCATTAAACAAAAGGTGGAGATAATGTGAATCCAACACTCTAGCAAGGGGTGTTGGCACTGTCAAAGTGTGGGTGGTCCCCAGGGAACAGCCTCATCCAGGAGCACCCCCAGTCATATCAATGTAGCCTGCTATGTCCTACCATTCCTACTCTGGGGTGGAAAATGGGCTCCAAGGCGGGGATCACCCATCCTCCTCTGCCTGTGTTCTTCCTCCTGAGCCATGCCAGATATCTTAAGAACAGTTGGGACACCCAGCTTTTTCTTGAACCTGAAGATATGAAGTTAATCTTGCAACATGTGTGAACACAGGCTGTTGTGCAAGACCTGGATAAACGGGAAAGCTCTTGAAGAAGTAGGAGGGTTTTCTGCAAGAGAAGTACTAATAATAGTACAGCCTGTCTAGAAGGTGTTCTAGCTCCAATCATGCAGTTTTCTGTGTACAGAGAGAGGGACATCACTCAATCACAGCTCAGATAGTCTTTGTAGGCTGAAGTATCAGGGACACAGCAGGAGAAAAGTGTTCCCAACATAGGGTGGAAGGACTGTAAAAATCCAGAAAAATTCCAGCTGTTGAATTAAGGGGAGACGTGCAATGGCACCAGATAAGCCTCAGAGTCACAACTAATCTGGTAATGATCCTGCAGTAGAGCAGGTTCTCATTACCTTTAAAGAACAAAGCAAGTGAGTTTTATCCTGCTACGCCCAAGCATTTCAAAGTGCGTTTCATAAACATAGAATTTTTAATACAAGCCATCCCACCATTAATAACAGTCTACCAGCATTACAAATTGTGCTGCAGATGCATGGTTTTGCCAGCTTTGAAACATCAGCAAATTTAGTTTTAATCTGCTGTAGAGCTAGAAATAGGATGACACTGTTTTGCATTCAGTGCATTTATTGAGATGAGAAAACCAGCAGGCATTAATTTAAAGTGATTAATTCAGGAACATGCAAATGTGAAGGCTTCATGGAAGCAACAGACCATGTGTTGCAGAACCACGGTTCAGTTCCTTGGTTCCCCTGGGTTCACCACCTCAGAGCAAACCCTCTGTACACAGAGGGAAGGAGAATACTGAAGCAAAAGGGCTGATTCCAGTGGGGGATCCAGGATGGGGTTTAGTTTGGCTCTCAGCTACCTGGGTGACAGAAACCCAGCAAGGAGGGAGATTTACAGGTGGTGGTGGGCAGTGAGTTGGACATAAGCCTGGCCAGGTGGGACACTGTGGTCCAGAGACTTCTCGCACAAGATGTCTGAAACAAATCCTACCCAAAGGGGAGCTCCTTGTATGAGGCAGGCAGTATAACCTACCCCTGCTGTGTACATTGCATATTGAAAATGACTCTCAGCTATCTGTGACATTTTCACAGCACTTGACAGTGTGAAAGTGCTTTTAAAAGAGAAGAAACAGCCCAAGGAGAGGAGCCTTTCCACAGCCCTCCTCATTTGCTGGAGAACAGTCAGGGGACCTATGTGAGCTCTGCCCTTATGAATGGGGCAGAAGCAGATTCAAACCCAGCACAAATTGCTCTCAATTACCACCTGCTCCCCAGGCTCAAGATGACTTTTGGGAAGATGACAAGCATAAGTCTCCTCCATCCCATTGGGTAGCCCCCACCAAGCTGCAATAAAGAAGCCACTGTATTGATTTGCCTTCCCCTTCTGAGGACCAAACATTGGCTTGTTCTGTAACACACACAAACCAGCTGGCAAAGGCAAACTGGATCATTAAGGCAATAAAAACAGTGAACATACAGAGAAACATGAAAAAAAGACCCTGGGATATGTTCACGTTTTATGCATTTGCTGGGGTAAAACCTTGAGTCTATAATATTAAATGAGAACTTCAAAGAGATAGCTTATGCTAATTTAATTAAAGGCAGCATCCTGGCTGAATTAAGGAGCTGAATTAATATTGTGCACCACCCACTAATTTGACCTGCCATGGGTGTGCTTACTCTGTGTTGGCCTGATGTGCTCACAGTTTGTTTTTTTCTGGACAGGATGAGTATAATCCACCCCCTACCCTCCCACCCCCCCCCAGTTTACACTTCTAAGTCCCAAAGCTCACAGATTGTGTGTAAATACCATCTCTGGGCACCTGGGCACTAATTTATCCCCCTATGCTAGAGAGGTGGGAGTCTTTGCCTTCCTTTGCTTCCCAGGGGGAAAAAAAGAGAGAGGTCTCTCAAAGAAACCTGAAGTTAAGTGCTGTGAACAACTCCCCCCCTACCCTTTCCCTAAGTATGAAACAGGACTGTTTTCCTCTTCTGGAAAACAAATCAACTTGTTAATGGAGTTTGAGACATCATAAAGGTACCATAAGCCTTCAGCTTCACACTTCATACGTTTATATCCTAATTTTGCTTTGGGCATATTCTCTTCCTACATGTGTGTGGGAAAATCATTGTTCAAGAGTCATAATGGGGTGTGATGTTGGAAAGTTTGACCCTTACGTAGGTGCCAAAATGGAGCTTCACTAGCTGGCTGGCAGTGCCAGGGCATGGGTAAATCCATCTGCTGTTTGGATGGAAAGATGCATCCAGCCACTGCTCTCCTCCCTTCCTACTATGTCTTCCCACTCTTGGCAATTAGAAATGACAGGGGTGGATATTCTGGTTATTTATACAACAGAAACATCTTAAATCCTCAAAGCAGAAGCAAACACCTCATATCCTTTTGTGCTGGAGCTTGGAAAAAGCTAGATGGCTCTAGGAATTTGTCTCTGGGCACAACTCAGACCTCAGCCAAGCTAGTGGAAGAGTTCTGGTGAATCTCAAAGGGATATGGATCAAATGTGGATCAAATGTTCTGCTTGTCCCACATTTGGATGCAGAAAAGAGCTTATGGCTTTGTGCAATACATCACAATGTGCTGAACTTCGAGAATGTGTTGAAGTCCCTCAAAGTTTCTTGGTAGCACCAAAGCTGCCAGAAAGCTTCTGAGATGTCATATCCTCACTGCTTCTCTTTTGACATGGCAGTGTTTGTGAAACAAGCTTGTTTTTCCTTTCCAGCCTGCATTATGAAAGGGGCCAACAGGCAATTAAAACATCGTTGGGTAAAACGTGGCGTTTGTCCATAAAACTGATTTCGTGCTTAGATCTTCAAATCTTCTTACAAGGAGCTTTTGCCCTCTGAAAATTAGGCACAGAGTTTGAGTACATTGAAGATGAAGCTACTTGGGGCTGAACCTGCAGCCTTATTTGAGCCCATCAGAATCAGAGGCAATTTGTTTTTCTGTTTGCTTCAATGGGGCACTGTCACTCTGCTTCAAAGTGCTTGGGGGTTAAGGGTGCCAAGAAAGTGGAGTTTCATTACTAACTGTGGGAATCGTGGAGG
The DNA here is from genome assembly GCA_036023395.1 of Myiotriccus ornatus. Lineage (NCBI taxonomy): Eukaryota > Metazoa > Chordata > Aves > Passeriformes > Tyrannidae > Myiotriccus > Myiotriccus ornatus. Next base: position 25,832,154 of record JAYRBT010000178.1, on the reverse strand, counting down.
GAAGTGAATCTCTGAGGGCATGAGAATTGCCTTCCTGGGGAATAAGACTGTCATTATAAGCCAGACTGGGTGCAATTTGGATGAGAAGAAAGTAAAACAGGAAAAAATTGCAGTATAAAGCTTCCTCTTAGTGCTCTTTTTTCCAGGCAGAGGAAGCACTAAGCGTAAGTGCACTAAACGGGCAACTGAATTCTAAGACTGCAGTAATACCTTCTGCTGATAAGTAATAAGAAGAGAAAAGCATTTGCTGATGGCACCTGTTACTCCTCACTGCTGGGCTAAAGCCGGCTTATGGAGCATGTAAGTGCCTTTGCAAAAAAACCTGTTTGTGTGCAGAGATGTCTCTGTTCTGCAGCACACTGAGACACTTGGTCATGAGGCCAGTTCTGCCCATTAGCTGTGAACATACTGAAAATAGTTACCGTGGAGAAAAGTCCCACATGAGGTGGCAAGGCTGATCATTGCCACCATCCAGGATATTAAGATGGAACTCTTCTAAGAGTGTGTCACTGCTGAAACATAGCAGCTCCATTTGTATGGTCCACAGAAGAGATGCTTCAGTGTCTTCTGAGCCACCATCCTCAGTGTTTACAGAACACTCTGTGCTGCCTTGTAGCACTGGCAGAAAGCTGGCACACTGCCCTTAGAGAAGAGCTATTTACAAACATCTGTATTCTGCAAACAAGAGGGCTAAGGAGCAGACATTTCTTCTTCTATTAAAGCTGAGCTCCTCTGATGATAACTCGTATTTATGAAAGCTGGAAAAAACTAATATGCTAAACTAGGCATGAAATCTAGGCAGTACCTGGGACTTGGATTTACACTTAGTTCTGGTCCCCACCAAAGGTGTGAATGAAGCAAGTTAATAAGTTAATAACTTACTTGCCTGAGGAGTATGTAATGTCAGACCCCCAGAGGAGTTGGAAGGAATGCTCTCACCCCTCAAAATTTCCTGCTGGCTACCAGTTATTCTTTTATCATCACACTTTAAAGTGAAAACACTCTACATTATTCTCTATGACTGTATTGTAGAACATGACTTGGGAATGACCTGAATAGGAAGGTCTGACAGATTGCTTTTCCTAAAGGCTCTTTAGGGAAAAAAGCAGACATGACCCTCTGCTAAATTACTCCTGTGTTAAAGTAGTGCACTTCCACCGCTACTGACAGCATTACACCTGGCTAAATGAGTGTGAGAGAAGGACTGGGACCAGCATCACATTATTTTCCACTTAGCAGAATTGCTACTGTGTCCCCTAAGTCCAGAGGGGGCTAGAAAAACTTCTTTGGTTCTGACCTTCTTCCCCCAGGTTTGACAGGTCATTAGAGATGGTGAATTGGCCATACCTTCAATCCAGTGCTTTGGGGCACTTGGAATGTAAATAGTATTCTAAAGATGATTTTGTTATGTTGGACTACATCAGTGGGAATGTACTATAAATGATTTGTGAGAAAAATATTTGAAGTCAATTTGTTGGGTATGAGCTGCTGAGCTCATGAAAATCACTTTTGGTCCATCCTCTGCCCCCTGCACTAAGTTCATTCATCCTTTCTGTGTTTTGCCTTTTCTTCCCAAAATGCTGTTGGTGTGGGCATTTGTAATTTGTGGCTGGGTCTCTGTTGAGAGGAGGTACTACAGATTCATTTCCTTAAGGCTGGGGTGGAATAGTATTTTCTGTTCATGAAAGTTCAGATTACTTGGTAGCCTAAAAACCCATGTGCAGGCAGTCCCTTGTTTTGTATTTGGTATGTGAAACCTGCTGATCCCCTCCCTGCTCCAAGGTGGAGGAGAGGGAAGGATGCGGTATGACATACTATCACCTGCACTGCTGTAGTAGCAAGTAATCTTATGGCCCTGGACAGCGGGGTTATCAGCACTGTCCTGCTGCTCCACTGCCTGACCCAGGGGGCTGTGCACCACCATGGGATCAGATTCTGTGTGGCCACCAATGAAAAATCCATCTTAAAACATAGAATCGTAGAATTGTCTAGGCTGGAGAAGACCTCTAAGATCTTTGAGTCCAACCATTGACCCATCACTGCCAAGGCCACCACTATGGCCCTAATCACCACATCTACACTTTTAAACACCTTCAGGAATGGAGACTCCACCACTTCCCTGGGCAGCCTATTCCAATGCCTTACCAACCCTTTGGGAGGAATTTTTTCTGATTTTTCCTAATACCAGTCAAAACCATCCCGGTGCAATTTGAAGCCTTTTCCTCTCGCCCTGTGACTTGTTACCCTACTTGGCTACAGAAGTGGAGAGGGCTCCCCTGAGCCTCCTTTCCTCCGGGCTAAACACCCGTAGCTCCCTCAGCTGCTCCTCACGACGTGCTGGGCCGGCGGTGTAAGGGCACCCCGGGCAGGGTGTGGGGTACCCCGAGCAGGGTGCCGGGCGCCAGGCAGGGCTCTCCGGGAGCCGCACCGGGCAGCTCTCTGTTTGGAGAAAGGAAAGAGCAGGAGCAGCCCCAGCTCTGCTCCAGCCTCCGCCGCTTCCCATCAGCAGAGGGACCCCTCGGACCGGCCATGGTGCTCGCCGGGGTGGCGAGCGGGGAGAGCCCTGCGTGGGCTTGACTGTGCTGCCAGGAGCCCCCGCTTAGGGCTTCGGCTGGCCCGAGAGGACGGCACACAGCAGTCTCGGCACGGAGATGCCAGACAGGCTGGATTCACCCGCGTTCCTCCATCCTTGCGCCCGTGCGCGCCCGTCGGGAGTACCTGCGGAAGGTTTGGCAGAGATGCCACGTGTCCCGGACTCCGCACACGTCGCCCGCTCTCTGCCGGGGTGAGCCAGTGTGGGAAAGAGCTGTGGACGAAGGGAAAACCGATGGGGGAGAAAGGAAGAAGTGAATAATCAAAAGTGAATAGTCAAGTCTTTCCAGTCACCTGCAGTTTGTTTAAAACCTTTTGTTGCTGACAAGTGTTTGAAATTATGGAGGTAAAGGATTCTAAGGCCTGTTGCTGCCAGACTTGTTCTGCAATAGTGTTTTTCATGATTTTGAGAGCACCAAGACACAAATACCGACTGATTACATGCAGGTTTAGGTGAATGCAGGAGTCTGGTCTCTTTGCTTGGAGAACATCTTACATCTCTGCTATGCTTACTATGCTGGTGCCTCAGTGAATGTCATCCCTGTCTCCATCCTCCCCCTCCAAAAAAAGAAAATAATGCCCCATCAATGTCCTGGAAGTAATAAATAGAATCACAGAATCATTAAGACTGTAAAAGATCTTTAAGATCATTGAGTCCAGCCATTACCCTAAATTAGCAATAGGAAAAAAAAGCAGAGCAATCAGAGGGCATCTGCTGCATCCTAGAAAACTGCGGGGCTTCACTGTGCTAAAAACTGCAATTATTAATGCGACAGATAATGGGGTTGACTTGGAACCTTTGGAGAAGTCTGTAATATTTTTTTTCACCCCATCAGGGTTAAAATTTGGATTATGGCCTTGTAGAGAGCAGTTTTCCTCAGAGTGAGTGCAGCTCCTGGATTTGAAGAACAGGAACTCCCCAGCTTCAGCGCGCTCTGAGAATGGCCCTTTGGAGAGGAGTTTGCTGGGAATGAGGGCTTGCCTGACGCCTGCGTGCTCCGGCTGCACCAAGAGCTCCCTGGGCACCCCTATGAATCCTGCGCTGAAAATGCTTCACAAAGTTCTTGCCTTTCTGCTGTCCTTCAGAAACCGGCAGTTGGAGCAGAAGGAGTTTTTAGTGCATTTAACAAGATCTGTTCAGGAAGTCAAATGCTTTTTTTCAGTTCGTCACTCTGCTCTCTTTGCAAAGGGTTTCCTTTTTTTGATAATTACCACATACAGTGTTGTAGGATTGTCTAGGAGATGCTGAATACAGGTAGACAGACCACGAGCCAGAAGCTTTATACACAGCTGAAGTGGAGGGATGGGTCCCTGTCCCGACTGCTTGAGCCATCTGTATTCATCTGTGCTGCAATAATCCTTCCTGCAAAGCCCAGCCATATGCCTTTGGTACAGCTGCGTGACTAATCCTTAAGTAATCGTTTATTTGGGGAATGTCACCTCTGGGTGTGCAATTTATTGGTCCATAACAGTACATTTTGAAGGGAGTAGGTTGAAATAATCCAATCAGCATTTCGTGAAGGGGGATATGACCCCTTCCCCTTTTCTCCTTGTCCCCAGCAGACTACAAGGAGTGCACGTTGTGCATGTGAAGAGATGGAAATATCAGTTTCAAGGAGATGAGTGGTATCTGAAGGCTGATTGCAGTGTGAAGGGCAGACCTGGGAGGAAACACAGGGAAACACAATGTGGGAAAAGCTGCTTTTCCTGGCTGTTGGAGCCGCCTGCTGTAGGGTGCTTTATGAAGTAATGATGGGAGCTGTATAACTGTGCCTTGAGTGGGATGCTCTGTGGCTTGAGAACGTTTGGGCTTCTGTGTCTGAGGCTGTGTCATGGCCACACTGTGCTGTATGAGTTACATGCAGCATAAGCATTTCTAGTACTCCTGGAATGTCCAGGTCATGATTCTTCAGGTATAGAGTTCTCTAGTGCTGGTTCCTCATGAGCTTTGGTGGCCTGGAGGGGCGTAGTTGGGCCTAGATGTGTCCATTCTGCTACAAGCTGGTATTTGTGAAGGTCAAAGCAGTCTGCTAGTCTTTAAGGGTGCTCTCAAGACTGACAGCTAGGAAGAATGTTGTATCTGGAATCAATCCCATCTCAGGAACCCTCATGCAGTGGAGAACTTGCTTTCCCAATATTAGGCTCCTGAACATAATGCTCCAACTTTCACGTACTGCTTAACTCCAGTGGAAAGAACATTTTCAGTCTGAATTTCTCCTGGTTTTTTTCACTTCATGTCTTTTTTTCTCCTCTTATAAGACAAGTTAAGAACTCAGTAGCTTGAAGAGGAGGGTGCTGACAGTTCCTGGGGCTGGTTCCTTGCCCTGGCCTGCATTCCAAAACATGATTTGAGTTGTTGATATAACTCAGGGAAAATTCAGTCTATTGCAGCACTGGTTGCTATGACATTTTGTAGATCACTATATCAGGAGCTATTGGTGCAAGAGGAACCTACATTCTGCATTGTGTCTGATTAAAGCCTTTTTGACAGGAAGTCTATGTGTTTGACATGCATATGGATGATTTGGGCTTCACAAATCAGAAAAATCTCTGTTTACCCTGTGGTGGTAAAGCGTAACTCCTATGGGACAGCTCTGGGGCTATTATGCCTTTTAAGGAATAAGTTAAAAATAAAGTTATTTTTTATTCATTTGTTGCTTCCTTTGGCAATAATGTTCATGGCTTACATTTTGGTATAGTGATGAAGAATTTCTAGGTGACGATTTGAAAAATCAGATGTAATGCTTCTAAAAAACCTGATTATCACAAAATGAAGAGAGGAGTGGTCTGGCTTTTTCCTCTAGTGTATGACAAAGAGGTCAAAACTGGGCATTTCCAGACAAGGCTGAAGGTATGTTTCTGTCCTGCTCACTGAAAACTGGAGATGGTCAATGGGGGTCATTGAGCAGTTGTCCCAAGGGCGTTATATGTAAGACAACTTTGCTGACTTTCAGTCAACTTCTTTAACACTTCTGTAGTGAAGGAAAAAATAGCTGGTTCAAATGAGGACCAGAATCTGGATGTCTGGTTCCAGGAGGATTTTTAAGGCAATGCAAATGTCTCTTTAGGCTATTATTTTGCATTCTAGTTCAAACTGCTGTCTAATCCTGTCTAGCATCTGGTGCTTCAGAGAAAGGAAGGGAAGAAGGAAATGAAACCTCCCTGTAGACCCAGAACATTCCAGTAAACTGCAATTTTTTTCTTGTCTCAAACAAGCCTAGCAATCATTAAAAAGACAACTCACAGAAGAACAGTGCAGGGATGCAGTCATTTCCATGAAGTTATCAATACATCCCTAGGCATGAAATCTTCATTTGCAGTGCCTTCCATCAAAAAGCAGCTCAGTGGGGTCATCACGAGGCCGCTGACATTGGTCACTTTTTCCAGCTGATGCTACCACCTATTTTGACTTTGCCCTTTGGCTTGCCTTCGGCACTGGACTGTATTAACCACTAGCAATATGAATCAGTGCACAGGACTGACAGTCTCACAGCCACTCAGGCGAGATGGAGATGTACAAAATAAATAATCAAAGCTACTAATGAGGCTGCGTAACGCTGGGGGCTTGCAGGGAACTTTCTTGCAATGTGATTGTGTCACAGTTGCTTGAGAAGAAGAAGAAAAATGTAATGTTTGCTACAGGAGAGAAAAAACTCAACTAGAATATCTTAAGTCAAGTGAGTAGCAGCTACGGTGTTTAGATTTTCTTACACAAGGTTTATGATGCTCATTATTTGTGATATTATTGTTGGAGCTGCTGTGGCATAGAGAGGAAGGCAAAATGATTTTTATAAGGAGAAGTAACATCTTTTAGCTGTAATAAGAGCTATCAGCACTATCTAAATAGTCTTTTTTTCATTGTTTTCACAGAGGTGTGCACATCTGGGAAGTGATTGTGCAAACTGCAAGCAAACCATCTGCTTTTTTGGCCAGAGGAATTCTTCACTACAAAATTTTAAAGCTATAGGCTTATCTCCTCCAGGAGTTTACGACTTAAAACATCAATTATCAGCTGTGACTTGTGGCTACCTATTGACTCCAGATCCACTAAGGAAAACACTGTTTCTGCGCTTCAGATTTACCAGGAGAGTGGAAAGAAAGAAGGTGCAGAGCTCACATGCAACACTGGGAACAAATTGTCACAGTCCTCAGCAACCTTTGCCACTGGAACCTGCTGTCCATCTTTCCAGATATAACAGCTCACTTAATGTAGAGCAAACATGCTCAGGTCTTGCTATGACAAACTACCCCATAGCACATCTTTCCTCATCTGGCCAAACAGCTAATCCCTGCCTGTCCTCAGTTTTTTCTGTAGGTCATTGCCAGGGGAGGAGGAATAAGTTTGTCCTTCTCTGGCCTATGCTGTAGTATATATTTTCAACCTCTTGGTCTCTATCCCCACCCAGAACTAAAGGTAAGGTGAAAAATCTGATTTGATAGAGGAAACTGGAACAGTTTGTCAGGTAAAAGCCTATGGGCAAGCAGGCACACTTTCTCTGCA
>JAYRBT010000178.1:25810969-25824961 GCA_036023395.1 Myiotriccus ornatus | reverse complement strand
AAATCTGATTTGATAGAGGAAACTGGAACAGTTTGTCAGGTAAAAGCCTATGGGCAAGCAGGCACACTTTCTCTGCATAAACTTCTTATCACATCTTGAGGATTTCTGAAAATCTTTTCCCCCTTCCCAATATTTCTAAATGTTGAGTTTGGAGTTTTTAGTCCCCTTCAAAAAAAAAAAGAAAAAATCCAGCAAAAAATAAAGAGGTGTGCTGTATTGTCTCTTCTCTCAGCCTCTTTCCTTTTGCAAAATTTTGCTTCAGTCACAGGGACCACCATTACTCCTCACCCACCCTGCTGGGAACTTGCTGCAGTGCTGTGACTGCTAAATCTACCTTGGTGTCTCCATGTACTGGGGGGAATGGAGGGCATAGAACATGGGTCATCCTTGGTTCCTTGCAGCCCTGGTCTCAGAGGACCATTTTGCCTGGCTGATCCAGGGCATGTTGCTTTTGGGAACAGCTTGCAGAACCCAGACAAGTGAGACACATCTACTGATCCCTTTAAAATCCTCTGGCACCTTGTGCAGAAGTCAATTCATTATGCCCCAGCCTCAAAATCATTAGTCAGCAGTGGCCATTTTTTTCAATTATGGGGTTTAAGGGATTATTGTGAGTCATTACCCTGAGGTATTAATAGTTGCATTGCTTCTGAAACAGTTCAGGTAAGGAGGTGGTGCAGCAGCTGCACCCAGGGCAGCCGGGAGCTGGGAGTGTGACCCTTTCTTTTAGTCTCTAGAGCAGAACTGAAAGGAAAACATGCCCTTGTGTTAAATATTCAGCTCATTCCACAAGCTTTTCACTTTGTCTCTCGAGGGGTCAATTAAAGCTTCACGGTCTTTCCTGCCACACCGGCAAAAAAAGATCTTCATCTGCCCTTCCTTTGATTAACTATGTTGTTATAAACAGACGATGCAGCACAAGCAGGGGAAACTAATACGCCTTCCCCCCAGCTGAGGTCCTCATAAATGAATCCATTAATTTGAACCAGAGCACCCCTGTGCTTGAAAAGGTGCAAAGCTGGCACACAGCTAAAATCCTGCTGAAGTCTAGGTGTTTTGGGGACAAGTAGCCTCAGATACAGGAAGCCACCCCTGCACACACTGTCTTCACACATGCGCCTGGGCATCGGCTTGCTGAGAGGTTTTTCTACTGCAGATTCTTCCGCCAGTTTGGCCTCTGAGTTCCACGAAAAAGAGGCTTGTAGCAGGCATTTAAATTTTTATGAAGTACTCGCTTTATTATCTTAATAAATCCTTGTTTGGTTTGCAGAATGCATCCTCATTGAAGTTAAGAGTTTATATGAAAATTAAAACGGCACTATATCTTCTTAATTAGACAAATGTATAGATAAAAAGAAACAAATGTCAGCTGGCAGTGGAATTTAGCTTTGCTGGGAGGGTTCTTTTTTATTTCTCTCCCAAGATGCTTGCAGAGGTTAGTGCTGGTGCTACAGGCATTCAAAGGGACAGCAAAACTGTCCCTTATCGGTAGGCAAAACACGGGCACAGCCTGTTCTTCTGTGTTGTGCATCTCATCTGTGCTGAATTATTTACTTCCAAAAATAAGTTACATAATTGTTATCACATAAAAATTAAGCAGATTTTATTTTTCACAGGTAAACAGCCAAGGCTGAGCCCATGAAGCCTTTGCTCTGGCACATTTTTTAAGGTACACTAATTTACAGGCTTAATTGGCAAAAAATGGTGGGAGAATATTGATCAATGAATTTTTTATTCAGATTGGTTTTGGCTTTCAGAAGCAAGACATTTAAGAAGCAGGTCATTATTATTTCTTACATCTCCTAAAGACTCTAGCTGTAAATCAAGGGGAGTTATCCAATGTTCTCTAAAGGCACTTTTTTTTCTTCTCTGGAAAGATACAGGAAGCAAATTTTAGCTGAATTGTGGGAATAGTTTTCTTCTAGCTCAGAGATGGCTCCATGGTGAATCTCAGGCTGCATTTGTTCTCTTAGCTACACATGGCAGAAGAATTTCTGGTTCTCAGAATGAAATAGAGTGGGAGAAACTACTGGATTATAAACCCTTGCAGTTACCAGCTCTGATGTCCTGGGCTTTAATAATGGGTTTTATCCCGTGTAATGGGTGGATAACTGCTACTCCACAGTGGGTCTAGTGCAGCAGAGATGGTCCTGGCTGTAGGGCTCCTCATCTTCTCTCCTGTGATGAGGGAGGAGGCGTCAACCTGGAGATCTCCTACCAAAATGTTTCAAGACACTTGGCTGTGCAAGGAGAGCACTGGCTTCATGACCCTGCCCTGAAGTGTAATGAGACCTGGCAAAGCTGTCACTGAAGTGGCTGAAATAGGGGTAGAAAGCAGATAAGCAAAAATGCAATGCAGAGATATTTAAAGATATCTTCTTAGAGCAGATCAGATACTTTCTGTTTACTGTGCAGCTTAAAATACTATTGCCAATGAACTCTGCTTGAAAGGTTTCTCATCTTCTCAGGCTTTGTTTAAATACTTTCGAAGTTAGGGAATTTGTTCTGCTATTAAAGGGAACATAACAGACCTGAGGAAACTTTCACACTTACAGAACAAAACCAAGACCATTAAAACAAAATCCTTAGTCGGGGCAGCCTTTTTGGCTAAGGGACATCACAGGCGGGAAGTTTGAAGCAGTCCCGATACTGGCAGAGGGGAGGAGACTTGCAAACTTCACTGTGCAGTGAGGCGCATTGGTAAATCATCAGGCTCTTGGGAACAGGGACCAATTCCACAAGCACTGCGAATCTGAGGGCAGGTCTCGTTACTCTGCTGATGTGTGGGTGCTCCTTGCTTTGCTGATGAGTTCAGCTGCTGCCGAGTGGTGAGCAGGGGCTGATGACTGCTGTGCCCCGGCACAGCGCTGCTGCTGGACGTGCCCCTGGGCTCGGATGTGCTCTCGGGCAGATTGTGCTCCAGAAAGATTTTTGCAGGGGAACGAACAGCCCAGCTCAAATTTTTGAAGCATTGAGCTGTGACCGCTTGAGCTGGGGCTGGGCAGGAACAGAATGTATTTGCTGCCTGAGTTAGCTGACCTTCATCTCCCCTGGGAAAGGCAGGCTGGGACAAGCAGGCTTCCTAGGGAGAACAGCCTTTTGCAGGGAGGAGATTTCCTCTCCTAGGCACACAGCAGCAGCCATCATCAGTTATGTTGCAAGTGTATCTTGCAAATGCAGAGATCTATTCTGAATATTTTATGGCTTTAATTACACCACCCTGCATGTGATGCAGAGAATAGGTTATTAGGTTGCTGGATGTTAATTTCCTTCTCGAATGAGGGTTTGTTTTTTCACCATGCTTTTCCTGCTTTCGATAGCAAAATATTGCATGCAAGAAGGCAAAAGTTCACAGCTGCATTTAACTAGCAGTTAGGCTCAAAGCAAGAGCTGGTAGAGAAAAAGGTCTCCACTCTTTTCCAGCATGACTCAGTAACTGGACTATCAGCAGTATATGTATTTCAAAGGGCAGGGAAGGAGTATTTATCAGAAAGTCATTCATATTTGCTGTCAGAGAGATTTTTCTGCAGTTTGATCAAAAAGTGCTCGGAGTCCCTGGATTTTGGTCAGATAGACAGATAGTGTTCAAGAGGGGGTAATTCAGGGCAGGGGTGTTGCCTGACCCTTCTATGTCTTCAAAGAAAGGCACCAAACTTACTGCTGTGATGTGCTACTAGACTCACTCCTAGCAAAAACAGTCAAAGCCTGGGCGTTGGAGCTACATGAGGAGCTTAGTTTCTACCCCTGAAACAACTGCAGTGACACTGCAACTCTCACAAACATGGTCTGGACTATCTCTTCATGCTTTCTAATATCACCTGCAAGCAGGTCTGTCTGTCTATGCAGACAGGTCTGCAAATCTTTGAAAAGTCAGGTCTGAGGAAACAACCAAGGCACTATGACTGCAAATCAGAGGTTTGATGAAGAGTTTGTCTTTTCCCGTCTGAAGCATCTGCTTGCCTCTCTCCTGGTATCTTTTACCAGCTCTTTCAAAGTCATTTATTTTCACAGTCTGCATGATGACATGATATAGCAGAGACTGTCTGCTCCAGCAAGCAATGAGTTCAGATATTTTGCTTTGTATATGGGTGCAAAAGGCCATTGCCCTTAGTTGGCCTATCATCACATTCTCATCTCATAAATGAAATAGGATTGAATCATAGAATCATACAATTGCTTAGGTTGGAGAAGATGTCTAAGATTGTCATGTCCAACCATTAACCCAGTGCTGCCAAGGCCACCACTGAACCATGTCCCTAAGTGATACATCTACACATCATTTAAATTCCTCCCAGGCATGGTGACACCACCACTTCCATGGACAGTTTTTCTTATGCCTGACGACCCTTTTGATGAAGAATTTTTCCTAATATCCAATCTAAACCTACCCTGGTGCAATTTGAGGCCATTACTCTTGTCCTATTACTTGTTACCTGGGAGAAGAGGCTGACACCCACCTGGCTACAACCTCCTATCAGGTAGCTGTAGTAGATAATTCCAGGTCCTGGGCAGGCTGAGAGAGGCTACACAAGCACATTTGTTCTGTAACTTCTAGAGGTTAAAACATGCACATACATCTAGGGGCAACCATGGGCTAGGGGATCAACTAGATCCCCTAGAGCATGATATGCACTCTTTGCCCATGGGTGAATGCTCGAGCTGCTTTCTTCTCTAAAGCAGGTTCTGCTGCTGTACTGTGCTGTTTGAAAGGTCCAGGTGCTGCCCTGGCAGAGGTTGTGCTTCAGAAGACACTGCTTTCAGCCATGAGTTGCACTTATCTGAATTCAAAGGAACTGGTTATGGCTGGAAAATAGCTCTCCTCAGTTCAATCATTTATCAACGATGCACATTGCACTCATCTTCTTTGGGACTGGATTTATAGCCTGATAAAGTCAATGGCAGTCTCTTCATTGACTTAAGAGGATTTTTGGGTTAGTTTCACAATTACCACTTGGTAAAGTAAAGGTATACTGCCCTCAAAAGTCAAGGAAAAATAACGCATGTTAAACTAAATTTTACTCTCCTGAATGGTCTGCATTCCTTTTATGGCACTATTTCCCATAACTGTGCTGTTTTAGGGAGTCTCTTTTGTATTTGACAGAGCAGATAGTTCTTTTCTTCTCCAAATAACTTCAAAATACATTTTAGTTGTGCTTTTTGCTCTTCATCCAGTGCAGCTGAAGGCTTAATGCATGTCAACCTTTAGCAAATCCACCTTTTAAAGACCTGTCTGGCTTCCTTTGTGAGTATTCTTTGTGGGGCAAGGAAATGACACTTTTCTTATATCACCTTCCATAGCAGGAATTTCTCTAAATCATGGGTTTCCTTTGCCTTTCCATTAAAGCTGTGTGTCCTCATAGACCCCTGTGAACACTGAGAAATTTTGTGTGCAAATCAGGCATTTCTTATTCGCCTCTTTGAAATCCTCAGTCTTTTCCCTTTTCCAAATGGTATTTTTTCAGGAGGTACTGACTGTTATGGACTGGTATGGACCAGTACAGACTGGTATAGACCAGTAGAGACCAGTAAAGACTGGTACAGACCGGTACAGACTGGTACAAAACCAGTACTGGTCTGTACCGGTCCGTATCGGTCTGTACTGATCTGTGCATTTGGAAGGTGAGTTGAAAAGCTTTTAGAGCATAAATCTCTAACAGGTCCCAGTCTGAGGTTCTAATCATGGTTACAGCACCATGGGAGGAGGGATTTCAAGGACTGTTAGCAGAAACCTGGGAAGTTTTCTGAGCAGGAGCCTGAACCAGTCTCTTCCTCCCATCTTCATCTTACAACTATAGGGCTTGCTCCTTTGGTGTTTGTGGGAAAGCCTTATTTATTACAAACAGGGAATCAAGGTAAGAACAGCCTTTGTCAGCCTTCCTCATCCCCAGAATCATGTAGTTTCTCTTGTGTGTTAAAAAAAAGATTGTCTCTCCCAATAACTTTTCCCCTCTCTTCATCGATCTCCTGTGGTGGTACAGCCAGGGGAGAGGAACAGCTGCATTTGCATTACTACAGATCATCTTCTCACATCTTGAAGATTTTCACTTCCCAGCAGAAGAGGCGATCTCCATCTGTGCTTATCTTTAATCTCATTCCATTGCCTATGATTCCCTCTGTAATTTCATTAAATGTCCCTTATGCTTATCTTGGAGAAATTTAGAAAAGCATGGAAAGATCTGTGTGATGAGAAGGTGATGAGAAAGTGTACTCTCAGAGGTACATATCAGGTAGGGAAGAAATAATGATTGCAAGATATGTGAATACTTTTGCTGTGGGGGTCAGAGTTAAGGTTAATTAAATGTCTTCATTGTGCATTGTCTTCCCCTTAAGGTGTTTGAGAGCCTTCTAAGAGAACCATTAACTCTGAGCAGCCACGGTTTTTAATGAATATTTTTATTGATTTTGCCTGCAACAGGTTTGCTCTTAACTCACCTCTATGTATTCTTCATGTATTTTGCCTTGAAACTATATTTAAATTTTCCCAATTCAGTATTACTAACTGGTACATTTTAAATCAGATACGGCATGTAAATATGCCTACTTTTTAAAGAGAAAGCCATCAAAGTGCATATAAGCCTTTTTTTTTCAGTCTTTCTACAAACATGATATGAATAAAATATTCTGAAAATTACATGCAGCCAACTAATGTGGCTCCTACTGAACTAGGCAATTAAACCATCTCCATATGAATTGCTTGATGATATGCAAAAGTATATGTTTTAGCATTTCCTACATTATGCAAGATTTAATATAAAAAAGAACATTTTTGCATCTAGATAAAGATCTGAAAATTGTTGGGTCTCTTGTTTATAACCTCCATGTTACTGTGAGATATTTAACAGGATATTAAGTATGAGGTTTTGTGATTCATTCTTTCTATATGCACGGGCATTTCCTTTCAAAATACCTACTTCTCAGCTTGCATGAGAACTGCTATGTCACTGCCATGGAGATGAGAAATTGTGAGAATTAATGGAATGATGAATCTCCATTGCTTCAAGACTTTCGGTCAAGGCTGACTGTCTTGGAAAGTTATTGTTCTTTTTGTAGAAGGAACTAGAAGAGGTAGTGGCCTATGTCTTCCTTTAAGGCCCTTTTCTGGCCTTAACGTGATGACTCCGATGCAAATTTCTTTTTTTACACTCAGTCTAGCCAGGCCCTCTGGAGGTCTCTGCTCTTGCTGACAGTGCTGTATGTGCCTTTCAGAATGCTCTTGACCTGACACTCGTTTGTTTAGAGTTCACCTGGGACAAATCTGTGGATCTCCATGATATTTTGGTATCTCACTTTATGGAAATCTTCAAGTAACTGCATTTTGTGTTTGGACTGTGGGGCAGCTGATCTACACAGAGGTCTCCAAAATACTCAGTACTAATTCTCCAACCCAGAGATCCAGTTGGAGCATCCATGCTGCTATGTGTGCCTGTTCAAAAGACAAGTGAGCTGAGGGGCAGGGTTTGTGGTTCGTGCCGACACTGAGTTGGGTCATAGTCTGGGACGGCAGCCTGAGTGCTCCAGTTTAGTCACCATCATGACTTAAATAGACCAGCATCATCTTCTCCAGGCAGTGGTAGCACTTATATCTTATGGTGAGAGTTATTTTTGACTGCTTACATTTTACCACTGCTTGTATGGACAAAGATTTAAAGTTTCTACAGGTCACGACTCATTTCACCTATGTCAGTGATATCAAAATTCCACCTCTAATATGTATAGTCCGGATGATGTTTTGCAGCAGGTGGGAAATGCCCAGTGATTTGAATGGATAGCTCAACAGCTTCGTGGGAATCAGTCCAGGTACTTAGAATAATGACACACCCTTCACATGTAACATACCTGAAGCAGTGGATTGTCCACCTCATATTAATAAACAGCTGGAGATGAAGTAGGCAAACCAGAAGGGTTCAGCAGGCCTCATGATTTAAAAGTTAGGCTGGGTGTCCAGGCTATTCTTACATTTTTCCTTCATCCATTCACAGATGCCTAGCTTACAACAGCTTTAAACTCACTAGAGATTTTGTGTGTCTTACCCCTGTTACTCATCTAACAAAACTCTCAGGTCTCTTCTTTTCTTACAAAGGGATATGTTCAGTTCTGCTGCTGTTCAAACAATCTATCAGCTCTGTGTTATAAAATACAACAGTACAGATCTGAGGCCATTAGTTAAAGACATAAAGAATCACACCCAAAGCTGTAAATGTAAATTTCTGTGAATTATTTTTTTATTGAAGTATGTTCAAGAAATTTACATATAGATTAAACCCTAAATATACCAAATGTCAGTCTGTTTACATCCTGATGCTTTCACATTGCTGCTGTGTATGGATTGAGTTCAGAGCTCAATCATTCTCCTCATTGTCTCTAACTAAAATAGTTCAGCAGCGAGGGTTAAAAGAGATCCTTACAGGTCACAGACATGCTTAGGAGATCTTTGACGTGTTTGGACTTTGCTATGAACTTGTCAGAATTTTAATGTATGTTGCCTGAAAAGCTAATGAGGCTCCATCTGGAGATGTATAACTGATTACAGGCTCAGTTATTTCTCCTACCTGAACAGCTCAGTCCTTTGTTCATACTCACTTTTATAAAAACAACAGCAGCAGCAGCTTCTCATCAGACGGAGGTATTCTTTGCAGGAGGCTGTTATTTCATGGACTTGTACCCCATGCAGGCAAATGTCTCTGCCTTTTTTTTTTTTTTTGCTTTGTCTTTTTCCCCTTTAAGTTTCATTTCTTGGGCATTTGAAATGCCTCCTCCCTCAAGGTGATCTTGTAGTGGTTAGTGGTTCATCAGGATGGATGTACAGATAATATCGATATCCTTGCCTTCACAGATGGGGCGGTATAATCTAATAGCTGAGGCACCTGAGGGGTCAGAACAGTGGGATAATGTAGAGTGATCACTTCTAACTAAAATGTGATAGCACTGAAGGAGAAAATAAAAGCTTAAGGAGCAAAAGAAGTTAGCAGGGGCATTTGAGTTTGTACAGATGTAACAGCAGGAATATGTCCACAAACCTTGATGATAGAGCCTGGCTTTCAAGGCAAAGGATTTGAAATCTGCCCTGTAGACTCACTATTTCCTGCTGCAATCCCCTTCTTTCATCTTTCTGTCTTCATCTAGAAAATAAGAAGTTGTGTTACAATCAGTCTAAACAAAGGTTGTGCACAGCACCTGGTCTGCAGTAGTTCAGCCCCATTTGTATCCCAAGGACACAGGAGCAAGGTTGAGCAGAGGTGATCTTGGCACCCTGACTATCCAGAGCACTTCACTGCAGGATTTGTAAACCAGAGAGAATAGGGGAAGTTCCTAAAAATTTAATAGCTCATTTGAGAATTTCAGTTGATATGCTTAGTCCCCCATAAGTTTGAGGACTTGGTTTTTATAGGCACTTTTATTATTTATTGTTTTACAGAGTACCTACCATAACATTTTAATTCCTGTCCCTGTTGCTTTATTCCCATGAACTGTAGCCAGCCTTTTGGTGGTGACCAGAGTCCTCTCCAGTTCAGTGGGGGTAGAATATAATCATTTCTGTAATGAATTGGGCTGAGATTATGTCAGCCTTTCTGCTGGACAATACCAAGATCACTGAATCGTGGTAGGCTGATAAGGTGATAGGCTGCAGTTAGCATCTTCTTTTAAGTCATGCAGTAAAAATTAGAAGATCTGTGTCAGTCAGGGAGCAGGATCTAAACCCTGATGAGACAACAGATACAGTGAGATGATGATGATGATAACGATATTAAGATCTCTGTCCTTCACAGGAATGTAAAAGTGGTTTTTGGCTTGCTGGGAATTGGAGGAAACTAGTCTGTGCAAGCAATAACTGCTTTGAAAGAGATGAAAAAACTTTTCCTTGTTTGGCTAAAACATCCATCTGAGACAGTAACTACCTATGCCTGGCTCTTGCAGACAGCCAGAGAAATGTCTCCAGGTCTTCAAGGCAGCTGTGAAATGAAAACTTTCTCCCAAGAGATGATACATTCCTCTTATTAGTTACAGCCTGGTAGCCACTGTCAAACACATATTAATTATTTCTCTATTTTTTTCCTTTTCAGCACCTGCAAGATGATTTTCCCCTCCACAAGCAGCTCTTTATTGACCAGTAGTTTGTTATTGATTTCTGTATTCAATAAAAAGTGTGGTTAATGGGGACATTAAATTACTTTAGAGCTCTCACTTTTAAAAATGCAAGAGAAAATAGGACACCATGATGTGTTACGTTAACACACACAAGGTGGAGGGATAACCTTTGCTGTGGTGGATTGCCTGAAATTTGTCTGGTTTCATTGCAAATAGACAAAATTTGGTCTGTTGCATGTGCAAGTACGTGTGCATAAATGTGCACAGGCACATATGGGAAATTTTTACTGCTGAGGGAGATGTAAGTTGTCTCTACTTTGAAGCCCGAGTCCGATCATTCTCATTTGGATGAAAAATAATTGCGAAGCCATATTACGACGTTCATTAGGCGGAACTTTGGGAACAATCCCTCAGGCTCCTGTCAGACCAGTCATGAAGCAAGATGTGGGGCAGGACTGGAGAGTAAATTTAGTTTAGGTTCATGGAGGTTGGTAGGGCTTGCACAGATCAAAGGGAATGCTGGTCTCTCTGTCAGTGGCCCACTCAAAATGAATGCACGGGCACCTACCTGTGAGCTGAAGGCCTGCAGACTGGATCTCAAGCCACAGGAAAAGTTGTTAAATGTGTGAAGTGGTGGAATATCTAGGTTTCCAATACTGAAAACGAGGACTTTGGCTTTTGAGCAGTCCCTCATTTTGGCAGATGACTTGGGTGTTCTTGTAGACAAACATCTTGAGGTTGAGCATCCATCCCTGCTAGATGTAAGCGTATAGTCTATATGATAATTTGCTCACCCAGAACTTGCCTTGGCCTACAACAAGCATGATGTTACAGTAGCTTTAGAACAGGCCTATATGGTTACACCCATGTTAGTGAGGGTGAAATCTGGTGTGAGGAGTAAGGCAGGAGGGAGGTTAGGTCACCGTGAAAGTAAATATGATACTAGTCCCTTTTGTACCCTGGGTAAAATGAGGTCTCTCTTTTCCTCAAGTTTCCTTTCAACATGATTCACTGTTCAAAGCCACCCTAAGAGCATCTGGGCTGTGCCTGATTTTCTGTATGATTTTGCTTTTTCTTCAAACAGGGAGATGGAAAGTGGGTCAGGTAGTGTAAATGCAACTGAGCAATCTGCTCAGTGGGCAAAGTCAACTGCAGGACTGGGATGTCTCTAGAGGCTTCCTTGAATGCACGTCCCAATAAGTTTAAGGTTGGAGAAAAAAAACCCAAACCTATTGCTTTACCCTCTTCATGATTTCTTCCCTTCTAGTGCTATAATAAATAGATATGTGACTCTTGATTCTCCTTTCATGCTTGTGGCAGTCAGGACAAACTGATCTTGAGCTCTGTGGATTTGCATGGGGGTGGAGGGGTGAAAATGAGATGTTTCTTTTTCTGTCTGCTGTGGTGTTTTGTAATTCTTCCCAGTTGCTGGATTCTTGGATATGGGTTAGGGAACCAGCTGTAGTGTCCTGGCTTTGCTGCTACTGTTCTCTTGTCTGCAAAGAGAACTATCATGGCTGTTCCGTGAGTACAGTATGAGCTTCATATAGCAACTGATTTATCCTATTGTAGGTGCATATATTTCTAAACAGAACTAAATGGTGGCCATAGTCATAATGCAGTCAGAGGGTCTGAAAAGTGCCAAGCACAGTGCAATTGGAGTAATGGCATCAGTAAAAACCTGTCCAGTCCAATGCCTCTGAATGGTGACAGTACTGAGCCTGTGGATGTATGAGCATTTCTCTCACAGTGCTTATTTAACTAGGTATCCCCACTCAATGCTTCATGGTCATCTTTTGTCTCTAGGCAGCTACAGTTCCACAGATCCCAGAGGTTTCTCTATGAGATGGTTATGTTCCTCAGGGGAGAAGAAGTGGGGAAGGACTGGGTCAGACTGGACTCCAGTTAGACCCTCTCTCAATGGGCGGTGGGAATGCAGCTTGCTGAATTCCTGCCTTCCCCAGGCACAGGTGACGGAGGCACAAGAAACAGAACTAAAGCTGATCTGAAGCTGTAAAAAATGGGAAATGGGAAGAACTGAAAGGGAATAAAACCAAGACAAAAACCTGCTCCACTATTCCTGATCTACATGGACTTGTATGTTGTGGTGGTCTACTGAGGGAGTACTGGGGCTGAACTTTTCTCTCAGCAGGCATTGTGTTTCCAGGGCTTGTCTTTGTAGTATTTGGGGCTTGGGGAAGAAATGGGGGCAGAGGACTACACTCCAGCAACTCCTTCCATCACCAGGAGGGACTCCAAAACTATGGGAGGGGGAAGAGCTGGGGCTCCCACAGCAGCACTACTGCTGTTGGTATTGCTGATCTGAGGGAAATGTCTATCTCCCACTAATGCATCTTCTTCTCCTGAAGGCAGATGTGAAGGGAGGGGAACATGCCACAGCACTTTGCTTCAAGAAATGCCTGTGCTTAGCCCAAGACCTGCACAAAAGTGGGAAGGAGGAGTGGGCTTTTTGCCCCAGTAGGTCCACAAGCTTTGCAACCCCAATAAACAACCCCCCTCCTGGAGTTTGCACTACTTCTCTGTCTTTCCTGAATGAACAGGAACCTTGAGTCTTTTGGGCCATTTGTCATTTTTTATGAACACACCAATTCACTCGAAATTCTCCCACACTGTCTTCCTCCCGGCTCTCACTCGGTCCATTTAGTTGACTGCTGCGTACTCCTGTTAGTGCTGTGTTGAGCTGCTGATGTATGTTTAGTAACTCTCCATAGTAGACTAGTTCTAAAAAATACAACATTAAGAATTTTTGATACAGTGATCTGAAGAATCAGGGATATGTATTTCAGAGTGAAACCCTGCTCTTGGCCTTTCACCCTCTCATTGACATTGCACAATGGGATTGGCAATAGAAACTTTTGTTCCGTGTCCCTGCATTAAGGTGACTTAAACAGGGTTGGATATTTGGGGTTTGGGTTTTTTTTTTTTTGGAGCTAATTATAGTTTGGCAATCGTGCTTTGTGATGATTGGAGCAGCTCTGCATATAATAGATGTACTCAGGTAATTACCTCATCTGTTTAAAAAGGTCTCATGGACCAATAAATTTCCCTTTCTCATTTTTTCCCCCCCTTTCTGAGAGAAGGGGAGGAGAGGAGTGCTGAACAAACAGTGCTTGTCTTCTGACAGAGCCCTGACCTAAGTCACATGCAGACAGACACACAGGCATGCAGAGAATCAGGTCTGGCTCTCTCCTGTGCTACAATGCCATGGTCAGTCCCAGGATTCCCACCCTGCGGTGTCTTCACACCACAACTGCACTTGGTTATAGCAAAATCTTTTAATGGATTACACTCGGTGCTTTCATGATATGAACCCGTCAGGCTCCATTTCCTTCCCACACATATCGTGCTGTTTTACAGCTTTCTCATGCTTTGGGTGAGAAAAAGCTTCCCCTTGCTTTCAGCTTGGGCTGGAGAGCTATTTTATCTCTGGCTTCCAGCTGTCGCTGGCAGGGAGGCTTGGCCGGCAGCTCCCTGCTGGCATTGGGGCAGCCCCACAGTGTGGGGGGACGAGAACGGCTGCAGCAAGATGTGCTCTTGGCTGCTGCTTGACCCAGCATCGGCAGGGACAGCAGGACACGGGTCTGGGTCTGCAGACACTAAATGGGGTCAAACTGTACACTGCTCCTGCCGAAATGATTGCTCTGCTGGTGGTGCAGGGAAATTGCTCCAGGTAGGGTTTAAAAGCGAGCGAGTTCCTTACTGCCGTGGGAAGAGGTGAGTGCCTTGCTGTCCGAGGTTACCTTTGAAAGGACTGACCTCTGCTGGCAGGGGCTCGGATCCAGTCACATTCCCATCGTGTGGGTAAATGGCACTGCTGAAAGGCAGCGATAGTTATTCGCAGAATATGCTTTAATACACACCTCGTGTCTTACACCTGTGGCACCA
>JAYRBT010000178.1:25792397-25810869 GCA_036023395.1 Myiotriccus ornatus | reverse complement strand
GCACTGCTGAAAGGCAGCGATAGTTATTCGCAGAATATGCTTTAATACACACCTCGTGTCTTACACCTGTGGCACCATACATGTGGACTGGCAAGAGAATAAATCAGCCAAAAAGCTTCCACTAATTAATGTAGTATGTCATCTTCTACATACAGTGTAACCATAGATACAAATTTTACATCTGAGAAGGAATTGTTTGCTGGACTTTCTTTCCTTATGATTAAATTTCTAGTCTTGAAGTCTCCTTAGGAAAAGGAATAATTATGAGAAGTCATTTGTCAAAAAGGGTTCATGCATATGATTAATTTATTGCACTTCAGCAATTTACCATGTATCAGCTGGAAGATGGAGACTATTTGTGTGTCCCTTGCCCTAAGCACATACATGCAGCTAGGCTAACAAGAATTTACATAACAATATAGTTCCATAGCATGGATTTTCAAAACAGGAGTGAAAAGCCAGATATTTTCCTGGAATTGCTTGCAATTTTTTTGCCAAGCCTGTGCTATACCTGTACTGTTACTCTATTACAAAGCTCAAACTGTAATCTGGCAATATTTCCTAATGGTGGTAGTGCTATTGTTTAAGTTAACTTTCCCTGGAAGATGCTTTTCAAGCCATATCTTATTAGCAGATAAGATTTTGCCCACAGCTGTCAAATATTTCATCCCTGGTTTCATGAAGTCTATGTCCAGAGAAATTGTCAGTCATGTACAGAGTAAAATCTTTACTCCGATTAATTTTGATCCCTGAATTGCTATGAATAATGCTCTTCTCAATGTTTAATACTGAAGAATTATTTCTCATTTCACTAACTTTATTTTGATGATTCTACTTTCTTATATATCATACGTACTAAATGCTTTGTGTCTTGTGCAGGGTCATTCTAGAAGAGTTCTGTAGTAAGTAAGTGAAGGCATCATCATTACAGACCTGCTGAGTTCACAGAGGTTTTGGATCTGCTCCTAACATTGTGTCCAACTCAGCTGACTTCGAGAAATTCTGGTTCTTTTATTTTAAGAGTTCATTCATATTTTCACAAGACTTTATTTTTTGTATGGTTTTTTGCAGAAAGGAAATGCGTGTGCACGAACACACACGTATATATGCACACACGAACCACACAAGTTTTCTACATATTTAATGTTTCTGACCGCCTGGAAAAATAGACAGGTTAAGATGTAAGTGCCAGTTCCTCGGATATCTGGCACTGATACTTAATTGATACCTGGTCTTACACCAGGTCCTTTTAAAACTTACGTTCTTTATAGACATAATGAATACTCCATTTAGCTGTGCATGTGCAAACTGTCCACCAGACCTTGCAACCTGTGAGAACATTGCTGGAGCCTGATAAACCAGCACTGTTGTCCTCTTGTCACGGCAGGCTCACTTGAATCCTCAGGTCAGGGCAGCCATCGGATCTGCCAGAAAGGCCAGGAGCCACCCAATGGTTCATTCTCAGTGGCTGCAGAGCCATGAGGATAATGAGAGACGTTATGCATTTCTAGCACATATTTTTTTGTCTTTCAGAGTGGTATTTCACTGCTCTTATGTATTTCTATTGCAGCAATGACTAAATACCCCTTAGTACTGGGAGATGACCCAAAAAATTTACATTCTAATAAGTAAAACAGAGAAAAGGAAATATGGTTATGCATCTTTTACAGATGGTGAATTTACTCACAGAGAGTTTAAGTGGCCTTTCCAGTATCATGTAAAAAGTGAATAATGAGCAAGGAGTAAACTGATACATCCAGAATCTGAGGCTGGAATTTTAATCACAAGATCATCTTTACTGGCCGGCTTTGTCCCTAGAAGTAAGAAACTTTTCCTAATACATTTAGACAGCTCAGGGCAAATTTGTCCTTGCTGCCATTCCTTAAAGGGAATCTTAATCTCAAGGGCTTCCCTTGTGTAAGGAGTTGGCTTGAATGGGAAGAGGAGTCTCAGCCTAGGATTTTTTATATCATCCTCCCTGAATTTCCCATACAGGAAACTGAAAGAAATTGCCCAACTGTGCAGGGTTTGCCCCTCCACTGTGAGGTTTTAAAAACCAGCAGTGTTGAGTCCTCACAAAATTATGAGGCTTCATCTGCTGTACCTGTCTGCAGCCCTGCATGGTGGGAAGCCTGGCCTGAGCACAACCACTGCCACCTGGGCTCATGAGCTCCAGTGTGTCTTGCTGCAGGTCTCCAAGCTATCATTGCTCTAGTCACCTTCCGTGTGCAAAAGCACCGGTACTTCTCAGTAAAAACGTGCTTACCCCTGCTTTAGGCCAAGATGCTGTGCTTGTACTGTAATGTCATCAATGAAACATGGGACACAAGACACCTCTTAAACAGGTTATCCTGTAATTACCCTCTTCACCTTCTTGTGAAATGACCATTACTGGATACAGTAAAAGGCAGGAGAAGCTCTCCTGTCACCTTTGTTCCTTTTGCCATGTCAGCACCCATGGGAGTAAAGGGAGGCAGCTTCATTAACTAACGAGCAAGAAGGTGGGGAAGCCTCAGGCAGAGCATTTCTGGGATTCAGAGCAGCAGTAGTTTTTCAAGCAGGGCTGTGAGATGTGATTCATCTTCTTCTGAGCTTCTCCAAGCTTGACCCAAGGGGTAATCAATTGAAAGTGTTGCTGATGTTTACACGTCCTTTGACAGCTATCACATCAGTTTTTATTATGAATTAATTTTGTACTGTTTCTGAGTTGTCAGCATTAGGACAGGAACCTGGTGGGAAGGCCTTAGGATTTGATTTCAGTTGGTGAAATAAACTTCCACGATCCACAGTGCAAGAATTCACGTGCATAAAAAGTGTTGTCTAGGACATTCAGCTTCTCCCTTTGAGCTGAAAGGCCAAGAAGAAACAGGCACAAGTGTGTGTAGGAGGCTGAGACGACTTAGCAGAGACAAGGCTGAGCTCTCTAAAGGGGAAGACTTCCAAGGACTTTCTTGCCAAGGCAGTTACCAGTTCTTGTTCAGTCAAGTCAGAAAGAATTGCTTGATCACAGTGGCCTTTTCTGCCATAGGAAACAAATGTTTACCTGTTTATTGCTCTTCCTTCTTTATGAAGCAGAGACCAGGTCAATTAGTTGGAGGAGGCTGGCAGCCTGCTGGGAAATCTGCAAAGCTAAAACTAGTGTTAAGAGAGTACTGAGATAAAATGCTGAATCTGTGCTCAATAATATGTAACAAAAATGCTTAAGTGTGAGTTTAGGCATGATGAGCTTAAGGGACTTGTTAAATTACATAAATTCTAGGGTTGCACAGGCACTATCTCTCTCTGGAACAAAGATGACTGTGAAGATACCAAGAAGACAATGTTATTAAAGTTCAGTTGTTGCTAAGTCTAGGTTGTATCAATCAGACTACTTCTTGGCATGAAAAAGAGCCAGAAATGTCAGGACCTTTTGGTTTGTATTTCTCACATTTCAGAGGTTCAACATGGAAGTAAAACCTTGCCTTTTGAAGCAAAGTATGTGAACACAAAGAGACAAAAATCCGCAGTCAGGATTTTCAAGAAGTCTTTTGAGGACATTGTGGAGCTAATGACAAGCTCAGTGGTTTTCAATTTCCAGTACAATTTTGCAGATTGAGGAAATATAAATAGTTCAGAGATGACTGAAGTCCCTTCATTATTGCATTGTTATTTCACCTAATGCAAATCAAAGATCCCTGTAATCCTCTTCTATCCCTTTCCTCAACAAACAGGGATGAGTGAGATGTGCAGTTATGAGCATCCACAGAGCAGCAGGGCAGGAAATTCAGTGTCTCTGGTAGCTGTTGGCATAAGAGTGTATGCAGTGCAATAAGCCCATTCTTTGACCCTTTTTCCTGGAAAGGAATATCCTTGTCTGACTGCGAGCAAGTGGATTGGTGCACCATAGTCCAGGACACTCCACAGGTGAAACGCTCTGCCTGCTGCTGTTCCTAGGGATGAGTCAAACAGCATGGCTTTGCCTGGGTGGACCAGCCCCAGGATGGGGCTGTAAAAGAAGCAACTTGTTTTCAGACCAGCAGATGCAGCTAATGAGGCATTCACTGGATTAATGATAAAGCTGGAAAGGACCACTACAGACAGATCACTGGCAACGTCTCCAGGTTCAGCTGGCCCCTTAACATGAGAATTCTGACAGTGTTGATTTGCACATAGCTTCTGGGACCATCAAACCCAACCCAACCCAACCCAAGAAAGGAAAAGTATGCAAAAGTTCCTAAGGCAAGAAAAGGAGACAACAGAACTAGTTTTCTAAAATGCAGTGAAACAGCTTCAAAACAGAATGAGAGACCAAATATGTGCATGCATATATTCAATGATTTTTTTTTGTGTGCTCATTTCTCTCATAGTCTCACCTCTGCTATTTAGATGATGACACATGATCTTATGGGGGGGAGGGGGGGAGAGGATCACACAGCTGTTGGAAGTTACCATCAGAATCTCTTCACTGCAATGGATTGTGGTTCTGAAGGCAAAGATGTACTATAACAGCTGTGTGCCTTCATTTTTATCTTCAAAATAAATAAAACATTTATGGAATAATATTTATAGGCTTGCAGTTTTATATTATTTCAGTTACCTGATGTAAAAAAAAAAGCCCTCTGCCCTCTATGTTATGCACAAGGAGTGCTCACAATCAGAAGGGACATTTGTCTTTTTTATTTCCCAATAAGCTCATAAAATAACCAATATTTTCATCTTCCTGCTATGTCTCTAAGTAAAGACTTGTGTGCATATTTGTTTTTAGAGATGACTGAGTAATTGGAAACAAATCATTTATTTAACATATTTTCCTTCAGCTGAATCTACAAAGAAATGCAGCATAATAGGGAAAGCAGCTATGTGCCTCCCAATGCAGGGAACCTTTGAGTAGGATTGATGGAAAAACTGTCAGCAAGTCATTTCTGAAGAAAATGCCCATATCAAAAATCAGGGGAAAGAAACATGTTTTCTGGTTTTCTTCCTTTCAAGAAAACAGCTTTGAAAATTATTATTTCATTTATTTATTGACAAAAGCATCTAGGACAGAGAAGCAAGAAGCAAAACCAAACAATTCATTATCATAGGCAGGAGCAAGAAGCTCTAGCGCAAGAAGGGACCCAACTCTACACTAAAACCCCAGACAGCCTGGAATTTCTGGGGTTTCAGGACAGGATTTGGATCTCTGCTGCACAGTTAACAACTTGCCAGCCACAGATCAAAGATCCTCATACATGTATGATGGGGATGTGACATTTGGCATAGAATACTGCTTCCCTCTGGTAAAACACAGCCCAGAGAAACACCTCCCAAAATACTAAATTAATTATAGAACTGAGGAGGAATATATTTGAGAAGTCACTTTATATAATTGGTGTCTAATGATAGAAGAAATCCAGCTATTGGTTTGCAGCACTTCTCAGCTCCAGTGGATCATTTTTTACTGGAAATTAAAACTCTCCATCTCACACCAACAAATATCTGCTGTTCTTTGATAACGGGGTCACTCTTCTGATTCACTGCCAAAAGCTGCTGCAGCAACCGTGGACTGTGTGGTTTTACCAGGATATTAAATGTGGATCTCCATAGTGAGTGCACAGGCGAAACTGTGTTAGTGATTGTTAGCTCAGTATCTCTCCTGGTTTTGAGCTTCCTCCATGTTGCCTTTATCTGATCTTAGTCCTTCTCGTCTAAACAGTATCAATTCATTACAACAGGATAAAAATGCATATTCATATGTTTAGGAAATAGCATTGAGTGTGTTTTCTTCATCTCACTGAAAGTTATTGGCCATGCATTTCATTGTATGAAAAATTTATTTGGAGTGATGCTTATGATAATGTCTCTTGGGGTGCATTTATCATTCATGCTTCTGAAGTGAGTCCTGTGGAAAACAAAGGTTGACATATCTCTTTCCCTGTTCAATTAGCAGCATTAGCTGCTCTTAAAATATTAATTTTCCAAGCTAAATTGCAAAGGAATTTGTGGAAAGCAGACAGCCCCGGGTTACAGGGATGGAGGAGTGTAAGATCTTTTTGCAGTGGTGCTATAATTCAGAATGAAAACATTTTTAACAATAATTATGCTACAGTTATTTCATACCTTTTGTCTTGGGATTACAAAGCATCTATCACAAGCCTCAAACCAGTGCTCATGTTCTCCTTAACATTACAAGGCCACATAGAGACAAATTATTGATTCCAGATGGTTGGAAGGATCAGAGGAGCTAGAGGAAGTAGAGTCGACTCTCCTTTTTCATCAAACTCACTTTTCTTGCATTCCCTGCTCTGTTTATTACTTGATAATGTGCTCCCTCAATTCACCCTAACCTGTTCTTTATCCCTTCCACTTGTGGAACTTTCTGAATGGCTATTCCAGTTGACATCCCAGAGGGTATGCAGGGACATGGCCCCCTGTGTGGCTGTCCACAGCTGGGACATCAAATATAAAGTTTGGTACTCAGGATGTTGGGATTTCAGGATGTGGCACTTTGTAAATCAGATTGCTTATTTATAAGACCAAAAGTAGAAACACGTTGCTTATATTAACACTGGTGTAAATGAGTTTCATCATCTTAGGCATGGCTTGAATGTATCCTGCAAGCCCCAGATATGCAGAAGCTACAGTTTGCTTGGACACACACACTCAACTAGTGGTTGGCAGCAATGTCACATGATCCGTGTCTCCCGAATTCCCATGCTTGTGTCTACTATAAAAGAGTCACTGGCAGTGGTACCCTCAGCACTTGCAGACACAGACAATGCCAAAATCAAGATGCAAGTACTGAATTTTGGGTACCTTTCTGGGCTGCATTTGGTAGAAGCATGGCAGCGCTTAGGCTCCAGATGTGTTGAATGCAATGTCTCAGTGCCCATCCAGATGGTCACTTTGTCTCTTTATATTCCTTCATCTTTTATTTGTTGTCTTATCAAGGGAAGCTCTGAGGGCAAGGAACATATTTGGAATCTGCATTTGCAAGTGATCCAATAAGGGCATGGCTTATGAATGAGCCCTCAAGGCACTGCAGCAGTAACATAAGTGGTAAATAACAATAATTATGATAATAACGGAGATGACATCTATTAGCAGAGACACTAATAGAGTTCTAATAAGAATCACAACTGGGTGATGCTTTTTAATCAGAATTAATGGCATGTGTTGAAATATGTTGTATTAGGATGCCATTGATTCAGCAGCTGGGTATCTAACAGAATCTCAGACCTTTCTCTAAGTACATGCAGACCAAAGGTAATTAATTGGAATATAGTTAAGGAAATTATTAAAAGCTACACTTTCCTTTAGGAGAAAAATTTATCCATGTATGTATGTATCTATCTATCTATCTATCTATCTATGCATTATTTAGTGTTAAAATGGATATGTGAATGCATTATTTGCCATTGGGACCATCAGAAAATGCTAATATATGTGTTGCTTTTCCTGTTATGTGCACATACAAAATGTTAGGTGTTTTACCACAGTGTTATCATCCCCTTAAAACACTGAAACACAGGCTGCCTTGAAAGTGCTGCTAACAGAAGCCATGTATTAAGCAGATAACTGTCAGGATCTTATATGTCAAAGTAGTCAACTCTGACCAGTAAAAAATTGCCATAATAAATACAAAACCCCATTCTACCACAAACTGACCTACAGCTCATCACTTAGTACAAAACTAAGGAGATAAGTTTTGTCTTGTTCTGTGATCTCCAGTATTCTATTAAAATGTACATTCAAGCTCTGTGTAGGAAGAGCAACCTACCAGCTCCTCCCTCTTCATATCAAAGGGAGACCAGCTCCAGAAACACTGCTCCTGTGTGGTGCCTCCCAGAGCTGGTGAATGTTGGGTACATTAATGAAGTTGGGACTCCTGGCTCTCACTCCCTTTGGATATCCAGTTGCACATGGGTGCCCACAGACCGGTATCTGCGGCTAATCTAAGAATTCTATCACTAAGGGTGTGCAGGGCTCTCTCTAGGAGATTGTCTCTGCTTTCATGGTGCATGTGTCTGGTCCCTGCTCTGGTGTCTGCAGTCAGCCCTTGGCTTAGGGACTTGCTGTCCCCAAGCAAGCCACTGGGAGCTCCTCCCAGTGCTGGAGACCAGGAGCTGGTGCATCTGGGTTGTGCAGGGAACAATGCTTCAGCAGTCATCACGAGAGCCCTGGAAGTGGAAGATTTCAGGGGACCAAGGACATCCCCAAAACAATGAAGAGGTGTCTTTCCCTCTTGGACAGATCTTCACGATTCATCTGGAAAGGTCTAAGAGCAAGGGACATGCATTGGAAAAAGAGAGAATTACCTCCCAGCAGTATGAGAGTTAACATTTCATTTATTTTCTACTGAATGTCACTGGTCACTCACTCTTGTAGCCTCTCAGCACCACACAGCACTGTTGTGCAATTAAACAGCAGCAGCAGCACCAGTGGAAGGTGATAGACAAGCAACTGCCTGTGACTGATTCACCCTTCCTTTCTCGGGGGTCTGTCCCCTGGTCTTGAATGGAGAACACGAGGGCAAAGCAACAATTGTTATTCCTCTCCATTGTCACTGGGCTGCCCGTATTCTGGTAGGACTTCCCTCTCAGCACACACACCATGTCATCAACAGATCACAGTGCCTCTCTGTTGTGACTCTGCTAATGAGCAATCATGAGTTTCTTGATGTAAATCTCCTCGCATCCCTCCTTAATGATAAGGAGTTTGTTATGATCATTGTTCTTCTGACATCCCATCTATTATGGCACCATTTACTTAGCGAGCGCTTTAAAAAAAATAAAAAAAAAACAGAAGAAAATAATTATTCCATTCTGTTTCTGTTCCAGATGGCTTCTATAATTAGTTTAATACTTTTGCAGATGTTGTATGAAAACTTCAGGATGTGAGCCAACAATGGGGAGATGAAGGTAATGAAAGTGAGTTTTCAGCTGATTATTCACAGTGTGGAAATAAATATATTCTGTGTGTCAAACAAGTGCAAGGCAGAATGCAAAGCATGTATCTGGAGCATTTGATTCCACCAAATGGCATGTGTTGTATAAAAGTCTCTGGCTTCATGTCATGTTCTTGTCCCCTGCTTCTATGGGCAGGAGGCAGGGAAAGGCCAATGTCTTTTCTGCTCAAAATACCAACGTGCCATGATCAAGAACAAGAGTGCAGAGTCTCATTTCCAATCCCTAACTGCTAGCCATTTTTTAGCCTTACCTGGCTCCTTTCTCTCCCTGCTCTAGTCCCCAAAAAGGAGGGTGTCTATGTTGGGTTTTCATGTCTGCTTTCTTATACTTCACTGTTGTTTTTTACAGCAGCTGCACTGCAAAAGCAAACATCCTGCCCTCCGTTCATATGGTAATGAGGTGATCACATATTTACTAATTTTTTGGGATGGCAGTTATTTCATTAAGGGCAATTATAAAGGCAATCCAACTCTTTTGGATTTAGATTGCAATTAAAATTAAAAAAAAAAAAAAAGAAAGAAAAAGAAGAAAAAAAAAAGGAGAGAGACTTGAGAGAACCTCTCTTGCATTGGAAAACAGTGTTTCCCTCCAAAGAATGCCAGTACCCATTTATAAGCCCTCCTGGATAGGTTTCAATGTTAATATCCTTGGCTGAAAATGCTTAGTGATTAATAGCATTGACTGGCTAGTTAAATACACGATCAACCTGGGAGCAGTCATGCTTCTCAAGTAACAACAGTAATTGACAGAATGTTCAGCAAATAAAACTAGTTTAATGCTGTACTAATATATAATTAAAATACCTGTAGCTCTGTCCCCCAGTGGGGATACAATGCCGCCACAGAAATGCCAAGTGTTTCAGTCTAAAAAAAGGAATCAGGTTTAAAAAGCCTGATTTTTCTTTTGGAAGCCTCCCTCCCCCTCCGCTCCATAAATAGGCAGAGTGGTAATTTTGTATTCAGAGGTGCCAGCAAACACAAGACCATTTCAGTTTACAGTTGCTCCCACACATTGTGCCTGCAAACAGGAGGCGATGTATATTTAAAGAGCTGCTTATTGGTGTCCTCCCTTTCTGCCCGAAAAGTATCCCACCTACAGCTCAGGAACATGAATTATTTACTGCCAAACAAAAAGCTAAGGCGTTTAGGCATGACACCCTGATGGTTTGAGTAAGAAAATTCAGCCTCTCCTGCACATCTTCTCCCCCTCCTGCTGGGCTCGTCTGTGCTGGGCTGAGCGCTCTGGAGGCTTCTGTGCAGCCTGTCCGTGTCCTGCTTGTGTGTGAGACATCAGCTTCATATTCTTGAAACTTATTGTCCCGCCTTTAATCTGTCCTCATCCCCTCTTCAGGCACAGCCTAGAAGGGATTTACTGGCAGCTCACATTCAAATGTAGTACACGTCTTGAGCTTCAAAAGCTCTGCAGCTTTCTGGTCCAGATCTTTTCACCATCCCTGCAAACAGGAGCAGAGGGGAGACATTAACCTGTATCTGTGCATTACACTGAGCTGCCAGACACAGCAGTGTGATAATCTCCTTTCTCTTTCCATTGGCAGCACATCTCTGGCTATAACAGAATTACGACGTGTAGTTCCCCCAGCACTGCTGGCACTGCAGTAGATATTAATCAAGGTGTGCTATCCATCCAACTATTTGTTTTTCCCAGATATGTTATTAACCTTCTTTCCATCAATCCTGCAAGGGCCAGAACTGTTTGGAAGTATGTGTGTGTTACCTGCTTTCACAAAGGGTATAGTAAAAAAATTAAAACTCTGTAAAACATCGGGTCAGACTCACACCAGTATAATTCTTCTGTGGCTGGTGAAAAGACCAACGGAGTGCTGGAGTCCAGCCATTCCTATAGAAAAGCACTAAATACATGCTCAATTTTGGAGCTCTGTGAAGAAGAAATAAAAGTAATTACCTTTATTACTTAAAGTAGTGTATAGAACAAAACCACAACCAGAAATAAAGCAATGGTATCACAGGGCTATTAATAGGAATATTTCGTAGTATGGAAGTAGGCAGAGGAGCAAGAAATAGGAGTATCTGAAATATAAATGCTTTGCAAAAATATAATTAAACATCAGTCCTCTGCTAAAGACTTCCTAGTCTTTGGACAAAAAAAGAGAGGATTTTCTCATATTTTTTTGAATTAGGAAACATGATTATGATGAATTGGCTTATTAAGAGTCAGACGGAAGGTCTGTAGGATGCCTGTGATTTACCTCCAAGTGTTGGGAATTGTCTGCTTTTTTAGAAGATTGGTCACCTCTTTCACTGGAGAGAAAACAGGCTCTGACAGAAATAGCTATCAGTTCCTTAACTGGAGAGTACTGAGAAGACATGGAGAGATACAATGAAGATAAATTGCTGGAATAATGGAAAGCAAGAAATTTGATTGATTTTGTTCAGTGGTCAGCTCACTAAGGCTTTGGGTTACATTTAAATCTTTATATTGCACAGAAAAAGATTCTATTAATATGTATGTCCACAGAAATATTAAATTAAATAAAAAGTACAAAATATTCTCAATTTTATAGCAATTTCTATCTCAAAACAACTCCTTTGCTCTCTTTTTATTATCATCGTTCTCTGACTGCCACTTGGATGCTTTGTGCAGCACCGTTACTGAGCTGACACCTGTTGTGATGCAGCTATTCTTACAAACAGGTCTATCTCTAGTACCAGGCAGTGCCTTTTTTTCTCATGTGGTTGTTCATGTTGTTGTTTTCCACTGGTTTTACTTTTTAAGTTACCGAAGGGAAAAAATCAAAAAAAGTCATTGAGGAACTTTGCAGTCATTTTGCAAAGAATTACATGATTATGAGTGTGCTGGTTCTGGTGGGGAAAGGGGCAAAGCATCTGTTGCTACAGACTCAGGTGTGAGAAAGATATTGAATCACTTCTCAGACAACTTTTCTTATGATCCAAATTAAAATTAGTAGGGCAGAAAAGCTTCAGGGGAACATCATACCCAGACATTAATGTAACAATACCTGTCACGAGTTCAGAGTGTGGCTTAGCAAGCTATATAGTCTTCTGGCTGTATATCTAATGCTTCCTAGCTCTTACCCCAGTCCAGATCCTTTGCCTTTAAATTGTCCTCTGGAACAGTTTTACTGACAATCTTCATAGGCCGACAGATCACGTGTGCTCTTGAACACACTGATCTGTTCATTTGTATCTACCTTCAGAGAACCTTAGAATGGTTCTGGTTGAAAAGAACCCTAGAGATCATCTTGTTCCAACCCCCCCTGCCATGGACTGGTCCACCTTCCACTAGACCAGGTTGCTCTCATTAAGATCTGAGTGAAAACTGATTCTTTATCATTTTCATAAGCTGACAGTGGGGACCCTTAAATTGCCATCATTATCCAGATGAGGAGTCATCCCAGAGTGATTTGCTTCAGGTATCTGTGAAATGGCTGCAAGCTTGAGAAAGAAATAAAAACATGATGGCAGGTGAAAATAACAGGGGTTATCACCATCACTCACCTTCAAGTCTGACTAGCTGTGGAAGTTTTATCTGAAAATCCACTTGTTGCCTTGGTATCACCTCCCTGGCCTCTAGTACCAAACAAAAATCTAAGGTTCAGTACAGTCTGGATAAAAAATGGATGTCCTGCTATTGCCTCGGCAAACTACATCAACTCTCTGCCTCATCTGTGATAAAAATATAAGAATTAGGCTATGATTTGACATCTGTAACTGCTATAAAGGGTTGGTGCATTGTGGTGCTTTTAGTGTCATGAGAATGGGATCCCCATAAGATCTGCTGCTCAGATGGCAGAGTTGAACTTTTCTACCAGGAGAAAAATTGGCTAGCCAAAATGATACAACCCTGAAGAGAAACTAAGGACAGTAAACCCAACACGGTTTTCTACTGACCTGAATTCACCACAAATGAATGAGCAAATGGAGGAACCTTAAGAAAAGAAGCAAGGTTCTGGTATATGGGAAATTTAAATTTTGGAAAGTTTGTTCCAGAGCCTAGGAGAGAGATTTGATCATGGACCAATTAAATGCTGAAGCTTGAAAATTGTTTAGTGTTATGTATAATTACTTTCCCAACTATAACAGGAAATTATTTAAATGCAAATTAAACTATGCTGCCAGAAGGTAGATGTATGGTGCTGAATAGAGCTGTTTTAGGAAACAGTGTAATTTTGGGAAAATTACCTCCGTTGTCCTGAGGAAAAAAACAACGGTTGTGGAATTAGCCCGACAAATAATGTTGTATCACCAAGATCAGTTAAACATTGTTATTCTCCAGGACTTGAGCTGCTATAAAACTCCTAAAATGAGTAACAGTTGTTGCCTAAGTCTGTAAGGAGACTTCAGAAGTGAAACAATGTTCCTGGTTTTCTTGTGTAATAATGCATACACCACCTGACTCCAGCTGGTTGGGAGGGTGGGTGGAAAGCCGGGAAGGTTTTAAAGCTTTTTAAACCTCTATACTTTTGGTTCCCCAAACTAGAAGCTTTGTATGCACCAGTCAGATTTGTCTAACTTTGTTACAGTACTGTGGAGCTGCTTGCCATTTTAATTGGGGGATTCCTAGAAACCACCCAGGTCCCATAGTGTGACTTCTGATTCACTTTGTGAAAGCCACAGGAGGTCCTTCTAGGACCTTCAAAGCGAGCAAAAGAAAAAAAAAACACAGCTGAAAAAACAGAAATTAGCTCAGATTAATGTAGAGAGAATGCCACAGCACACTGAAAGTGAGGAAATGTTTTGTTTGGCTTTCACGAGAGGATTTTATTGACTCTCACTTTCCATCCATCAGACTTTACTGCAGAACCATTGCAGGCCATACCACTGGCCAACAAGAGCCAGGCTTCCGTGAGGAGCCCAGGAATACTGCAGTTCTTGTGACACAGTCAGATCTTCCTTTGCTTTCCCCTGGGGTGATTAAAAAAATGAAAAAAAGAGAATGTTTTACTGTAAAGTGACACATTTAGGGGATCAAGCATTCAAACAAGCTTGTGGAAGAAAAAGCCTAAAGATTAAGCATAAATAGTGAAAGCACATGTGGAGAGGGAATGGTGTTAGCTCTTGTCCTGTTGATCTTTCTGTCAACCCTGATGTGACAGGTTTGGTAACAGCTCAGAATGAGGTTTTCATCTACCATCAAGGGCAAAGTCTGAAAAAGATTTTAAGTGGACATGGGTCCACCTCAATTGAAAACAAAAAAAAAAACAAACCACACAAAACCAAACCAAACCAAAAAAGTCTAATGGGAAGAAAAATTTGGGTTTTTGTCTGCAAACATTTTTTTCGGTGAATAGTGGAAGCTTTTCTCCCCACAGCCCTTTTGATGATGCTCTGAAAAGGAGGACACAGCAACAAAAACAAATGAAGTCCTTCCCTGAAGACTGTCCCCCAGACTCCAGAGCAGAGTGAGTTTCCATAACAGCAAGTGATTTAACACTGCATCTAATACATTTGCACTCAATGTCTAGGAGTCAGTCACAGGTACACAACGTGGGCAGGGAGCCCAGTCCCTGTCTGCTCAGAAATTCAAGAAGAGCTGAGATACAGCCCCTAGGAAAGGGAGATTCAGCAGGCTGTAGGAAGAACCTAAGGCAGGAGGCAGCAAGATGCAAATCATGGGAAAATCAGACAGATAAATATCTTGCAGAAGAGTGGCGTTTCCACCGTTGTAAAGGAGCTGTCAGGTTCATCAGAGACAGGTCAGAGAGGGAGAGCAGTTTTCTTACGTTGATAGCACCCTTTTGCACATGGGATGTGTGCCCTTGTGCAAACCACATATGGCCAAATGTTTCTCTGGGGTGCGTCATAAAGCACATAATTTCAAGGCATTTCTCACACATCCCAAGGAGCCTGCTGTGACAGCTGCTGAAAGACAAATTCCAGTAGCAATCAGCACCTCTGTTTTAAGCAACTGTGTACCCAAGAAAAAGGTTCCCTTGCTGACTGCAGTGCCACTGACTTCCAAAAGTGAGTGTCTGAGATCAGATCTGCACCTTGAAACCTGAGGAGTTCATGTGCCTTGCATCAGTGTAGGGGGGTAGGGGACTTATCTCCCATCTGTTTCTTTCTTATTCACCCATTTCCAGTGTCCTGTATCTCTGTCTTCCTGGCATGGAAACATTCAGAAGGTGTGGGACAGTGGCTATCTTTATATGTGCTTGGAAAACTCCCTGTCCCTTATTTCCAAGGCATTTGAGACCCTCTCACAGGCACGCTGCATTAACTGAGGAGACTAAAACCCATTGTAAAGACACAAAGCATTAAATGTTGATCAGGTTAGAGCAGCCAGGTGTGCACCACATGCAATGAGCCTTGCAGGAGACAGGAGTTTAAATTACTATGTTGCATATACAGCAGCCTTGGGGTATGCTGAGGCCTCTTTATGTCACCCCAGCAGCAGAAAGAAGTTTTAAACCATTATTTTGCCTAAAGAGCCTCCTTGAATAGGCCACAAGTACTTACTGATGAATGCTTATTCACAGTTGAAATTAAATTGCTTAAAAGTAAGGGTTTTGCTTTAAGAGCCTGTGGGAAGTAGAGGGTGAGACAGAGTTTCTCCACGGGATTCTGAATGTGCTGCAGGGGGGCTGGGGAGCCTCCTGCTGCACTGCGGGGCGGACTGTGGGGCCACGTTTTCACACAAGAATTGTTCTTCCCTCCTTCTCCCAAAGGACTGGGCTAAAAATGGGACCTTTGTAGCCTCTGAGAAGAGTCACATAGGAAATAAAAGGCTGCAATGTAAAGGCGTGGGATCATTCTGCAAAAATCCATCAGCAATTTGAGCAGGGGAACCTTAAAGCA
The DNA here is from genome assembly GCA_036023395.1 of Myiotriccus ornatus. NCBI lineage: Eukaryota > Metazoa > Chordata > Aves > Passeriformes > Tyrannidae > Myiotriccus > Myiotriccus ornatus. The sequence goes on along the minus strand of JAYRBT010000178.1, from coordinate 25,795,145 downwards.
GGAATCAAGCGCCCTGTGAAATGAGGACCTCTGTTGACAATTCAGCTCCTTGTTGAAGGTTTTTGACAGCTTGGCCCTGCTTGCCTGTTCTCACAAGATTTTTCTTGTTTTGGCTTCTGTCTCTGTCCCGAAAGAATTGGCAGAGGAAGGTCGTGTTTACCTAGCAACATAAAATTTATATAACTTGAATTTGAGGGGGACTCTTGATATGAAATATGGATTGTACTGCAAAGTCTGACAAGCTGTCATACTCGAGGAAGGGACCCTGTCCTTTGTTTAGCTCTGCAAAAAAATACAGCAGGATGGTGATAAACACGAGATGCGTGCTGCCTCAGGCAGAGGCTGGATGGAGCATTTCAAAGGTGTGCCCAAGGGTATTACAGCTGAGCTGAAATCTTTCTGCCTGCACAACTAGGACATCTTAGTATCTTCAAGGTCCTCTTCAGCCCCCATCTGCGAGCTCCTGGCTTTCATTCTACGCTGGTCATGTATCTGGTTTTAGGCTGCTTGTTTAGGAGAGAGTAGAAAAGGCTGCCAAAGCAGCCTAACCATGGAGAAATATGTATCTAGGGAGAAGCTATAATTCAGCTTTCCTGGCATCTTCTTTCTTTGCAAGTAACAAGAAATAAAGGACTTGGAAGTTCAGGCAGTCCTTTGCACTCACAATAAGTGAGTGGTGTTCATCTACTGATCACTGATAGTGTGTGAAGTTCAGATCTGGGGTAGTAACCACATTGTACAGGACATTTGGTAAAATTATTGTTACTATTGCTTAATCAGTAAAAATATTCTTTAATGACCTTCATACCTGAGAGGAGAAAAAAAGAATCAGAGCAATGAAATAAGTCCTCTTAAAAGCTTAATTAAAATATGAAACCTTTGATTTCAGGCAATTAAACGAGACATTTTATGCCTTTAAATTAAGTATTCTGATACTCTCTAAATAGAATATGCTTATGGTTGAAACTGTATTCAAGATTATAATGGTCTGGATTAGTAGTGCTTCAGATGTGCACCTCAAAGCAAAACTGACTGCAGAACTGAAGCAGAGATTGCTTCCCAAAGACTAATGAGAGTTGAAGATACTCTGATGGTGGCTGTCAGAATTGGCAGCTGCTTTATGAAGCTGAAGGACATAGGCAAAAAACCTATGGAAAATTTGGAGAACAAAATGTAAATGATGGTGCTTCTCTGGAGTCAGATGTCCAAGGACAGGTGCCCATAAACATCCCGCTGTATATTGAGGAGCCACCTGAAATGGCCACTGTCTGTCTATTTGGGAGCAATCCGAAAAAGATGCCTTTTTTCCAGCTGAGCCATTCATCTGTTCAGCCTAAGGCATCCCTCAACATTTGGGTGAGGGTAGAGAGAGAAGATGAGGTTGGTTGTCAGCCAAATCTCAGCTTTGGAAAGTAGCTTTTACCTGCCTAAATTTAATCTAATTGCACATAGATGTAGCTTTTGCTTTTACACCCTGCCCTAAAATATTGAACAGCAGCATACTAGGCAATTAAATAGCTGTCATGCCTCCTCCCAGATCTAGCAACACTTTGGGGATATATATGACTCCTGATTTGTACAATCAGTTAGTAAAAACTTCGTAGAGCACTTTTGGATTAATCTGAATGAAAGGTACCACCATAAATGTAAGATCACTCTCATTACCGTTAATACCCTTTTATGAGGGACCTTATCAAAAGCATTTTGAAAAGCAAAGTAAATTATATCTACCAGGTCACCTTTATGTACTATTTTATTAGCTTTTCAGATGAGGAATTGCTTTGAAGTAACAATATTTCCTTACAGCAACTGAAGTGGGTTTTCTTCTTATTGTCGTTTATTTACCTTCATTGTGCTGACATTACAGGCTACAGCTGAGGTCGAGGGCCTGTTGTGCTTAAGACTGCATAAACATGAAAGGAGAGAATGGTGACATTTTGGGAAACTTAAAAAAAAAAAAAAAAAAAAAAGGTAGAAAACCTTTTTGGTTTTGTCCTTGCTGAGATCCTTGTACTCATGTCTTGTGTGGTACCGGCTGGATGGTGACTGTTTCAAGGGATGGAGGATCATCTCCCAGCCAGGGTGTCTCTACCACTTTTGGGGAGTGAACAGGCCCCAGAGATACCATGCCCTTCCCTGCAGTGCTGGTGCTGCTGCAGTGGGAGCACTGCCTGGATGAGCAGCATTTCCACAGGCACTGTGGGGTACCAGTGCTGCAGCTCCTCCCAGTGAGTTTTCCCTTCCAGTTGTTGCACAATAGGAGCCAGCACTGAATCCTTTCCTTTGTTTTCAGGAAGGAATTTCACCCCATAAGCTGAGTGGGGCACCTTATTTGACAGGTTCGCTATTGTGGGTTTGTTTCCTCTACAAGCCTGGGCGGGCACTGCCCAGTGATTTACTGCCCTGGTAAACCGACAGCCATATGACTCCTTCCTCAGGCCCTGTTCACCTTCCACAGTGTTAAAGTAAATAATTGCTGAATTGACTCTCTATTTTCCCAGAGAAAGGAGCAGAGACAAGGAAGCTCTTTAGTTACATCCATACAAATAACTCATGCCGAGGTTTTATTCCTGCTTCAGCATCCTCTGAAATTTCAGTCTCCCTTCTCCCCACAAAGATAGAGGGCTGTGCAGAAGAAATGCCTGCTTTAGTACATCTGACAGCAAGTAACCATGGAGAGTGGTGTCTTCCAGCTGATACATATATTTGAGTTAATTAGGTACAATAAAGCTGTCACATAACAACAGT
>JAYRBT010000178.1:25769086-25784379 GCA_036023395.1 Myiotriccus ornatus | reverse complement strand
CCCCCCCCCCCCCCCCCAACACATGCACACACATATTTACACTTAGACATAAATACACAAATGTATGCAAATACACACGTGTGTACTTACAGTTTGTGCTTATGCTTATATTTGTGCTCACACACACAGAGAAGAGAAAGGTTAATGTGTGTTTTGCAAAGACAGAGGACACTTGTTTGCTCACTGGGGAAGAAGAAGCAATCAATATGTTTGGGTCGGGGAAAATGGATTATCCTTAAACATTCTGCACAAGACAGAAAAGTTTCTATTTGATGTCGATGATGATGTGAGTCTGCACTAAAGGTCAGCCCAATCGCACTATTTTGGCTGTAGCCAGCACAATAAAACACTGCATTCAATCTTCCAGAAATTTGCATGTATTTTTCTGCATGTTACTGTCTTAAAAGTAAGTTTACTATATGGAAGTGGAAATTGACAGGTTCATTTGGTGCTTCTTAATAAAGATGAATTTTTTTTGTTTCAGCTTTCACTTATCTTTTCTTTAAAGAAATATTTTTTCTTTTTTGTCTTTCCTCCCCCCCCCCCTCCCCCCGGTTATTCCATTTCCTATATTGCAGCTTCTGAGACAATAAAAATCCACTCAACCCTCACGCAGGAGCAATCTAAGATTTTTTGATCTAATGTTTTTCATTTTTTTGAACACCACTGTATACATTTAGCATGTAAAAAAAAAGGGGGATGTGTGTGTGCACATGTGTGTTCTCTAGACAGATGGTCCAGATTTAAGACCCATCCTCTGGTAATACACATATTTATTCAAATAAACAGTGTCTGCATGGAGTAACTCCATTAGCAGACAGCAAGTGTTGGCTCAGATCTTGCTACAAGTAACACTGAAGGGGAGCACAAGATACACTTGAGATTGCAGATAACCTGGCTTTCTCATCCCAGGCCAATTTTTGAAATAATTTACCAGAGTAATTTCAGATAAAGACATAAAGACTTGAGCATTTTAGTGACCTGGAAAAAAAATCAATTATTGCTCAAGAGAACTGGAAGGTTTCATTTTTCAACATTTTTTTCTTTTAGATTTCTGCCCCCCACCAAGTAACAACATTAGAAAGGAACAGTTGTTTTACACCTCTCAAGTGAAAAAAAACCCACAAAACAACACCTCACAGCAAAATTTGGGTTGTGAAACTACCACAAATATCACTGAAACAGAGATGGGCTGCAAATGGCCTTTTGCTGGCATCCTTTGCAATTTTGACAAATTCACCAGGTGTACTGAGCTGCATGTGCATGGATGAGCATACTTTTAGAAGTGACAGTGTTGTACATGAAATCAGCACCGTGTAAAAATCCTTCTGTTCCTTATTTGCACTTCTGAAATGCCTGCAGAAGTGCTGTGGACTTCTAAGGCCCATCGCTGTGCAGCACTGTGAAGTGGCCACAGCCTCCCAAGCATTTGTTTCCATAAAACATATCCAGATGTTTGGCTTGTGTCAAGGATGGGACCAAGCTGAAGCATCAGTGAAATAAATTTTGTAACTAATAAAAAGCCTAACACCTTGTTCCTTTCTTCACTCCCCATAGTTTCAGTGTCTGCTTTACTTGATTTGAGGCTGCAGGAAGGAAACACAAAAGGAGATTTTTTCAATGAAGTGTCCAAAATTAATACCACTGCCCTGACACAGCAGCAGCAGAGACATAAAAAACAAGTAATGCTTAGCTACGGAGTTTTGTTTTCAGACAGATAATCAAAAGGGAACTTGGAGAGATAATCAATTGCAAGGAGAGCTGGTGGTTTGAACAGCGTCAGAGCACACAAGATTGGAAAGAGCCAGGGAGGAGGAGGGAGAGTTCTTAGGGGATGCCAGCATTTGTCAGCATCCCTGCTTCTGTCCAGCCACAGGCCACAGCATCTGGTGGCAGAGCTTGCTGGAGTGAGGGGCAGAGGAGGGAATGTGCAGGGGATCCACAAGGACTGGGTGGTTGTCCTTCTCCAAGCTCCTCTGCTCGTGTTGTGGGACCCTGGTCCTGCCGCGGGGACTAAGGCAGCATTTTCTGAATGTGCCACAGAAACTCTCAAGCTGCTTGAAATGACAGAGATGTCTCCAACTGCGCCACAGGTGGGTATCAGATGAAAGTGCCCAGGTGTATAATTAGATGCCAGTGGTGTCAGAGTGCTGCACAGCAGCTGATGCAGACATCTCACCTGGAAAACTATTACTGCTGAGGCCCAGTGTGTTATCACATCTTTACAGAGAGGTGGCATTTACTTGAGGGAAATGAAAAGATGACAGTAGCGGGAATCTTATGTTTTTTCCTCTGCTGATGTTCACGCACCTAAAGTAAGGAAGCTGTGGCAGTTGCAACTTGATTTCTTCCTTGGTTTGGAAAAAGTAGTTGAGGTGATAGCCCAAAGAAATGGCCTCTCCGAAAGTCTCTGATGGACTCCTGTGTGCTTCCTGCAAACAGTGGGGAGCACGGTGTTTCCTAGGAGAAACTCAGGAAGAAACACTCTCAGGGAAGTCCTCACCTGCTGGCTTCAGCTGCTTGATGGAGGGTGTAGAGAAGGCAGGGCCAGACTCCTCTCAGAAGTGAGAGACCGTGGATACAATTTGCAGAAAGAGAGATAATCAGATTTCCCTTTCCCTCCCAGCCCCTGCCCTCCCCCCCACTCATGGCAGTGGTCGAACATGGGAACAAGGGTCTGAGAAAGCTGTGAAATCTCCATGCTCGCAGATACTCAAACCTTGACTAGACACATCCCCAAGCATCCAGCACTGAGCTGCCCCCTTCCCCCGCAGCGGTTTGGACTGGAGATCTCACAGCTGTACTGCCATTGTGGAGAACAAAATTAGGCTCCTAAATGTCACAGTTCAGGTGAAGCTTTGCAGCAAGCAAAAATGGCAACAAGATCCTTTTCCCTCCTCCAAATTACCTTTGTGAAGAAATGTCATAAACTTTTTCTGAAAAGGCCAGGCCAGCCTTTTGATCTTCATTCTGCAGAAGTCATAATCCTCCTTCACTGCCTGTAAACCACTGGTTTAATCCGTAGCTCCTTGGTGACCATTCCAGGTATCACCAGCTCAGTCCTTACTGAGTTAACCAAGACAGCATCTAGGACAAAAACACCACTTGAGTCTCCCTCTTCCAGGAGTTTTTCTGGTTGTTAGCATGGGTCTGATATTCACCCATAGTCTGCAGTTATTTAGTTACATTAAAGTAATCTTCTTAGAAAGGACTTACTGATGACTTATACTCAAATGTGCAAATAATATGCTTGTAGAACATTAAAATGGCTCTAATAGTGTGGTAATAAATTTCACTTCTCAATATAGATGATTAGAAACTTCAGTAGTTAGAAGCTATTAATGTACTCACCATAAAGCATGAAAGTCCATCCTCATGAAACCTTAAATGACAGTACTGCCTATAAATTTTACTGGAGGTGGAAAGAGCAGTAATTATATGGCTGGCGTTAGATGTAGCTCTTTCTGCACAGGTACTAGTGGCAAATCTTTTCCTCCTGTTGTTAAGCACTATTTTTGGTCATAGCCAGTAGCCAGAGTGTACTGTAAATAATACTGTTTTCTATGATGGATTTCTGCACAAACAGGAAGAAAGAGGTTTTTTATTAAAAGAAAAATTGGCAAACAGTCAAGTGTAGATGGCATTGAGAGTGGCAATGCAATAAAGAGTATTGAGCATCTGTTTCAGTGTTGTCTGACTGACCTATGTGGACGGAGATGACTGAAAAACCCATTAGCTGCTGGCACAGAAGCGTGTCTGATATTATTGTCCAGGCACTAGCATGGAAAATCACCAAATCATGTTGCAAAATCACCCGCTCCATTGGCATTCTCTTTGGCAGGAATAGTGGAGCAGCCAGGGAGTGGGTAGTCTCATATGGAGACTAATTTGTGCCCAAATAATTGTCTGAAACACCAGATCAATGAAAAACTCTTTTTGGTTTTTTTAATTCTGCTTCTCCAAATTTAGCAGTGAAATGAGATGCAGGGTTGCTTCCTGCCTTCCATACAGCAAGTACTTTGGGATAGCAGACACATGCCTTCCTTCTCTATAGCCCTCCTTTGAACCTCTCATCCAAACTAAGCCAGATTCATATTCAGTAAAACACTTCACAGAAGTATTTCAGTTCTTCTGCAGTTTTATTACTGCAGTGTAATTCTTTCTGACAAAACACCTCTTTTTACTTTCAGTGCTTGAAAGAACTTCACTGGGGCAGGACAAACTATTGTACTTCCTGGTAGGATTCTTCGTGTAGCAGGGCCTAATTCTCAGGCTGGCAAATCCAAGTGTTTGTGACACAGATTATAATGGGGAACAGCTGGCTGGCAATGCCTCCTGATTTCTCATTAAATAAATGAAAAATATTCAACATGATGTATGTATCTGCTAGAGTTAAAAAAACCACAAAGATACACCTCTTCTACCATCCAAGCTATTTGCCTTATAGTCTTTGACATGCACATGGAGCAAAACAAACAGAACACAATCATTATCAGAAATACAAATAGTTGACTAATATGATATACCACATAATTTGGTTTTGCATATCAATCTCATAAACTGTTAAAGTACAAATCAGTCAACCGAAAAATAGGTTTTAGGATAAATTTAAAATGTGAAGATCATGACAGGTTGGATTTTTTTTTGAATGCTGATTCCTACTTCAGCATAGACGTCAGGAGAGCTGTTCTTGGGCACAGAAATTTTTGAGGGAAAATAGAACATCATCTCACAATGTTCAGAACCTCTTGAAATCTTGCACTCCAAAACTTTTCCTGTGACAGCATACCATCAAACCCCAGTGATGAAACATTTGGAAGGATTAAGGTCTTCTGATAAATAGAATGACACAAAGGAAACCTCAGTAATTTCCAATTGAAAGGTTTTTTGCAGAAAGCATAGTTGTGGGCATGGTTCATTAACCCAGTATATCTTTTTCTCTGTCTTCTGCATCGCTTCTTCCATGGTCAAGTTATATGGTGCAGACCTCAGCAATAAATGTTTTGCTCAGAATTATTCAAGCACATAACAGAGAGAATGTGCAAAAACTCAGCTGGGAGAAATTTGATTTAAGGTCTTGATTTCCTTATTCTAGAAGAAAACTCTCTTGTGAGTGGTAAGAACTGGCAGATTTAAAGACAGGTGAGTAGACAGAGGTTTGGGGGATCAGACTCAAAGACTTTTAAGACTTGATCAGAATTTAGAAACATGTGATAGCCTTTCCAGTGTGAAGGAGATAATTTTGATGCCTAAGGGACCACAGGGTACATACCTGTTTGGGATTTATGATTTATATCTGCCTGGAAAACTGGCTTGTGTGTTGCCCTAACCCTCAGCAGCAAAAAGGCTCCCTGTGAGGCTTCACACTACTGTAAGCTGATGTGATGTATGGTGGCACTACATAACCCTTCTTATAATCACTTTCCTCTGATGACGAAAGACCCTTCTCATGGGCTGCTTCTGATGTAAAAAATACCATTCACATCGATTTCCGAGCAGAAAATATCTCTTCTCCTCTTCTGGACCACCTTGTCCCAGCACGTCAAACACAGCCTAGACCGTGCCGGATGCCTTTAAGAACATCACAGGATGTGTGGCGGATAAATGGGCAGCTGCTCCTGGTGACATGAGGCTACACCATCCCCATGACCTCAGAGCCCTTTTCTCACCAGATGTCACTGTGTGCAACGTTATTAAATACACACAGCAGGCAACACACAACGGTCTTAACTAACGTAAAAAGAAAGCACCCACCCTTTTCAGAAAATCCGTGCCTTAGAATATGTTCCTTAGGGTCGTGTTCAAAAGATCTGATGCTTCATCAGTCTTTGCAAGTACATTGATTTCATGCTGGCCAGAATTTAATAACATCAAAAATGTCCTCTTACCACTGCACTGGGGATATCACAAGCTGTAATTAGTTAATGATCCTCATGTTTTGGGTCTCTTTGGATGAATAATTTTCTTGCTGAAAACCGAAACTTCCTGTAAACCAAATTATTCCTATATGATTGAGGATTGTTTTTGGGGAAAAAAAGAGCAGAAATGTTTGTTTTATTATGCACAGAAGGCATCAGATTTTCAATTTGATCAGAACAACCCTGGCTGTGCTTAACTTAAAAACAAATAAAAATAAATCAAATTACAGGAAACAAATTATCCATTAGCTAGGTAAACAAAATATTGTACTTCACTAGACAGCTTGTGAAGAAAAACAACATCTGGGATCAGCCAAAGGAATATTCTGATTTTATTTTTCATTTGTAATGAAAAAAAATTTGCTCACAAAGCCGTGTGTGCTGGCTTTTTAGAGGTGGTTTTAGATGGTGGCTTTTCCTTGTCTCCTTAGCTGGAGTGTTGGTGCAGGCTCCCTGATTTGGGCTCACTATGGGTGTTGAATGCTAAAGCGCTGTCTCATAATGAAGCTGAACATTTGCAGCTTTTCAGGTCTTTAACAAACACAGCAACCAGTGATGGGATTGATGCCAATTTAGTTTTCTAGATCTGGCTACTAATAAAGATTTCCTGTACAGTCAGTGGAGAGAGGGAGAAACATTTCTAGTGAAGATTTACCTCATCCCAAGACAGACACCTGAGAGAGACTGGATCCCTCATGGACATGCCTTTCTGTACCTACTATGTAAGGTGATCTTTTGGATGGGTCGAAATGTCTGAGATGAATATTATCGTTATGTGCTATTCCTTATGCCAGGGAAATTCTGTGCCAGTTATTCCTCCTCATTATTTCTAAGTAAAAATGAACTCCATTAGCAACCTGACATTTTCACTGAGAGGATCTGGTTCTCTTTTTTAACTTATACACATATAAAAAAAGTGTATCTTCATTAAAGCCAACAGATTTTATCTAGTGTAAAGCTGATGGAAGATAGTGAAGGCCTTTTATATTCACTGTACATATAGTATGAAGAATAGCTGAGCAGGCCTGGAAGGTGTTAAACATAAAAGGTAATTCATTCACATACCTTTGCAGGCTACAGCAAATAATTATTCCAGTTTCCAGTTAGTGCTTCAATTAATTTTTTATATGGAAAGATTCGGAGTTAGTTGTGGATTTTGTTTCCATCTCTTATCGCACACTGCATGGTATATACAGAGCAACTATATTTTCTGACACTGTATGAACTAGGACTTTTTCCCAACAAGAAACTGAGGTTCTTGCTTCAAGACATGGTTGAGAAGAAAACAAGATGACACTACACACTTCCTAAACTCTTCAATGTGTTACCGTGAGATGGAGAAAAATTACACGATGTCTTCTACAGCACCTCATCCTTAATAAGTGAGGATGGTGAATATGTGGCCACAAAAGTTATGGCACTTCAAGCACTCTGTTCCCTAACCAGTATAGACAAATGAATGAGTGAATCAGTTCTGTCTTTGTCTGCACAGACAAGGAAACACCAGTGTTGAGGTGAAGGCCTGTGATTTACAAAGTTCGGTTGGGTAAGTCATACGTTCTATTCTTATTTTTCTCTCCCGTCTCACCCTTTTACCTTGTTTGCTCTTGCCCTTTGGGAACAGGAGCTGTTCCTGGCTGTGTGTCCACATGGGGCAGTAACAGGCTCATCTCCAAACAGTTTTTTGCTGCAGCAAATGAACCCCAATGAACAATAATAATAATGCAGGGTAGAAATGGAAAATTATAGCAATTTAGTCCTGCATCACTGAAGGATCACTTTTTGAGGACCAGCCTTGCAGTCAGGTCCTTCAGGTGGTTAGACTCAGCTGTGCGTCACAGGGTCTTTGTGCAATGATAAAGAGCTGAGGTATACACCAAGCTAATTATACTGTTGGTTGTGGTCCAGTGATGGCTTAAATTTGCAGCTTATTAGAGAGTTTATTGGATTGCCAACCCAAGCATTTCTTAGAATAAACAGTTTTCCCTTAATTTTGCTGAAACTTCACATGCTTATAATATGATGGTTAAAAGCAATAAAATTCAGCATGTTAAATAGCATAAGTTTTGGATGTTCACTATAGCAGAACTAATCTAGTTTTAAAGTGGAAGGCTTTTCTCTAACACATGGAGTTTGCTGAGGAAACCAGCCCTTAGTCCAGATGGAGGCAGAAGGAGCATATGGGTTTGGTTGTAGTGCAACACCCAGATGATGCTGGGGACCTTGGCACCTGGGCCATGCCTGAAGACAACCTTCCTGCAGCAGCTCCTCCGCAGTGACATGTGGGTTTGCAAGAGGAAAAAAGCCAAGAAGTTTGGAAGCTTTTGTTCCTGCTGCATCTGAGACCCAGTTTTAACCTGGAAGCGGTTCAAGCTTTGTTGGAAAGGACAAATCTGGGATGGGTTGGAAATCTGTGAAGTCTTCCAAGCATGTAATCAGATTTCTATCTGAACAACAGGAAGTAAATTCTGAACCCATCTACATATCTACAGCTTTCTGTGGTTCAGGGAGAAAAGTTTGGTCTTATTGCTAAAGAAGATTGAAATACGGAGTTTCCCTTGAGGAATTCTGATATTTAGACACTTATTTTCATTACAAATTGGGATGAAAAATTAAAATACCAAAACTTTTGGAAAACAAACCCCTCAAACATTTACTGATCTATAAATGTCACACTGTATTGTTCCAACACATTTTATTCTAAGATGTTTTGACTGTTGCTGACCGACAGAATTTGTTCGAGTGTATTGACACTCTGGGATTTGCTTATTGGTAGTCTCTGTTCCTGTGATGCCACCATAACATTTTGTGTTGAAAGTCCATGCTCAAGTTATGCAAAGCTGCGTCTCATGCCTCATAGGGCTTGTAGTCGAGTGAGGGCAAATAACCTGTAATGAATGAAGAAAAAGTGATTTGGCTCACTCTGGTCACTGAGACAAATGCAGAGCTTTAGGGTGACTTGGTCCAGTCAAACATTTTCCTTTTCTTTATATACAATTATTTAAAAATTATTTTTGTCCCCCAAATTTAGACTAAGATGGGACTGAGTTTTCTGAGGCAAAAAGTTCAATAGACTTTGTGTTTAATGTTGAAGTTTCTTATAGCTTTGCTCTGTAGTAACTCAGTCTTCAACGCAATTTCACCTATCTATTTATTTTGTGTTTGTACAAGAAATGAAACAATGTAGTCACCGTGCTGCTGAGAGGTTTTTTCTATTTGGGATGCACTGAACTCATCTTTCACACTTTGAGACAGATGTGGGTATAATTTTTTCTTTAAGCCCACCTCAGTCTTGTGTCTTCCCTCCATTTCAATCTATCTGTCTGGTTTACAGTGTATATCCATATCAGCATTTGTAACAGACTTTTAGAGCTGCTGTAATCATGACAAGGGTTACAAGGGCAGGCCTTAACTTTTGGTAAGCTAGCTCATATGATTGAAGGAGCAGAGAAACTTTTGACTTCCTCTCCCACAGGGCATGTGTGGTGCTTTTCAGCCTAATCAGTGGGTCTAATAAAAAGATAATTTCTCTCACTATTCTCCTTATACAAGAAATCAGTATAAGGAAAACAAGGCTTGTTTTTTCAGCCCATTCAGCATAATGGCAGATGCCATTCTGACCCATTGCAGGTTGTATGGCAAACATCATAATGGAAGTGGAAGATTTAGGCTATCGCCTTCTATTGTCCCAGAATATAAATGTCATCAACAAAATAAAATCCTTCTCTAAATAAGACTCTCCTCTGATTTGGTTATCTCTAGTTCCTACATCACTTCTTTCTTGTTCCAAAAAATGATTCTTCCTGATTGCCTTAGTTTGTGTCAGCCAGAGGTTGATGAAGATATCAAGCTTTCACATTTTCCAGGGAGCCAGGTAGCTGAGCAGAGGGTCTGCAGAGCTCACAGGTTGGAGGATCTATGCAGGAGAAAGGCAACACAAGCGTTGCAAGACCCCTGTCCCCTGGCAGGCATCTTGTGTCCTCCCTGGGGCCAGCTGGAAGCAGGGGAGGTCTCACCCTTGGGGATGCTCCCTTTGACCGCTGCCACAGCTCGCACGAACTGGCCTCTGGTGCTCGGAGCGCCTCTGGGATCAGCTGGGCTGAGATATGTAAATATTAGACAGATAACATGCAGAGAGAGGAATCCTGTCCTTGTCAACAAAAATCAAGTCAGGCCTGAGCCTTCTCTCTGAAGAAGGAAACATTGCTCCCCTGTGTCTTTCATGGAACAGGGGATTTGCCCTGACCCTGGTGGTACTCATGACCCCTCTCCAGGGCATTTGAATCTGGGCACTGTGCTGTGGCCAAGGCTGAATCATCACTCCTGGCTCTGTTCCTGCATCTTGATGCTCTGCACTTACTGTCACAATCTACGGTACATTTCTTATTCAGAGTTAAAACTCTTGAGTATAAGTGAGCAGTTCTTATTGATTTGAAAAGGCTGAACTTTAAATAGCTGTTGTTTAATGTCCTGGAACATTAATATTAGATTAGAAAGATGTCCCTGACTCAGTGCCCTGAACAGTAGAAAATATATGCATCAAACAATTCTGCTCTTCCAGGACCATTTGTGACAGTATTGACTTGTAATAATGAGTTAACTTTTGTTAGGTTAGGGTGGTTAGGGTTCCTTTTGCTGGGCTAGACAGAACTGGAGAGAACAGCGTGATCATTCATTCCAGTTTCCCTTGGTCTCAGGAAATTGTGTAGCAAAGATTGAATCAGAAGCACCCACAAGAACAAACACTCCAGAAAATGTTTGTCAGTATCCCATGACAAGACATTTTGAAATATTAGACCAAAATCCTCAGAAACATCTTTGCATCGCAGAAGAGAGGAGCAAACTTCATAAACTGTTGGTATAGTTTGTTATTCTCCTTGTCTTAGTAGTTTTCTTAAATAAATCTGAACGACATGTTTATTATTATAAATAATATATTTTATATAAAATATTATTATAAATATAATTATTATTATAAATAATATATTTTATATGTTTTATATATTATATATTAGATATATATTTTATATATTAGACCTTTCTTCTGGTCCAGTAAGTGCATATATATATGCAGTATATCTATAATTCGTGCATGCACACTACCTCTGAGTGAGTATGTATATGTGATTTACATGAATGCATACTCCTACAACTTTTAGCTGCTCTCACTTTTATGTTAAGACAATTATTTTTTTTTAGTCAGTAAATGTTCACATAGTAGGAGTGTGGCTTTTAGGTTTTATCACAAAATGTTCTTAAATGGTTCCAAATCTCCATTTTCCACTGCTCCCCAGTTCAGATACTCCCTTCTGGCTTGTTTGGCACATAACCATTTCAGAGCAATGTATTATACTATCTTTTAAAGCAGCAGGTTAGTGGAGTCCTGATTTGGGTTGTGTATTTTCTCTGCATATGACAAATGTGAGTTACTGCGTTATGTCACTAGCTAAATTTCAGGTGCTTGAGGGTTTTAACTGTTGCAAATAAAGGTTATATTCATGTCTCATAGATGTGTCTGTGGCATATTATTCCACTCAATAGATAGTTACTCTTACTGTAGTCACCGTATCTTACACAAACTCTTTCTTTCTAAATGTCACTGGTGACTGTAATGATCAAGTGAAAGTAAATTGTGCTACAGAAGGACTTAGTAATTAAAAAAGCACGACAACAAACACCTCCCAACCAAGCAGAACAGCAAACAACTCATTATAATTATTCCAGCCTGTTAGAACCTGCCTTCCGCTCGTGCACTCAGGCAGAGCCGCAAGGCACTTCTTCTCCATCAGGTCTGAATCAGTCTTTTGCTGACTTCTTATAATGCAGTGTAGATAAGAGCTCTTCAGGGGTAATTTGCTTGAGTTCTTAATAAGAAGAGATTTTAGAAAGCAGAGACTAGTGTATGCAATAAGCTTAATGTATCTGTATTTGTAAGTAAGCAGATCAGGGTGCTGTTTCTTTCTTCCTTTTTCTTCTTTGTGCTTTAGAAACCGAAGCAATTAAAGGGCTTGTGAGCCTTTTCTTCCCGCTCTTGGCTATTTAACCTACATGTTCCTACAGTTTGCAAGATGCTGTTTTCACAGCTGTTCTCCTGGATTTGTGTCTGTGAACCAGGTAGTATTGCAAGACCCCGAGGCTGCACGGCATGTGACACTGTGAGCTGTGCTTTTCTGATGGGCCTCAGTGGCTGACCAAGGCCAGGGCTTGGGCACTGCCCAGAGTACACCAAGTGCTTTGTAGTTATCACAGGATGTTTGATATGCAAGCTTATCTACTGGAGTGCTAGTCTGAACCTGAGCACAGGCTTTCCAGAGAGACCAACAGGAGCTGCTCTGGTGGGGAGCTCAAAGATGAGTTTAAGGCTGGGTCAGAGAATGGGGTGCTTTGAGGTCAAAGGTGATGAGTAAAGTGATACCATAGTCAGCACCACCTCTCCTGGGACAAGAGGGAGTTTAGGTATCATGGAACTTAAAAAAAGTGAAAGGGGTAGTTTGAGGGAGACATCTTGACTTCATTGTTCTTGTCACAAAATATCGGAAATCCGCGGTGTTATGTCATGATAACAAAATGGGAGGGTGAATCCATGTTGCTGAGGTGTGTTGGGGATGTATCACAGTCTGATTTGTGAACAGCACAAAAAAGCAGTTTGACAATGACATTTATGACAAGTCATAGCCAGGAATAAGAATATTTGGGGCAGATCCTCTTAACTGGAGGTTACCAAATTGTGGCAGTTAGGACACACTGAGGAGAACCTGAAATGCCCATTTTAACAGGGACAGTGGGAAAGAAATTTTAGGTTGTGCACTTTCACGGTTGGGCTGAGATGAGCCAAGGAAGAAGACGGCTTAGTTTTGCAATGACCTGTGCAGTGGCAAATGTGCATCCATTTGTTTGGAGAATGCAGGTGAAATTAATCAAAAGGCCAGATTGGATCTATGAACCAATTGCATCCCACTCAAACCTTTGCGCAGAGGAACAAATTTCACCTTGTCTGACCCACGAAGGAGTGTGAATGCTTATCTCCCTTTCTTCAGGAATTTATTTTTATAGTTTCAAATAGCTAGATTTTTCTTCTTCAGTAGTAACTTTCCTTGATATACATCTGTCTCTAATATGTACAAGTAACTTGACAAGAACAGCAGAGATGTCTTTTGTCTGCAGTTTAATATGGGGGCAACTGAATCATTTACATTTATAAAGCAAAATCCATTTCTTCTCAAGTCTTCTGCTACTGAGGTTATGTTTGCAAAATGCTTTGCTGATGAAAAGCACTACAGTATATAAACATTAAGTATTATTTTTATATCTTCATCATCTATGCTTTTAAAATTAATAAAAAAAAAAAAATTTATTAATACCCAAATGCCCAGTAAAGTGCATATCGTTCTTCCAATCTTAAAGCTTTATTTTCATCTATGAATCCTCTTAATCTTTGAAATTAATTACCATGATTAAAAATGGGAGATGTGTTTTCCCAGAACAATCAAATTGTTCTATAGTGAATATTCATATTAATTTGGGGCCATTATTTTAATTTCGTTTGATATTAAAACACACACACACACACACACTCACATTCCTGGATACAGCAACTTCTCTCTCTTTTTACAGTAAGAAGTTCTTATTTTGCTGCTTACCAGAAGCGACCCAGTGAAGGAGTAACCCGAGAAGGAGAAGTGGGGCAGCCTTGTCTGCCTCAGGGTGTCCTGTACAGGCAAAGGCCATGTTGGTTTGTCAGCCAGAGCTCAGGGGAGGGTGTTCATCCACCTATCCAAAAGAATCAACTTACAGAAATGAGACCTTCAACAGACACACGTATTCACTCTGATGACATGAATATTGTCTTCAGATACATTGTCTTCCACTGCCAGTGGAAGGGAATCATTACAGTTACAGCAAGACTTTTTAAAATGGCAATTTGAGCTTAGTCCAAAGTGCTGTTTCTTTTAGTCTTTGTGATCCATCTGATTTCTAGATCAGTAACAGGGAAGCAAGTGTGAGAGTAATTTTGTTGCATTGGGGAAGCAAAACGGAACAAAGATGGATACTTCAGTGCCTGACAGGTGAACAGGGCCAACACGTGTCTCCTGGCAATCAAAGCAGGAGAAAATTCTCACTGCAGTTGGGTTTTTTTCCTGTCTTCTCCAGATATTGGTGATATTTGGATCCAGGCTTGTGTGTCATTTTTGTTCAGTGCCTACTGCAGGTTTACACACCTGAGCCCTGTTCCCTATTAACTATTCACAATATGAAGAGGGAAAGTATCTAAGTCTTTACACTGTCCAGATTCCCTTGCCAGAACCAGTGTGAGAGAAAGGGAGAAGGAACTCTTTTAAAATATTAGTGTCAGTACATTTTGGAGAGCCTCTACATGCAGCATTCACAACCTGAGGCTTTAAGGCAGTCAATTGAATGGTTTCCCGGGAAGATCTTGCTTTGATATCACACAGAGAGTTCCTTTTGTTGCAAAAATGGCAAAAAGAAAGGGGACAAAATGTGATAGCTGAAAAGGAAGAGAAACTGAAATAGAGTCAAATCACAGGCACTGAATCTACTTTTGTAGATTGCAACAATACTGAGTTTCTAATGCAGAAAGGATTTGGGAATAGAAAAGAAGGCATCCAGTGTGCAAGAAAGGCATGAGAAGCTATGTCTTTTATTGCCTTTTTATTTTTTTCTGCCCCTCTCATCAGAACAATGAGAAAGGTCAGGCATGAGATGTGGAGATTATTTTCGCAATACAGATACTGTTGCAGTGATATGTGACAGAGAAAGCAGGGAGATCATCTGTGTGGAGATGATGAACTAATTGTTGGTCCAGAAAATGGCCAGTTGGTTGTGAGAGAGGTGCAGGTGTGTGAGGGAAAAAAAGTGAGACAGCTTAGACAAAAATGGAAAGAGAACCAGTTGTGCAAAGAAACAAGAACTGAAATGGTAGAAGGCTGGAAAGTGGTTATGTTGAAGGGACATGGGGAGTGTGGAGCCATGAAGCTGAATAGGATGAGGACAGATGGGTTTCTGCAGGTTACACAGCAATGTCCTTACAGAGAATCAAATATCTGTATGTTCCTGGTCTGGAAGATCCAAGCCAGAGACTCAGACTGGCTGGGAAATGGTTTGTTTGTTCTTGAAGAGTCATTGAAAGTATGGAAATCACCTTTATCTACAACTCATTATCTTTTTTTTTTTTAAAAAAAAAAACCCACAAATGTATATTATCAAATTTGGATGCAGACTCTGAAAATACTATATTTTGAACTTCAAATGTACATAATATTTGAGTTCCAATTTGAGGAAATCCTGATTATTTTCCTCAATATAGTCACCAGCTGTGAATGACACAGAACAAAGGCTTTCCACAAATGCCCTGGT
>JAYRBT010000178.1:25745465-25759431 GCA_036023395.1 Myiotriccus ornatus | reverse complement strand
TTATGCCAGACCAATAGTGCATGTACATGTGTGTTACCCAGAAGTGTATATAAGTAGAGGCACTGTTGTAATAAAGGTGCTGGTATCCCTGATCACCGTGTCGTCTTCCCGCTCCGACCGACGACAACATTCCTTCCTTCATCCCACCCTGAAGCATCCCATGATTGCTGTGGAAGGAAGACAAATTGATGTGAGAGTGCATAGGTGGGCTCTGAGATTTTCTGCGAGCACTTGCCCAAGTATGTCTTTCCCTTTCCTCCTCCTGCACTGGGGAGAGGCCAGGGAGGCTTCAGGGGACAGAAGGGTGTTGTTTTGATCCGCAGTGGTTTTAGACCTGGCATGTCCAGCCAACAGAGACTGCTGGTGTGTGGTATGGGCCATGGGATGTAGCAGGGGAATCCTGCTGGAATCCTGCTGAAATCCTGGAGATTTCTGTCCTAGAGATCACCCTAAGAAGTTGTATCCCAGCTCCTAGACCTGGGCAGGAGCCTCTCTCCTCATCTAACAGCATAGTGTGTTCACTGTGCTGGGATCCACGTAGGAAAGCTGGGGGATTTTGCTGCTGTCATCGTAATCAGGGCTCGATGGGCACTGACTCTCACTAATCCTAGTGCTATAAAGGCTGATGTTTTAGCTCTAGGTCTGTCTATAGTCAGGTTGAGGCAGTTTTTGCTGGCTCTGCAGTCTAACATCCTCTTTCAGGATGGGATGAAGATGAGTCACCTCTTTCTCTGCTGAATTTCTGAGAAGTCTGTAAACTAGCTTGAAAAGTGTTTCCAAATTCAGGGAGTTCATATTAGCTGAGCAGCATCCCCCCTTCGGGAAGAACCTCACTAATTTATGGGCTGCTAATTTCCATGGAAATATCTTTTGTGAACAAAATCTCCCCCAAGGTCCCTGCTTCTTTGTCAGCAAGCATCAGAAGCTTGTAGTGAAGCCCTGTATTACTAAGATTTCATTACTTATACTAAATACACTCCAGAGCATTTATTAATGTACTGTAAAGCAAAAGGAATAATTAAAAATAAACCATGTTTATCAAAGAAATAAAATGCATCTTATGATGCATGATCCTAGGTTTTTTTTTGATAATTGCCCTTGTTCATTTTGCCATTAATTCAGGGGTATGAAAGAATTGCAGTACAGTCTTCAAGATGTTAGAACAGGTTAAGGATGCTTTTCTTTAAAGAACAAAGAATATCATCTTCGTTTTCCATAAGGGGAGAACCAATGACAGAAGCCTTCAAGTCTTTTACATCAGGATTTCAATAGCATAAGTGATTTCATGAAAAGATTGTAAGAGCTCCCTCCACCATACACAGTTCATCTATTTGAATTTGAAACAGCCCCCAAAATGTTTAGAGACTTCTCTCCAAGTTGGACAGACGTTTTCTCTGGCAGGTTAACCTTTATTCTTCTAAAATGGAAGCTTCCAAAGTTGTAATTTGTAGCTCAGTTTTCAGGTTCCTTCTTGGTAAAACATCTCTTCTGCTATTCTGACACACAGTGACCAGAAGAAAACAGGGATAAGGTTCAAACCTAACAGCTGGAGACCATTAAGAGATGGTTTGCTGTTCCCATGTTCCTAACATGATATCTTTAGAGTTGAATCTGTACAGAAACATAAAAAGCATTTTAAATTTAATCAAGACATTATTGTCTCAAACTGTGGAACAAAACTCTACTTGTTTATCCTTCCCTCAGTATCTCTATCTGATATGAATGTAGGAAGAATTGCCTCCGATCTCATTAATGCACTCAGACTCATTCAGTTGTATTGTTTTCCCAAAGGAAAATTAGGGAAACTAAAAAAAAAAAAAAAAAGTGCTTATGAAAATGCTGCCAATACATGCAGATAGAATTCAAGGAAAAGCATCATTCCTACATAGTAGCTGTTGTTTTTTGGTTTTTTTTTGCTTTTGTTCAAAACCAACTTGCTTCTCATATCTGTACTCCAGGGAAAGAGACATTTGCAGCTAACAATGTTTATAACTAGAAGAATAATTAGGAAGAACAACAGCATATATCTGAGAACCAGCAGTACATTTTAAGCTTGTTCACTATAGGGATTTTTTTTTGTCCTGACCTAATGGGATGTGTTTCTCAGATGTAAATGATATGAAATAGGGGTTGTTTATGGAGCATTTGCGTTCCAGAAGATGTTTGCATGCTAAAATGCTGCTCCACTGGTTGAGTTTAAATCATTAAGGAAAAGACTAACTCATCCTATTCATAAAGATAGGCCTGAATGAAAATCTCTGATTCAAATACAGTGTCAACTCTAGTTTTTCCTGCCTTTACCAAATAAACTTATGTTTTGAAGTAAAAATGCTGTTTCATCCCTATTTTACCAGGGTATCACTAGATAAACTTGGGAAAATCCTCCTCCCTAATTTCTTCACCTGCACAAAATCACCTTCCATTTATGAACCCTTTTTTAGTAGACTAAAAGTATGTTTTCAAGAATAATGCGACCTGTATCTTACAGAACAATTTTCATCAGCAGTCACTGAGGTACTTAAATAACAGGGGAAAATTATGTAGGAAAACTGATGTGGAGGAGGTACCCCAGACGATTACAAGGCCAGAGGCAAAAAATGAGCACATCTTCACTAACTGGAGACAGCCTTGTTCCAATAAACTGCCCTGTTGAGGTGCAGTGTGACATCGTTCTCACCCAGGGAAAAAGATCCCTCCATTACCCCCATGCAGGCCCCCTCCAGCCTCCCCACAAGGAGCTGCACTGTTATTCCCAGTGGTCTGATAGCTGTTAGTTGACAAACAAAACAATGGCCAAAAAGGTCTTATGGCCAAGCAGAATCTGGCACAGGACTTCTCCTTATCTTGTCTGACTGACAGGAAGAGTGCTCTCATGTTTTGGTCCTCAGAGGGTTCTTAGGGATCTTGGAGTCAAGGTGCAACACATTTGCTGAGGATTCCTTTTCAGACATCTAATCACCCTTCCCCATGTCTCATTTTCCCTCTTATTTTCCTCCTTTGTCACTTTGCCATTTGGAGTCCACTTTAACATAATCTGTTCTAGCAGAAACCTACTAATGTTTTTACACAGTACCCCACATGGTGAGATCCTGAAGCAACTGTAGCTGATAAAAATAAAAGCCTTTGAGAAAGGGTAGCAAATTTGTTTCCATGCTACCAAGATGCTTCTTGTTAAACCTTGAAATTTTTTTACCTGTGAGCATGAATGAGGTTTGCTATTTTTAGTCACAGTTCTCTTAGGATGAATATGTGCAATAGTTATTGTAAAATACCAGTACCTTGACAACAGAATAAGTTCAGCCCCTTTCTAGCCTTTTGTATTTTTTACAAAAAATAGGGTTCTGAAAGGTTAAGAGAGACTTTTATTTTCCTTTACAGAATTCCTTATGCATTTATTCTATGATTTGACATTCCAGACAGGAACAGAGAGAATAGAAGTTTGGAGACTCATGCTTGTATATTTAAGACAAAGTAACAGAATTTTAAAATGTTTTCTTTTTCTGAGAAATCAAATACATTAATTTTATTTTGTTTTTCTAATTATGTCTGCTAGTTTAGCTGGAGGAAGAGATCTGCACTGGGTTACAATAAAGACAAAATAAACAGCTTTTCTACAGTGTGTATTCAAATCTGAATCTCATGCCCCAAAGAGAGATAGGACTCTAAACCAAGGGAGGAAATCTCATCTGGGGTCAGAACAGGAAACTGTTCAGGCTTTCAGCTGTGGCTCCTTATATGCCCTGCAGTGGTGCAAACAGTCTTCTTTTTGAGGCTTCTTGGACCTGTCTCCTTGTATGGCTGTTGAAGAGCAGAGCCTGAAATGTTTGGGTTTGTACATGTGGTAAGGAGGTGGAGCACGAC
This sequence comes from Myiotriccus ornatus, assembly GCA_036023395.1. Taxonomy (NCBI): domain Eukaryota; kingdom Metazoa; phylum Chordata; class Aves; order Passeriformes; family Tyrannidae; genus Myiotriccus; species Myiotriccus ornatus. The sequence continues at coordinate 25,755,570 of JAYRBT010000178.1, read as the reverse complement.
CCACTTCTCATTGTAAAGACAGTCAGACATTCTCCAGCAAGCAATGAAAGGAATTCCTTAAAGGAATTTTGAACACGGGTACCATTTCCAGTTCATTAAACCTCAGGACAGGGGTTCTGCTATAGCCAGGGAGGTTGCTTTCCATAAGACCAATGTCTCTTTCTTACTGGGAAGCCCCAGGCTCCGAGTATAATGATTTTAGCTGGGGTTGGTGGTGTTAGAGAAGGCTGAAAGGCAGGAAGGAAGCTCTGGCACTTGCTCTACATGCAACACCCTATGGCCCAGCTGTGGTCCAAGCTTTGTGACAAAGACACAATCACCATCTCCTACATGAGGCTTGCATCAGAACAGCTCTGTAGCTGGTTGGCTGATGTGCCACAGCCGTTCTGCAGCAGTGAAAGCTGCATCCTTTGGGGATCCCAAAGGGTCTTCATCTCCAGTGAGGTGATGGCATTGCAAAACCCATGAACAAGAGCGAAAAGGACAGATTCTGGCTGTAGGAAGTGACTTCCTGCAGTGGGACTGCCACTTGAACTAGAGAAGGAAAGGCTTTGCTTGTCAAATTTAGTCTAATCTCATGTTATCACAGCCTGTATAAAATCTTGCTTCACATGACCCTCTCTGGAAGAGCTTTATGTTTTGCAAAGTTAATTTGTGCTTGGCAATTTAATAGTCTTACATAACTGTAAGCGTATTCTTGATTTTCCTGCCTTAGAGTCAGTAGATAACTTTCACTACCAAAACACAGCCAAAATTACATGCTTTATGCTTTTTTAGGGTTGGATGCTGTTGAGACACGTATTTCCAAACTGATCTAAATCACTTCTTCTCTTTTCAGACCAAACCTTTTCTCCCCATGTCCTTGCAAGCAGCCAGGAATATAAGACCACCAACACAGAGAAAAGTCCATAACCAATGCCACCCTTTCACACTGCCTGATAAATCAGCCAGGTTGAAGCCATTTGTCAAAAAGATATTTGCTTGAATCGGATCCACTTGGTTTGCAGGGGATGTTTGGGAGGTTAGTACTTGCTAAATGATTAATCAGCCCATGATTTGTTAGAAATACAATGCAAAAACAACAAGCACAAAATGAGGCTTTCAGCTAATGTGGTTTGAGCATTTGAAGAACATTTAATTATACCATCCTTTGATCAACACATGCAGACTTTAAATATAGACAGAGAAAAAGACTTTCAATGAGGTGGTTAATAACCTTCTTGTTGACTGATACACATTATTAAATGAGAAAAAAACTATTTCCTGGCCTATACTTCTCAAAACGGAAAGCACTATCATTTTTTTGTCTCCTAAAACCCTTTATGTTTTCAAGCAATATTTCTTGTGGACTTAGAGAGCTGTGAGAAAACCAAAAGTGAGTGTAGTTCTGGTCTCTGACCTATTGCTGCACAGAGCCACTAACCCCTACCATCATGTTGAGTGCCAGAAGCAGTCTCTAGCAGACCTGGCAAAGTGTATTTTGCATAACCATATCTTCCTTCTGAGAAGCCAGTGGTGTTTCATGGTCCCCTGGGTTGGCCATTTTGTCTAAAAGTACAGTTTCCACAGAGCAAACTGGGTAACTGGGAAGCTCAATGTTATTTCCAGTCTCAAAGTATTGTTCCCAGGGCAATATGACTACACCCTCCTCTCAACAACAGCAGTTACTCTTTAAGGAAATAGCAAGTAACCCATTTTCTCTACAGCATCAGTGCAGGACCCATCTGCACCCACCTTTCTGAATAGACAGCAACATCTCCTTGTGCAGACTAATACCATTTCAGACACAATCACAAATAAGGTGATACTTATATTTATACTTTTTATCAAATTTGAAGTAGATCCCTGCATTCTCCCAGGCTGGTGGAGCTAGGGGATGAGTCCCTGTAGGAGTGCCATTTATTACCCCCACAAATGAGTCAGTAGGTGAGGTGCTTGTTAAGCATATGGGCTTTGTCAGCATCTCAATAATTCTGTGTCCCATTAGTCTTGCTTCTTACAGGATCTCCGCTTAGCCCATGTGTCACATTCAGTTCTCTGACAGGAGTGACAACATGAAGACTTCAACATCTAATATTCAGTCTATAAGTATTTGGAGATTGGAGGCTGACAATGTTACATGGAAGACTCATAGTTTTCTAGAAAGTGCTCACCTGAGGGATGAAAATGGTGGGATCTCACCTTGTCATCATTTGGATGCCTCTTGCTGTTATGCTGAAGATGTTGTGTCTAAGACTTACAACATGTGGTCTGATTGTGTTTTCAGCTTTTTTCTTTTTTGGTAGTTTTACGAGACTTTTCGATCTGAACCAACCTTGTAGAGTTACAGGCTAAATTTAGATTATTACTCTTCATGGACAGCTCACAGCTGGTGTGGAATATAGCACAAGATCCTTCACTGTTTAAAAACACTGAACAGGGAGGTTCCCATGGGAACCTGGGTGGCATCTGAAGCAGCCTCCTATTTCAATATTTGTCATTTTTATGGTACTAAGTTTGCAGAGAACATTATAAACATTTGCTACAGGCAGAGCCAATCCAGGACTTAGATGAAAAAATTCCTACGTCCATTTTAGGAAGACAGAGTGAGTTTGAAAGAGGTTAAGTAGTCTGCCCAGAGCTTGAGAATAAATCAAGGGCAGAACCTGAGAAGGCCCTGGGGTGCTGACACCTATTCTCAAAAGACAAACTTGCATTAAAAAAAGGAGCAGTAAATCAGGCAGTGCTTCCTAGTTCTCTTGATTAAGGAAACGATTTGTGCAAGACATTTTCTGGGAATTTATCGCTGATTCCTGCTTCCCTTAATGTGTATGGAAAAGTGACTTCCACTCTTACTCAGCAGCAATTAAATGGCATGAAACATCAAAGCATAAAAAGTCAGAGGGAATGCTTGATTTGATAAAAACCCCATGACTTGGTTTAATTAAGAATGTCATGAGTATTCACTTGTGTATTGATTTTATTTTTTTAATTTTCAGAAGTATATTTTCATAAGCCCTTTGAGCTGCTTGGCATGCCGCGATTTTTGTTAATTTCCTCTTTACCAGGTTTATCAGCCTTAATTATAGCTGAAAGCGATCTTTGTCTCAAGAAGATGAAAACCCTTTGTGAAAATGCATTGATGCAGTTTGTTTCCAAACCCAGATATATTTCCTAATTAGTTCCTTGTTGTAATAGGTTGCATAATTAATGAAAACACAGGGAAATATTCAAAGTAATAATTTTCTTTGAACAAATGTATATAAAAAGGAGAAAACTAAACTATTACTTTAATTAACCTGCTTCGTAAGGCACTGTCAACATCAAGCTGAGTGTTAGCCCTTTTGGGCTATGTGATATTTTATATCCTACCTGGCTGTTAATCTGTTTAGCCTAAAGACCTGACACCTCCTGCTTATTTCAGCAAACTTGGCAGGGTCAGGCTTAATTAACATTGCACTTGGATGAGAAAACTTCATGGGAAATCCCACGTTTCTGTTTGTTCTGGTACTTCCGTGATGCCTATTTCATGACTGGCTACAGTGACATGGGCCAGTGCCAACAGGGATCAACAGACTCCAGTGACATCTTCCACTCTTCCCTTGTAGCTGTCCTGGGTGTCACCAGCTCAGCATCTTAATCTGACAGAAAACTGGCAGTGGAGAAACTAGGAAATAATTACATCACCTGGGTATGTCTGTACCCTCATGGAGCTGAATTTGCAGTGACAGGGCTGGTCCCCTGCCATGTTACCAATGGGTTCACCTCTGCTGATCCCTGGGCCACCCCCCAGGCAGGAGATGGCATCCATTGTTTACCCTCTGACACTGCTGTTCTGTAGCACTGAGGGATGTGTGTTGATGTTGACTGGTAAGATGACTGAGCTTTTCGTGGTCGTGCTTCACCTCAGTTCCAAGATCTCGCCTGGTTTGGAGAGTCTTCTCTGTTACACTCTTCCACTTCTCTCCATTTTTTCAGATCTGCTGAGACAATATTCCCGTACTTTAAGATTTGCTGCTGTCCATGGAACGTGTTTTGTCTCAGGAGACAGATTGACACCGCGTTTAAAGCAAGCTCAGGGCTTTCAACACTTCTGTCTGCCAGGGATTTGCTTGAACTGAAGATCCCCCACCCTGTTTCTAAGCTAGTTCCTTTTCCTGCATGTGGTCTAAAAACCTCAGCTTGGTTCTCAGAGTTCCTTCAAGGCACAGCTATTTCTTATTTCAAAATGTTGCGAGACTGATAAAAACATTATCCAGCAAAAGCAGATGAGTGACTTTCAGAACTAAAACATCACCTGGAGACTCCTTCCTTCCTTTTGCAGCAAGGACAAACTTCTCTCTACTCAAGGGGGCAGCAAGGGGGGTCCCTAGGGAAAAGGGTGCTTTTGGCTTAGGTTGAGGGATATCCTGCAGCTTCCTTGAGATCCAGCAAGGTTAAGCCCTCAGCGCCCCACGGAGTGCAAACATACTTGAAGTATCGTGAGCTTTTCTTGGACGTGGTGTTGGGAATCTCCAGGGAGCTTCAAAAGGAACATCTGTGACACCCTGCTTTTGATTCTTTGACCTCTAAAGGTCAGAGTTGACGTTTGATTTAATGCCATGCCTTTGTACTGCCTCTATTACATTTATATCACTTAGACGCTATTCCTGGGACAACTGCAACGTACATTAGCTAAGGTCTGCGAGTGACAGATAAGTCTGTTCTGCTTTTAAGATAATGTAGCACCCTCTTGGTTTTGCACAAATGAGAAAAGGGAAAGGAATAGAACTGCATATTTTGTCCTGGCCTGTTGTATAAAGCAGGCCTGCTTTCTGCCACACAAATACAAGAGACATTTAAAACAAAATCGTAGGGAAAATCTAGCCAGCATCCTCCTTCCTTCCTCCTTCACAAAACTTTTCTCTCCCCCCAAAACAAGGACACAGTTCCTGACTGATGGCAAAATAAAGGAAGACTTGATAGGAGGTGACTTAAAGGTAGTCAGCTTACTTGGAAGCTTTTGTTATTGTAAGAATTTATGAACAGTGGAAGGGAAATGAATGCATGGTTGCATTTAGATTCTGAATTCCCCATTGCTACGCTGACATTAAATTTTCAGGATGTTTTTGCATATATAAAACACAACAGCTGTCCTATGGGAAGTATAATTACAATTAAAAAAAAAGGGAAGAAAATAAGTTATGAGCATACAATCAACCCTTGAGAGAGGGAGCCAGTATCTGAGAGAAATTACAGAATCAAAGCTGCCTGAAATATTTTAAAGCACAGCTTAGCAAGCAGTTAGGAAGAAAAGGCCAGAGCAGAAGATTTCAAAACTAAAGTGCTAGGAAGTATACTAAGAAAAAGAAGTAGCAGAAGTGGGTATAAATATCCAGAAAGGGCAGAGAGGGATCTAGTGTTTACCATCCACTTTGAAATAAGAGCAAGGGGCCAAAGACTGAGAGCCCAAGCTCCCCTCAGCAATGGGAACCAGATTTAAAATGAGCAAGAGGAGATGGTTCTTCATAGAATTTGTGGTAGAACTGTGTAATTCGTTTCCTGGGAATATTCTGGACACAGACTTACATGGGTTCACAGGAAAGCTTGAGAAACCCTTGGAAAAGAGAGCTCTTTGGACTAAATGGATGTGCCACGGAAGGCTTAGGGAACATGTCATATATAATTGTGCAGTTATACTTTTCCCTAAGGGCTTGTGTGCTCCAAGGTGTCAGACAATATGGCCATTCCCTTGTTTTTTTTGCTAGAGTTAGTTGACCTTTAGCAGGATGAGAATCTGGAATTTGTGTTCATTGCCTTTGTAGAGAAAAGAGCAAAAGCCTGTTCAAATATCAGCCCTTCCCCTCTTCTCAAGTGTTAATAACATGGCACATACTATCTCCATTTGTGAAACTTTAAAAAATAATAGAATCAGATAAAGAACATTTTTCCTTTCCTTTTTTTTTTCTCCTTCAGCAAAATTGTTAACTTCTCTAAAAGGTCACCATTTAGATGTGAATAGCACAGCACACAACAGATAATGTGCTTTTCCTACGTAGTAGGACTGAAAAAAAGGAGGAGAAGAGCTGCAGGCAAGGCTGCAAGACAGGAGACAGGTATCATGGCTCTCAGGTGTTCATCCCCAAACGGGGTAAGGAACACAAACCTTGAATGAGTATCTGAAGTCCCCAGATTAAGAGTCTGGCAGTGTTTGCGTCTCGTTTTTGAGTCCTTCACAATTCTAAACAGGCTTACATGCAGTCGTAGAAAAAAATCTCATTCAACCCACCTGGCAGCATCACAAAATTCAAGAGGAAGAATAAGATAGCACATATCCAAGCCCCAGTAATGTGTTTTTTGAGCAACATTCACTTACTTTTTTGGGAGAACCTTACCCACCTCCAAAGATTTTGTGGTCATTTGATATTTTCACTCATTGTAGCTGCCATTTAACCAAGTTTAAGCCCGTCTATTTTGTCTGGACACAGACAATCTGTGCTTGAAGAGAATCCACAGACCTCTAATCAAACACAGTTCAACAACCAACTTTGAGATGTGTCTTATTTAAGTCTCTCTCCCTAACCAGAGATCATCCCCTCTGTGCTGTGGTCCTTGTTCCCTAGCCAGCCCTACAGAGGCAGGACAAGCAGGATGGCTACATCTCCCACTCCTGACATCCAAAGAGAAGGAGGGGCGTGGGGGCTCTGGCCAGTAGATTCCTGAGCAGCAGAGACTCCTGAGTGGCTCTGCAGAGAACAACCCATGGCTATTCAACTTTGTTATTGTGTGGTTCCTTTCTCCCAAAGTCCACGCGTAGCCTTGGGGCACAGGATAGCCACCCTGGGTCTATTGTATAGTCAAGAGTCTGGTGAATGGCTACATCTTCAGGGAAAATACTTTTATGAAGCCAGGATCCACACTTCTCATACTGACTGTCATCGAAGAGGATATCCACTGACCTGTCCCTCCTCTCTGGCCTGCGTCTCTCACCTTAAGCTGCAAACGCTTCTCAGCAGAGACCACAGCTTGACTTTATGTTTGTAGATCACCTGACTCAACAGGGCCCAGTTCTTGATGTATTCTTTCAAAGCAAGAAATAATAATGGTGACTCTGTTCTGATATTTAATAAGATGGAGTCTTGCAATCGTTATTGCAACCACCAGCTGTGCAGAGTGTAGGGCCAGGAGAGATGATTAGATTATCTAGCTTAACCACCCATAAAACACAGGATGCAGAATTTCATTCTCCATTGCAGCACAAATAATAAATAGAATAGTCCAAGGCAAACTCTAATATCCAATTTTTATTATCAACTACAATATGCATGTAGAGGGAGACATTAAGCAAACCCCTGTGTCTACCAATCTACAACCCCCCTGGCAGTACTTATATATTTCCTGTTGCTCACTAGCTTATTTACTGCAGAGGAGAAAAGTTAATGCTGAGCTCTGAAGCATTTCTAATGTGAACCAATTTTGCCCTGCAGTTTCATAATGAGCTCCACCCTTCGTCCACCTCTGCTCCCCCTTCTTTCTACTTTTCCTTATTTAATTTAAAAATAAAGTGAAAATATGCCCTTTCTACAAAGCAAAATTCAGATTAATTTCCTTTAAGAGCTATTTTGTGCCCAGGATAGTAGCTTGAAGCCAGCCTGTGAATCACAGGTTTGATTACTCTGATAGGGCAGGAAAGTGTCTTGCTTAAAAGGAAAGAATGAAAAGATATATTAGGAGGATTGGGTTATTTTTTTCAGGAGGAAAGAGAAAGACAAAGCTTTATGGGAAAACTCTATTAAAGTCATCAACTTTCCTTTGCTTAAGGTCAAAAAATTGCACAGTACCACTGGAATAATATAATTTTAGAAAATTTCTGTGCAGCCTTTTTTTTTTTTTCATTTTTTTTTCCTTCTCTTTTTTTTCTCTTGTCATGTTTATGCCTGGGGGATTTTTATTTGATCAGTGTTCTAATAATGCCTTGAATCAATGAATTACCAACTACCTACAAAGTAAAACAACAATTAAAAAGCTGGGGAGCAGGAGAAAATAGATGATGTGGACAAACCATATGCCTTGAGGAACCACACTGACTTACCTGTGAGCCCTGGAGCCAGTCTAACAAGGGAGGTGTGGCAAAATTAAGTGTACTGGGAATAAATTAAGGCCCAAAGGGGAGATGGCATGTGGATTTGTGTGGAAAAATCAAATCTTTCCCTCCCTTCTCCCAACATATTGTATAGCTTCAGTCTGTCATTTGCTGCCTGCAGATAATATATGCAAACTCTTTCACCCTAAGGCTGGGATTTGATGGCAAGTGTCATGTTTACCAATCAGGACTGAAGAAACCTGGGTGTGATGGAGGCCTGAAAGAAGCCCAGCGTGGGCACAGTGAAGTATCTGAGCTCATTAGCTGTAGGACTAATGAGCCAGAGAGAAGGAATTCATATGCAAAAAAATTAAGTTAGTCATTACACTTACTACAGTGAGTTTAAAAATTTGTCCCTGGTCTGTCATTCACAGCTACTCCCTAATCCATGCATTCACATTGCTTTTCAGTAATGTCTCCTTCTGTAGCTCAGGGAAACTCATTTCACATTCTTTTCTCAGCTTTCCAGCCTGTAAAATGGGAGGCAGTTCTTGTCTTATTACAGCTAAAATTTATAATTAGGATCTTAAAAGCCCTATGGAGGGTCTAAGTATGATTTATTTTCAATAAATAGTAACACAGAATGAATTAGGGCATGGTCCTGCAGCAGTCTTCCATTTTAAGCAGTTTCTTATGGCATTTGTAGCTTTTCACACCATTAGAACTGGACACTTCATATCTACATGTGGGGATTTATGTTTGCTTAAAAAATGAAGTTTCTTTTTTTTTAATGGTAAATCTTAGGGGATTAAGTAGGATTAGGCTTCTGTTTTGCTAGGTGTTACACAAACATATGACAACAACCTCTTTTTTTGCTGAAGTTTACAATTTTGAACTTTGATCCCAGCAATTCTAGAAGTGCAGAGATAAGCATTAGTTTAAATACTTTCAGTGCGATCATGTTCAGGGAAACAACTATGGATTTAGCTTCCCAGTAATTATATAATCACAGGCTAATTTTTGCTGCTTCCAAAAAGTAAAATAATTCAGAGTCTCCTTTGGGGGATGAGGGTAGAAATACTTCTAAACCTTGCACATAATGTGAAATTTAGAGAAATATAAACTTCCAGCTGACCTGTGCTGATAGAGCTGATGAGTGGTAACCTCTTGTCTTTGCTTCTGTACCTGGATAGTCAAGTCCATACTTGCATGACCTGGGGCCAGTTCCCATGTACAAAGTGCCTTAATCTGTTTCAGGTGCTTCACCTCTTGCTTCATTACAGAGACAGCTTGAAAGTCAAAGCAAAATGCTGTCCTTGCTGTCAATAGTGAGGGGCAACAGGAGGAGAAGAATTTTGCCAAACTGAGGGCTGGATTTGCTGGAAGTGAATTTAGTGTTCCGAGTAGCTTGGTGGTAGGTGGGAAGCAAGAGAGGAAAAGAAAGGGGGAAAAAAATGGTTCATATAATTTCTAAACTCTTTGGATGTGAAACAAACACCTGCAGAGCCTGAATGAGGAAAGAAAAAAACCATGGCTTGTTAATAGAGAAGGCTAAAACCACTTTTTTTTTTTTTTTAAGTCATGTGCATACAATGTAGTCCTTTGCACTACAGCTTCAGGATTAGCATCAATTACACGTGACCAAGGCATGACCATCAAGTCATTTATGACTGTATTCTCAGGGGTACCCAGACTTGTGTGATTCAACTTCTGATATTCCCCTTCCCCCTCAGTATTCTCTTTGTTTTTAAGGGTGGGGTTTTTTTTGAGACTGAACTCAACAACACAAAATTGGGCCATGGAGGAACCTCTGGCTCTGCACCGGTGGAGCAGTGAATACTGTGAGCTGCCTTCACAGCTGCTCAGTGTTAATGACTTGTGTCGAGGCTCCTGGATCCTGACACCACCTTGCTGAAGTGAAAGTACGAACTTGCTAGGCTAAGGTGCACTAAGTCCTGCTCTTCCATGAGTTAATGGGAAATAGGTCCAAGCATGGAGAATAGATGATCCGCTTGTTCTGGGAATAAAATGGATGCAAGAAGCTACCCTTGTGAGTGCAAAACT
>JAYRBT010000178.1:25681221-25745365 GCA_036023395.1 Myiotriccus ornatus | reverse complement strand
CAAGCATGGAGAATAGATGATCCGCTTGTTCTGGGAATAAAATGGATGCAAGAAGCTACCCTTGTGAGTGCAAAACTCTCAATTTTTCACAGGGAAAAAAGGACAAAAGAGATTTTTAAAAAGGACAAAAATGATAGAATTTTAATTTGGGGGAGAAGAGGGGGGTGCAAGAGTCCCTTTTAGCTACAGGAGGTTGCATTTTACTGGGTTGGAGACTAGCCCCAGCAACTGTTGGGAAGAGTTTCTGGGACTGAATATTAGTGGAAAGGGAAGGTTCCTCTCCACTAATCTGTGGAACATCAGGTCTCAAATTCCTGACATGCTTCCTTCCTCTTGCCCCAACAGCACATCTAAAGATACTCTTCTCCCACCTCTAGCTTTATCTCACAGTGCTGATCCCTGCCTCCCTTCAGCACCCTTAACTTAATGCAATCTCAGCCTTTGGAAACTGCATTCCTAGAAAGAACAGAAGGGAAACTCTGGGATGACAAATCTCCCAGAGTCCCCTGTCAAGGTCTGTGCAAAGTCCTTGTAGCTCCTTCTTTAAATAGATGCTGGCAAATTACAGCAGTGTCATTTGGTCTTCTGCTTAACAAGCTGCGTTCACCGTTTCTTACTGTCAGCTCCATTTTCCCGGGGTTTGTCAGTTGTCAGATATCTGCCAAAAGGAGCAGATGAAATCTCAGCCCTCAGGGGATGCGTTGCTCCCTCACTTCCCTTTAAATCCTCTCCCCCACTCAATTCTCCTCTTTGGCCACTCTTTATTTATAAATCAAATTCAACTGAAATTGGGTTTGAGGAATTGGCCTTTTTCTGTGTGCTGGTTATGAATAAAGAATGGTGTGGGGCCTTTCAGTTTTAGGTGCCTCTCGTTTTTTTCTATCACATACAAAACGACCCAAAACTGGATTTAAGAGAAAAGGATCACTGATAAATCAATGCTGGATAAGCTGTAATAATTATGGCTCTATTGACAAAAGGTCATTCCACCCATGGGCTGGAATACACATGGTTAAAACACATCAGCTCGCTTGGGCAACACATTATTATTTCATAAGAGGCTCTGGTTATTGGGACTGAGGTAATTAATAGGCCAAGCAGAGTCTGCAGAGTCAAGCCTGATGGATGGCACATGTGGGATGCATCCGAAAGCTTCTTCATCCCCTGAATCCCTCTCAGGATTAGGTCAGTTCCAAGGAGTAACTTTCCGATCTAGAATTTCTATAAATACTGGCTAATAAGATCTTCTATCCCCCTGGAGGAGAGATTTTATAAATTAAATGAGGGATATTTAATATCTCAAACTATTCTTAAGCATCAAAATTCATAAGTTCCAGGAAATTAAGTTTTATTAATTTAGATGAATTTGGACTGGTTTAGCTCATATTCACAATTTGTTTAAAAACGGTAGAATTTACATTATTTTCTTTGGAAACTGACAATCTGTTTTCTCACATTAGAGCAAAATATATTCTTGTAAATAAAACAAAAGCAAGGAATGAGGACATAGGTTATGACACAATGGGGACAGAGTTAGAGGTAACTGGGATATGGCCTGGAGTATTGTAGCTATTTTAACTTAATTCTTTGCAAGATGGAAAATATGGAGGCAAGGTTAACATTCCTGTAGGGAATGAGCATATAGGAAATGGAAATCATTAAATCTGAGGTGGTGGCAAGAATTCAGAAGAACTCAATATGACTGAGCTTTGGGACATCTGGCACTCTCTGTCTTGGAGAAAAGAGGGTTTTGGCATAGGAAATGCACTCATGGACTTGTAAAGGAAGAGAGTGCTTCAGTGCCAAGCAGGCAGCTACTGGCACACATGGTGTCCAAAAGAGGGTGGGCAAGGAGAGGGAAGGGAACAGGCAGCAGAGCGTTACTCCGACCTTGAAGATATGGAAAGCATTAGGGTGAATCTGGAGGAAAGAATAATTAAAAGATGTGTAGATAAATGGGAAAATACTACAAAAAGATTACTGGGTTTACTGGAGGTGTGTGTTGCAGAGTAGTGGGATCTATTTGTCCAGCCTGATTTGTTTCTAAACCAGAGAAATGCAGTGGAACTAATCTGCCTGAATTGCAGAAAAGTGCTGAGTTTAAAGCTGTGTGGACATGAGTAGGTGTGGCAGAGAGGATGAACAGGTGAATTACAGGTGGATAAAGTAACTGATGAGACAAACTGTGCTGGAAGAAGAGCTAGGTGAGTTGGAGTAAAGTTTTTTAAATGACCCTTCTGGGGACTGATCACATTTGATATTTTCCATAATGGCCTTAGCATGAAGAGTGAGTTTGTGCTGGTGAAACACCAATGAAAAGCTTTGCCTTTTGTGCAGGTGCAACGCAGATGAAAAGCTTTGCCTTTCTGCCATGTGGAGAAACCCTGAACTGGTATTTTGGAAGAACCAGACCACAATAATATAATGAGATGAAATGTAATTGCCCAGATTGTCAAGTCATGTGTTCAGAGACTAATGAAAGGTATTCCTTCTTTCGAAGGGCTCGTTGGGGAGGACACCAGCTGGAAATGAGAGGGAAAGATAAAGGCCTGGCTGTCTTAATTGCAGGATCTCTATAAGCCAGAAATTAGATGTGCCCATAAAAATGCAAATACAATCCTACCAGGCAAGGCTTTCCCGAAACCTTTTCCAAATTTTTTTGGAGAGGATTAGCAGAGAACCCTATAGGAGCCATTATGTGGAGCATCCCAGGTGCTAAGGAGGAGAGAAGAACTCAAACAGATAAGGTCTGCACAGGTGACCACAAGAACACAGTCTATCTTACAAGATGAAAAAGATGATTTTGGTGTTTTTATCTGTAGAAAGTGAAAGATGTGAGATGTGACTCACTGCAGTTGTGATTTAAAAATATCCCACGTTCATGAGCACTCCAAGTAATTCCCTATAAAATGAAATCACTGCAGTCAAGAGAATCATCATATAAACAGATGTTGTCCAAATCAAGTAAACAATGAGGTGTGTGTGTTAGACTTAATGTAGCCTTGCCTAGCTGTGAGAAAAGTGTTAATGAACATGGGATAAACCTGCTGCCTCTTTTTCAGGTCAATCATAAGTGACGATAATAACCCATTGGTTGTTTTTGTTAAAAATGCAACAGAAGAAAGTAGCTGCTTTGAGATCTTGGAGGGAGATGCTTGTTGGGATTCTGGTTCTCTCTGTTCTCCCAGGAGTCTGACTCTTGAAAAATTTTCAAAACAAGACAGTAAAAAGCTTACCAGAATCAATACATTCTTGTCCTCAGAGGGCTGTGTTCAATCTCTGGTTAAATATTATAAACGAAGTACGTCTGGTCCTATTTTAATGCACAAATCACAGCCTGAAAATGATTCTGGAACTGCAGCTGATGCCATCACTTTGTGTCGGGGAAACCACATACAATTTCAAGTCAGATATAGCAAATCGTAACTCAGAACCAGATGTGATTCCTTGCTTTTTCCCAGGCCTGTTTGTGAGGCAGCCAGGTGTCCAGCTTCTCATCAGCCACTGCCAGTGTGACAACAAATGCTGTCACTGGGAAGGTGAACTGGAGAGTGACAGATATAATCATCTCAAGGGCACCTCCACTGCTTTTTTGTAGGCTCACACACTTTTGCCCCATAGTAGTTCCCAAACAGCACAAAGCAATAAGAAGATATAGTTCCCCCAGCCAAAATTGATCACTTGGGCCCAAAGAGTATCATGAGCAGCTTCTTCGTGTACATATGCATATAAGAAGAGAGACTGTGACTGCATTGTTATTAATATGGGGTTTTTTAGTAGAGGTAAGAAGAGATAATTGAAATGAACATTCAGTTTAAACCAGAGGAAACTTCTTCCCGCCATCTGGTTTCGCACTCAAAGACGTATTTCTTTTGAATGTGCAAACCAAGTAGACTTTTAGGATGTTCAGAATCCTTTTCTATGAAAACAAACAGCCAGTTCTCTACCCAAACACTGTAGAAATACTAATCTGTCTTTTTGTAACCCCAGGAACAAATCCTTATCCAACTCCCCTAAGGACACTGTTATGGACTATCATAAATGTTTTTGTTAACCTTTCAAAGTGTATGAAGGAAAATTAATGGGAAAACATCTGAAGTTGTTTCCACTCAGAGAACATCTTTCACGTCCACCTCATTCTTACTCACAGGCTTTTATGCCTCCTGCAGAAACTGACTTCAGTTCTATCTTGTACCTTATATCTCATGCTGCGGTCCTGGTAAAGAGGAAAGCTGGAACCTGAGATCTACTTTACATGTAATTTAATCACTTCAAATCATGTGTGGGAACTAGGACCAGAAGAGGGATCCATCAAGCCTGCAAGTGTCAGCCTGTGCTATTACAAATCTATCCTCTTACTTTGCTTTCCCATCACTCTTATGGATGAGCACACTAGACTGCAAGGTTGTTTTTTGTTGTTGGTGGTGGCTTTTGGTTGGTTGGTTGGTTGGTTTTTTTTTACCTAACAACACATTTACTGTTTTAAGTTAATTTCCAGTCTCTTCCTCATGACTTTACTGTTTGATATTACTTTTTAAACTAAGCACCTACTTTACTCATCATAGATTTATTTACAATAGCAGAGACACAGGTAGCATTATTTAGATGCAATATTTTCAAAGCATCTCTGTTCAAGGATGTCAAGTTCTCCATTTAATACTTCTACTCTCTTACTGTCTGCCCTAGTCACTCCATTTCCAATTTTCTTCCACCCAGTCTTTCTTCTTGAAACACTTCTAGCTTTTGCATTGCTGGATATATGTACTCATACATGCATATATATATATATACATATAGAAACCCACTCCAGTTACACAAGCTGAATGGACCATTTAATTTCTTTCTTCAAAGTATTTCACATCCTCTTTTCCATCTTGCTGAGAACTAGCACTGAAGATATATTTTTTGCATTTCTGGATCTTGAACTTTTGTCAGAACTGCCTTTTGTATCTGGGACTGTCTACTCCTGAAAGCTTTTTCAGTCTTTGTTGGATACACACATTTAAGGATTTACCTGTTGCAGAATAAAGGCAAGTTTTCCAAAATAACTTAAGAAGTACAGTACATGATAAATTATCTGTTGGACATATAAACTGGATGTTTAGGTGAAGAACTACAGAATAAGAGGTCTGGCAAGTGCACATAAGAGCAGAGGTCTGCTGCACACTGCCAGATTGCATCACACTCATCCATCATAATTTCATCTACTACCCACTGCTTCAGTTCCCTTTTTAATTGGTTTCTAATGTAGTCTCCCACTCTATTCCTGGGTGTGGTTGCTCAGGCATTTCCAGTTTTTGGATTGATGCCTGCATTTTGGGAGTAATTTTATTGGTGTGGGAGATTTCCCTGAAGAATCTTGGGCAGACAGACATAAAGAATATGGTGGAAATCAAAGAAGAAGCACAATCCGCAGGCATGGTTGCTTCCACTACTTGCAGTGTTGGAGGTTCATCCCCTACACAGCCAGTATATCCCCATGTTACATATTTGCTGTGATTTTCTCTAGTCTCACTCTAAGAAGTCCCAAGCAGCATGACTGCTTCTAATTAAAATTCCACAGTAATTCCCTTTGCAAGATTGATGGACAGGGTGAAAAACGGATCAGTCCTCTTTTTAAGTCTCAGAACCAAGGAATAATGGTTCATTTTATTAAATTAATGACTTGCAGGTTTCAAAGAATTGAAAATTACTCAAGCTGTGAAATTCACTTCCCTAAGAGAGTCACTGAGTCAAATGCTGTTAGTAGATCTTAGAAGGGATAGCGTTACTCACATTAGAGACACACAGGTAAGGTTTACTTGGAGAGGATGATCCATTTTGTTTTTCAAAGGTGAAATTCTTGGAAGGATTATTTTCCCCCTATTTCTCACTTTTTTATGTAATTTACTGTAGGATACGCTGGGCAAAATCTTACACTTTTGACAAAGTGGATTTTGCATGGTCCAAGGTCTCCCTAACCTGGCCTTCAGTCATGCCCTGACTCAGCCATCTCAAGGAGAGCAGATGTGTGGCCATGATACAATGGCAGCAGCCCCCTGGATAGTTTAAACATCTGATAAATGCTGGGCTTCTCTCTGAAACACAAAGTACGTTAGTGTCCTAGACGCACAGGCAATAATGTCAGCTCTTGTTCCCTTGTTTTTTGTTCATCCTCCAGATATTGAAAAGCTGTCTGAAACCTGGAGAGACAAGATGGACACCCTATATGTTTTTCTGTCCAAAATTCTCCCTGTGGGCAGGGTACTCATCTATTTTTTTCTTCATGTGACTTCTTAGGGACATTATGACATTCTCCCTTATTTCAGCACCATCTGTCCGCCCATGAAGCAGGGCAAGAGCCATTCCTAGTCAGGAAGCTGTTTAGATAACTTGCACATTATTACCTTTGTGCCAGCTCTCAACTCCTATGGACATTTTGAGTGGACTCAGTCCTGTTGCAAAGGCCATGTAGTTGGCAGCATCCCAGCCTCTCTGGAGCACTCTTGCACCAGGTAGAAAAGCAATCACAACCCATGGAGCCATGGCCATGTTTTGCCCTGACTACTCCAGCAAGCAAATAACCTCATATCCCCCAGAAATGTCTTGCAGCTTGGATGAAAAGCTATGTAATGATGTCACCTTAAACCATTTCAATACTAAATCTCTGTCATCCTCCTCTGTTTATCCTTCGAGATTTGACTTTTCTCTTATATAACAGATAGGGTTTTTTGATATATGGCCTTCAGATTAACTCAAAAGCAAAATAAATAATCTTTAGGCCAGAGAGAAAATAAGCATCTGCTTCATTGCAGCAAATGCATTCAGTGAGCTCAATAGAAATATCCCATGGAGATGTTTGAAATGACAGGGAAATCAGCTCTGCAAATCAATATGTTTCGTAAAAAAACAGGCTCAGTCACATCTTGTTGGGCATAATGGAAATTGATTGGCAGTTATCTATTAGTGATAATTTCTGTTTGATGACTTGCCATATGTTATCAAGCTCTAAATCAGAAGGGAGCAGATTAAATGAATAGATTCTGTCACGAAAAAAGTACAAGGTACCAGCAGCACAGCAGAGGATGCTATGCATAGCATGCACAGACTTTATAAGAGAAATGAATTCTTTAAACCACCCTAATTTTAAATATGCAGGGTCTATGTAGCCTGGCAGATTTACAGATTTGAGCCTCCAAGGGACCCTTTCCCTCAAATCTTTTACTTGCTGCTTTTCAGTGACAGGCAATCAGTGAAACGTCTATACACCTTTCAAATGATCTTTCCTTTAAGATTCAATAGGACTTTACATCTACTGAGGCAAACCTATTAAAGGAGACTTTGTGATACAGTCCAGAGCTCTGCCTAAGTGCTGCAAACTACACTGAGCTCAGTTCTATTTGTGGGAATGTCACTTGGGGAGGAGGGTCATCTCTAAAGCAGTTCCCCCTGCCAATTATAATTACATTGAATTGAAGAACAGACCTTGAAACTCAGTGTAAGAAGTTATGAACCTCCAGTCAAGTAAAATACTGACATTCTGTTGAAGCCCCATTAATCCAATGTACCAATCAGGGCATGGAGCATGAATTCAGTAGTGTGAAAGCTGCCTTATTTCATCTTCAGGAACTACCTCTGATAGTGTGAAAAGTTTGCTTCCTTATTCAGGGAACACACAAAAGATGATTACATAAAAGATGCTGTGCATTGGTTATGAGCAAACAAAGCTTAAGGGAGCTCATTTAAGTGAGTGCTGACAGTTTTAATGCTATTTGGGAAAATCCACGTACCTGAATCATCCAGCTACCTGAATTGCTCAGCCACTTGATGCCTTATGGTAGGAAGAACAGGAGATTGAAGAAGTTGAGATACATCTGTTAAATCACTCTCTCCCTCTGATCATCCTAACTGTGTCTTATAACAATGCTATGTATGGCACCAGAGCTTTGTTGCGATGAGGACCTTGTGAACACAAAGGATAAAACACCAGTACCCTGCCATGTAGGATTATGTGAATGTCTCCTCATTTATTACAAAGTGCTGCATCTTCCCAGACTCTTAATTTTTCCTCTTTGGTTCTCTGTGAATTATTCTCTCAGAATTACTAATTTCCTAAAAATGATTGAAATCCACCCCTGAATGGTTTCAGATTCAAATTCAAACCCCAGAGGTGTGTGTCTTCAGAGAAAGCTCCTCCTGCCCCCTGAGACTCCAGTCCCTCTCTAGTGTGTTTGGGGAGCTCTCTCCTCCACTTCTTTGCTGACTCACCCATGCAGCTTGACAGAAGCAGAAGCTGTAATGTGAAGGCTTGTGTTCTACCTCTAAGAGGAAAAAAAGCAACCCTCCTTTTTAATTTGGAAACCCAAGCCAAAAAAAAAATTATTTCATAACTTATTAAAAAAAAAAAGAAGAAAAAGTAAGAGCAGCTCCAATACTAGATTCCCAAATTTAATAAAATAAGTTGTTAACTAAAATTACAATGCCTGGAATGACTATTGATTTGCAAGATATTTGTCCCTGGTGGGAGTAGGAGAGGAAGGGCTTGACAATTTCCACTGAGCAGGGAGCTGTGCTGGAAAAATTAAGATGAGCATGTGAGTGCTTTTTCCTCTTGCATTATTTGGGGCCTGATGCTGCAGTATGGCTTAGGTGTTCAAGGTAGTTCTGTCTGTTTGTGAGTGAAAGGCAGTGATTAGCACACTGTACGAGAAAAATAGCCTCACTTAATCAGAATTACACCTTTTTGGAGATAACAATTTGCTAATTATTTCAAAAGAGTTGAATTATATCCTGGCAAGGAAAGAGGAGTTTTTTAATCACTTAACACCAAATAACTAACGACTAATAAATGGATGCCTAGTGCTGCCTTCTGCCTTAAAGAATCTCTGCAAAACTTCTGCTTATTCACTGCCAAAGGAAAGGTGTTACTTTAGCTCAAGGAAAATGTCTCTTTTTCAGAATAAATGTGGGGCCAGAATCAGAGCCAAGACAGTAACCATCAGAGCATTTTGCTGCCGGAAAAGCTTTCTGTGCCACACAAAGCATCCTGTCCCCAGCCCCCTGTTCCCAGAAACCCCTTATGCACGAATAAGAGAGCAGACACACCTGCGTGGAGGCAGGCAACAAACCAGCTGTAATTGTGTTTGTGAAATGGTCATCCTTATGCACAAAGTAGTGGGAATGCTTTGTGGCTCTGGCAGGAGTTTTTAGAGGTAGCCACATCGGTAAGAGACTGAAGCTTTCAAGATTTAAATAGCTTTGGGTGAACAGCTTTCAACTGCTATTCACTTGCAGGCTGGAGTTGCCAACAGAAGGATTAGAAAACCCCGTATGAGATCACTCTCCTGAGACTGGCAATCCAATTTTGCATACTACAGAAACCCAGATAAGACTCCAGGCTTGTGGATGCTTTTACTGCATAAACACTTTGACATTTATCAAGCTTGCACCTTCACCAGGTACTAAACACAGAAGAGAAAACCGATAAATCTCTGTGGTGTTTGATGCTTTTCAGAACTATTCCCAGTTGTTTAAAGACTTCAGAATTGAGGGGAGAGAAAATATGACAGTGAAACAAAGAAAGAAAATCTTGTTTAAGGCATGTTAGCAGGCAATTCAGGCTAAACACATCGGTTGACCTGCAGAACGAAAGAGCTGTAATATTTTCGCTGTGGGTTTTAAGGACTGCATCTCATTACTGTTACTGGTGAGTGTGCTGCCAGCTCGGCTTTCCTGAAGGTAGGTGCAAGGGGTGTAAACTTAGGATGGGAGTGAGCTCAGCACACTTCACTGTTGCAGGAGGTGAGAGAACTGCAGCCCTGGAAGCAGCTGGGATCTGAAAAAAACAGTACCAACTGATTTATTGCCCCAGATTCAGAAGGGACTTTAAGAAAAACTAATGAAGTTTGCACTTTAAGGCAACTGTGTTAATAGGAGGAAAAATAGTCTGATGGCAGCTTTTTGTGCAACTAGATAAATCGCTCTTCCACGCTCACATCTGCACCTGCAAACTGTCAGTAATCACACAGCCTTCGCTTTGCCTCTCTGCATGTCCCCAGATGAAGCCATGACCCTATCTAGGCCCCTTGAGAGTGAAGGATACCTTCTTCCTGAGCCCTTCC
Organism: Myiotriccus ornatus; assembly: GCA_036023395.1. Classification (NCBI taxonomy): domain Eukaryota; kingdom Metazoa; phylum Chordata; class Aves; order Passeriformes; family Tyrannidae; genus Myiotriccus; species Myiotriccus ornatus. The sequence continues at coordinate 25,735,265 of JAYRBT010000178.1, read as the reverse complement.
CTTTACACAGGAAGCTGGCTTAGGAAGTTGAGTGCTTCCTTTATCTCCTAACGCTGTATTTTGGAGTAAAAGATTTTGAATTACTCCGATACTTTCTTTGGGTTTGTCATGTTTGCCTTTATGAAACAGAGGGGACTGTCTCTGGAGCACACTGCTGTGTGCACAGCTTCAGCAGAGGCTCTGGCACTGAAAGGACAACTCTGTGGAAAACCCTTGGAATGCAAGGGCTGTCAAGGCTGCCCTGGTGAGAACAGCACTCCTCCACGCCCCTGCTGGGGGTATTTGGGGACAATCTAGGTGTTACACATAGTAATATTTTGTTGTGGTTTAAGCTTTGCTAATGCTCATTTAATACCTGAATCTTTTCCTATTGATTGAACAGTGAACTCCGTGTTGAAAGAAAGCAATAGAACGCAGGTTGCACTGTATTTCTTGCTTTGAATAGTGGCCCTATTTATGTGGTCTTGAAAGAGTAAAACAACAAGCAGATCTCACATTAGTAACCAAACTGACTGCATCTGTGATAATAAACACTAAAGCTGGGCCTCTCAGCCACTCTTGTGCAAAGCGTGGTTGCTGGACATGAGCTCTCCCAAATTTTGTGAGAAAACGGAGCCAGCCAGGACCTAATGGAGTGAAGGAAGAGTGGAGCAGGGCATCAGAGCCCAAACACCCTCCACTGCACCTGCCCACAGCATCCCTGACTCTCTTATGCCATCAACAGAGCTGTGGTAGTAATACAGGAAAAATAGGACCAAATTTCATATTATAAATTCCACATGGGATAGTGTTTGATGGAATGTCATAACAGACATTTTAACGCTGTATTAAAGCAGGGTAATTCATCTCTCCCTTATGAAGACTTAAAGGGTTAGCATTCAATCTTTTTCTTTAATCTTCTTGATATTTTCAATGTGAGGTGATGGATTTGGAGGGAATTTTTGGGGGGAATCAAAACAGTTAAGCAGAACTTATGTCAGTAATGTTTTGTCAGTACCATAACCAGAGAAAATATTTTTCCACAGCATAAAAGAGCTAGGCACTGTGCCACTAGGAAGTTTAATTACTAGATGACTTTAAAACATGGTAATTTAGTCCCAATTAGTGTTATAATAATTTATTTATAAAATTCCAGTATGAGCAGTTCAGTTCCACAATTCATTTATTCTTGTAAGTTGTGTGTCCCATTAGACAGTGAAGTAGAAGGTCATTAACCTGCATTTCTAGTTTAGATTATGTTATTAGATTGAATTTAATCTCTTCATTCGTGAGTGTTGACATTTTAGAGTGCTTTCAGGATAATTTATCTATAGTCATGCAGTTCTTTTCAGACAGTCAGAAACATTGTGGATCTAAAATACTACAGGTCTGATGAAGACATAGATTTCTTAGTTAAATTTCAGATGTGGCTTGTCTTTGTGCTTCTGGTATTTTTCACATTTGTTTTATGAAAGTGAGTTTATGGCACCGCTGACACAAAATACTAGAAAAATTATGAGTCAGGTCCCACCAAAATCAGTAGCTGTAACTTAAACTGACGAGTTTTAAACATAATCAATTCCGGTTCCTTTTTCTGCAGTCTTCTGTATTTAGAAAGGATTACATTCAAGGAAACTGTTTTTCCACAGCATTTTTTTTTGGTTGGTCACCCCTCCCCTTGCCTCACACCCATCCCCTGAATAAGCAGATGGAGAGGGTTGTCCCATGATCCCAAGAATAAAGCGTGACCCAAACACAAGGTTTGGCAAGTGAGACCTGGGAAGGGAAAACCTCCAGGTTTAATAGTGCAGCTGTGGCCAACGACCAGTGACACCAACTGAGGTTGTCTCTCTTGCTGCTGGCAAACCAGAGGACTTTGCTCAGGACAGGAGCTGCCCAAGAACCTCAGGACTGTAGAGAGGCACTGCTGGAAACAGGATGGTCCAAAAAAGCAGCCCCTGTCTTCTCCTTCATAATTGGGTTTGTTCGCTTATGGACTCAAAACAGGATGCAGCCTTCGAACCCACAGCAAACCTGCCACCTCTCCTCTGGCCTAAGCAGTCACACAGGTCCATGCTTTTAATGGCCATGCTTCAAAGAAAAGGTGACATGAAAAGAGGCAAGCCCACCTTGGTTAAAACAACAGTGAAGAAGTAGACAATGGAGGGGAAGGTTTTAAATACGTGATGCTCCATCTGGGCTTGTTGGGTAATCATATTTTATTTAAGTCTCAAACAAAACACAGGAAAAGTATCCAGGCAAGGGAGAAGATAATATGGCTGAGATCTTGCAAAATCTCATTTCTTCCCATTGCTTTGCTCTGGTAAAACTTGCAGAGGCCTTTCTGCTCACAGTGAGGATTTTTTGCCCAGCTACAAATCCTATCTAAGCTTTCAAAGCTCTTCCTTTTCCAAGAAAACCTTTGGTCAGCCATTTCAATTTCTTGTTAATAAATGGTCTTTCCTCAAATTGTCTCTGCTACAAGAGCAATTCTGGGAAAACAGATGACTCTGCACACTCTTAAAAATCCCAGCCTCTCAAATGGCATGTGCAGATACCATACAATGATGCTAAAAGGGGGTTTGCAAGTTGCTGAAAGGCAGAACCAACAGCCACCTGGCTGGGAAGGAAAGCCTTGTTTCTGAGAAGATTAAAAAGAAGATATTCTTGTCCTGTTCTGCAATTTTTTTTTTTTCCTTTCTTGCTTTTCTTTTTTTTTTCTTTTTTCTTTTTCTTTTCCCTCCAACTTTCAGTCTTAGCCCCTCCAAAAAACATGGTGTGGCTGTGGAAAAAAAAAATAGTCTCGCCACCTACACCTGCTTCTAATGATCCTCATGCCTCTTACTGAAAAGATGAAACTGTTTCTTGTTTTATTTTTATTGCAGCCCATAGATTTCCTTCCTGAGCTTCAGGAACGCAGTAGGGTGAAAATTGGGGAACTTTTTAAAGGGTGTAAGAGATTATCCCTTGCTCATAGAGATGCAATGTGAGTACCAGTGTCCACAGGGATAGTGTGGTGTGGTACAGTACACCCCATCCCATTTCATTACACCCTCCTTTTTGGACTGGGATGGACCCATTTGCTGTCCTGAACTGAGGGATATCATCTCTTTTAGACTTAGAGCTCTCTGAAACAGTGTTCTTCTGCTTGATTGATGTTGATTACTTCAAAATACCTTGTATTTGGAGCTCAGGCTACAAGAAAAGGTGTTTATCTCAGGAGAGAAATCTTACAATCTCTTATTTCTGTGAAAGATGCTGGAAAACTTATTTATCATTTTACATGCTTTTGCTACCTGCCTGCAGCCCTGCCCAAAAGGTAAGATGGGTGTCAAAGTGTTTCTGAGCCCCCAGACACCAATTTGCCTATTTGTGTACTTAAACTGTGAGGTCAATTCAGCACTTCAGGACTTGGAAATGCAACTTAATTCAGTTTTGCCAAGCAGATCTGACTCTAGGCAGGGATACTGGGGGACTTGGATGGATGTCATGGGGTTACAGCCTCCTTTGGGCATTCACCTGCTCCAGCATGGGATCCTTCACGGGCTGCAGGTGGATCTCTGCTCCCCCTTGGAGCTCCATGGGCTGCAGGAGAACTCTGCTCTGGTACATAGAGCAGCTCCTACCACTCCTTCTTCACTGGTCTTGGTGTCTGCAGAGCTGTTCCTTTCACATATTCTTACTCCTCTCTCCATTTGAAGTTGCCAGGGTTTTTTTCCCCTTTCTTAATTATGTTATTCCAGAGGTATTGATGGGCTTGGCTTCAGCCACCCTTGGAGCTGGCTGGTGTTGGCTCTGTCACAGGGGAATCTGCTGGCAGCTTCTCACAGAAGCGACCCCTGTAGCCCCACACCACCACCAAAACCTTACCATGCAAAGCCAACAGAGATATGCTGTCCCTTTTTCCTCCTTTGCTGTGAAAACCATGGCAATAGCATCCATTACTCATTGCATGACTCCTGAATAAATGGGTACTATGCAAGCTTCACCTTTGTGGAGAAAACAGTTCTTCCTTTCAGGAACTGTTTGGATAAAAGTGTGTGTTGTCATGGTAAGATAAGTTCTGGCACTCGTTTGGTAGATTTAACAATTCCAGCTTTGATTCTAAACTGAAAATAACAATAAAACATGAGGGAAGTGAAGTGAATAAATCTCAGCTAATCAACTGGACAGCACTTAATACAACAGAGGGAAAGAGGTGACTACTGAACTGTCTTATAGTTGCTATATAATAAAAGCATAAATAAAACATGAAATTTTACACTTTTGTGTTCATGTCTGTAAGAGATATGGGAAATAATACAATTTTCACTGTTAACTACAGTTTTCCTATCTTTTTGGGACAGTATCAATTTTTTTAACTGATGACAGCAGAAGTACTAGCCAACTTGTCAAAATCTTGTTAAGTGCTTCCTGCTATGTGTTTGTTCAATAACTGGTTTGATGGGAGTGGATTACACAGACACAGCCAAACTGTAGCTGTTACAGCCATCACTTGTTCCGCTGCCTTGCTGTTTGGATGCATTTATGGACTCAACAGGCTGGCTGTGGCTCATTTTCTCTCTTGATCCCTTACCACATTATACACAGCTTCTTCTCTGTGTTAGGATAATAACGAAGAATAACTACTCGGGGTTTGTAGAGCAATGCCTGCGTCACTTGGGCTGTGGAGACTGTGGATGCTTGTTAGCACTGCCTGGTGTGGTGTATGCACTCAGACATATGGAATCAGGCTTCCTTTTCTTCATGATGTAGCTGGCTAGATCCAACCTCGAATTGCACTCCTAAAATTCATGGGATAATCCAAATGCCACTAAATAACTCTGCGGGATTTAAATAGCCTGTCATTTTTTCGGACATGCTAATTTGATAGTGAATGAATAATGTGGGCTATCATTGAATGGAAAAGAGTGGAACAGCCTTAACCCATCAGTTTAATGGGGGTACCTCTGAAAACTCATCTGGAAAAGGCTGTGACATTGTTCTGTGGTGAATGCCAGGTGAAGGCAGTGGTGAAATGGTGGTGGAAGGAATATTTCCAGAGTGTGATAAATACTGGAGTTTGGCTCATTATTAATTCACCACAGTCTTGAGGCAAATTCTCGCTCAGAAAACTTTGAAACTAAGGATTGCCAGAAGCTGAAAAAGGTCCTCAGGAAATGAAACCTTTTAACTTGTTTGACACACCAATTCCCTAAATGTCTGCTACTAGCTAGGGTCCGAGGCAGGCTACTTGGCTTGGATTAAAACCCTGCTTCTCTGTTGGGGGCCCAGCCACACCCAGTAAGCCCCAGTGCCCGCTGGGCACACACCCTGTAAATTAAAGCAGGGAATATAATGTAATTGGATTCCCCGAATCCTGACACTGCAATTAACACTTCTGGCTCACTGAGGCAGGTGAAGAGGAGATTCACACAGTCACCAATAGCTTCTCTGCCAAAAATCAGGCCAGCAGATCCAAGCTCTGGCTACTGCAGGAGCAATAGATGCCTTCACAGCAGGCAAAGCCCTCTGGCTGTCAGCACTCTCCAAGAGACACATACAGCTTCAATGTGTCCAGGTGTAAGTATAGAAATAAAATGATCAAATTGCTTTTCTTTCCTTTACACATTTCTGTTTCAACTCTGCATTGTCTCTGCTCAATAGCAAGACAGCGTTTTTGCAGATTTTAAAACACTAATCACAGGCAATTATTTCTAAAAAGATTTGCTTGCAGCAGGAAGACTTTTCTCTTAACTTGAAAGCCTCGCTGTTCCATTCTTTCTTCTGTTAAAATTATAATAATTTTCTGCCTTGTGTTCTCTACCAGCTGAAATACCTCATCTTCTGACATAGTTTGAATCTGACTAATTTTCAACTGGAAGATTTTTTCTTTTTTTTAGAAAAATAATCTATAGCAATAAAAGCAAACACATAGCAAAACAAGCAGCTGAAGCTGTTTGTGTATATATATTAAAATATAATTTTGGCCTTTACAAGTCAGCATTCTTTATTTTCTAAGGTGGTTCTACAAAATTAATTTATTTTTCACTCTTAGAATTTCAGAAGAAAAACAGAGAATGCAGCTTTTATGGCACAAACACAGTGAACAAATTTATATCGCTTTCCCACAACTGTTTATGATTAGAGAAAAAAACCCTAAGAATCCTGAAATCCATTTAAATCAGTTGTTTCTTTCCAGCATTTTTACATGAAATATTCCAAGATTTTGGTACATAACTTGTTTATCTTCCTGTTTTCTTTTAAATTAATACTGAAATTAATACTAAATTAATCAATACTGAAATTAAATATTTATTGGCTCAGTGTGAACGGTGTAATTAATCCTCAAATAATATTATTCCACAACTTTCAAAATTGTTTATAGATTAAAAAAATTAATTCTTGGTGCATTTCTAAAACAGAATGCCAAAGTCAGTTTCCCACCTTACCACTGTTTTTATACAAAGCAGGGACCCTGGTTTCAATGTGTTTCACCTGCTTTCTGTTCATCACTCTCCTAGAAGATATTTGCTTTTCTTTCTAGACCATGGGTATTTTTAATCTAGATCATAATGTATCAGAGGCTGGTGCTGACTCCTGAGATGAGCATGGATAACATTCCTTAGACGATCACAGCATCCAGCCCAGATGGTCCATAGCTGTGCCATGGTAACACCTATGCCAGTGATATACCCTATGGCATACATGAAGTGATGTGACCAGGATGCACTTTCTCCTGCAGTTTGGTGTTGCCGTGGGTGCAAACCAGAGCCTGAACATGCGCTTTGGATCCAGACTAGGGAAATCTTTGCAACTCCTTAGATCTCACCTGCTTCTCAGCTAATAAGTAATACCTAAACCCTAACCATTATTTTAGAAATGTGTGAACCTCTTACTGCACCTTTTGTTTGGTGACTGTATTGATCTTTTCAATTTAAAGTGTTGATTGTTACTATTTAATTTGTTCCACTTTCCATCAGATAGGCATATTTAGGTGTGCAGTGTCATTTAAGTTGCCCTAGTAGGTCTGGGTGTCCTGTAGGCGTGTGCAACTTCTGGCCTTTCCACATATCTTGCATATTCTGGGGAGAGGATATCAGTGTTTTTGGGAGGGTAGTCCTGGAGTGTCAGGCCATGTTTGCAGACTTCTGACAAAGCAGCCAGTGTTGCATCTTGGTTTCCTTCTCCCCTGCTGAAGCTGCAGGGCTGATGAATTCTATGCCACAGTCCCTGTCGTTGGTCCCACAATTGTCCTGAAGTGCTCCAGATCCCCCAGGGGAAAGGCAAAAATGGTGTGCCACACTCCAGGATCACACCCCACAGTTTAAATGACACTATTAATACTACAACAGTTTTCCTCAGAATTTCCAGATCTAAGCACAGGATTGGGTTTGGGTTGAAATAGCTGTGAGGTATCCTCCACACTTTGCTTCTTAGGCATCCTCTGACAAGCAGCTTTGCCAAAAAGGGGATATTGCTGCCTTTGTCCACCCGGCTGGCTCCTCATTGCTAACTTTTTCTCTGTCATTAAAGTGCCAAGAAAATGCACCACTCTGAAGCACTTGCAGGTCAGAGCATTAAATGAAGGAGACGACTGCAGCTTCTCTTAACAGAGAACTTCAATAGAGATCAGACAATTCTACACTCTTGTAAAAAGGGTCTCTTTGTACCCCCTTTTAGCTCTGTTTTAAATATACTTTCATTAGCAGCACATTCCCTTTTCTGAGTATGGAAAAAAGTTCCATCTTCTGCATATATTAAATTGCAGCTTCTACTTTTATCATGATTGCTCTCAGTGTGGACCAGATTCATAATGAGGCTTGCCTTTTTTTCTTCTTCTTTTTTCCCCCCAATAAGCTTCCAGTGAAACAATTCCTGCTGTCTTGAACTGAAAATTCATCTATAGGGTCTGCTTCTGGGGATGCTTTTGTGAAACTCTTTCCCCCAAAGTTCTCAACTTTCCAGTGAAGACAAATAACCACATCTTGCAGCTACAGTTTTTGACTGAGTGACAGGTTAAAAGAAGTTCCCTGTCAGCTTTCCTAACAGAAGAAGAAATTGTTCCAACAATTCTTAGCAAAATGAACAAGACCTTTTTCTACAAAACTATTTTGCTGTCCTACTGCTCTATTGCAGCTCACACTGAGGCCCTGCAGGTTGGTTTCTTATCTCAAAAGAAAAGGAGTGACCCAAAGCATTTTGTAAGTTTCCCTTGTTTTATCTGGATGAATTTTTAAGTCACAAATCCAAGTTAAATCAAAAAACCCGGCAGGTGTAATCTCTAATTTTTTAGAGATCTTAGTTCCTCAGTTTCTTTATCTGAGGAATCACCTTTGTACCATGTGCAAAGCTGCAGCTAGAGAAAGGGAGTTAAAGAGCAAGTGCTCTCAACAGCAACCATCCAAAATCTGTGTATCACAGAAAGCACCAACACTTTTCTGGAGACTGCTGAGATGGAAAGCAAAGGTGAGCTGCTGAGTATTCAGCTGTTTCTCTGGTGAGCTGTGTCAGCCACTGCCCAAACAGAGCTCAGAATGCTTCACCATTAGGTGGGAAAATCTGCCACCATTTCACATTCCAGGCAAGATGGAACTGGAGACCTTCTCATACACTTTTAGCAGTTGTCAGTGGAAGCTTCATGCAGGTTGGATCTTGGCACTCAAGGTAGTTAACGACACACCATTCAGAGGGCAGAACAGCCAAAATGATGAGAACTGACTCGAGAGGACACAAAAATATTGAGAGGGAGGGATTGACCCAAACCAACCTCACTTCACATTAGCCTTTCTCAGGTTTGGGTGGTGGTGAACTGTACCCTCCCAGTTGCCCTGAATTGCCCACAAATGTCCACGTCCTGTGACACTGCTGTGTTACTGAGCACTGCAGGGAATAGAGGAGCGTAACATGGAGTTGTGGAACTGATTATAGAGCATGGTGCAGTTCTGCATGAATTAAGAAAAGTAGAACTGGGGCTTGAATGAGGAGTTTGGATTTTCTTTCTCTAAACAATTCTGACTAATGCTGCTTCTGTAAGTATCAGCAGCTTAGATCAAAAGGCAACTGTTCAACAAAATATTTGTCCTGTAAATTTCACTGTTCAGGCTTGTTTTTCTTTCTTGAAGATATCAGATCACAGGGGAAGAAAAATGACAACAGGTAGTGTGCTTTCCATGTGATACAAGCAAGATCATCAATGAAACATGCTGAGATACTTTCATTTTTGCTGGTCCTAATGACACTTACAACATTTCTTCTGGGGGCTGTTCATGCTCAAGAAAACTCAGGATGGTGGTAGGATAAAAGATGACAGTGGTTGCAGAAGAAAGAGACTTTTTCTTCCTATATGAACTCCAAAACCTATCTACAAAACCTGCTCTCAAGTGTGGTTCAAGAGAAAGGCAGCTTGGCAATACACCTGTAGCTAGAAGGCTGGTCATGGAGATCCTTTCTTTGGGGATCCAGAAAGCTTGTAGACACAGAATTGCCTCTGGACTATCACCTGTAAAAGAGTCTTGTGAGGAAAACTAAATTGGTAAGCAGGTGTATGGGTCAGAGAGCAAGATGAAGTGGTAGGATAGGCAGAGGTGCTGCAGTCTAGTTACAGAGAAAAGGGGCCTGGAAATTGGATTCCAGGTCCTTGGAAAGGTGGTCAGAAAGTGGGAGATGGAGCAAACCTAGGTCTGAATGCTTCCATGGATCTATTTCCTAACTTTCCTGCTTTACTCCTAGGCAGAGATGTAATTGAAAATCAAAGGAGAAATCCCAGAGGAGCCAGTTGCTGAGCTAGACTTGACCACCAGCCTACTAGAGAGGAGACAGCAAGAGACAGCATAAGTGGAGAGAACTGAGGCAGATTCATAGTGGAAGAAGATTGACATTATTGCCTTTCTTTTGGAGCTCTGAGAGGCTCTCAGGCTAATTATTTGCTTATTGTGGTAATGTTCCATGGGTGTTCTCAGTTCTGGGAGGAGTGATACCATCCTTCAGACTGAAGATGCCAGTCAATGTTGAGAGATGTTAATTATAGTTATTATTAGCTTTGAGTTTCTCACTGAATGCTTGGAGACACACATTTAATGAAAAGTTAAAGCAGTGGAGTTTCTTTCCCTTAAGCTAGTAGATTTTTTTCTTCATGAAATTTGTAGGCATTTAACTGCATGGGAGACGCTGCTTACAATGACACCCTTTTTGTCTCCATAGACACAGGCATGTTCATTCTTGCACCCATTTGTAGTCTCCAAAAAGTACGCAGAAGTGTATCCAAAACCACAGTTAAAAAAAAAATAAAAAGGAGAAATGGAGAAACTAGAGAAACTAAACACCACTACTCTCGGAGAATGACTGCATGGTGAATTTTCCAAATGAGTTACCTGCCCTCTCTCCCACCAAGCTCCAGGCATGGTGCTAAGAAAAAGCTGTATTTATTCCAGCAGGCATGAAGATAACACAGGTTGGGATTGGCAATGCAGCTCATTTTGGCAGTACTCTGAATTCTGTTGTCCATCCCAAAATGAGGGTGCTTAGATTTTATGAGACACAAAGAAACTGAAAACAAGAGCCAAAAACTGAAGTGGCTTGGGTCCAACCTGACATCCTGTTCTCTCTTTCTTGTTTTTGCTCACAATCGTTTTTCTATGCATATAGTCAGGGTAGGGAGGGCAGCAGTTTCATGCTACTTCAGAACATCTTTATGCTGAGAAGACATGTCATTATAGAGACAATCTTCTCCTTTTGCAGAGTCCATCAAAGTGATGTTTCATGGGAGGGATTCTTAGTCGCCTTGGTTCTGGGTCTGACAAGAGGTAGTAGTTCATCAGTAGTGTCATTGTGTCCATGCAACTCAACTAGCAATAATTTCTTACTGTGCACCCGTTGTTTGTCTCCCATCCGAGCAAGTTTTGTCAAAGGCTGGAAAGGTGGATGTTGCCCAAACTTTGTGCTGGTAGCTGAATGTCCCTCTTGCCTGTCAGCAAGAGGAATTGTAGAAAGGCAATTTGCAATGGGGAAAATAAGAGAGCTTACTGTGAAATAGACTGAGATATCCCTAAATCCACCTCTTACAAGGGGTAGTCCTTGATTTTGAGATCCATAGCTGGAGAATAGTTCACAGCATCACAGTATATGCTGAGTTGGAAGGGATCCACAAGGATCATCAAGTTCAACCCTTAGCCCTGCAGAGGACCAACCCTAAGGGTAATGTTCCTACTGCAATGGCTCAAAACACAACCTACCAATCAACCAACCCCTGGATCTCCAAAGCCCTCAGATGTTCACCCAAATGCTTAACTTTTCTATAACAATGGAAATAATATAGAATATATCTTTATTCTTCTGGTAGTTCTTGGAGCAGTTCTAGGGTGGAGCAAACTGGTCTTATGCATAATGCTTGCTTTTTCTGAAAGGTTATGTAGACAGATATTTTTTAAATCACCAAAGTCACCTGGAAATATTTAGGCTCCAGGCTTCCTTCTGAACACAACGTTATTGGTTTTTGCTGTAGTGTGAAACAGTAGGGCAAAATTCTCATGTTATCTGTCTCCAACAGATTTACAATATTGCAAGATTAATTATATTAGCTGCATTTCACGACTCAGTGCATTTGTATTACCATTTCAGAAGCACAATCATTTATCAACAGCAAACTTCGGGGCATTTACTTTCCATGCCCTGGGATTGCAAACTTCAAAGTATGTGAGCTTACCTATAAACTGCACGAGTGCGTGCTCCCTTTTCCAAAGCAGTTTCAATGGTTTCAACCTCCTTTTACCTCCTGAGTGGGACAATAACCTCCTTCAACCTCCTGGCTGGGAAAATATTTTCCTAATTAAGGTATAAGTACTAGAGTCAGATTCTGATGCCCTTTTTCCACTCAAATTTTGATGATGTAAATGATCCATTTTAAGTAATTATAATAAATACACTGTCATAATTAAAAATAAAAAAGAAATAACACCTGGGTGGAGGTGATCTCCACCTTGATGTGGAGGTTGTCCTGAGTCAATTCATCTACCTTTTTCCCATTACAACATTGCTCTCTGTGTTCCTTCTGTACATCTTAGCTCTAACCAGTTCCCAAACAACACCTTCTGGAATGAACATCACCTAAACTTCAGCCTTCCTGAAACATATTATCTGCATTTCAACGTATTATATCTTCCTTTTTCAGGTTCAGACATATTTTTCTTTCAGACCTGATCTTTTTCTGCACTCGCTCTAGACATGCCAGAATTAGTTTTATAGGTGCTAGTAGCATCTACACAGATACTGATCTGATTTTACAATTAGCTGTGGCTGAGCTCTGTTCTGTCACTGTTGCAGATCCCTAGTAATTTAAAGCCACCTCAGATATGTCCATATTACAAGGATTCTTACTGTGGCTGCACCTAACCGTGCCCTGAATTTTGTCCAATTTTCTCCTTACCTAATCCAACTTTAAATACTTTGAACACTTCCAGCCCTTTCTTTACAGCAGTGGGGTGAGGGGTGTTCTGTGTGCAGTGCAGCAGTGGTAGCTGACCGCTGAGAACGTTAGCTGGTAGGAGGCTGACAAATTGCACTTTATGTTTCTGTGTGGCTGGGTCTGGCAGAGTTTTTTATGTCAATGGCAGTGCAGTGTAAATAGCAACCTGACTTTTGAACACCTGTGTGGGAATAAGAAACCTCAAAACGGAGATCTGCTGTGGGAAGTGCCAGAAACCCCATTTCACTTCTCCTGTTCCTCAGATCACTTTGAGTCCTGTGGGAGTTAAAGTTGCACCGTGGCTCTTTTCAGAAAGCCATGATTTCCTTTAAATTGTCACCTCCTTTTCTGGAGAAGGAATTATTCAAAGAGTGGACAGACATACACTACTTCCTTCAGACACAAACACATGGATTACCCATCTGCCCACTAGGCAGTCACATATTCGGTAATTTAAATACAAACCACCTGGTACTGGATAAAGGGACAATCCTACTGTATTGATAGTGGGCATAAAAAGTACTGCCTTCCCCTCTATTTTCTACTGCAGTATGGTTTGCAAATTCCCATAATTTTGAACAATTCAACAACAACAAAAAGATCTGAAGCTGAAGTGGGCTGAATGCTTAAAAAACCCACATAAATTAGTTCATGTTTGTTTTGACAATGAAGGTGGTTTGGGACCTGCAGCGATGCATTTCTGTTGATGTAATTGGCTCACAAGCAACCTCAGACGGATCATTTTACCTTGTAGAGCCTCAGATTTCAATGTAAAGAATCACAATTTTGCAACATTTTACTCCTGAGGGTAATGATACTAATTTAATGGTAAAGCATTTTGAAACATAGGGAGGGACATGTTCTCTCTCTGTAGATGGAAGGAAGCAGAAAGCTCAGGCCTGATCTCCTTTAACATGTCTGCACCACATTTCCATTTTCCCTTCAATTTGCATAGATGTTGGTTATGTTTTGTATACAGTTGTCCATATGTAATTTTCCCACACTAAGATTGAGGGACATGTATTTTACCTGTGAATGTCATCTTGTTGTCCCTAGGATAAGAAACCCAACAGTTTCACAGCTGCGAGTAGTGCTACAGTCAGTCAAGACCAGACTCACCTAGAATATAAATGTTTGCCTGTAGCAGATCACTGGGTTGTGGTGGTCAAGGAAGGTCCTGACCTGCACCTAGGTGCATTCTGTTTCTTATATACAAATTCAGTTCAGATTCTGGGGAAAGCAGCAAAGTACTGGTAAACGTTATCATTATGCAGGGTCCAAGGAGCCAGAGATATCAGATTCCAGCTGTTCACCACCCTTGTTATTGCAGAAAAAGCAGTTTGGATGACACACTTGAAGAGTACAACATCGTGCATCCAAAACAAAGGGCATACAAGGCGAACAACTTTCTGTGTTCAGTAAGTCACACCTTGGATAGTGCAACTTCATATAAAGGAGACATTTGAAAGTCCACTGAAATGTTTTCTGTCCTAGACTTCTCTTGTTATTAACCTCTTTCCCCACCCCCCCCCTTTATGATATGTGAGTGCCAACCTAAGGGAGCCTTATAAATCACAGTAAGAAAGAAATAGTCCCATTTAATCTTGCAGGGGGATATTAAATTTTCACAGCCCTAACTTCCTATTATCCTTCACAGACCCATTGAATACTTCAGTAGCTTGATGCTGTGCAGGACTGAAACTGGGACTTAACTCACAGTAGAGTATGCTTAGAAAAACAGGCCCAGATGTCTATTTGTATGTGCTCACTGTCATTCACTCTCCTATTTGATTTTTACCAGGTCTTTCTAACACTAATGAAGAACCATGTGGCAGTATGATGTATTTCACTTCTGGGATCCTCTAATAAAAAAATATATGTAGCATTGTAATTAAAAGGACCTTTATGACCATCAGGTGAGTTTGGAGGCAGCACACAGCAGCCTGTGACATATGCTGAGCGAGAGCAATCACAGGAGACTTCAAATGCACCTGCCACTCTACTCTTACAGATCCTTCCAACTCTCCTATTTTCGTACTACATTTTCCTTTGCGCAGAGGTTAAAACCGGAGTTGGTCTCTGTGCTTTCAAGAAGCTCAAAGCATGAATTTTTTTGGACAATGCAAAAGCAGGAGGCACCACCCCAGGCTTTTTGAGCTACCCAAGGTCAGCTGGAAGAGCATGCTGCTTCCTTCAGGCTTCCTTATAAGGAGTCAGGCTGGGGATGTGAGGAAAACAGAAGAATGAAATTCTTTTTACCATCCTTTCCTTAGTGTCAAAAGAAGGACCTTTAGGGCCACAGCCTTCACAGCAGCAGATGGGAAGCTGTAGCTGGAGAGTAGTGCGCTACTCCAGATCTTGTTGTTCATGTCCCTTGCTCAGGGTGAAAGAATTATTCAGGTGGGTTAAAATTTATCACTTGCACAATGAATATCTGCCATTGTGCTCTCAAAAGAGCCCCAGATGCTCTTTTGCTGTTTGAGTGGAGGGAAAATGAAAGGATTCCCAAATTATTAAGCATGCATTTTCCTTGCATTCCCATTTTGGGGTTTCCCAGATATCTTCTTAGCTGTCTTTAGCAAGAAGTTTAGGTCGATCAAATCATTAAACTAAGCTTAGTTTTTGTTTTGAAACAAAAACCAAGGTGGTGGCAGCAAACAGGCAGAGGAGTGCTGGTCTCTCAGCAAGCACTTCACTACTCAAAACAGCCTCTCCAGGTGAGGGATGCCCCCTGGGCTTCTCCTGATCAAGCTTCCTGGTGAGATGTTAATGCTGGTGGCATGGCTCACAGCGGGAAAGAAGAACAAGCAGAGCTCTGTAAGGTGCAGCACTGTAAAACCTGCCTGGGAGGGACTCCCAGCACAATCCTTCATGGATCATTGTCTTGTACTTACACAGAGCACAGGGAAAATATTCAGATTTAAGATGTGACCTTTTAAAGAATAGTCATCCAAACAAAATCAAACAGACCAACAGATTACTAAGCTGCTTTGGGGATGTCCTAAGCTGTTATGAACACAGTCTGGGATGTTCTTTGTTTTCTCCAGCACAAAGATATCAGTGAGCTGCACTTTTCTCGTACAAGTGGCACATCAGAATAAACAAATGTCAGTGGAACTGAGAAGAAGGCATCAATTCAGAACTGAAGTTTAGGTGTTTTGGTGCAAATTCCAGTTCTTCCACTGGAAAATGTTGGGAGTGGAGAATAAAGTGGGACCCACTGGAAGACATCAGCTTTCTAACTCCAGGAAATTAGAGCAAAGACAGGAAGAAACTCAGATGCAGAAAGTATCATGATTTTTTTCTGCTTTAGACCAGGGACAATACGATTCTAGACAGAGAACTCGTGAATTAACTAGTAGTCCTGCCCAAGCCTACCAGTTTCACTGTGGAAAGAGTGAATGTCACATTTGCACACATGCACAGTTTGCTGTGGAAAGAGTGCAGTGCCCTGCCTTTCCTGCCTGTTGCCAATGCAGTGCAGTGCAGAAGGAGACACTAGGGCAGCTCTCTGTGACACACTGTGGGGTCACATTCCTTCCCCCCACCCCCAGACAGTGATTGGCTCGATACTTAAAGCACAAGGGTTGTTACTGCTGGGTTTTGCAAAAGCAAAACACCTTCATAAAGTATACCTGAATTTGGATACGTGACCATACCTTGTGCCCACGAAGCTATGTTGAATCAAGTCAGGTTTTAGGAAAAGCCAGATTATTTTCCATTGTGTTTATTCTCCTGCAGGATCCATTTCTGTGAGTGATTAATAATCTGTTGTTTATTAACAACAGTTAATAAAGGGGTTCTCTGGTGTCCTTGCTGTTTTCTTTAGATAACATCTAGGAAAACGCAGTAAGCAATTAGCCAGCTAAGTGCTGTGTGTCAGTACTTCAGATGGATGGTTGACTGTGCTCTTCCCTGTCCTGAATCACACTGGAGCCATTTCACTTATCAAGAGAGCAGAATTGCTCCCAAGAACAGCATCTTCATTCATTATTAGTGTATGGAGGCCTAGGCAGGGTCTGTCTAGATCTGTGTCTGTTGTGGTACCATCTCCTTGCTGGGAGGATATAACAGCGATTACATCAGCTTGATAGACAGTACAGTGGTTCTGGCAGCCACAGGAGGACTGAGAACTTCCAGCACTAGGAAAAGAGAGGTTTTTTTCCCCCTCATCAATGCAGAAGCTCCCACTGAATGGGAAAAAGCAATTTAACAGTTTACAATAGAAATCATATTTTGTCTGCAGTTTGGACATACAAGATTCACATACTCTGAAGCTCAGAGGCATGCAGGAGATGCATTCAGTACAGGATTAAAACCCTATATTATAACTGGCAGTTCAAAGAAGAGGGCAAGGCTTTGGAAGGGAAGGGAGATGAGAGGAGGTAACCAGTGAAGCTCTTAAAGGACGGGCGCCTTCTTGGACCCACAGCCTTTTCCAGAATGCCAGGCACTTCAGCTAACACAATCCCTTCCTTTCATGCTCTGGGTCTGTCCCCATTAGAGCATTCCCCAAACGGTGATGGAGACAGCCACAAAGGGCAGCATTATGTCTGGGAAGTGACTGGTGTGTAGCCGGATCCAGCTGAAAGAGAAAGACAAATGAAAGCATTTCCTCTGGACAATGAGGGAGCTTGTGTCTCGGGAAGCTTCCCAGTGCATTAGCATCTGTAGAGGACAATGGACTTGTGTGGTGGAGAGGAGGAGAACGTGGCCTTGCCAGTGGCCCCTGTCCATTGCTGGCAGAGCAGCACTGCTGAGGCAGGACAGAGCCTGAATGGGCTGATTCATGGGCAGGCGGCCCGAGTCCCACTGGCAAGGAGAGACCACAGCGGGGGATTGTCACCACTGGGCTGACCTGAGATACTGAACACCTTTCTGACCTCTGGCTGTGCAGCAGCCCAGCCCAAAGTCTGTCCTTTCTGCTGGCAGGCGAATGAGGAAAGGTTTGTCAGAGGGAAATACGATAGGGAATGGTGGGAGTTCCCTCTGCAGGCTCAATCCCGGATGCTTCCATCCTCGGGTTTTGGCTGCTCAGAACAGCCACAACCCTGGAAACAAGGGAGCCTGGATCATCTTCATGGGGAGCTCCTGGTGAGGTTTCTCTCCTGTCTCAGCTTTGTAGAAAGCCTCCAACAGACCTGAGTGAAAATATGTTTTTGGGAAAACAAAAGTGCTGGCATTTCCTGAACAGGAGTGGCATACAATTTGAAAGCATTGATAGTTTTCCTTTATTTGTGATAGTTTCAGCTAATTTGCTTATTCTGAACGACACTGACAAACTTGATTATGTATTTAAAAAGATAGACGTTTGATCCATTTTAAGACACACTAGTTTTCCTTTCTGAAGCAACTTTAATGCACTGTACTCTAAAGTAATTCATAAATTTCTCAAAATTCTACATTAGAATAGAATGTAAAGTTTGTTTTTTCATCCATAAACCAGTTCCTCTTACCCAAAAATTTGTTTCCCCTTTTTGAATTGCCAGTTTGTTTCGTGAAATCATCACTGCCACTGCATAGGACCAAAAGCTTTCAGCTTCTCTCAGGAGAGAGCTTTCTTTGGCGGCACTCATGTTCTGTAGCCTTTTCTAAGCAGAACCCATGAAATATGCTTTGATGTTGAGAAGATTTTGTGGAGCGATACAAAGTCCTTGTCAGAAATATGGAACAGATATACCCTGGACTTGATACACTAAGTCTGTCTTTAGTTCTTGTTTGCAAGTGCTTGAAAAGGGGATGAACTTTAATTTTATAAGGAGAATCTCCTTTCAAGAGAGAAATGGATTCGTAAACCCAAATGGCCTTAATCATTTACAGGAGGAAGAGAAAAATGAACTCTGTTAAGAAAATGTTAAGTCACGTTTACATTGCATTAGTAAGGGATCCACTGAGTCTTTGACACTAAGGAGATGAACTACACACTAGCCCTGCCTCAAGTCCAGTGAAGGGAGAACCCATTTAGGTGCAGTAGGTGCATCTTCCAGTTTTGCTTTCTGTGGAAGAAGTTCAGAGAAGCACAGCAAAGAGGGTAAGTTTGCCTTCAAACATCAGTTCTGATCTGACCAAATGCATGAGTTTAGCTGTGCTTGATCATAAAACATAGCCATCCCCATCTGCACACTGTCTTGGATTCTAAGGTATTTTGTGGGGAAATAGAAATATTTTATTCTTGGAGCCAGAGGGAGCAAAACCATCTAGTCTCACCATCAACATGCTTTCTTAACTTTAAATAAGGTTAAAAAAAGGGAGTAATTCAACCGTGGCAACTCTAATTGGCTACAAGTATAATCCAATAACCTAATTTCACCCATATTGTTAGTTAAGTTAATTGGACCTGCACAGCTACCAGCTAAATATATTGGTGTATGCAAATGGTGAAACTAATTTCCTTCATAAACCTTTCTTCTGCCAAAGTAGGAATTAGGCAGAAGAGGTTGGGGGGCAGGGGGAAGAAGGCGGTGCTGACGTTGTTACTTCAAAAGATCAATTCTCTTCCAATTATTTTCTCTCTCCAGATAGCCAGGACAGAAAACATCATTAATTCCTTTAAATAGCAGGGGGAAAGGGAAGTAATTTCATTCCCACTTTAAGACACTGTAGAGCAGAAGTGACAGAGTGCTCAAATCCAGATGGAACTTCACAGCCTCTGGGTCATGCAGCCCTGTTTTCTTTGCACTATATGGAGTAAAGAAACTTGCACCAAAATGAATTCCTGGGTGTTGCAAGGACTTGCCTTGCCTGGAGGGAGAAGGGCAAGCTGATCTTCACTCTGACATTGATTTCTGCAGGGTATTTTGCAATAGAAGTTTTGTAATTTGTACCATGCTGTGTATCAGCCAAATCCATTTCTACTGTTAGGTTAAAAGCCTTCCAAGAGCATGTCTCCTGGAGTCTGATGCAGAGGAGTGACAGTCAGGCCATGTGTCCAGCTGTCTTCACCTAGAGTAATGAGCAACCTGATCTGACTGAAGATGTCCCTGCTCATTGCATGGGGTTGGACTAGATGACATTTAAAGATTCCTTCCAACCCAAATCATTCTGTGATTTTATGGTAATTTGGTTTTTGCCATCACAATAGCGAACAGTCTCAGGAAGTAAAGAAGTGATCTGAAGCCCAGCTATTCCACCACACGAGGACCTGATGGCAGCAAAGCTCATTAAGTCCAGGGGAGAGTCTGCAAAGCTGACACTGTGGAATTGAGGAGCAGCATCCATAAAGATAAGTTTTGGCTCAAAGACGTTGGCTTAAATCCTCAGGATTCCCTGCTGTTATTCAGCTGATGCTCTGCATGTTCTTTCTGCTGCTTCTAAGGAATTGTAACTGTTTCTTCACATGACACCAACTCTATGCCACTCGCTCCTCAGGTTTTTTCTGTTGCAGATTGGAAGAGTTGTGAGTGAACCAACTCTGGCGCCCTGTGCTCTGTATTTGCGTCATGTGCCCACAAAGTTGGCTGCACCCATGAGTGTGATAGCAGCAGCTTGTACTCATCTCAGTTTCCATCTTCTGTAGGCAGTCCCAAAGGAGGGAATGTGCATGGCCTTGGTGTCTTTCAGCTCACTTTGGAGCAGGCGTGCAGTGAATTGGGAATAGCACTGTGCGGGGGAAGGAAGAGATGCTGCTTGTGCTTGCTATTTGAACTTCACAGGGGTATGGGAAGGAAAAGGAAAAAGGATTTTGAGGCAGTTAATGCTTTCCACAGCTACACTTGAATTTCAGCCCCTGATAATATTCCCCGGGAAATCACAACTCACATGCATACACACACACAGGTTTAATTTCAGCAGTAAATGAAGTCATAATGCAAACAGAAAGCTAACAGCAGGGAAGGCTATGCTTGGCCAGGTCTGCTCGTACTACAAGTTATACATATGCACCAGTGCAAAAAACTGGCCCCAGAGAGCAGTTAAGTCTTTCTAGCAGAAACACACTCTGAGAAGGCAACCGTAACTTTTAACTACAGCTTCCTACAAAAGAAAGTGCTGTGGTCTTCTTTAATATTGGAAAGGAGAAGAAATGAGGTGGGGAAACCGGTACAGAAATCAGGTTGGGAACCTGCCTGCTTTTAGTGAACAAAAGCACTGAGGCAAGAAGACATTTACAATGAAAATGTTAGATTTACCTGGTCTGAATTTTGCACATGTTTGTACCTGGATGTTAACAGTGGGGAAATTACTGGGAGAAGAGTGCTGGGTGGGGAAAGTCATGGTTGAGGAGGTTGTAGCATCACCTCTGCTTCTGAAAGCTGAAGTTGACCTGACACCTAGGAGCTACTAACTGAAGGAAATTGTTTCTGGGTTGGCATGGCCCACTAAAACAAAAAAACAATCCTCCCAAGTTTTTTGTGGTTTTTTTTGCTTGTTTGTTTGTTTGTTTTTGGTTTTGGTTTTTGGTTTGGTTTTTGTTTTTTTTTTGTGTGTGGTTTTTTTTGTTTGTTTATTTTTTATTTATTTATTATTATTTTTTATCCTGATCTGGTACAGGAATTATATTTACAACCTTAAATTCCTTGTGACAAGAAGACTCAGTGATTATTGCCGTATTCAGAGTATGGGTAATCTCTGTATCTACATGTAATAATTTTAATCTAAGTGGTCTTCCAGAGAGGATCCATGTAACTGACCCTTCTTTAAAAATAAGACTAAATTATGAAAACAAGGAGGATATAAAGTCAGAGTCTTGGAAAAATTCTGAATACTATGAAAAAGTTCACTTTTCTCCTACAAGAACCTTAAACTTAAAATACATCCTGCCAGAATGGGAAAAATTAAAAAAACACTTCCCAATAACAAATTCTTATACATTTACAACAATTACACATCAAAACATCCTTAAAATATTCTTTTCCATTCTTTCAACATTTCTTGCCCCAGTAGGAGAGCAAGATTTCTTCTTGCAGTCTTAAGCAAACAGTGTAAATATTTGGAGACTCAAATGACTAGATTAGCAGTGATGCCATCATTAACAGCAGTGACAGGAAAGCGTCAGGGTTGCAACTTTTTATGTATTTTAATTGGCCCTGCAATCCTATTGTCAAAACATTTACTCAAGGGTGTGATTAATAATAATAGCTGACAGCTCCAATTATCCTCAAACATATTAGAAAATATCGGCACTCAGATACAATCTTCAGAAGCATAACTTAAGCTGCTTTTACAAGCTTACTGTGACACAAATGAATACAGAGATAAAATTTTGAATTAAAACACTTGCTTATTTTAATCAGGGTTTGCTTGTTTTTTTTTTTTCTTTAAGCATCATGGAGCCAAAATGTTTTTGTATACATTAACACTTATCTGAGTATCACCAAACACTGTGCCTGCAGTTTTCCTGAGTTCTTTAGTTCATTCCCTGACACGGCTACGACTTTGAGAAGCAAAGTCATCTGATGCCGTGTTAGTCATATATAGCCCATCAGAGTTTTTGAAGAATAAAAATAAAACCTCCCAACCCCTAAATAAAATTGACTGAAAATATGAGCTATCTTACACATCTGAGTCACAGGCTTTCCTTTGCAAGCAAATAAAAAGCAAGCTTTGTGTCTCCATATGTTTCATTTCCTTCCATCTTTTCTCATGTGGTGCATGGTGGTGCATTTATCTTTTTTCTGTTTGTTGTTTGCAATCAGTTCATGGACCAATTTTCTCCAAGGGAAGAACAGTTGTACACAGCCCTGGGAAGAGGCACATGAGTTTAGTGGCTGTGGGATTGACTTAGGAAAGGATTTAGGAAACTTTTTGTTTAACCATTGACAAACTTTAAGCACTGCGCAACACAGGAAATCAATACACGTACCAGTGGGCACAGCACACGTTTTGGTGCCTTCAGCTTCACACTGTGGGGCCAGAAGCCCTGACCAGAAGAACCATCGGTTCTTTACAGCCAGTGAATCCATGTCTCCACCTGTCTTCCCCTGAAAATTTTTAAATGCTTTAGTGACATTATTAAAGCAAGCTTAGTGTGGTTTAACTTTTTAAACTTTCTTAGAACCTTGGTTTCATTTAAACCAAGGAGCAAAATACATTTTGAAGTGCTAATGACTAAATCAGGGGGGAAAAGCCCACAGGTTTTGGGCCCAAAAAGGTTAAAACAGTTGGTTCTGAGACACCCAGAATATTGCTGTGACAGGTGTGTTGTTGGCACGAAGAAGAAGGGCTGTGTTTGATCCATAAATTATTGAAAGGATCCCAGATCTGAGTGCTCCATCTGTGTTATTTTTAATTGGGATGGCTCAAAGGAATAGTGACCATGCAAAAGTCATGAGCTTCTTTGAAAAATGATGGCTGAAATCTCCTTACCTCAAGGGCCCTTGAGCAGCATTTCGCTTAAACATGTATTTATCATTCACTGATTCCCAAGGTACTGAGTGCTGGGCAAGTATGCAGGTATTTTTGCCAGTTTCAGAGGTGGGTCATTAAAAATACCTCAGGAATGAGCTGTGATTTGAATTGGTTTTATTGGAGGTTTTTTTGATTGGTTTTGTTGTTGTTGTTGCTGTTTTCATTTTTTTTTTTTTTACATTAAGAATGAGGTAGAGCTTCTCTCATCACAAACCAGGAAGAAATTACTGAAATGAGATCGACTTATACAATCTAAAATATTATTTTTTACCATAATGCAAATATTTTTTTTTGGGTTTTTTTTTTTTTTGGTTTGGTTTGGTTTGGTTTTTTTTTTTTTTTTTTGTTGTTGTTGTTGTTTTCCCCATAGATGATGTGAGTCCAAGGGGGAAAACCTTTAATGTTTCCAGGAAAAGAATTATATGTTTCAACAAATATATCTGGGAACAGTTTACTGCTGAGACAGAATTTCCCTTTGCTCTCTCTCACTACGCAGTCCTTAACTGAAACCTAAACAATGCCTTACTCACTTCAGTTCGAAGGAAAGAAAGAAAAAGAAGAGAGAGAAACAGAGAAAGAGAGGAAGGAAGGAAGGAAAGAAGGAAGGAAGGAAGGGGGAGGGGTGTGTGTATAGTGGTGAGGGGTCTGAAAGGATGCTGAGCCCTAAAATGCTGCATCTAACATCCTCCTGCTGCTTATTCTGCACTTTGATTATGTGAGCATCCTGTTCCTCTTTCTAATCCCACTAAACTGTGCATCTCATTGATTTCCCATGGCAGCAAAGTCAACACATGCTGCTTAAAGACTTATTCCCTTTTATATATTGTTTTAATTTTGCCGCCAGTCATTTTCGTTGACCACTGCTTTTGGATCGTGAGGCTGAAAGAGGCAAACCATGCAATCTTCTAGGTTGTAAATCACTTATTTACTTACTAATCCCCCTCTTTTCTGTATCTTAAATTTTTTTTCTGTTAGATTTTTTTTCCTTTACTCACAAGTAAAAGTTAGTGGGACTTTCAGTACGTGGATGACACCATCCCTCTCTGTTGGAACAACGTAACTGGCACTGCAGCTCACAGAGCTCCTCATGGTGAGGCCCCACACTTGCTCCACCAACATATCTGTGAGTGGGAAGAAGCTGCCCAGCTGCAGCAGTATAGCTGTGTCCCAGTCATATAAATCTGCTGGGTAAATGTTGCTACCTTGAAGACATTATTTTGGGAGACGGATATTTGAAGGATGAAGAACAGCATCAAGATGCAAAAGGTGAAAATGAACTTTTGGATATTACAGAAATTAGGGAGAAAGAATAAGAATCTCTCTAGCTGAGAAGCCTGGATGAGAATCTATCAGGCAGCTGCATTATCAATCTTAGTATATTAAGCATAAGTGTAAACACTGAAAAATTCATGAAGCAGAATGAAACAGTAAAGCCTAGTTAAAACCCAGAGCTCCAGTTTGATATATGCGGTGCTGACAGAATAAAGTGAAAGGAAAGAAGGAGAAAGAGCAAGGGCAGTTGTGCATGCTTTTTCCTTTACAGATTTTTCAAGATCATTTGCATTCATGAAGTTCAAGTGCTGTAAAGTGAATCTGTGCATATTGCATAGGGCACATCTCACTGATTCACCCTGGTAGTTCCTCTCTCTCCACTCTTGGCCCCAGGGAGCATTTCCTTTGGTCAGACTGTTCAAAAGTACAGCCCTGGCTAGTATCTGATGAGGGCTAGACTTACCAAAAGCTGAGTATGGGGAGAGAATTTAGACATCAGATGAGGCAGTCAGAGTTGGCTGGGTATTCTTGGGAATGATGCTGTGAAAGTGACAGTGTGGCCACTGGTAGGGATTGAACTCCTTTGTTGCAATAGATTTTACTGGACATGTGAAGGCATTTCAGACTCAGTTCAGAGATCCCTGAAAAGTTTAGCTGTGTATGTGCAAAAATTCCACACTTTTTACCTTAGGGAATGTATTGTAGCCACACATGATGAGCATCACATGGATATTACAGTGTGAGGGCTATTTCACTGATGGACATACTACCCATGAGCGGCTGAGCATGGCACCTTTGCAGGTCTGGGGGTGTGTGTGAGGGCACATCCATGTGCAAGAAGATTCATCTCCAGTTTCACTCTGTGCGTTGGCAAGTGGGATTTGATAACAAAAGCAGATAAAAACTTCCCACTCTCTGTGGATGTGCAGAAAATACCAGCAAAAAGGAGAGGGATCTGAGCTTTGAATCCATACACATAAAGAAAGCGGAGGGCCTTTTGATACTGAGACTTTAAAGAAAGCTCTGCATACAGAAAGGGGGGGAAGTAAAAGGAAAGAACCAACAAAAGAGGTTGTGTGGAATAAGACAACTCACAGATAGAAATTTACGGAAAACCCAGTGAATAAGCAGGTTGGATATTATACATACAGAGAAAGAGGATGAATGCAAGTTATACTGGAAGTCATTGGGGCCAAAGAAGAACCAAGTGTCTTGCTTATGAAAACGCATCTGAGGTAAAAGGACTTGTAATTTCCTGCAGTTTGGGATGTTCAAAGAACCAGATCTTTACTTTTTTGTGTCCTATTTTCCTTCTCATTTGAGCTGTTCTTCTCTACTGCCCTTGAGGTCCCAATGGACACGGCACAGCAATCTGTCCCCTTTACTTCAGGTGGTGAGAAGGAAACCTCTGTCGGTCTTTTCCCTGCCCTCTCCTCCTGCCCCATGAAATAGGGCTTAACCTAGGCTGTGTAAATATGGGACAGAGAGATGCCCTCCTGCCAGGGCTTTGTTTAGGCTCCTAAATGTAGACTGGAACAGATTGCTCAGAGATATTGTGGAGTATCCCTCACTGAAGAGATTCCAGAAACATCTGGAAGCAATCCTGTGGAATGTGCTCTAGGATGACCCTGCTTGAGCAGGGAGGTTGGACCAGATGGCCCACCCTGGTCCCTTCCAACCTGACTGATTCTCTGATTCTGTGAAATGCTGGAATGAAGAGATTTGGGGAAATCTAGTCCTCAGGAATCCACCGAGTCATTCCACCCTCATTCTCTAATTCCTCCATAAATATATAGTGCTGGGAGCAATTTTCCTCCTGAAGTACTACAATGTTTGCTTCCTTCATTCCCCACAAGGGATTGTCCTCCCCAACTCTGCTGGCCAAATTGAACCTTCTAAGCTCAAATCAGAATGTCTTTCTTCTCCCTGAAATGCAGGACTAGAGGATGAGGTAGAGAAGATAGCCCTGCATGCAGGGAAACAACAGGATTTTTTGCCTGGAGATAAAGAATATTTTGTCCTTTTTTTCCCCAGTAAAGCTGCAGTGCAAAGGTTTGGAGCCTTTATTTAACTGACTTAGTGGTGTGAGTGTTGATACGGGGTTTGTGGCATTTGGTTTTTAATTGCTACATTAAAAGATCTATGTGAGACACTGAGGATTGAAAATCGTCTTTCTCATCTATCCTAAGCTGAAAATTTTGGATTGCACAGTGGAGGGAACTTGTTGAGGCAGTCAATCAATCAATCAGTCTCAGAGTACCTGTTGGGTAAGGACGTTTCTTTTGATCTACACAGAACTAAAAGTTGATCCAAAACCACAGGCTACTGCACTTCAAGCCTCAAGAACAAAGTGAAAAACAACAAAAGCTCTAAAAACAGAGCAAAGGACAAAACCAGTAGTTAACTTCCAATGACAGCCATATAATTTTAACAGGTATGTATGTGTGAATAAACACAGACATACATGGACACAGACACAGACAGACATGCACAATTTGTTTGATTTATTCCCCTTACAGAACAGCTTATCTCAAGGCCAATGTTAAAAACTAGTGAAAAGCTGATTAAATCCCTTGAAAAAATCCTATTAGTTTAAGACTGATATTGATGCACTTTGATAATTTACCTTTATGGTAAAGAAATGATAAAGAAATGGAACAATTCAGGAGGTTCATCTGACTTTTCCACCAGGTGGACTTGTGCTGCATGGCTAAGCCCTAAATTCATCTACCTGGTGAGAAGCAGCCACAACCTGTACTGACTAAATAAGTAGGAGTTAAGCTTTGTTAAATGAACTTAATCTAGAATAAAATGTTAGCAATACTGGTACCATTTAATTATAAACAAGTGGACTTCCACTGTACATAGGGCTCAACTTAGACATCTATATGAGCTCTGAAAATAATGTGCATATTTTCCAAGTAAAAATGAAATCTACATGCTATGACATCTTTATTTGCAAATCACCAAGAAATCCACTGATTTCAAGGCTGTAAGTGTGAAATAATTGCCCACTTAACACAGCTGACATTTGTAGACCTTTTTTAGCTTTCATTTGGCTGAGGGATAATGTAATTTTAAAGGGTTAAAAACCTAATTTGATCACTTTTGAAGTCCTTTCAAGTAGTATGACCTTCTTCACTGATTTTTTTTTTTTTAGTTATTACACTGACTACATGATGCACATCCAGCCTCCAATGACATTGTAGGCAGGAGCATCTCTGTTTTTGTCAGTCTTTTTTCTATACTTTATCTAGAATTTTACAACTCATGTCAACCATTTGAGTTGTTCAAAGGGACAGCCACTGACTTTATATCAAAGCATTTTGATAGCTTCACCATGGGAGCTTTCATTTTTACTCACATTCTTTAAAGATAACTTATTGTGGAGAAAACCTCATGGTGAGAAAAGTGTGCTATTTAATGCTGAATAATTGCCACACAGTTTTCTGTCCACACTCTTACACATTGAGCTAGTCCTTGCACACACCCATGCCCTCACAGATAAGCACATTTACTCAGTGTTTTCAGACATCTGAACAAATAAATCAGAGACAACTTTTCAGGCTCCTTGATATTCATGATAGGCAGTGGAAATGTGCTCTGCTGAGTCCAGCCATCTCAGGCTGCAAAGATGAATGAATTAAGGGCTCTCTGATCCAAGCCCCATCCAGCTATGGGGAGAGGGGACACATTCCTCAGCTGCTTCAAGGAACAAGAATATATTGCTATTAACTATACTCTTTATGAGAGACAGTCAGAATTCTTATACTGTCTTCAAATAAGATTTAGAAATGGAAGAACCCATAATTTTACTAATCTTTAGGGTTTTTTATTTAATAGTCCTATGGATTTCTTTCATTTTTGCTAACATGAAAAATTTTTAACTAACCTTCCCCTAAGAAATTGCCTTACAGTTCCAAAATCCTTGAGATGATGTATGCTCTGGAAATACTGCCACGCTCTGTCTGAGGGCTCAGGAGTGTGCACAGCAATATGTGGGGTAATTGATATTTTTCCCAAGTGATATGATGAGTCACTGCCCTCCCAGAGTTCTCTGCATCCAGGCTTGGCACAGCAAGCAAGTTAAATTGAAGTCACCAACATCAAAACACGCACAATTTTGTTGTTTCTTACTTCTATACAATCTTGAGGAAAAAAAATATTTTATTTGCCCCCCCTTGTGAGTTATTAAGCATTTTACAGTTCCAAACTCCTCCTTTCCCCCAAAATAAATGTAAAAGATGACTGATATATAATTTAAAATGTTTGGGATAGCAACTTTTGACACCATTGCAAACAGTAACAAAGAAAATCCTTCAGTTCTGCCAAATTCCAAGTCTTCGTATCCATTCTGGTTTTACTCAGGCTAGTTCACCAATTAAGGGGAGATAATGTGAAAGAAATTACATCGCTGCTGACCCTGGTTTTCCATTAGCCTGCAAATTGCAAACATTCTGATTTAGTAGCAGTTTATGTTCACTTTGTAGGGGTGTAAAATTGCAGTCTCACTGGCTTGAAGGAAGATTAATTCATACCAGCCAAGAATCTGGCCCTTAATGTACTTAGATGTACTTTTGGTAATGAGCAAATTGATTCTGATAATAACAGAATCAACCCAAATTGCACAAGAAGCTCTTAAGGCCAAGACCTTAGTAAGATTCAGAAAAAAAGATTGGACATTTATGTGGATTATAAGTTTATATGGAGTCAGTCTGTGTGTTAACCTCCACCATGCCAAACCTACACTCCTCTAGATTTTTTTGAGAGCTCGACCCAACTCTGATTTCCATTAATAGGAGCTGCTCTTGTGAGATATTGAGGAAGATGACAATATTACAATTTCAGCACCATTGCCAGTGGATAAGCTGTACTCTGGTGTCTTTGAACATGACGAAGTCACCAAGCACAGCTGATGAGACCACTAGCTCAGGTGGTGAAGAGCCACCCCTGTGTCCCAAGCCCCATTCAGTTCAGGTAATTACATTTTTCCCACTAGGTCTGACAGGTCTGTATGGAAGTGATGGTGTTTTTCACTCTGCCTGGGTCTTTTTTTCCAAGATGCTGATGTTTCAAGCGGAGCTCAGGGGCTCCCAGTATTTTCCTGGAGACACTCAAGTTAAAAGTAATTCAGGTTTGACTGCACTGAGCCTAAGCTCCATGAGAGAAAGCCAGAAAAGGGTGATTCTTACATGTAGTATTGAAGACACTACAAAATCTGGTACAGTGGAGGTTAACTCACACTCTGTGAGGTCCCAGTGGAGTCTGATTTGGTTATTGAATTTTATACTGGGCTGCATTCCAGTCTGTTACTAGCTTATTGTTTGAGCAGGCATAAATACCTTGAAAAGTCATCTTGATTTTTGCATCTGACAAGTAACTCTTGTATATCTGCTATTTTTTCTGTTTCCATCCATATTTTTCTTGCAAAGATGCCCATCCTTTTATTCCCAACATGCTGACAAGCACTGATGTTTAAGTTCAGACAGAAATCACAGCTGGACACAGCAGTCCACCCTTTCATTTTAATCATGATCTGGGGAAACAAGATTGCAGCAGGACCTTAATTTCCCTTGTTAGAGGTGTAGCATTTGGGGCTGATGAAGTTCACAGTAAATCTGTCTTAAATGAACCTTACCCAATATATTATCTATCAAGACAACACAATGAACATCTGGTGGGGATTGTGATATGTCTGCAGTGAGGCAGCAACTATTACACTGCTGAGGTGATGTGCGTTGTGCTTGTGAGTTCAGCCACAAGAAAGTAGAATCAGGCTTTCACTGAGCTTTCCTCCACCCTCATCCAGGACAGAGACCCAGGCTGCCTGTGGGCCCAAAGGGCTGTGCAGAGTGCACGGGGAAATCCAATACTTCAGCCTGCCAGTCTGCCAGGCAGCTGTGTACCCTTTGCTGAATCTCTTGAAAGATAGGGGTCTTTACTGAAGTAAGGTCACAGAGAGGATTCACCTTTATGGTCTGCCATGACAACTGATGCCCATTGACTAGAGAAAAGATGTTTCCTTCTGACTCCAAAACACGTACCACAATTAACAGGTAAACCTGGATTCAGAGACACATAGTGTTTTGTCACCCACTGCTACACTGACCATGACAGAAGATCTGCAGGGTTGGTGAGGCCTTCAGTGAGAGATGCACAGCTGCTCTGGCTTTCTGAAGGCTTGAAAACACATAGACAGTTTATGAACAACTTATGAATGTGAAAATGACTGCATTGGGTGAAAATAAAAGAAGTACTTTCAGGGTAAATTGCAGTAAGAAAAGAGAACTCATTGCTTAAGGGATCGGTCACTGTCACTTCTTTCTGATGGATCTTCAAGAAGGGAGGAGAGTGAATTCCTTTCAAATAGACACGTGGGATAATTAGTCTCTCTCTTAAGTGACTGTAGGAATGGAAAGCAGTCAGTGATCAGCAGACCATAGCAGCAGTCTGTACAGATTAAGGCACTGAGAAGAAATGCTTCCTGCTAAAATGAATAAGGAATGCAAACAGACAGTGCAGCTACTCTGAATTCAAACAGACAACCAGACTCTTACAAACTGGTTGTGTGTGTGGGGGTGTGTGCATATATGTGTCTGTCTTTGTTTTCCATTCATGATGGCAATGACCCAGACTCCAACAGTACCCAGACATCATTTTAGCAAGCAATGTTGTAATCTGGGTAGACAGGGTCTCTAAGCTTTTAATTCATTGGCTGCAAAGCATCTGAATAGCAGCACGAGCCACTTGACTGAAAGTCTCACAGGGAAGGAAAAGTTCATGCACTTGATGAACCAGTTCATGAGGTATCAATCCCTCTCTCCCCCTGCCAGGGATCATGTTTCTCTTTAGTATTCAGTCTAATCTTACACTGAGTCCTGTATTTTCTTTCCAAGACACATCCACAGACTCTTCTGTCGGAGATGAGACGTGGTGCTTTAAAGAATGGATTTTAAGGACTTTGTTTTCTTCAACTGAATAGATGTAGGGATTTTCATGAGTACTGAAGAACTGAAACTGCCTTTGTCATGGAGATCATGGAGTCCAATGACCTGTCAGAGCCAGTCCTGGAAATATGATCTGTTCTTGATAAACAGTAAGGTGGAGGGAGTTGATTTCTTCTTCCAGGTTCTCTCCATCTTACTCACGCCATTTTAAGGTGTGAGGCACACTGCCAAATTTCTGGAGTTCTAAAGGAAGAAGTCTGAGGTTTCCTTTAATTTGCTAAAGGCTGTCTACTTCTAATCTAATAGAATACAGATATTTGATGGGGTTTATACAGCTCCAATTTGTCTGATTTGTGGACAAAGCAGGATACAGCTGGGATGAAAACGAGCGGTAGGGAATTGTGAATTCCTCAGGGAAGATGCCTGGAGAAGAGTTCATCTTCAGGTGGAAGCAGATTGCCAAAAGGAGACTTTGGCCTCAAAGGTGGGGCAGAAAAGATTTCCCCTCTCACCAAAGGACTTTGGGATAGGATCTAGACCAGAAACCATTCCCTGGGTTAAGGAGGGCTGACTGTGCTTTTTGGACCATTTCACAGATCCACAGAAAACAGGACCTTTACCCATGGGTAGCACTCAAATGACCTTCCCATCAGTTTTCCCTGCTGAAAGGCCATTTCCCAGCAATTTGCTGAATCATCAGCTCCAGTTTACTAGAAAAGCTGTTTGCTTAGCAGAAAGGACCCTGTGGCAATTTAAGTTCATGTCCTGAATGGAGTTTTTATTCCCCCTTGTTTCTCAGTTTCTAAACAGATAATGTTAAGTCTCACATTTAAATTTCGTTAAACTGAGAGGTGGAATGGGTGTAAGTGCTGGTTTATGCACAAGTCTGTATGAGGCAGAACAACCCACTCTATTATGCCAAGTATGTGTGTGACCAAACTGCATCCCATCCAAAGCCATTTCTTAGATGCGGGAAATTCCAGAGACTGACTCACAACAACCCTTCATAAGACAGATTTCTCCCCAAACCATGCCTCATTCAACCCATGTCTACATAAATTCACATCCTATTCCAAGTGCAGTGTCTATTTCCTTATGACACAAAGGAATTTGTTCTCTTTATAGTCAGGCAAATTAATTGTTCCAGAGTGTTTTCTGCCTCTGATATTCCGTTGCAACATCAGGGATAATATAATTAGCGTAGGTAATAGACGGATATGCAAAACAGACAACTCTACAGACTCATTGTGTTGGTGTTCACTAATCAGTTTTGTAGATTATTTGTCTCCAAAGTGTCTCTCTCTCTCAATGAATGTCTCACTGAGGACCACTCTTCCCTACAAAGGTCTGGTTTAGTATATTTATAGTGGCAAAGTTCTAGTAGTGGACATACACTTGTGTAGCCAAAATAGTTCTTTTCCTGGTAGTAAAAGCACTTCCATAATTGACATAAGATCTACTGAAAAATGGGCTCTTTTGTTATAGTGGGTTGCATCTGCACAGGGAGTTCTGACATTCAGACTGTACAAAGTTGAATCATTCTGTTTTGACTATGAATGAATGGGCCACCTCTCAGTGTCAGTGCAGGGGAATCCCACTGGTACTTGTTATGCAGGAAATTTCAACTGTGAAGTTAAAGCATAATTTTAAAAATCTCCTTTATTTGAGCAAAAATGTAGTGACTCCCCCGTCATGATTTTCTCATCCTCTTAGGGTCTGTTTAGTGACCAGTGAAATGAGTTTCATTATCTCAGATTTTTGCTTCTTTTTTGTTTGAATCAGTACACCAGTACATTGGTGGTGGTATCCTTTGGTCCAAGGCCCAACCTACTGATTGCTTCTGGTCTACTCTGTGCTGCCTCTGCAAGTCTCCTCATGAGTACAAAAAGGGAATTCTGTCCTGAATTTGAGGGAATGAAGGAATCATACAGTCTAGTGGATCCCACTCATATGGTTCACTATTTCCATTGGCGCACTTGATTCAATTTTGCCAGAACAACAGAAGATTCTGAGAATTCAGGTCTCAGAATTTTTCCAGCCATACAGAAGTTCAAAGAAATTCTCCATGACTTATGTTTCCCTCTATTAATCCTACCACTGTAGAATTCACAGGTGAATGGTGGCAGAACGGCTGAAGTAGATTCACTTCTAGGTCAAAGTGGAGTTCATGCCTTGACTCAGACTTGAACCAAGCCCCACTCTAGTCGGCAAGTCCTAAGAAGGTTCTTTTGTCTGGTGAGTCAAAAGATGGCCAGCTGGGATATTTCTCTTGCTGACTACAGATGTGGTTGTTCCTTAATCAACATGGAAGAACAAAAGACATGTAAACTTTAAGTCCAGGGCTTTGAGGCAGCCAAGGAAACAGCTCTTACTGACCCGATTGGACTGCCAAGACACTGGAGCTGCTGGGAACAGATCCAAGCTCTGCTGAGTCAGAGCCCAAAACATGCTCCTTCCTTCCACCTATTTTAACACTTGCAAATAGCACAACAGCTGCTGGATGAGGCACCTTGTGCAGAAAACAAGTTAATTATATGTAGCCAATGAAGAGGTGTTACAGATGAACAGTCCTTCATGTTTTATAATGTTCACACCGCAGTTAATGTGGGATGTTATTTCTGTTTTAAAACCTTACTTAGTATTGTAGCTGTGTAACACCAGCACTGTGCTTTCTGCAGGTGTAGCACAAGGACTCCAGGTTATTTATACCTACAGTGCATTGAGGCAGTGGAGTACATTAAATTTCAACTCGGTCGAGATTTATTGTGTTAGAATGAACATTGCCTACAGTACAATAACTCACAGAGATATGAGGAAACATCCTACTGGTACAAGAATTTGCATTTCATAGTTTGGGATTGTAACTGATATGGCAGGTGGCTTAATTTGGAGGCTTAGTTGTGTGACTCTGCTGAAGGTCTTTTTTGCTTAGAATAGATATTGCCTGGATTGTGGAATAGCAGATCCAAGCTGGTGATGTTTGACTCCAAAGAAATGTAAGCAATTTAACTGTTTTCACAGTAAATATTTACTAGAATACAACCCCTGAAGTTTTGTTTTGCTCATGCTTATCTGTATTTGCTTTCTAGTAAATGACTGCGAGGTGAGAATGTGTGAGAATATTAAATAAACAAATTTTAAACAAACATTAGATAATACATGTCCCTTAACACCTTAATTTTGGAATACAAGAAATGGAAGCCTAGAAGGGATATTTGTAGACCCATAGAACGAAAATTCCATGAAAATTCCATGCAATTTGTTACAAAGCATACAAAGCCAGTCTTTGTGTGTCAAATGATGCAGCTTATTGAGATTAAGAAAGCAAAGTAAATATTTCTTCCTCTTCAGGCACAGGTTACATAAAGACAATTTCCCTCTTTGTGTACAGGCATTACTCTCTTCTTGAGTCTTTAAATTAGGAAAAAACAAAGTAAGGAAAGATAGGCCTCTGAGAGACAAGAAAATGTCCATGATGATGTTCTAGATAAAGATTAAATAAGTTTTCTTTTATTTCCAGAAACAAGATTCACCCACCATTTCTGTGACATGATCCTCTCTGTCTGGATCCCCAGCACAAGGAAAAAGTTGTCTTTCATGTTTCTAGTGCTAATATCAGTGGAGCAGCTCCCATGAACTTAAAAGGAATTGGGATTTAGGCTTTCGCAAATGATCAGTATGTGGGTTTAGAAGGAACTATGTTGCATTCTAACTATTTAGACTCATTTGTATTTACATATATTTATGATATGGCATGATCTCATTCAAAGCAGGTCACTGGACATGGCAGGCACTCATCTCACTGCAAGCCCCCCTGTGACTCTCACCTATATAGAAACATTCAGCAAAAAGCACCTGTTTGTTGGAAAGACCTCATCCCCCATCTCCTTGCCAGCCTCTGCTGCTCAGAACAGTGAAATAGAGAGTAACAAACTGTAAGATCGAAAAAAAGAAAAAAATATGTTCCCAGCAGGCAAAATACTGCTGACATTTTTTAATAAGAATGAAACATAGGATGACAGTAGGGCAAAACTGAAATTCATTTTGCATGTCAAAGAATTGGTTGCATTTAATTTGTTTGGGATATTTTACTAGGCTTCTATTTCTTATGGAGTAAGTTCAAGGTTAGGAAAAGTTTTGCTAGGAGTAAGTGCTCAGAAGGCTTTGAGACGAAAGAGGATAAAGCAGAGGAAGGTCTTCCAACTCAGTTTTGATTGATGAAGTCTTTTGTGAAAAATCTCCTTTTTCCTTTTCAGTTTTGCTTTGAATTCATATTTCAGAAACTAAGATGGAGCAGTATGAAAAATGATACTGTGACAGCTATACTTTTTTAGAGAGTCCTAGCTCACCTTTATTCCAGACTTGTTGAATTTGTCTAAATGGTTCCCAAACTCTACAGCTGGACTTAAATGTCTGAAGTCTTGAGCTGAATTTGACTTTGCTTCTTGCTTAATTATTGACTTATAAGCTTTAAACCACCTGATTTTGGTCAAATCTGTAAAAGAGCAGCTCCATTTGGGCTTCTGATATGAAAAATCAGTAACAGGGGAACTTCAAAAGCTTCTGAAAGGCCATGATAAGCCTCTGAATTATGAGAGATTTATAAAGGGATTTCATGTGGGTTCTCACGATATGTCCATGCATTGGGAGGGCAGGAATAAATGAGCCCTGGGGAAGGGGAGGCAGAGCAATCTCCAGGCACTGCATTTGCTTTCCCTGTGTGGTCAGACACTGTGCTGTGTCTTGGCCTTGCTCTCAGCCCCACAGCAGCAAGGGTGTGGGGTGGCTGGGGGGGAACTACCACGGGTGGGTGCATGAGGTGTCACAGTTTTGGCCCTCTGGACCTCCTGGATCTGCACTTTCTCCACTAGATGTCTGTGCATCCTCTCCAGAGCCTCCAGCTGCAGCTGAGAAAGTCTTGAAAAGCAACATTCAGTTTTGAAGGAAAACACTAGTTCAGCAACACTGCTTCCTTTCTTGGGTGCAATTCCATACCAGTATTCAGGAGTGGTGTGTTTAAAAACAGCTCCCCACTTTCCAGAATTATTCCCTTTCATGTTTTTAAAGGAAAAGAAACAAAAGATATTTCCCTCTCCCCTCCAGTCCCCCAAACCATCACAATCACTGGATGGCAATTGCCTTAGTTTTTACTTGGGAAAAAAAAACCCCAAAATAAATAATTTCACTTTTTTTTTTTTTTTTAAAGTGTAAAGAGAATATTTCATAGTGGAAACTTTCAGTCTATATGGTTAATATGACCCAGTATTCTTCCATCCCCACTTTTTTTCAGTTTGTGGAAAATAAAACAAAACAATCAACCTCCTGCTTTTCCAAAGATACACAAGCACCAAAATAAACAAGAACCCAAATCAGAGTAGTTTGACTATTGTGAGGAAACAACCATGTTGAAATGCATGTTTCCTCTCACATAAGATTTATGGGACTATCTGCCATTAAATACAGCCCTATATGGGACAGGCAGGATGGGGCAGCATGAAGTTAACTATGACATAACCCATGGAGGATACTTTGCTTCTCTTTATCTGTTGCCCACTGCTCCTTGGAAAATCAGGGGTTAATCACAGCTCGTAGAAGTGGGAGCATCCTCAGGCTGCTGCAGCTGGCCCTGTACAACATCCTCACAGACTAGAGAAATTCAAATGACAAGTTTAGACTATTTTAGTTTTTGTAACTCATGCTTAGTCAGTGTGCATTCAGCAGAAATTTATGAAGTTTTTATTTTTAAATGACATAGGAGTGCAAAATTTACACTGGTATAACTCCAGAAACATTAATCAAGGAACGAATTCATCTTCTGAGTCTTTTTGTGTGACGAATCTAGGAGGAAAAGAACTGTAGTGAGGTTTGATTATTTGTAAACATCTGTCTGTTCATTTAAATTACATCCACACAGCATATACAGAAATGTTGTGTTTGTTTGTTTGTTTATTTTTTAATTTAAAAAGTCTTACTACATTGTGGTGAATTTTTAAAAAGCAGAAATAACCAGTTTCATGAAAACTGTAACTGTGAAAAATTAATGAATTGCAAAGTGCAATAAATCTTTTCTCTAAATAAGTTCAGCTATCTTGATTTTGTTTTGTCTTTTGCTGGCTGCAATATTAAGTGTAACTACTGAATAACAAAGTTACTTCATAGGCTCATTTATGAATCAGAACAGAATATGACCCATTAGCTAAATGGAAAAGATATTGACATTTCCTTTATGATACAAGGAAAAGAATTTGAAAAATATAGTATATGATAGAGGTAATTTTTATCCAAAGGTCAGAAATGCAGCTACTGAATTCTCAGCTACTGAAAGTTCTGAAATAATAGAACTATAATATTGTCTATTTGAGAATAGACCTTGTGACTAAAGAGAAAGTATTTTGGAAAATTAATTCTCAGAGTGTGAATTATGCTGGAAGAGATTTTCTGGCTTTCCCAAAGAGCTGAGTGATTAATGAAACAAAATTACTCTCTTGTAATCAGTGGGAGTCCTAAGAAGAGATAGCCCAGATTAACTCACAACTAATTTTGAGTGTTGAAAATCTGTGCAGATGCTAGTCTGAGAGTAGGTATTCAGAAGAGAAAATTAATCTCTGCTCAAACCAATGGAAGTTTCATCTTATCAAAGGCAGGAAGGACATTTTAATGTTAAGTGAGTAAAGAAGACACACACCCACCCACAAAATCCAGAGCTGGAATTATTTGCAGAAAATACTAGCAAGTAGTTTTGAATAATGAATGCGTTCAAGAAACTAACAATCCTTAATGGACCTAAGAATTCATCCATGGCATTCATGAGCAAATTGGTGATATCAATATGTGGAGATACTTGATGCTATTTGAATTTATTAGACACAGTGTTCTTCGTATCTTTTCTTTTAGGAAAGATGTTAAAAAAATGTTGATTGAAAATTTTAGTAAAAAAGAAAAAACAAATCCAAATTCCTGTGTAATTCTTACTCACATAGTTTGATTTTATTGGAATTTGATCAAAGTGAATCATAACTAAAGTGATAGAATAAAATCAGTTAAATTATGAAAACTGAGAAGATAATAAGGTGCACCTTGGTTTTCAGTTGTCAGTTGGAAATGACAGTGAAAGATTAATACCATGCTTTGTGCCATTAAGCAGAATGGAACCAGCATGTATCTTTTGATGTTCACACATTATTTTTGTAACATAGCTTTTTTTTTTTTAACTGAATCTTTGGTAATGACCTCTTGCTACATCCTGAAGACACAAATAAATGCTTCCCCGATGCTTTCTGTTCCCCTATCCAAAATTCCAAACTAAGAAATCACCAGTTAGCCCCCATGTAAGTCCAACCTGTGGGATCCACACAGCAGACAGACACAACCTTGCGTGTGGGTGGAAATTCTGTGGCTTCACCTGGGAGATGCAGAGGGCAGCCCTCACATCATGCTGGGATATCACTTGACAAGAGTCAGAACCATTTTCTAATATCAGAACTATTGCAAGCAACCAAATTATTTTATTCTGGGCTTAACAGCAATGGATGGAGGTGAAATACTCATTGGACTGGAAGCTGATGCTTGGCTGGAAACCAGTGCTCTTGGCCCCCTTACACACACATGAGCAAAGAGGAGGTAGAATCAGCAATTACACTTGCAAAAAGATACTCACTGCTGCGAAGAAAGCACAGCTTCACCGAGTGACAGGAAAATCATTAGCTGAACCATTTGAACAGGAAGGAATAAAAAGAAGAATGAGAAGGAAAATTGAGAGCCTTTTTAATTTTAGGAATCGACAAATCAGGAAAAACAATGACTTTGGCTAAAACTTGATTCTAGTTTAATGTGCAAGGGAGGCAGTTAATTTTTTTTCAAGGAAATTTATAGTTAACATTGAAAAAGGGAAACAGATGGCAATCAATAACCCAGGGAAATTGTGATGTGTAGAAAAAAAAATAACAGGAGGTTGCAAACATTAGAGAAAAATCCATGCCTTAAGTCATACAGATTTCTACCTTGTCAGTTATATTAGGAACCCAAATCTCTGCAAAAGAGAATACTTTTATTGGTAGAGAGAGATAATGAAACTCTTTTTGGTACAGAGAAAGACAAATTTTTTTACAGAATACTTTTGTCCGGTAGCTGGAAAAATGCAGGTGATGAACTTATCACACAAAGATGAAGAATTTTCGGTGCATGAATAAAATGAGGATGTTAGGCAATTTCTTGTAGAGAATATTTTCTGTCTGATAACAGTCTAAGAGTAAAAAGAAACCCCAAACCTACAAAAAACCCAGAAAAAAAATGTAGCAGAGGAACATCTGTCTACCTGATCTTATCTTCAGCTGGCTAGGGAAACTGAAGAAGAGAAAGACAGTGCTAATGTTGGACTGATATTAAAAAAAAACAAAAAAACCAAAAACCAACAAAACAAATAATCCCAAATGTGGCAAACTGGTAGCTGAAATGAAGTAGCAGCTAAAGTTATTGGTCTGCTTAGCTAACCTCATATGGCTCCCAGGAACATTGGTGGAAGGGCTATACTAGGTTTTCAGGCAACAAATACTGAAAAGACAGGAATATAATTGCCCACAAATAAAGTAGATTTCTGCTAAATTGTAAGGGCTTAAAGATTGTCTGATAGAAAGTCAGCATGCAGTGAAAGAATTAGAGAATAAAATCTAATATTTTCTTTTTAGGTGGCATAAACATAAATACTTGCAAGAGGGTGAGAAGTCTGACAACAAAGAGGCCCCTTCATCACCACAGACAAAAGTTAAGTAACAACCAATATTGGAAAGTTTGAAGAAAAATTTGGAGAATTCAAAGCATATTTTATTTAGACAAGATGGTTACAGATACTGAAAGCTTTGATGAGTACATCAGCAGCTCCATTTGGAAATCTGGAGTGAACTGTTTTCTAAAAAAGATCAGAAAAGTTTGCATGCTGCATGACTTTGGGCAGGATTCTGCTCACGTGCACTTGTTTGTGAGTAGGTGGAAATCTGGTTGTGCTTTTTATAAACTGTATTCACAAAGACAAAAAAAAAATAGGATATTAAGAACCTCTTTTGCCTGGAGGAGAGAAGCACAACAAGAAGCAAAGGCTAAAGCTGAATTAAGACTCAAAAAAAGCTTTTCAGAATACATGGTAATGGTGATTAACTACTGGAACAAAGTACAAGAAAAAGGATAGAGACAAAGTCTCTTCAGATTTTACAGCAAAGTCTGAAAGCTCTTATAGCAGACAAGCTTTAATCTAAGACAAAGAATCCTTTAGCTGAATACAAGTTACTGGACTCAGGGCTAGACAATTGGGTGGCCTGAAATATTTCAGTAAGAAAACAGATCCCTTTTGACCTTGCTCTTGTGGTTTTGTGAGTTGGATTCTGCATGACTCCTGTTGCAGAGTTTCACCTGGTTATTGCTATACTGAAACCAGTAAGACATTTGATTCCAAATTAATTTTCAGTCAAGGGCTGGTTTTATTTTGAAAAACTTTATAAAATGCAAACTGGTTACAGACTTGCTTTTCCTAGAATCTATCATCTAACTTCTAGCTTCAACTAAGCTGACTGTAAACTTCTTGTCTTTAGCCGTTATGCTGTCCTCTGGCTGGTAAAAAATGTGTTTATTATCCAGAAATACTCCCTGTGCTTCTCTGTAAGTATTTTGTCACTTTTTACACTTCCCTTTTTCACAACTTCAGTGTATATTAATGGGCATCTAAGTTACAAAACAGAGCATCTCAATGGGAGCGGGCATTTCGTCAGAGTGTAGGTAATAGAAATCATTTTAGAGGATGCAGACTAGGATTGAAGACAAGCTGAAGGATGTAGATTGATTCCTGTGTTGAAGGCTTTGCACCATAGGAAAATTTCCTGTTGTTTAGCAAATAGCAAGAACGTGATTTTGAAATGGGTTAATTTCATCCCCACTGAGGGATGCAGGAGGGCTTCCATGTCAATGAAAGGAGCAGCACCAGGGCAGGACACATCACGGCTTTATATTCCAACCTAAAATATTGTCCTCCATTTTCCATTTGCTTGGCGTCTTGTGTTCTCATTTACAGCAAAGCAGAATGCAGTGTAGGTACAAAACAACATTAGGTCAGATTTTTCCACTCTTTTATATTAGCTGTAGCATCTGGCAGCCTATTTCTATTAGCTTTACATAGCACAAATTAGTGCATTTATGCCATAGAAACTGCAGAGGTGCTTCCACTATGCTTTTATTTCTTAAAAAAAAAAATCTTAGTTTTCTGCCTCATATTATCCAGGTATTCTGAATTTCCCCCTTCTTATGTTTTGCTATAGAAAATACACAGCTTAGTGATTTCTATTATCTCTTGATTTAAAACAAAATTATTGACTTCGCATCCCACACTCAATACTGTGACTATTCAGAGAGAGCCCATCTTCATCTCTCATGACTTCACATCACCTCTACTGCCCTTAGTGGATCTAGAATTATCAAGAGCTAGGAACTAAGTTCCTTGTGGCCTCAGATATTTGGTCCATTTACAGTAGTAATGTTTCTACATTTGAGGAACTTAGTACATATTTAAAAGATAATGAGGCAAAACAACTGTGTGCAACGTGTTATCATGAAGTAACTCCCTCACTCTCATGGCCCACCCATCAGCTTGCTATAAGCTTGATCAGTTCCTTAAGAATGATGAATAGTGTTAAAATTTGCCATATTCCTTTCTGCAAGATTCTTTGAAAAGCCTGTTAAAAGTCTATAAAACAAGCAAAATAAGTTCAGTTACGCTCTGCACTTTTCGAGCACTGCTGCTAGCACAAAAAATTGATTGATTGTGCTTTGTGCTGGTCTAAATCTAGCCTGTTCACCTGCAAAACACTGCTCTCTTGTACTTTTTTGTTATCCTCAGCAACATTCACACAAAAACCACTGAATGTTTTTCCTGGTACAGGGATTTCTCTGTAAGCCTAGTACTTGCTTGCCTCTTTTCTCCTCTGAGTGCTAATCTCATTAAAAGATTCCCTCCTTGCCTTCGTGGCATGTCCCCCAGCTGCTGACCAGAGTCCTGCTGCTCCTCTGTTTCTTCCCTGCAGAAAGCTGAAACATGTCACGTCCTCCTTTGCACAGGGCTGTTCGTGTAGGGACAGGGGGGTTTGATGGCTCCCTCTGTTTACTGGGAACTCTTGCTGGCTGTATCAATGCACAGCACTCAGGGCAGTGATGTTGGGAAATGCAAGTGAATAGCTTGGAGCAGAGGTACAGTATAAGCTTGGTAAAGTGGTAAAGCTTGCTGTGGTGGTTGGTAGAAAAATGAAGTAGCTGTGATAATTTTTTTTCTTTTTTTGGCAGGAAGGAATGTAAGGAATGCATTTGTCCCAGCTATAATTGCTACAAGAAGTAAGGCTTATAATCATGTTGAAAATGTTGAGGACAAACTATTTTCAGTAAAACATGTAACACAGAATCATTAAACCCAAAAGTGGTTTGGGCTAATGTGAAGTTAATGGGAAAACAATGGTGAATCCTGCCACAGATGTGTAGACTTTAT
This sequence comes from Myiotriccus ornatus, assembly GCA_036023395.1. Taxonomy (NCBI): domain Eukaryota; kingdom Metazoa; phylum Chordata; class Aves; order Passeriformes; family Tyrannidae; genus Myiotriccus; species Myiotriccus ornatus. Next base: position 25,692,763 of record JAYRBT010000178.1, on the reverse strand, counting down.
GGAGATGAAACCTTTGCATCACTGCTGAAAGATCAGTGAATATTCAAGATACCTGGAGGAGAAGTGAAAAAGAGGTTATGGTACAGCTGAGGTGCTGGCATGGGCCAAAATGAGGAAGCCAAGGTGAAGGAATACAGTCTAACTTCTGGAGAATGAGAGAAATGGGAGCTGGTGTATAAGGAAAGAAGGAATCCAATAGTTAATTAATAGGCAATCGAACAAACTAAAGAGAGAAGAGAGGATTAAATAAGGGTAAGACATTTGAGGCAGTAGAAGAACACAAAAATAAATTTAAATTAGTCCATGAGAGCTAGTGGGGGTGTTCAAATTTAAGATGTTGATGGTGAAAAAGTGCAGCAATCATCTGAGTCTCAGTAAGTAAAGCTACTGGTTTGTTGACAGGAAGGTTATTCTGAAGAGCTTTTGAGGCCTGAGCACTCCTGGGGAAGAAGAGGAAAAACAGTGTCCCAGGTGCAGGAAAATTAAATTCAAAATTTAAAAGATAATAAACAGCCTTTGGAAAAGAGAAATTGTGGTAGAGATTACAAAGAGCCACAGAGCTTCTGCAAGCAGACAGGGAGCATATGGTGAAGGCATAAACAAGCTACTGAGCAAGATTAACCAACATGAGGAAGTATTGCTTCCAAGTGACATGCCATGTTCCTTGGAGTAGAAAACCCCTGGAGGTGTTTTAAATGTCTGGGAAAATGTCTTGCATATGCCTGGCTGTGCAAATAGTCATTCAGCAGAATCATAGAGTTATAGAATAGGTTGGGTCAGAAGGGGGCTTTCTACTACATCTACTACAATCCCCTGCAATGTGCAGGGTCACCTTCAACTACATCAGGTTGCTCAGAGATCCATCCATCCTGAGTGTTTCCAGGGATGGGGAAAATACCCAGTGCTTTCCCAAAGAAGTGTTCCCAGTGTAGGGTGACAGGCAGTTTTGCGGTGCCCTGCTCTCTGTTGTGGTTACGTACCGCTGCATGCAGCTCCAATACAGCTGCTGGTTGATGATTTGTTGTCTTCACCCTGGTTACCACCACCAAACCCATTTCTCTTGGTGCTCCTGCTGCTTCAGGCAGCTCATTATGGTTGGTTTTTTCATAGCCTCATCCCAAGTGGTCAGAAAGCTGCTGGTGGTTGTTGAGGGATGAGCGTCTTTGTTGAGGGAAAACCTCAGGACTCCAGGACAGAAGAACATCTACTGTGGAAGAGGTGACTTTGCTTTAGGGACAGGATTGAGAGTTGGTCTCAGGCAGAGAGTTTAGCTGGTCCTTAACAGGGATCCAGCCAGCCTGTGTAGGTTCTCTTAAAGACTCTGAATAAGAGCAACACAAACGGCCAACAATTAAAATGCCAAACAAATGCTGCTGACAGCAATTACTGTCACTTCCAGTCCTCACAAAATGCCTGTGCACACCTGTAACAGTGCCCTGCTTTCAAACAGCCCATAGAGAGTTAGTCTTTCCAGCAAGGGAGTGTTACAGCACAGTTTCATTTGCCTTCCACAGCCTGAGTGGGGTCGAAGGGTGTTGAAATGCTTCCCAAGGGGCTCATCAGCTTTCTGAAGACAGGAGGTAAAATGCTGTGACTTCAGCATGTGTTTTAATAATCAGTGGAAGACCATTATGCCAGGTGTGATGAAATGGGCACCTTATCAGCTACTTGAACATATTTGGTTGTCTGTTAGAGCAGTAAAATTTCAACAGCAGAGTTCAGTGAACCTTCCCTTTTTCTTCATCTGTCTCTGGTCGCTTGCGCAAAAATGCAAACCCCATAAAATCATAAATTATTTTGGTTGTACAAATCTGATTGTATTTCTCTGCTCTCATGTCCATTAGTTTTCCCATGAATTCAAAATTTTTCAAGAAGTTACATACAGCAGTCACTAGGGACATTTTTACACAGTTAGTTAAGCAGAGGCTTGAGTTCTGTCAAGATCAATTTATACATTAAATGTCTGGCAAAATTTTTGCTCCAAGTGGGAAATGCTATTGAAGTCCAAGGTTTAAGGTCAAAAGTACTCCTGCTTATACCTGATCTCACTCCTCAGTTTTTTTGTCCAGTTGAGAAACAGGGGATGAGAGGAGCCGTGTGAGTTCTTCAGGGCTCCCATTTCTTTCACAATAACACCTGCAAGGTAGCTCCTTGGTGGACAGTGCCTCTGGGGGCTTTGCAAGGTGGTTTGTTCCCAGAATTCCCAGGTCACTTTCCTGAGACTAGTTTATTGCAATAGCCTTATCCCAGATACTCAATGAGACTCAGCTATTTTTTTACTAAACAGTCCTTTCGTCAGGAAGTTTCTGTCTGCATCTGAAGTTGAGCTTAACAGGCACCTTATAAGGAAATTATGACAAGTATACTGATTATAGAAAGATAATAAATATAGAATTATGATATAATTTATAGTATAGATATGTAATAAAAAATAACAAGAATAAATAGTGGTAACATTCCCTGTTGCTCCTCAGACACTCCATTCAACACTGAGATGCATTCTGCTCCCAAAAAACACAGGTAGCTCTTCATCTCTCGACAATGGGTACTTACTGACAGGTAAAAGAGGATTTTGGTTTTATCTAGATAGTGTGAGGTATACACCACAGAAAAGAAATTAGAGATTGATATCTGCACAAAAGCATTGTAAAGAGAAGAAAAGCAGGGCAATTATCCAGGATAAATATGTCAGACACCCGTGCCAAAGCAGGGGGATGTAAGCACACCATAAAAGTTGCGTCTGACCAAAACTTCAAACACTCAGTTCTGGTGCTAAAATTACCTTGAATAAGAATCAAAGAGATAAAGGAATGGATCATTAGTGTTTGTGATGAGAGACTGGTGTTGCAGAAAGCCTCCATCTCGATCAAAATGACATCATGATTTGTCCTCTCTTTCTGATGGTGTGCTCAGTAAATTTTTACTAAATACAAGAAAACAAACACTTCAATCTGTCCCAGGCCATGGACTCATCCCCATGACTGTAAAAATGACAGAATTATTTCCACTGCAACTTTTTTTCTGGGGATAGGTTGGGTTTGGGCAGTTTCTTCACATACTTTTGTAGGTAAGAAGTTCTAAACAGGGAAGGATTGCTTTGGTTTCATCAGGGACTTGGACATGAAATTAATGCCTAATCACGCTTAGCAATTTGATACTCCTCAGTAATCAGTCTCATGCTAAATGACGGAGACCTGATCCATCAGTCATTTTAGATTACTTTACATTCACATTTAAAGATGAAATTTTAAATAGTTATCTCTTAATAAAAGAGACTTCTCAGCACTACAAGAATATATCTATCAAATAAAATGCTAGAAAATTGTCACTTACATATTTTTTTTTTTCCCATACATAGCCAACATCAAATTCTGGGCATGTTCATATCTTACATCTCTGTCTTTTTCTAAGCTGGAATGATCAGACAGACCATGTTGCAAAGTTGGAAGTTTGATCTGAAATCTTTGGAGGAATATTAGAGCTGATATTCTGCTTCCAGCCTTAACCAACAGCCTCAAAGATTCAACAGATAGTAGGAAACTAGGGTGTGTATCTGCATCTTTCAGGAGTTTGTCCCAGTTCTAGCCTCTTTCTGCCGTGAACATCCTTAAAAGATACATCAAACAGCACAACATGAGTTCAAACAACTTTGCTGGTAACCACAATGAATCTGAAATGTAGTGATGAAAGGTTTATTAATGTCGTGCAAGGTAGAGTGTCCTCCTGTTAGCAGAGACCTTTTGAATCACTGAGTGAATAGGTCCTCAAAGAGAAATCAGCATGGTAATTGGAATAGCATTATTAACCTAATTGCAGTGGAGATTAAGTCATCACCTGAGTAGGGTCTTGGACAATGACAATGACACAAATAAAGCAATAGTAATCGAAGCCACACCTCTCTTTCTGCTGTTGTGGGGAATTGGAATGTGTGGCTCAGGCTGAGACAGACATTGGTACCTCCCTGGAATTTTCAGCTCCAGTGACTCCAGTGGACTCCAGCCAAGAAGTGTGGACAAAACAATTTTCCCTGGGGAGAGACAAACCTTGTTCTTGTGGAGATGCTAGTACAAGAACAGTGAAAATTATGGTTCATAATATGTATTGTGATACTTTTCTAGTGTGCAGAACCACACAGCTGAACCTAGAGAGTTTTCTAAGCCTTGATCATATTGTCCTTTCTGACACTGGGAGATATTTTAGGGGATAGGGGGTGGGGATACTCACTAAAAATAACAAAAGCCACGTACAGAACAGTCCAATGCTTCTGAGCCCCTTGGGAATATTATCCTAGGGTTTTGACCCATCACCACAGAATTTCTACAGCTCCAATCATTTAACGGCTGATTTTTGCATCTCTCCAATACATGGACTACATTTCACTTACCAGGCTGAAATTAATTTCTACTCTTATTTCTAAGTCTGAAATAGAAGTTAGTGATATTGCTTAGGTTTAGTAGTGTGAAATACTTTGAAGTGCCTAACAATACTTTCTTCTGGCTAGAAGTGTGCTGACCTTGCACCTCAGTTTTTGAGGTCTTTTTTTCTAAGGCCTTTGAAAGATGTAATTTTGTCCAACACATTTTGTTTAGAGTAACTAACTCATGTACTGTAACTGTACCATCATTCCCAGGCATTGTTTGCTTTCTGCCTTTTATTCTGTAGGCATGACTCATGCCCATGGCCCAGCATCTGACCTTTGTCTGCCTGATACTGCCTCCACTCTGATTTATTGTTACATTTTCAAGAACATCTCTTCTCACTATGTCCCAAGTTTTCGCTTCCTCCTGAGTTGTTCTGGTTTTCTCCTCCCATTTTTGAGGGTCATTGTGGTCACCCACTGATATTGTTGAGGAGCTGGTGGCAAAGCCATTTTGTTGGACTGCATATTTTTTCTCCAAACTCTTGTCTGTCGTAAGGACCAAAATACTTTATACTAGGCCATTGATGGATTGATTTTACTACCTTTGTAGTAAACTGACCTTACATGTGCTTTGTCTTCACTACACTCAGCTCTGATAGGCCACTATTCAGACACTTCTGCCTGCTAATATTAGTCACTGAAAATGCTTCATTGGTTTGTAAAGCACGGGTTTTTGGTTCTGAATGTAAGCTTCAACTGATAAAGTCTCTGGAATAGAGTGCTATTAGGCTAAAAATGAAAGCTCATCACATGCTGACATTCATCCCCCTCTGCAAGTCAGATTTGCATTGGTAACACAGCAGGTGTTCTCGTTTTGGATTCAAAGAAATCTAAGAAACACAAAAGTAAAAATTAAAAACTCATGTATAAGAAATTAACAACAACAACAAGAAGAAAAAGAAGCGGCAGTCAGGCATAAATTTTTCAGGGTGCTGTTTGGTTAACCCCGGTTTTAAAGAAATCATCAGTTATTACTTCTTTGAAATAGAAAAATTTTCTGTGATGAATATTTACCAAAGGAAGTTGCAGACACTCACCATCCAGTCTCCCACTCTGTTGCTCAAATAAATTCTGTTTAGGGCGAAAGAAATATGCAATAGATTGCTTCTTACATGGGGCAGTAATAAATAAATAAATTCATCCTTCATCTCTGCTGGCAAGGAGAGTTGAGAGGCTTAAAATCCGCTACCCAGAGACTATGGCTAGTGATGGTCCCCACAAATGTGCATCAACCTTAGTCTAGAAAGGCTATTATTAGGCTGTTGCCAACAAGGCTGATACAAATCCTGATATAAAGAATTTGCAAGGTCCCTGTTTAATTCCTGTGTAATACCTTGTCCTTGCATTTTTCCAGTTTTGCACCTGGTATCTTCTAGCACATCCAGCTGGCAATCCAGATACCCACAAGTATAGCTGTGCCAGTCCATGGATAAAACAAGGAATGCATGACACACAAGGCTGGAGAGGGGCTGTGCAGAAACATATAACATGATGACATATGGGCGTACCTGCACCTGTTGACCCTAATGAGGAAGAATGGGCCTAACAACTCTGTCCATATGGAAAAACACTCATTAAGTTCCACAGTCCTATCTGGGAACTTTGCTTATTTGCTCAGACTGCCCCCACATGGGGTATTAAGATTACCAGCAGCTCTCCCTAACCAGTAGGAACTTACATACAGCTAAAGTTGCTGTAAATCTCACACAGTGATGCTTGCTTTGTTCCCCTTTTCACTTCATTTGCATAAGCCAGTTTAATTGCCTGCTGTGACATGTCTGAATCTTGGATGGTGAAATTCTCTGGCACGGCTGCATTATTTGCTTCTTCAGTGAGGTTTTCCAAGAGCCCTAGGAATTTTGACTTAACATGGCTGCCTTTCAAGTTAGTTAAACATTTATCTATCCACTTGCCGATGGCTGTTTTTATCAATAAAAATTATATATTTAGAAAATTCTGCATTTCACAGCATTTAAACAAAATCATATCTGAATGTAATAATATTGAAACCAAAGAGAAGTTGGTGAAAAAAATTATCTGGGCTGTGATGACTGATGCAATAGACAGGAAGACCCTGTTTAGAGAATCTGAATCATGCTCACAACACAACACAACTAAAAATGTTGTTACAATATAAAGATTTCATTCCATACACAAAGCAAAACTATTGGAAACCATCAGTGGTTGTTTTATCTAACTTTTAAACTCCACATCTTGAAAAACTATTCATTTCCACTGTTGAAGACATATCCTCACTCCTTGTAGTCCCTGACATTTCCTCCTCATTTTTGTCCTTCTGGGCGTGTATGAAAGATCCACTGATAGCAATTTAATTACGGAGAAAAGTTATTTTCATTCATCTACTCTTCATGTAGATCAATGGTCTCCTCCACACTGTTCTCCAGACTCTGTTCCATTGTGAAACTGCGTGAGCTCAGTCAGAAACAGGACTGATGACAGGGAGAACATTTAGCCCATTGTATCACATCTCATGGAGCAGGGATTAACTAGCTGAACATTCAGATGTCTCCCAGTGGCATTCAGATGGTATCGAAGATGTGGTGATTTATACAGCTGGTGAAACTCCTCATGTCTCAGTCGATGTCTTTAAGTGAGAGAATACATCATTCAGAAGAAGCATGAAAAACTGAGTCCTGAATTCTTGCAGACATTAAAGATTCCAAAATATCTACATGCAGAAGTTAGCGTTGTAGAATAATTCTTTCTCTGACTATGAGTAAGATTCAGGATATGATGTGACATTTTCTCAGATTCTTCCTCGAGGGGTAATTGTTTACAACAAAATTCTTCTTCCTGTCCTTAAATGTTACTGCATCTGCTCAGAAGAATTAAAACAGCCATTACGTCCCTGCCCCTAGATATAGATGCATTTTATTAGTGGAAGAATAATGCTGCATATGGCCATTATTTTATAGGTTTTTTGATAAGAAGATTGATCGGTATTAATTATACAGGTGGCAAAATGAAGATATATAATGTTGCAAGAGTCTTGGGGAAAATATCAAGTCCAATGTTTCTCTAAGTGAGAACCAACGAAGTGATGGATGTGATTTATATCACAATTGGAATAAATCATAGTGACTGTTTCAAAGATGTTGAAAACAAAGGTGTCTGTCATCATCCAACTTTCATTCTTAACTTATGTGAAAAGGAAAAAGCCTCAAATGCCCAAAATTAGAATCTTAATATTTATTGAGTCTATGGAAAGATATCAATAAATAGTAATTAAACTGTCTGGAAACCATGAGAACATACGTCTGCAGCCAAAAATAGCTATTGGAGGATGAGAAAATTCTTCCTAAGTTTGCTCAGTGGTACTATTAGCTAATTACAGGTAAGTAGTGTCAGATTGCTCCGGAAAACTGTGTTATGCTTGCAGAGCTTTTCTTAAGCAAGGCATCTTGGTTTGAGAAAGATTAACTTGCTGGTGTAATACAGTTAACGGAACTGATTGCACTGACCTGCCCATTATAAGGGTAGTTTTCACCTTACAGGAGATTGGAGCAAAGTCTTAAATGGGTCCAGGTAGCAGAAAACAAGTAAAGTGCAGGGAGATATTTTTTCTTTCTCTAACCTATGACATGAGTCTTGTCTTGCAAGGATCGGGAGTGCTTTAATGAAAGGTACTTCATTTGTGCTAGTTTCTAGCTAAAAAATCTTCCAAGAAAAAGCAGCTGGGAAAAATATCTACAAATGAAGGATACATAAAATTCCCTCCTGGGACAATTATCTGGCTCTCTGGGCAATATAACCAGAGGTGAATTTGTTTAGAGAAGTCCTGCAACATGGTAATCCCGAAGTAAAACACTCCAAAAATTGTGGGCTATTATTGCAGCTGGTGAAATGATGGGTGCAGAACAGAAACGGAGATATCCCTTTCATTATTTTTGATAAAAATGGCACACTAAGCTGCTTCCAGAACCCGTATTGCTTTTTCTTTTTCAGAAAATAACATAATGCCTATTATTCAGATTTCCTGTCTCATCCTGAGCGGTGATTTGTTCTTGAACCCTTCGGAATAATAATAGAAAATAGACAAAGTGGGATCCCATAATAGCACTAACTAGCAATAACCTCTATAACCAGCCACCACAGGCACTGAAACCTTTCTAATTGCTAACTAGAAAAAGTAGCTTTGCCCTTTTGAATCAATAAGATACTTGTGCAGGGTGTCTGCAGTAGCTTACTTCAGGTACTCTGGGAGAGAAGGATGAGAGAAGAATGAAAATTGAAAGTAGATGTAAAATTTGTTGACTGGTTTTGAAATATAGCTGCCTGACCATCTTCTTTTATTTAGACAAAACAGCTTGTAAGCAGAATTCCCATCACTGAGACGTTATTGTTGCCAACTAAAGCTCTGCTCACTGCAGATGCACCTTCTGCACATTGCATTTCAAACCCTTTCAGGGAAGGCTGAAGCATATGTGTTCTCTTGTCTGTTTGAGAGATTTTCTGAAAGATTTTCTGCCAAAAAAAGCATCCAAATAGCCCACCAAGGAGAAAAGCCCCAGCCTCAAAATACCCCATGCATTCCACTATTTAACTTGGAGCTGTATAGGAACACACAGCCTGTCGGAGGACACAGAGATCTGATGGAAGACCATGGGGAGCACATTTTAAAAGGGTCCATTAAACATAACATGCAACATTAATTTTTTACCTGCAGAAGGTGTGAGCTGAAGGTATTTGGAAGAAGTTGGAGGAAGAAATGTGAATGGTTCAAAAAAAAGCTGGTTTTATGTTAGTGGACATCTGTGCAATTTTACCTGGATATCCTTACTGACTGTGGGGAATTTTAAAATCTTAACTTTGAAGGTAATCTTGAGAGAGGCACAACAGACCAAATTCCAAATAAATTATGCAAGATTTGATTGTCTAAAACATTACTGGCATAAGTTTCAGTTGCAAACATATTCATGTATTAATTCCTTTAATTAAATGTTTTGAATGATTTCTATATTGTAGTATTATTATACTCACAGTAAATATTTATATTTTTGGAAGTCTTTAATGATGATAGGAGGACTAATGAAGTTTCCAATGTTGTTAGGCTGAAGTACTTAAAAAAATATATGGATAGAACAGGAAGTTAGGACTCAATTCAGTGTCCAGACAGTGAAAAAACACAGACCTGTTAAATAATCTTTCCTATTTAGTCTTTTCTGATCAACAGTTATACAGAAACATTTAAAGTTGGATTTTCTAGAGCATAGAAACCCAAAGTTTCAATATTTTTTAATCTACTGTAATTTTCTAGTTAAAAATAAATTCAAATAACTCTTACACACAGATTAAGTTATGACAAAAGGAATTTCTGCACCAGATATGAATCTTCACACTTAGATCAAAAATAGAAAGGATCTTCCAAAACAGGTTTTTTTCACCATTTTCTTAGCGAGCTCCTGAAGTAATATTACATTAATTCAAGATTTGATATACAGTCTAAAGAATGAAGAGACTTGATGGCAATTATTTAACTTTGATCAATTAAGGTTTCCCAATGCAATGGCACTGGTCCTCGATGAGTCTAACACTGGGCAAGGACATCTGAGAAATTCAGGTTCTCTTTGGATCCAAGCCAGTATCCTGCTGTGTATCAGTTTCTCTCTCCTGTCTTGTTTATATAAATGCCAGTATTTGCCTGTATAAATTTACACACATTCAAGAAAGGAAATTGTATCATTTCCTTGTATAATATCTGTTACCCCAAACAGTTCACATTCATTGGGATCTTCAGCTGATATTATCCCGATTTTAGGAACTGGTATCAGAGTTCTGTATTCTTGAAGCTGTTGCTCTTGGAAAGGAGATGAAGCCTGCTTTCCCAGTTTAATGGATTGAACTGTCTCTCAACCTCTTATATGATGCATCATTGCTAGCACTGTCTCTAAAACTCTAATAAAATGAAGACTCAATAGTATTGGCATGATAAAGTGAAAACTATTAATAAAGAAAAGCAAGTCCATCATACTCATTAAATTTAGGTGTAAGGAAAAGAATATAGTGTGTGTGTGTGTGTGATGTGGCTGGGGATTTATATTACAAGGCCAATCAATTTCCTTGTGGAGTTTTTGTTGTTGCTGTTGTTAGGGAGTAATTAATATAAATAATGCTGACTGTATTTAAATATTGAGGATACTAGGGAAAAAAGTGTATAAGATGGCAAGCAGATGGATCATTTAATTTATTCCCCAATTACAGCTGACATGTTGGGTATAGAAATGTCTGCGTCATCTATTATTCTTTATGGTCCATTTTACAGCTATGTTTATTGTTATAATAAATAAATACATTATCTCATTAGGCTGATATTGTAAAAAGCTTGTAATATAACAAACATCCTCCTCTTTCAGCACTTCCCCCCTGTATCAGGGTATTACAGTTAGAGAGGAAGGATGTATTTATACCTTATTAAGAGTAAGGTAGATCTCACACAGCTTGTAAAAGTACAGAGACATGCAGTGAAAACAGCTCTCTCAAGTCAAGATAAATAAATCTGATTCTTTTTAGTAGAGGTAATGGGGAGAGTCCTGCTGTATCTTTTCCCGGTTTGACAGAGCAGAAAATATACCACTCACCCTCGCTCTCCAGGCAGTAAATATACATTGCAGATAAATGTCAGATTGGCAATAAAGTTCATTGTATTTAAGTTTCAGACTGTCCCATAAAATGGCAATTTGATGGGGAAAAACAACTGACTCTTACAGTATTTAAAATTCAACAGCACTCTTTCTGAGGCTGAGAATGGGAAGGACTCGTGCCATTCAGTTGGATCCAGTGGGAGGGTGGGCACAGTCCCCTGTCTGGGGCAGCTGACCTTGTGGTGACACAACAGCAGAGATCTGCTCTCTTGCTCCTCTCTGTGCCAGAGATTCAGAAATTTGGTAGTTCCTTTGGAGGAGGGGAGGGCAGTAGAAGCAAATGGTTGCTGTTACTGTGTCCCTACCTACCTACAGAAGGAGCAAGTCTGACTCTCCAAGCCTCCCCAGCCAAGTAATATGTACCTGTCTCAATGCAAACCATTCCCAAATCTGCCATCCTGTGGCAGAAATTGTTTTCAGGGGCTAGGGTTCAGTTTTGTGCTTTCTGCTGAGAGGGTCT
>JAYRBT010000178.1:25663043-25673403 GCA_036023395.1 Myiotriccus ornatus | reverse complement strand
GAAGAGAAGAGAAGAGAAGAGAAGAGAAGAGAAGAGAAGAGAAGAGAAGAGAAGAGAAGAGAAGAGAAGAGAAGAGTCTCGAAATACCTTGTATGTGAGTATGGTAGCAGGAATGTGGACTTAAAGTGATGATATGATCATCTGATCATATAACACTTCTTCACAGGCAAAGCAGACCTCACCCTGCTGCTGGGGAGAATTATTGAGTGTCTTGGCAACCCCTTGCTCTCATTGGTCTGATTTTCACTGTGGTGCCTGCCTCAGCAGCCACCTTTGCTATGCTAATAGCAGCAGGGACCCGTGACACACATGATTAGAAGGAGCATTTTGGTGTGTGCAACTCTGCCAACTGCTTTCTCAGCCTGAGCTCAAAGCTTTGCATGCCAAGCTGGAGCTACTGCTGTCTGAATATGTAAAAGTTTAGCTTCAAGCCACTGTAAGGTTTATAATTGCTTGTTGCATTAAGTCAGATGCTACCATGGAGCACGCTGTGTGTTACTCTGATTTTATTTAAATAAAAAAGATGAAATGACAAATTAAAGAAAAGTAAAGGGGATTATCATGACTCCAGGTTAAATGTAAACAGCAGGATTCAGAGAGCTCCTGAAGAACAAAACTCCTCTTTCAATAAAATCTCTCTATTTATAAAACATATAAAAAGAAAAGGAGAAAATATCTATATACGATATCAGGAAAATTACCTTTAAATGGTATGTTTCTCAAGAGTTTCTATGAGGTACTAGTAGCTCCCCCAGAAAGAAAGTAATTGTTTTTATGTTAATGGTAACTGAAATAAAGACAGAGGGAGGGAAAATGGAAAATGATCCGCCATATAACCTGGGCTGGTTTGGAATAAGTATCTATTCTTTATTGAAAGTTTTCTGCTGGCTAGCAGCAACTCTTTAAAGGAAATATTTGTTCTTCTTTGTTATTTGATGATAATCATTGCCAAATGCAGGAGTGCTGTAGAGGTGAAAGATTTGGTTTATTTCATTTTCATCTCTTGATTTTGTTGCTTTCTTCTCTCTCCAGGAACCTAAATAATAATAATAACAAACTCAGGAAAAACTCTCAGGTAATACAAATTAAATGCAGGACATGTATTTTTATAAACGAGAGCTCAAATGCCACACTGGTAAAATTAGAAAGATATGTGTGAGTCCTGAGTTCCCCTGAGCTGGAGGAGAAGGATTTTTGAGTACTGCCTAGAGAAAGAATTGCATGGAAACCTCTGTTTTCATTAAATACACAAGCCAAAAGAACTCCCAAAACATTTCTCAAAGCATGATTACAAATCTGTAACTTTGACCCTTATTTTAGTTTTAATACTATTAGGACAAGAAAAAATGAAATGTGTTTCAGCTCAAAACCTCTGGCTTGGCCATGGCAGGGTGCAATCTGTAGGCAAATGTCTGGTGAAATTGTTTGTTTGGAGCCAGCACCACCCCCTGCAGCACCAGAACAAGAGAGCAAGAGAAATGGAAAGGGAATAAAAATATTCCTAAAGATGCATAACAATGGGGGAGGGGGGGCATGCTCAATTTTTAAATTTGTGCCCAATGAAGCACTTTCACCAAAGGGAGCCAAATCAAAAGGCTGATGTGGACTTCTTTCCCTGTTATAATAATGCCATGTTGCATGCAAGGTCATTTGTGGCCTGAGTTCATATCTAAAATATTTTACACACAGTAATGACATTTTTTGTAATGTAAAGGAAGATCACAGTGCTCACTGGGCTGGAATTTGCAGTCTCTTCTAATATCCTCCGTGTTTTCTGTGATGTACCAGCTCTGAGTGCAGGTAAATAGACAGCTGCCTTGTGCAGCAGACTGTTGTGGGCAGTAAATGAGCCAGGCTCATATGTTGGAAAAGGGTATAAAGTAAGAGTATTGATCAAATGTGTTTGTGGTTGAGGGGGGAAAATGGTGCATTTTGTTTGGTCCTATGCTCGAAACCTTGGGGATCTTGGCAAAGAGTGTCCTCGGAAAAGAGCGATGTTGGGAGACTGAGGTTTACAAGTGAAGGCTGTCTTCACTGGTGTTTTTAACTATTACACTGACCAAAAATTCACTGCAGCATTTCTCACTATAAGTTAATGAAGCATTTCTATGGATTCTCTCAGATTCATCATAGGATAGTTGCCGGGAGTGGTTACAGCTGCAGATTTAATCGTCTGCTTCTGTATCGTAATGCAAATGCTGGCAGCCTGTGGAGCAGGTGAGCTCATCATTTATCTGCAGGAAAGTTCACTTGCAGTCAGTGTGCTTATAAATCTTCACCTCCTGAACAGCTTTACAAGTGTTTCTGAAATATTCAAAACATTTTTTATCCGGTATGCTCTTCTGCTGTATTATTTAGATACCAGATTCAAACCAGTGGACCTGTCCCAGGTGACTATTTGTATTTTGCTTTCTACGCCTGATGTGAAACATCCAGAGAGTTCATTAGAGGAAAATGCTAGATAATTTTCTTAAGATAGATATTCCAGGGTCAGTCTGGTAATATTTTCTCTCTATATGGTCTGAGTATTTGGAATATGGGATTGACTTGGCAAGGTAAACAGCATTTTGAACACTTTCCTGAACCATCTGAATTTTTAAGGCTCCTCTTTTAACTAGATGAAATTAGGTTCTTAAATTCTCTCTGAAAATTCGGAAGCCACTGGATTTGAGAAACATAGGAGCATATAACAGCATCATGCAGCACTATCACCCAGTCCTGGTGAAGAGCTTATCTCTCTCATCCCCATTTCTGTAAGAAGAGCTCTAAATGAACAGTGTTTCTCTGAAAAGGGATGAAAAATATGCAGAGAAAGGAAGGTTCTTTTCTGAAGCCTGCTGTAAATAGGAAGGACACTTCTGTAAGTCTTCAGAAAGGAATGGGTTATGTTGAATAACTCAGAGTCAACAACTCTGTTGCTCACTTTGCAGTTCCTACACCTAGCTCTGAAGATGTAAATTCTTTGTGTCTGTCATCAGCAGCTTTTGTTTGAACCCAGAAGAAATATTGTAAAGTTTTCAAAACAAGTTTTGTATTTTATCTTGATAAAAGACATTCTCCCATCCTCACAAGTTCAGAAATAGCCTCACTTTTCCTGCTCAAAGCCATATGTTGCTGACAGCCCTATCTGATTATGTGATTCTCTTTCTAGATCCTTTTCTTTTTTGGAAATAAAAAGAGATTTCCTTGACTGAAGTAAAAAATAGGTTATTTCCCCCATTAACAAAGAGAATACTTTGTCTGTAAAGCTAAAATAAACAGAAACTAATGTCAGATCTACACTCAGCATGCATTTCTACTCTCAACACTAAGATGGCTTTGCATTGAATTTTGATGAAGTTGGCAGTGGAATAATTTCAACATTTGTAATTTTTCCAGTGCTTTTCAATGTGTTAGCAGTAATACTTCTTAGACTGCAGTAATACTTCTTAGACTGTACTTCCTGGGAGTGATGATTCCCTGTAAATGAGCTCATTGCAGTATCTGTCCTGTCCTTTTAGCAAAGAGGAGATAAAATCCTTATATCTGGTTATGAATCAAAGTCCTTACATAGACTGTGCTGGCTGCATATACATTTATGACAGGTTTACTTCCCCTCTGTCTGCCTACCACCTGCAGATGTGGGTTGTGCAGGCCTGTTCAGAATGGCAGTAAATGTCTTCTCTCGTTTTTCTCTATTTCCCTGATCTTGGGACTAAAGAGGAAATAAAAAAATGGTGAAACCTTCTGCTAGTATTTCTTAATTAGGTGGAATCAAAAACTGTCTGAAGTTGTTGCAGTGAAACCTGGATTCTTCAATTTTCTAGATCACCAGAACCTTTCCATGTCAAATTTTCAGGCTGATTGTTATTAGATTTCAACCATTCAGGAAAGTTCATCTAATGGGGCACCTGGAGAGCTAAAGGTGTGGTTTCTTTCTGCACTGAAGGAAAGCAGAAACATTTCATATTTTTTGTGAAGTGGAAACACTCTTCCAAATGTTTCTTTTTTTGATCTGATGGGAAAAGTAATTTGCCTTTGTTATATTGCATTTTAAATAAAGCAATTTGTCTTATTGATGCAAAATATTTTGACTGCCTCAGAATTAAATGCTTCAATAGGTTTTCACCGAAAGTTTCAACAAAATTAACTTGCTTCTGACATGCTGAGCAGCTTTTTATCAGGGGAAACTCTCCTGTCAGGATGATTCTGCTCAGCGCTTAATTCCAGGTCAGATTTCTTGGTTGCCCACAAAACAACTATACCCTCTCCAGGTCAGAGACTGCTTCCTCTTGATGCTAAAGTACCTTTGGATGCAGAATAACTCCTGACCTGTAGCTCCAAGGTGGGAGGAATAAATAATAATGGAATAAGAAATGATTTTATCAATACTTCAGTTCATCTGGAATTTTGGACTACGAGTCGTCTCACTGGAAAATCAGTGACCTGTGGGTTAATATTGATATCTTGGAGGTGCTCCCACCAAATCATCAGCTGCCTGACTGCACTGTCTTAATGACTGTGAGCATATTCCTTTCCTCTAATGTTTTCTGCACATGGTTATAACATGTGTCTGTTCAGTTACAAATAAGATGTGTCTCATTCAGAGGAATAATGATGTGTCTTCAGATAAAAACATTACCAGCTCTATTTTTGCCAAAACAGTTGAAACCAGTTCTATCTCCTCCCTGTAAATATTTTGAAGGTACTCTTACATTACCCTAGCTTAGGCATATGATTCAAATGATGGCTATTTAAGTGAAGAGCATTTTTCTTTCACATAAACATGCTCCAAACAGTGCTGTGTTCAGTGGCGCAGCATCAAAGGGACGAAGACCTGGAAATTAAAATAACAGAAAGAGAAACTGAAATTGAAAACTATACAAATCCATGCAACTTTAAATTTAGGAAGGTCACCAGTAAGTGAAAGATATCATTCTAGTTTTGTATTCAACCATGACTAGAGTGAGAAAACACAGTGAACATCATAAATGGGTGATAGATTAGAATTTTAAAAATCCCCAAACCAAACAAAAACTCAGCCTTCTCCCCCTGCTCAGTTTCACGTTGGGTGCTATCCTAGGTAAATATAATTCCCATTCTCAACATCAATAACATTTTTTCCACCTTGACAATCATTAACATTTTTTACACCCTTTAATGTTAAATGAGAAAAATCTTCAACATTCTCCAAAGAAAAAAAAAATATTCTGCAAACAGTACAGAGAATGCTCATGATATCTTGTTCATTCTGAATTAAGACCACGAATGAATAAAACAGAAGGAAATTTGCTCAAGAATATCCATTACTGTCTATTTTGTTGAGATGATTTATGTCAGAAGTATGATGCTTTTCTTAAGTCCTTTTTTACAAAACTATTGCATAAAAGATCTACTTTCTAACTGTTGTGAGTGAGAAATAACTCCATTGTGAAAAGAGGAGGGAAAAGTGTTTAAATCTCTCCAGGTTGAAAATAATTCTAAATTGAATTTTACAAGTCACTGTGGTTTTATTAACACTGATAAAATAAAATAAAGTGAGGGGGAGAAGGAGAGAGAGAGAGAAAAGAAATTCAAAATCAATCTTATTTTAGTGAAGACTTATTGGTGACTTGCATAAAACAAAATTAATCTTGTTTGGGAACAACAGGAAGTACATAATAGAAAATAAGGGTAAGATTGATCCTGAAGTTAGACAGCTTTGTTGCTGCTTATACACAAAGGAGAGAAAAAAATATTCAGTTCATCTCTGATAAATTATTAATCTTCCTTTTTTTTTTTTTAACAATATTGTTAATGTTTGTGGCACAAAAGGAAAAGATCAAAGCAAATGTATACTCAGCAGCACAAGCTTGACAAAAAAATCTTCTACCATTGGAATAAATAGGATTTTTCTTCTATCACCATGCTATTTATGTTGTAAAAAGATTTATTCCTGATTTCCAACCCAAGATTTCTGCACAAAATGTGTCAAAATATGTGCTTAGCACAATCAAAAAATCATCATTTTGTTTTCAAACTGATTGGAAAGAAGCTGGGCTTTCGTTCTATATAATCAAGAGGAATTACAGCCTGCAACCAAAAAATAATCATTCTGGCTCCAAGTGAACATACAACTCTGGAGTCAGACAGGTTGCACATGTCAGACTAAGTGTATTATGCTTGACTCAACTGCAAAAAGAAAGGAAAGATGGGACAACTTGTGTCCTAGTTAGAGCAGCCGGGACCAGTTCATCACCGTGTGGGTAGAACCCAAAGTGTGTATTCTACACCCTCTGTCATTTCCCGGGAACTGTTAACAATACACCATCTGCAGCAGCTGCCCAGAGCACACCTGACCGCTCAGGCTATAAGGTGGGTGTTAAGGAGCCTGTGAAATAGGAGGATGTTCCTGTCCTCACACCAATGACTCGGGATAATTCCTCTCCGGGAGTCATTAGCACCTCCACACCCAGCCTGAGGGGTCATCTCTGCTCAATGGGCCATCAAGGATTCAAAAAATATCTCACAACTCACAGTCACCCACCGTGGAACTCCCCGCCCTGGGGGATGTAGTGGGCATTCCCATCCGAACCTGAGTGTATATAGTCTTGGGACTTCTGGTACCATTTGTGGGATCTAGAGGAGGATCAGAACCTCAATCAGGCTGTAGCCACCACTCTCATCAACAGGTTTTCCTTTCCTTTTACTTTGGACTCAGGGGGCCAATGAGCACCATTCTGTTCTTGCCCCAGCGTGGTGGGTTATACATCTGGGTTTTGTGGGTTAAAACCAACTGTTTGTCTGTATAATTGTATTTATTGCATTATTTTTATTAAATTATAACTCTGACTTATAATCTCTTTTGAGCTGGGTTCATTTCTCCTGTTGGTTACCTTTAAATCAACACACCTGCTTCTGCTCATTTGAGTGAAAATATTGTAAAATGTAGGTAATAGATTGACATATGTCACTACTAATGTTTGGAGAGCACATTTTAGTTTAACTAAGGGATGAATGGTCTGAAATGTTTTTTTTCACCTATCTGCCTTCTTTCTATCCCCACTTCCCAGAGACCTTCTAGAAGAAGCTTATATTTTCTAATTTCCCTCTGGATTGTTATTCACGGTTCTGCCTTTGCTCCCTTTTACAGACCTAAGAAAATTTCTTCACTACTGTAAAAGAAAAAAAAAAAGGCAGGTATGTAATTATTCACTTTAATACAAGCACTAATAGCATTTCTCCTGTTTGTTGGAACTGAATCCTGTATCAGTTGCAAAGTCTAGTTTTCTGTCTGGCATGGAGAGTTGTTCCATTGAGTTGTTTTGCTGCCTGGGAGTTTTGTCGACAGCTATTCTTCTTCTCCTATACTGATTCTGATGAAGAGGTAATCTTTCTCTTTCTTTCCTATTCAATATTTTCACTGCTCGATGGACAGATTGGCTTACTATGTTTTTCAGTGGACAGTGGCACCCTTTAGCTGTAGGTGACTGGTATTGAACATGACTTGGGTTGGGAATAACTCAAGAGAGACTACATACAATGGCTTTTGGGTGATGTTTTAGATATGACTCCCATTCCTAATAACTACATCTTGGAACCTGACCTTGTAGCTGATAGTAATCTCCATTGACATGCTCAGCCAGAGGCTGGGAATCTGATGTGGAGTTTGAATTACCCTTTGCCTTGGGAGGAGATGACTCCAAAGCCTGCATGAACTGCAGTGACACATGGAGTGAAATAGTGGAACTTTGCAGCCTGCCCTGTCTTTGCCTGGTGTACAGGGAGCAGGTGTTGTCAGAGTGGTGTGTTCAGACACTTTTGTCAATATAAACTGCAAAGAAATTTTGACTTTTTCTTCCTTGCAGTTTACTTCTTTCAGAAAGTGCAGTTATTCACTGGTTTTGGCTGGGATAGATTCAGTTTTCTTCACAATAGCTTGTACAGTGCAATATTTTGGATTGTGACCAAAACACTGCTGATAACAAAGGGATGTTTTTGTTATTGCTGAGCAGTGCTTGTACAGGCATCACAGCCTTCTGTGCTTCTCACACCACCTCACCAGCAAGTAGGCTGGGAGTGCACAAGTGTTTGGGAAGAGACACATCTGGAACAGCTTACCCCAGCTGATCAGAGGGATATCCTATACCTCATGACATCGTGCTCAGCATATACAGAGGGAGAAAGAATAGGGAGGAAGGTGGGGGCCATTTGGACTGATGGCATTTGCTTTTCTCAAGTAACCACTATGTGCCACGGAGCCCTGCTTTCCTGGGGACTGCTGAATACTGGCCTGCTGCTGGGAAGTAGGGTTTGAATTCCTTATTTTGCCTGGCTTTACCTATTAAAATATCTTTATCTCAACTTATAGGTTTTCTCACTTTTAGCCTTCAGGTTTTCTCCCCCATCCAACCAGAGGGGTGAGGGGAGAAAGTGCGTGGCTGTGTGGAGCTTGGCTTCCTATCGGGATTAAACACCAACCTTCAGGAACTTGCAGAGGTGTCAAGAGGAAACGCTGCCCTATAGTTGGACTTCTAGGAGGGATATGTTTCTGTGTACATATGAGCTCAATAGTTTCTTAGTGTGTGTAATGTGAGGGTGCAGATGTCGGACTTGCACATGTGTATAGAACGTGATTGAGAGTGTGAGGACTCAAGAGTGCATCTGCTAAGGTGGGTGGATTTGCTGCTGCCGTAGTCTAACTTTTTGAAGGGATGCTAAGTCAAGGGGACAACTTGAGGCAGTGTCTAAGCGCACTTAACAGTGCAAAGAGAAGGTGTCCCATTCCACTGATACTCTTACCTGCCCCTTTTTTGCAAAACGGCCTTTAACACTTTCTCACCTCTGACTTTGCTCCTCCAGTTTGTAATAACATGTCACTGAAACTTGAACCATGAGGATAAAGGCACAGTCTTATCAATGTTGGCTGGCACCAGTGCCTTTCCATATTCACTGAAGCTGCTCTTGAACAACATTTGCTCCTTCCATTTTTTCGCAGAAATGGAGAACTAGTGATGGTGCATTTGAAAGGCTTGGTGGATTGCTTTTGAAATATCCCACACCACAAATGACACAAACAAACTCATAAGGCATGAACCATAGCAGGTCATCTATGGCTCTTCAGGTTTTTTTTTGAATGCAACAACGGAGGAAACTTGCACAATTCCAGAAAAGTAGTGAGTGGAATTTACGGGGAAAAGTCCATTATTACAGACCATCAGAGCTCCTTCATCTCAGATATCCCTCTTCCAAACTGTTGTACGCAATTTTTGTGCCTTTGGAAGGTCTCAACCAATTCTGGCTCAAGGACACATCAGTCTTTCAGATGTACATGACTTTTGAGTGTTCTTTTGTTTAACTGTCATAAAGAAACTGTGTAGCTGCTTGAAATGATGTGAGAAATCATTTTGCCTAAGTGACAATGACATCACTTTCTGTCTCTTTTATCTTGCAGTTCTGTGAAAGGTCACAGTGTAATTTATGAAAATCATAATTTTGTCCTCTTTCTGACTGATTTTTCTATGTAGATTTTTTCAGTATTGAATTATGCAACTTCTTTTATCTTTTGATTCATTTTCCCCCTTTTCACACGAGGTCTATTGTGGGGATTTAATTACAGCTGACTCGTAATAGCTGATTTGGTTTTAACTAGAAGTATGTAATTGCTGTATCAAGTAATTCAGTCATACTGTGTAAAACTCAGCATATCAGATGCTTATCTGGCTTTACTGGAGATACCATTTTCTTGTTGTTTCAAAAGTGATTATTACCCCTTCCACCACTTGAATGATTTCCTTTTAATTCTTTCTTGATACAAGTTGTTGTTTTATCTATTTCTTTCTCTAGATTCAGAAGTTATAAGGCTCTTTGTCTTTCCATAACCAGACCATTTATGAATGTTCTTTTTGCTTTTCCATATATGTATATATATATTTCAGAAGAAGACACTAAAGTTCTTTCAGATAAAGGTCTTCACTAAGATTTTCAAAGCAGTGATTATTGTTTATTTTATTTTATTTTATTAAAAAAATGGACAATTTTAAAACAAATATCATGTGTTTAATTTCTGAAAATCAGTCTCTTTTTATGCAGTTTATCTAGTTTAATATGTGAAATTAGTTTAGTATGTGAAAACCTTATCCTGAAGAATGTTTTCTTAGCTCTCCTGTGATGGTCTAACTATACTTCTAGTCTTCCAAAAAGTCTACCATTCTTATTATCACTCCTAAATACTTTATATGTCTGTGGACAGACCATAAATAGAACTGTGGCTAATCTCCAGTTTCAGAATTTCAGCAATTGCCATATAGCTTGGACATCCCTGTATTTTAAGATAAGATACATTGGAGCAGAAGTGATATACGAGCAAAAGCTACTTTAAAAGACAACAGACAAGCCTGCC
>JAYRBT010000178.1:25639205-25662943 GCA_036023395.1 Myiotriccus ornatus | reverse complement strand
TGCAACTTGATCATGTCAAAAGGACATATCTTGATGCCATAAACTATGTCTAAATATGCATTAAGTAGTTACACATTCCCAAGTGCCTGAGCCAAATGAGAGTTATTATAGATTCTGTTTTCCATTCTAAATAGATTTGAATCTCCATTAGTTTCTAATGTAAGATTGGGGTAAACCCTATCACAATTACTAAGTGAATGCAGTTGTCATGTCTTGCTCTTGTGTGGAGGTGGACACAGCTGGCAGAGCAGAGGGAGGGGGATGTGGGAGGGGGGGAAGTGTAGTCGAGCCTGGGTAATGGCCCTGCTGCGGCTGTTGGAAGGCACTCAGTGCTGGCAATGTGAACCCTCATGGCTTGAGGTGATAAACCAAACAGTGGGTTATCCAAGGAAGCAAGTGAGGTACTGGGAGTGGGGAGAGTCAGATAGAGGTGCCTGCTGAGCCTCAGCTATTCCTCCTTGATGAATTGTTAATTCTCTCTGGGTGGGATTCGTCTCATCTAACTTTAGTGACTGAAAGTAACTGCTTAGCTACCCATGGATTTTTTGTTATGCATGAGCTGAAGGAAAATGTGCACCAAAAAAGGTAAAGGCAGGTAAGAGAGAGTTTTCCTGTCAGGTTACTCTGCTGGAGATAAAAGAAATAACTGAACTGAAGATCTCTGACATCAGTCAGGGGGCTTTTCATTTATTTTCATAGATTTTTGGGCTAAGACTGGAGGTCAACAGTCTAGGCACTCTCCTTTGCTTGGGAAACAGGTATTTATCCACGGGGAAAATCTGTCCAGGCAAAGCTTTCTTTTAGTCACCAAAAATTAAATATTAAGTTCCGTTTCTGGAGTGGCTTTTCCATCCTTTGCATTGCCTTGGTGATTCAAAAGGCAAAGTCGTACCTGGAGGTTTCCGTTTCTCAAGAATAAGTGCTTGTGGGAGTCAGCAAAGAATTTCCCCAGCCATTCTTTAGTGAAATGAGTCTGCTTTGATTCCTGCCCAGCCTAGCAGGAGAGATTCTGTGAACCACTGTCTGAGAACATGCTAAGTATGAGCCAAGCCAGACCTGAAAACTAACCTGAAACATCTTTCTAGACAGTGAGGTCCCTGGCTTGGTGAGTTGAAGCTAAGAAATCTGCAGAGTTCAGACACATTTTGGAGTGTGATAATTAGTGCTGTGATATAACTGTCAAATCCTGAGCTATGGAAACCAATATTAATGTAAAAAATTAATCACACATGAAAACCAGTGACCAAGTATTCCTCTGAGGTACTGAGCATGTAGGTGTCTGTTCGTATATGCCTCTGTGGATAGTTTATACACTTATTTATATATGCATATTGGGAAAGTGACCTTTTACTCATGTAGTTTTAGTCCTGAGAACTAGGAGTTTAAATTGCTAAGCCTTTTTTTTTTCCCTATTAAAAAATTTGTTGTATTTCTAAATGTGGATGAAACATTCTGCTCAAGGTCTAATTTTATGGAAAAAGCCCAACTACTGTATTTGTCAAGGTTGAAAAATTGCTTGGAAACTTTTTATCCACGAGGGGGTCTACAAATTGGAAGAAATGTGGGAGTAGTAAGAGGGAGCAAAAATAAAACAGATGGAATTGCAATTTGAAGATATATATTTTGACAAGGACCTTCGACATGTTTTACCTTCACTTCAGTGCAGCACTAAAAAACCTCTCAAATATTAAAAAAAATTGTTACTTTAAAATAGGCTAACTATCTTGCAAGGATATCACTGGTAAAGACTTCTGGTGGTTTTTCAGGTAAAATATTTTATTTCTAATGCTCTGATCATTTTACTTGCTAGTCAGCAGTTCAAGCTGGCTGCAGACTGAGTTTGCATGACATGAGATGATGCTGGAAGAGAGGCATCCTCTCTTCCAAGTATGGGAAGACCATTGCTATATTCAGCATGACAACCTAATGTAGAAGCAGCTTGAGATAAACACAGTAACCTGGTCTCAGTGTTGATCCTCACTTTCACAGCTACCTCAGGTTTCAGTTCACTAAATGGTGTTTTGAGATCCTGACATACTTTCAAACCTGAAACAAGCACATTATAAATTGTTCTGTGTTTTGTTTCTTTCTTTTTGTGAACCAATGTAAAGCAGAGTATGTGGACTGCTGCAGTGCCTGGGGGTCCTGTTATCAATTCATGAGAAGAAAAGGAGATTGCCACACATTGAGACCTCTGGAGGTTAAGAGCCCGTTCTTGGTTCACAGGGTCATTTGGAGTGAATGTGGACTGGATGTGGGGCTGGGTCATCTGGGACACCGTGGACAGGGTTGGGGGTAGGGTGAATGGTTAGAAAAGCAAATAATACTCAAGTGCAAAACTGGCAACTTCCCTTCCAGAATGGAAGTGGCCTTCTCTTTCTCTCCCTGCAGCATTTCAGCAAAAGCTAAATTGGAAAAATTTACCTCCTGTGTTCATGACTTTCACCAAGGTTTCCTAAATATTAATGTGGGAGGTAGAAAAGCTAATTTTTCACCAACATTTTGTAATGATACTTATTCCCTCCAATACTTCTAAGGAAAGAAACAATTTTTCATTTCTGCTCTTCTCCACATTATCACACCAGGGATGAGTATTAAAAAAACCCACCTCTCTTGTTCAGGAAAAACAAATAAGACATTTTCTAGTTCAATATTAAAAAAAAAAAAAAAGTTGCAAAGTACTGAAATAACAAAAGAGAAATTTATCAGAAGGGGAAGAATGTTTTGCAAAAATATTGTATTTATGACCTATGGTGGTGGATTTGTCTTACTAATAATCCAACTGACATACTGACTAGACCTTTTGGAAAAGGAATAATACTGGTTGCCACTGAAAAATGTTCTGAACTTATTTGGAAGAGAAATGGGGAAGTCATTCTAACTGCATATTAAAAGTATATGACCCCCTCCTACCTTTGCTTGCAATTCCATCAGAACTCTGAAACTTAGGCAGAATGAAGCTGGTCCTCCACTTGTCTGAAGATCTTCTCACATCACAAACTCACAAACCAGTATCGTGGAGGACCCAAACCAGCAAATTTCTAAATGCGATGCATAATGGACCCCTCCACAAGGTTCTTTGGGATGTTTGATGGTTTCAAAGGATGCTTGTTACTGAACATTAATCACAGACTCAATGTACCCCCAGTTAGACTCTTGTTTGGTTTGGGATTTTTCTTGATGTGTTTGGGAACATGCTGCTGTCTCTACTACTTAATTCTTTGGAAGTGGTAGCAAGAAAGCAGGAAGGATGAGATGATAATACCCACTTAAACTACTAAATGCATCTAAATAGAAATTATTTTGCCTATGTGATATAGAAAATTGTTGTACTTAGAAGGGCAAGAGGTGTCACACTGCCCAAGCCAGAGCAAATCTGCACAGAAATGTGCAGCCCTGGGGAACTTTCAGACTGAGTAGGAAGGTCAGCTCTTGGGCACCTAAGTTCAGAAAAGTGGTCCAGAAAGCCCAGTCTCCCAGCTGAGTGCATGTGTATGTCATGTTATGGCTTGGATTTGTATGAGGGTTGAAAGGAAATGGCCTTTTACCCCACCCCCTTTTCTCATCACCCTTTTCTCGTTCCCACTGAGATATTGCCAAAACACAATACAGCCAGACTGCAGGTGAAGAATGCAATGAGCTGCCTGTGCCACTTCCCCCATACTCATCCGCTGAAATTAATAATATTGACTCTGCTATACCTCATTTTAGGAAAAATATTTCTTAACTATGGGCCTAATTCCAACCTGATACCAATCATATTAAGGGTAGCCAAGGTTAGGTCTTAATTTAGGCTAAGACTTGTAGTCTGCTGGGAGGGAAAAAAAAGGCAGTCATTTGGATATTCATCTGCAGAGTGCAGCAAAAGAAAGTCTGAACGCCCTGAGGGAGAGGTTGATGTGTAGAGTAGGATCTGCTTTTGGGGAAGGACCATTCTGTAGGCGGTTTTGTATTCTCTTTTATCCCTATGGTGTCAACAGATGCCCGCAAGTCAAACCCTGAGTTTCTTCTTTGCACTCTTCATGGAAGCTGTGTCTTTCTTGTGGCAGCTCCAGTTCATCCGTAGGGTAGTAAATTGAATTTTCA
This sequence comes from Myiotriccus ornatus, assembly GCA_036023395.1. NCBI lineage: Eukaryota > Metazoa > Chordata > Aves > Passeriformes > Tyrannidae > Myiotriccus > Myiotriccus ornatus. The sequence continues at coordinate 25,658,857 of JAYRBT010000178.1, read as the reverse complement.
TATGTTTCTGAGAAGTGTTGAGCCACCTCTGGGTGCATTAAGAGACCTGGCCAAAATCCTATTGGCATTAGTGGGGATGCTCGATAACTTGTGCTGTGGTAAGTGCTTAAATCCTGATGTTCTATAGATCTAGGCTTAAACTGATACCATTGTGAGACATTAATAATAAGGTTCTGTCTATTAAATCATCAATCAGCTCTTCAGCTGTCAAAGCCCACAGTATGGAAAAATTGCTGTCTGACAAATGAAAAAAAACCAGAGAAAGCAGAAGTTGGGCAACTCAACAGCTCTTGAAATCATCAGATTGATGGCTCAGTTGATAGCTGGTGAAGATATGCCTTTTTTTTTTTCTTTTTTTCTTTTGAAGGGCAAGAAAAGACTTTGTCAAAAATCAGTCATTTGGATGGAGTTTCATGGAATGACTGGATGGAAAATAAACCCGTCATTTTAATAAAAGAAAGCCTTAGTTGGCAACATGGTTATTATCTACACCACTGATTACATCTAGGAGTGTATTGCTTGAAGCCCATCCCAATTATCATTTCAGGTAGCTGTGTCTTGATTGTTTGTCCCCAACCACCTGTCAGTTCTTTCAATGAGTTTTTGAAATGATTTGTCATGTTTTGCTTCTGCGGACACTGCATCTACAGACAAGGACACCCATAAGAGGGTGCCTGGTTCCTATAGCTGGCAAGAACCTCTGTTACTCTAAACAGTGTCTCTTACGTGGTTTTCGTCAAATGTGACAGGGCACTGCTTCCTTGCAGTCAGATGCTGCTACATATCAAAGGCCAGCAATTTGCCTAATAAAGAGAGAGCAGACATGGAACCTGTTCTGTCTGCCTTTAAATTGTTACCTTCACAGCTAGCCTGGATTGTGAAGATACTGGCCTTAAGTTTAACTTCAGAATCAGCAGAAAACAGCCATTTTCCATTTTCAGGGAGGCACAGTGACTGACTGGAAGAGATATAAAAATCACTTTCTGCTTTATGATGTGTGGATTAATGAAAGTATTAAACCATTCTAAATGATAGATAAGGAAATTATTTCCACTGTAGCTTGAAAGAAATAAAACTGCTCTGTCTTAAGTTTAGGAGGTTTAAAACTTTGCAAGCTCATCAAAAGTACATGGGCAACAAAGAGGGGCAAGCTTATAACCATCTAAGGATCACCCTAATATTTTAACATTCATCGTTTTTCTGCTTCATTACTGTTAGTGTTTCCCATAAGCTTTGAGACACAAGCTAATTTCTCCAGAAGAGAAGAGTAAATACAGGTCAGGCTAATATGCTTTTATGGGCAGTGCTGGAATTTTCCCATTTTATTGCCATTTTGCACTATTAATTTTATATCATTGACATTGTTGTCTTCATTGCTCGTGTCTCGCAGGCTTGAAAAGGATTTACTACGCTGAGAAATTCAAGTGTGAACTGAAATGGAATGAAATTCAGATGTGGTTCAGTTAGACAGTACAAGTTCTATTATGTGACCCTTTCTGGCTTCATAAACGGAGCAGAATGTAGCTGTGACTGTGTTTGGTCATGGCTTGTGTGTGATTGTGTTTGTACCAGAATATGTGCAACCAGGTGTGTACCTGAAGATGAGTGTGTGGTCTCTTGCATAGTTGCTTATATTCACAGATAAAAAATGTCTGTGAATGTGTCATTCTGACTGTTTCAGATGTACTTGTACAGGTGTTTTCATAGAGACATAGTTTTATGTATTTTCACATAAAGATGTGTGAATTCAAGAAAGAGAATGATGCCTTGTGTAGAGTATCTGCAGAACTATTCATGCACACCTTGTGCATAAAAGGTTTGCCTTGAGCATGGTAATTGCCAATAGAAGTTCACGCAGTGTTGAGTAGAAACAGATCATCAATCATTTGATTTAATCTTGAAAACCACCTGGAAAATGAGAGGCAGTGGTCTGTTTATTGTACCTGGAGTTTTTCACGCAGTCTTGAAAACTCAGTCATAAGTAGGTAATAGGCTGTTCTTAACCTGGTGTGCTGGATAATGGCTGGTAGAATGTGCTCATTTATGGCATTAATGCAGAAAATAGAGAGCAGCTGGTTTAAAAAGAGGCTGATAGGTCACATATGGGGGAAGAAGTCATGTCTTCAGTGGAAAAGTAGAAGAATAGAATGGCAGGACAATGGAAGAGGAGCAAAAAGTCAAGGTTCCTTTAGTGAAAGTGATGAATAACTACCCTTGGTTTCTCAAGAAACAATTTGTTCCCTCCTCAGCTCCTTCCTGCCTTGCACAAAACCCTCATGTAGTTTTCTGATGCTCTAAGAAATCACTCTGTCTATCCTTTTCAAGAACTAAAAGCTTCTTAACCTCATAAATCCAAACTGAGAATCATTATGTTCTACAGTTCAAAGTACTAGTTATGCAAAATTGAAGAGTCCATCCTCTAGACTTGTGCAACCTCCTTGTGTTGCTGACTCTGGTGAATTCTTGTAATGCAAAACACAAATCAGAAAAAAATAATTTCAGCTCTCAAGTCCCATGTCCTTCTGAACACATACCACAGAATTTCACTTAGCAAACCCTGAGTCATGCCTGCAGTAGTATCTTTAATAGATCTAAAATGACAAAAGAACTTTAAGCTGTGGCAAATCATAGAATGGCATGGATTGAAAGGGACCTTATAAATCTAGTCCCAAACCTCATGCCATGGGAAGGGATGCCTTCACTAAGCCAGGCTGCTCAGAGCCCAGTCCAACCTGACCTTGAGTACTTCCAGGAATAGGGTAACCACAGACTCTCTGGGCAATCTGCTTCAGTGCCTCACCCCTCTCGCAGTAAAGAATTTCTTCCAAATATCTAATCTAAATCTACCCTCTTTCAGTTTAAAGCCATTTCCTTTTGTCCCATAGCTACTTGCTCTTGCAAAAAGTCCCTCACCAGCCTTCCTGTAAGCACGCTTCAGGCACTGGAAGGTGCTATAACATCCTGACACCTTCTCTTCTCCAGGTTGAGCAGCCCCATACCTCTGGGTATCCAGGTAGAAGAGATAATCCTTGAAAAGAAAAAGAGGAAATAGATACTTATAAACTGTGACCAAGGAGAAAACTCTCCAGCTCAGTCTTCCCTTCCTATAATGTAAGGATTTACTGCTGTTACAATGGTAGAATTTTGCTACCTGGCAGCAGCATCGTGACCAGGCCTTGACATTGAGGTCCATCAAAACTACATCAGCAATGTTTAAATTAACACACTCAAATTAGATGATGTTTAGGTGAATATTCAATTTCTAATCAATAGTTCAGTTACCTCAACAGGATTTAATGCTTCCTGTTCTTTGCTGTATCTGTTTTAACCTTACCTAGCACTAGGTAAAACCATGAGAATGTCTCATGATACTCCAGTTTGAAAAAAATGCTACAGTAATCACGACAGCAGTGTCCCAAACAACAACACGTATGCTCTCTCGCTCTTCATTAACGAGATCTGACTTCTCCACGTGCTGGATCCTGTCCTTCAGCTGCTGCTTCTCATTGTGGAGGCTTCAGTTGATTTTTTAAAAATTTTAATTAGTTTTATCTAAAGCTTTTCAGAGTCTTATCAGTAATTAATTAATAGGGGTGCTCTGCTTAGCTTGTTTATCACAGGGCAAGCAGATTCTTAGTCTGGCCCTGCTCACCCAGCTTCATCTGACTTCATTATTTTAGTGATCAGAGATCTCTTGAAGAAACCACATGGAGTTCATTAAGCAGATTGTAACATCCAGTCTGCAGTACCTGTTGAATGCCAGGGAAATAACTGAAGGTGGTGCTGACTTGATTAAATAATTATACACGAGATACTACTTGAATGCTCTAAAAAATATTTACTTTCTTTTTACTACTTTAGATTCTTAAATTAATGCGACTCTATCCTTGAAAACCTGTACATTTGAAACCTTTCACAGACTGGTATGCATTTAGGTGGTCCACTACTTAAAAGAAACATGTACTGGAGTGGGAAATGAGTATGGTGTGAATTTCGGCAATCCTTATGGGTCATGGAATCTCTGAGTAGGGCACAGCAGTGGGACAGCAGCAAAGCAAAGCAACAGCTGTCATACCAAACTGTGCAGTACTAGTCATCAGGGAATCATGATGAAGCTGCACGTTCAGGTTAAGAGAAAATAGCTGCAGAAAACCTCCTGCAAAAAAGGAAATGTCTGTGAGTTTATGGTAAAATACCTGTTATAAAAAGGTCTGAACACTTTCTGTTGCATGCCAAATTCAAAATTAGGAAAAGATCACATTTTTTTCCCAGATGAAACAAAATTCAGGGGGTGTGGTAAAATGATTAATAGAAATGTCACTTATAACCAAACCAAACTCAGTTCTAACAGAACTAAAATACTCCAGTTATTTGTTCAGTATTTAGAAACAAAATGAAAGGTTATCTAGAAAAATGTCACTCTGAAAAAGAGAAAAAAAAAAGTGGTGTTTAAAAAATCAAACCACAAAAATGACCCTTTAGAGCAATTCAGCATGTGTTTATGGTATTAACAAGATGACACACTTGCTACATGCTTCAATTTTGTCGAACCTGACTATATGAGCAATATCAGTGTGATAATAACTTCATGTCATCTCCAGGTTTCAGCAAAGCAAATATTTTTAGAAATGTAAGTTCAGTTGGCTTTCATGAAGAAGGCCTCCTGTTTCCTTTCACCTCAACTTCATTTGTAGCTAGTGCTGAGAGAGCTGCAGCCCTGGACGTAAGGTATGTTCTTTTCCTATCAAGTTCAGCTCATGTGGGAAGAAGTTTGTTTCCTGCTCACATCACATCAGAGAGTGGTGGGAAACTTTTTAAGTGCTGTCACAATCCCTAGTATCTCTACTTAAGCAGAAAGCAATTTTATGGCCCTTTATATGATATCATGTGCTCAGAATCAGCCCAACCTAGTTGTATTTTATGAAGATGCTCTTTCCTGCACATCAATCAGTAATTTTTTCTCCTTGGCTTGCCATTTCCGACTGGTCATTTTTTAAGGGTCTTGAGCAAAATATCTTCTCTGCCCAGAATAGGGGGAGAGGTATATATCTACAATCTGGCTGGAAAATTATGTAGAGTGAAAATGAACCTTCTACATAGGGTACTCTGAACCCAGGCTAAAATTATTTATGAGGCTATACTGGGTTCTTCTGAGTCCAGTTGTTCTCTGACAGGAATGTTCATACTTTCCCAGGTGTGGGTCACACTGACAGTTTTCCAGGCACCTTCAGGCAATGTGTGTTAGTGGGAAATGAGATCTGAAAACAGCCAGCTTGTTTACTGAACCTGTGAGGTGCCCCACAGGCAATGTCAGTTCTTGCTTTGTTTAGGAGTCTGGGGGATGGCAGGGAGGGACATACACGTTGTACAGACTACCCTTGCAGTACCTCGACGGGCCTGATTTTAAAAATCAGTCTCCAACAGATTTTTGGATACCAGTGCCTTCCCATGGAGATCAAGGACAAATAGAAAGAAGCTCGTAACTCGTGTCTCAAGTTAACCATGCTCCAACCCCCCAGGAGTGGTCCTTCCTGAGGCTACAAGAATCCCCTGAAAACTTGCAGTTTGGATGAGGAGTAACCTCTGAATAACACTGGATCAGACCTCTTAGATCAAGCCTCTAACCATTTCTTATATAGTCCTCTCTAAGTGCGGTGTTGCTGTCTGCTACTTGCATTCTTTCTCCTCTGTTGTCCATTCTGTAGTACAGCTCACATTCGTCAAAGTGGAAGAATCCATTTGGGATTCAGTGGTGACAGTCACAGATCAGTGGCATTTACCCAGGGAGAAGTCAAGTGGTGTCATGGAGGTGGAAGAAGTGATTCTTAATTCATTGAGGTTAACTTGTGAAATTAGCCTAATTTGCAATTTATGGCCCTTGACCGTTATGTATTGGCCTGTGTAAAAAAACTCTTGCTGCCAGCATATTAATTGTAACTTTTCAATAATGTAAAAAGATGCATGCTAGTACACTGCCTTCTTCCCATGCCAGATGAAATTTAACCCTTTTGAGGGCATTCTTTATAAACCTGGCTTTCCTCAAATCCTCCAAGGATGTTAGCTCAGATTTAGTGTCATCACACTAGGACTTGATCTTACATGCTTAGGAGAGTCACCTTTGCAGCCATACACCACAGACTTTGCCTAACAGCAAGCCTAGACAATTTCTGTACAGCTAAAATGAAAATAGGAAGTGCAGGTGTTGACATGGGCTGTTGTTATGAGAGAAGAATTTCATTCCTTAACTAGATTCTTTGACACTTTGACAGGTCACTTAGTCACAGATGCAGATGAATGTAATTACACCCAGGAAGTGATTGCTGAAGTTCTCTTATTGATATGCATGCTGGAGTACCGCTAAGATGGGTTCCTTTTTTCTTTTCCCTTGAAAAAATATTCCCTTAGGGATTTACATGCCTTGAGTCAACTTGTCAACCATTATAAAAGGGATGCCACTGAATAACTAATGTGGAGGAAGCTTAGTTGAGTGCAGGAAAAGTGGAGAATATTTTTGCTTATGAAAATGAATTAGAAAATGTTTTCTCTCTCTCCTTCATTCATATCCTCAATGTGACCTTGATGCAGAGTGTCTGTGCTGTCTCACTGCTACAAGCAAGAGGCCAAGGTCCTGAAGAGAGATTAGGTGCTGATGGGATCTAGCAATAAATGTGTGACACAGTTCTCATCCACAGCTCCTGCTACGCTAGACCCCCAGGCAGTGTGACTCAGTACAGGCACAGTGAGAGATCTGTGTGTGACTAAATATAGCAGCTCATCCTTTTGGCTCTGGGGGACTTTGCTGTAGTGTCATGGCCAAAATAATTAAAGGTCATACAAGCCTTACTGGAATGGGGCATGGCTGCTTGTTTTATAAGTACCACTGAAAGTGTAGGAGGAAGAATGTATTAGAAGCATGAGACTGATGACCTGTAGGTCCAGAATGGGTGGGTGGCAGCTCAGAGAAGCCATAAGGAAGCTGGTAAAAGTATAGCTGAAATGGTAGGGAGTAGGTTTGGCCTGGGGGAAACACATAGGTGTGAAAACTAATTACTACAGCGTTGCTCACTGGTGTCTTTCAAGAGGTTGTCCCACAGCTGAATACAGCCTCCCTTCACTAATCCTAAAGGAGGTTCAGTGGAATAGCACCGTCTGCCTATTCCCTATCCTTCAAAACCACTGCTGAGCTTAACACATGTGGAAGTTTGCTTGAGTTTATCAAGGAAGCAAATTCAAATAGTGCAGCTCATTTGTGGATGTCTGAAACCGCATTCAGCATTACCAAAGATAATACACTGGAATAAATGGCCCATCAACCAAGGGCAATGGAACGAAAATCATTCTAATCCAAACTGGAGTAGCCTTCAACTAGACTAATATGAAGACGGCTGGTACTTCTGCAATGCTAAAACATGTTAATAATACCTATTTTTTAATCAGTTGGAAATGAATTCACATAATTTCCATGATAATTTGGTTTTGAGACTTTTGATGAGGTGATTGCAGGTAAAAAAAGTAAATAAAATCAATATGCTTTTCCTTGTTCTAGATCTGGGCTCTATTAGAGTTCTGCTAGATCAAATCGTGCGTGGTCCTTGGTAGGTCCCATTAATGGTGCTAACCACTTCTTACTAAATCAGAAATTCAATTGGGCCTTTCCAGCAGTTGAGGTTGTTCCGTGCTTCTCTGCTTGTAATTGCTTTTATAAAGAAGAATCAGCATATTGAAATGTGTTCAAGCCCACTTGTCAGCCTGTGAAGCAAAATGAAAAGGTAGTAAATCCTGATTGAAGCTCTGACTTGACACTCAGCCCTGAACTCTTTAATGTTGATGAAAAGATTGATTGGTGTGGCAGGATGTGATGCTCACTCCGTGACTCTGAGCACTGCAGGGTGACCCAGTTACGCTCAAACCAAGCCCCCCTCTGAGACCTGAGATGGTCAGATGCTCTCAGCTGAGCCCATGTTTAATTCTTTATGTGTTTAGATTTAAAATGTGGTAACATCTGGAAATTTATTGTGGAGATGGTGAGAGACCTGCAGCAAAGAGCATAAAACTCATTCCTGCTCATTCCCAAATCATTCTGGCTTAAAAAACAAGAAGACAAGGAAAAAACCCAAACCCAACCCTAAAAAAGCCACCCTACCTTACAGCAGTAACAGCCCTGCTTCTCAGGACTAGTCCTTTGAGTGCTTCTTTTTGGAGGTTTGGTTTCTAGCACCCTTTTTGGGAGACCAGATTTTTAGAGGTTTCCAAAAGATAGGGCTTTTGAAGATGACCTGAAGTGGGCATGCCAAAATAGAGGTCCTCAGGTTTATCTGTTTGGAGGGAATTTCCTTCACTCTTACAGAGAAGCCTATGGTTAACGTGCTGACACATTGAGGGGCCATTGGGAGTATTTATTCCCTTAGATTCCCCTTGAGCCTTTAAGATCTGAAACTTGTTTTCACAAAATCCACTTTGGCTGGAGTGGTGCTGGAAGCTATTTTGATGTTTATGAAACAGCTGGGGACTGATACAAGATTTACTAAGGATATGGGGAAACTTTTCTATTTACTATCCTTGCACTTAGGATCAGCTCCTCTGAGAGGTACATGTGCCAACTTACTGGTGTGTATGTTCAAATCACAGGATTGTCAGGAATATATTGTTTTATCTCATGTGAAGGGACTATCTTGGTCAACTTAGAGGTGTATAGCAGACACTGTGGCACAGCCTCATTCACCTTCTGTCAGAGTTTACAAAAGAAAACAATATTTACCCTTTTACAGGTCTTTGTGCTGCTTGTCAGAATTCATTAAAAAAACCCCAACCAACAACAAATCCACAAAAACAACAACAACAACAACAAACCAACAAAAACCAAACAACTTTGTATGAGGATGAGACCGTACTTAGTAATAGTTCACACAGGATGCTGACAACTGAAGAGAAGTTGGTTGCATGGTCTGAGAGATGCTGAAGTGAAACTTGTGCAGTTTTTCACAGAGATTTTTTTTTTTTAGTTTTTCCTCAACTTCTCTGCACTGAAGCTAAAAGTGACCTTTCCCTGTTCTTGAAGGACCTCCACTGGCACCTCAGTCCTCACCTTCAAGTAGCTTCAATTCACTCTGTTTCCATTACCACCTGGCTCCATTGTATTCCTTTCTGGAAGTCAGGGAGCAGAAAGATGACAGTCACATGCGCCCTCCATCCCAACACTGTGTCCAAGTAAAGAAGATGTCAGAGGTGCATCGGGGTGAGACAAGGCCATGCTATAAAATGTGTTTGCCTCCGGCAGTGCTGCCAATTAGTTGGGACTGAGACAATCCAATAAATCACCTAAGGCAGGTGACACCGCTTTTTCACGTGCCTCCACTTTGTGTTTACTACTTATGTGCTTGGTCTATACCAATTACAAGCTTTGTGGGGTTTTTATGTGAATATTCAGTGGTGAGCACAAAAGTTCTGTGCAGTCCTTCCCTGACATATGACGTTTACTTGAAATGAGATACAGCAAAATTACTAATAGAAATGAGAGACAGTATGTCAAAGACTGTTGTGATTCATAATAATGGTGTGATTAATAGTAAAAGTGATAGCAATATCAATGACAGTAGTAGTGGAAAAAGATGAAGAATAAAGAGAAACCTCTCACAGGACTCAAATCCTCTCAGCTGGAACACACAAATGACAGGAAGAGTCATACTGAGTAAGGCCAGTGACTGCTTAGACCTTTATAGTGCTCTTCACAGTAGTTACTAATATATGAATCTCCATACATGTATATATATATAAGGAAGAGCTCAAGAGCAGAAAAAGCATGCAGTGCTCTTCTTGTAGATGTTCTCAGATGCAGTGATGAGGTTTGGGAATTTCCTGTGCTAGAGATGACATCTTTGTTTAAAAATCCTTTATAGATTTTTTTTTCCTCCCTCAAAATATGAAGCAGTGTAATGTTTTGGCATGATCCATAGCCTGCAGAAAGGAGTTTTGAAGTTTAACTCAGAGTTATGTGATGAAGTTCTGGCTGCTCTGAATCCATTGCCTGGAAATTTCATGGGATGCCTTCTAATTCTTGCATTAAGAAAGGCAAAAACTAGTCATTTCTTGTTTTGCTCTCTGGGTTTTTGAAGGAATTTCCTTCACTCTGGCAATTCTAAAGCATCCATTTTTGAGCACTAACTGATGTTGACAAGTAATCACTAGGGGAGTAATATTTAAAATAATATATATTTGCCATATCAACCAAGTAAGGCTCCTTCCTTCAAATTTTCAGTCTCAGAATCAGTGAATTATAACTAGGTCATGGTAACAAAAGTAAATATAAATAGATAAATAGATCAATAGCAATAAATCTGCCTCCACCTTCCCCCTTCCCTCCGGTGCAGCATATCTAATTTTCCACAGCTGCTATTATCTTCTGCTCTCTGAAATGAAATTGATACATTCCACTGTAATTTTGTACATTTGTAGCTCTGGGTATCTTTGCCTATTAGGTTATTGGTGACTTTGTGCAAAAAAAAAAAAAAAAAGCTTTTAAAGACTAGCTCCTATTAATAAGTCCATTATGTAAATCAGTGCTGCAGTTTGCTCTTGGTGTTGCATGAGGTAGTGGCCATTCCCTTTTGGAAAGGATATGGATGACTTAGAGGGGATTCAGAAAAGGCTGAGCAAAATATCAAGCACTCAACAAAAGTCCTCTGTGAAGAAGCATGAGGAGAATGTGATAGCTTAGAAAAGAGATGTATAAGAGAAGCCAAGATAAAAGACCAAATAATATAACACTGTGGCAGGTTGACCCTGGCTGGACACCACGTGCCCACCAAAGCTGCTCTATGACTCCCCTCCTCAACTGGGTGGGGAACAAAAAGTATAACAAAAGGTTCGTGGGTGGAAATAAGGGCAGGGAGAGAGCACTCACCAGTTACTCTCATGGGCAAAACAGACTTGACTTGGGGAGTTTAGCTTAATTTATTACCAACAAAACAGAGTAGTATAATCAGAAATAAAACCTAAATATTAAAAACATCTGGTCTTCACCCCTCACTTCTTCTCAGGCTTAACTTCACTCCCGAGTTCTTTTCTCCTCCTTGCTGGTAGTGCAACATGAAGTAGCTTTTCCTCCCTGTGATGCAACTGAGACTTTAAGGTCTTTGAAGAGCAACTCCAGGAGGACTGTAGTTCATCTCCAGCTGAAACATCAGAGCTATACTTATGGTGTACAACCAGACTAGGATGTTCTAGGTCTATTTTCCTTAAAGATGTTGAATGCATCCATGTGAATGATCAGCCATGCAACTTGGTTGTCTGTTGACCAAGCTCCCCTTCCCTCCTTCTATTCCCAGGAAGCCCTTTGAACCGCTCCTGACTCAACTGTTTATGAATTCATGGCTATCACATGGGAGACACAGAATAGGAACTCTGATCTGACCATCCAGTCTATCATTTCAGGCTCATTTCTATTGCAATGCTTTGATTTCCAGTACAGCAAGCTCCCAAATATGTTTAATAATGAGCCTGTGAGAAGTCTATGCAAATCAAGAAAATATTAAAGGATTAGCGTAATTTTTAGTGTATCTAAATCTAGTCCACTTCAAAATTGACAAATTTTTATTAAGCAAGCACTGATATAGGTCTCCAACTTTAAGTACATGTTTATAATCCACTGAAGTGGATTGAGATCAATAGGTTTGAGGAATGTGCTTAAAATGAAGAGTATACTTGAGAGCTTGTAGTGTCAAGGCCTGGTAAAGAGCTCATCAAAGGTTTTCCTAGATGCAAAGTTGCACTGATATAAATTTGAAAGTGATTTGGAATTGATTGGATTAAACTTGTCTGAAAGTTTGGTAAATGCATTTGATGAAATGGTTGATGAGAAGGTTTGAAGGTTGAGAAACAGATTTTACTAAAGTGGGAGGGCTAGTCAGTTAAAGGCACTGCCATTCTCCCCCGTCTCTTTACCACTATCCTGAAGATCACCGACTCCAGGACAGAGTAGCAAAATGTACAAATCCCTGTCTCTCCACTACTGTGTTTTATAGGCTCCCAAATTAACCTATCTAGTAGTGATTTTATTATAATATCTCACATTAGGAAAGAAGCAATTAAGATGTGTCCAAGTTCCCTTTTGGTCTTCCTGAACTAATGGCCAGTAAACTCTGGGAAGGGGATAGGCAAACAGCCAGGAAGCCAGCACACCTTCATCTGCTCCTGCTGTTTGTATCAGTGTGTGTTAAAGATAGTAAATAAATGGAAATTAATCACTCAGTCTTGAATGTCTTCATGCCTAAGTGTTTAAGGAAGGCTTGCATCGGTTTAAGAGGATCAGCAGCCTGCAGTCACCGAAACCTCCCAACTTTCACCTGCAAGGCTGGGCTGGGGAAGCCACCAGTTTAATATCCTTTATTGAATGAATATTTGTTAGCCAAACCGCAAAAATTGTGTGCACACTTACAGCTCATAGCAATCACTGTGTAAATTGTGTTAAATTCACAATTCGTCAGAGAACCATGACACTGGAAGCATGCTCCCTAAGTTTAATAAAAAACTCATAATGCCTTTAACTCCCTGCCTGCCTGCACGCAGTGTGCAAGTGTCTTTGAGATGGTTCTGAATAAGCACCACGCTTGTCATACCTGGCTTATGTCAAAAGAGACCTCAGAAATTAGGATGTGGTTCTACAAATCCAAGCCTTGGATATTTGTGACTGCAATGGCTTTCTATTCTGTGTCGTCTATTAGTATCTATCATTCATTGCATTTTAGTCCTTATTCCTGTTCTCATGCATTTTCTTTTCCTTTTGAAACTTTTTTGTAAATGAAAATACATCCTTAGAAATCTCTCAGTATTCGTTTTCCCCCTGTAGCTCCTGGCAACACAGTCTAGTTCAAATTGAGTTACTTTTATTAAGCCTTTGATTCTGGGGGAAAATAAGAACTTTTTTTTTTTTTTTCCATTATTGCCAGTATGAGATCCTCAAATGTTTGAATTCAGTCCATTTCCCAGGAAACTCTCACACAGATGGTCAATAGTTCATGCAAGGAAGCAGCAGACCATATAAACAAGCTTTTGGACTCAGGCATTATTATTACTGGAGTAGATCAGTAATAAGGCCAAACCCTTTGAGAAATTGTTCATTGCTATTGCTAGCATTCAAGCCCAGTCTAATTTAGGATTTTTACAAAATCTAGGATAAATTGGGTTGTTGGAAATATTATATCAGTTGAAGTTTATACATATATATGTATGTGTATTTCTGGTTTTGTGTATAGATATATATATATATAGTTGTAAAAGAGAATCAGAATTAGTCTGACCTGAGTGTGTTTCAGTGATTTTCTAAGCGTTATGTCTCAGGTATTTTCCATAAGTTCTAAAGTAGGTGGGTTTTATGGCTCCTAAAATGTATGTATGCATCGTGGTTTAAGCACAGAAGGAAATTAAGCATCATGCAGCCACTCTCTCACCCCCTCCTTTCTCTCCCTACCCGTTCCTCCAGCAGAATGAGGAGGAGAATTGATGCAAAACTTGTGTGTTAAGAACAGTTAATAATTGAAAATAACATAAAATACAGTAATTAAGGTAAATAACAATAACGATAATAAAAAGGAAACAAGTGATGCACAATGCAACTGCTCACCACCCTCTGACTGATGCCAGACCCCCCTTTGCTAACCCAGCTCGGTCTCCCATCCAGGTAACTCCCACTGGATTATATAATGAGCATGACATTCTGTGGTGTGGAATATCCCTTTGGACACCAGTCCCAGCTATGCTCCCTGCCATTGGCAGGGCATGAGACAAGTGAAAAGAAAAAAAAGAAGTCCTTGACTTAGAATAAACACAACTTAGCAAAAACCAAAACATCCGTATGTTATCAACACCATTCTCATTCTGAATCCAAAACACAGTACTGTAACAGCTACTGAGAAGAAATTAACTCTACCCTAGCTAAAACCAGGACAGCATGCTATAAAATGCAAGCAAATAGGATATATATATATATATATTCCTCTAGGAGGAAAGACTAGACACAACTAATAGAACCCCAGTTTGTCAGAAGGAAACTGCCCTTTCAGAAGAAGGATTATTTTATTTTTATTTTTGGCTCTGCCCACTTTTGATTCAGGATTTGAGCACAGGTTTCACTACAGGATTTTTAATCTTTCTGGATGCTGTGCACTGCTCTTTAGTCCATCAGTGACAGCTTCACAGCTCTGCAGTCTCATTTCTCTAAAAAAATTTTCCTGTAGACAGATCTCCCTAGAGTGCCGAAGAACAGCACTGTTCCTACCTCACACCAGCATTTTGGCAGTGCCTGCATAAGCTATTGCAATTCAAGGTGGAAAGGAGACCACCATACTTTGTGAAAAGGGAAGCCAGAAAAGTACAGTGGTGCTGGAAACCAACCTTATTCACTCTAAATGGGTTTTGGTAATGGTCTTTGACAAAGTAAAGAGTCAACTGGGTCCTGGTGAGCAAGTGGAAATCACTTTCACACACATGTTCCTGCTCAGGCCTGTAAGAGAAGGTAGAGGGGTGAAGAGCTGCTCCTGGTCTTTGGACCAGACTCATCCTAAGAGATAGAAGGTGAGCAGAACAGTGTGACTCCAGTGCAGATGCGTTTCTGCTCCCCTTTCCACTCCCCAGCTTGAGTTAGCAAGGGAATGAAATAAGCAATACTAATAGCACTTTACAGAGAGCAATGGGGTTTTCTGCTCTGCTGTCTACTTAAAATTCTCTTTGTCACTGACAAAACTTGAGGTGCCCTGCTGCATACCTCTTTTCTTTTATTGGGTTGTGATGTGAAGTAATAGGAAAAATGCATAACTGCAAATACTTTTGGGCTCTCTAATGGTCTTGGAACCACACTAAAAACTCCTGAGTTCTTCAAAGCCATGTTTGCACACTATCTGAGGAGAGACCATCCATCAGACTGCAAACATGCATCTGTCCTTAACAGACCTCAGCATATGCACTGCCCATTGCAAGACCCTTGGAGACAAGCTGTGAAGTTGCCTGCTGGCATGTTCACAGCAAACCAGAAGTGGTCCTTTTGTATATACTGTCATATCAAACCCATCTCAGGAGTTTACAGATATGATCTCTCTTCCAAGAGACTCAGAAATGAGCTGGGTTACTTGTATAAAACAAGAATTCACTACAGGAGATCAATCGAAGACCTCAATTGTCTCTCTGCAAAGACCTGATCGACAGATTTCTGGATCTGGAGGAGCATTTCTTGGGGATATAATTTCTGCTTGCCTTCTCACTGTTGGCTGCAGCAGGACACCAGTTTTCAAGAAGTGCAAGAATGAGGACCCTGGAAACCAAAGTCCTGTCAGTCTCACCTCAGTGCCTGGTAAAGTTATGGAGAAGATTATTCCGGGAGGTATTAAAAAACCCTGAAAGACAATGTAGTCACTGGTCACAGCCAACATGGCTTGATGAGAGGAAGGTCCTGCTTATCAAACTTGATTTCCTTTTATGATGAGGTAACCCACCTAGGTGATATGGGGAAGTCAGTTGTAATAATCTATTTGGATTTCAGTAAAGCTTTCAATACTGACTCTCACAGGATCCCTCTGGACAAAACGTCCAGCCCACAGCTGTGGTGGGTGAGCAATTGGCTCATGGATTGAGCACAGAGGATAATAGTGACTGGGTTAACATCAGACTGGTGACCTGTCACTGGTGGGGTTCTGCAGGGCTCCATCTTGGGCCCTGTGCTCTAAGACATCTTCATAAATGAATTGTATGCAGGACTGGAAGGGACACTGAGCAATCAGACAAAACTCAGAGGAGCTGTTGACTCCCTCAAAGGCAGGGAGGCCCTTCAGAGACCTTGACATACTAGAGGACTGGGCAATCACCAAACATGTGAAGTTCAACAAGTGCAAGTGCTAGATTCTTCACCTTGGATGGGGCAACTCTGAATGTCCCTACAGACTGGGGAATGAGATGCTGGAAAGCAGTGCCAGGAAAGGCACCTGGGGGTCCTGGTTGACAGCAAGTTGAACATGAATCAACAGTGCCCTGGCAGCCAGGAGGGCCAACCGTATCCTGGGGGGCATCAGGCAAAGCATCACCAGCTGGGCAAGGGAGGGTTTTGTCCCGCTCTGCTCTACACTGGGGAGGCTTCACCTTGAATATTGTGTCAGTTTTGGTCTCTGCAATATAAGAAAGATATTAAGCTATTAGAGAGCATCCAAATGAGGGCAACAAAGATGGTGAAGGGCCCTGAGTGGAAGCCGTATGAGGAACATCTGACATCACTTGGTCTGTTTAAGCCAGAAGAGGAAACCGAGGGGAGATCTCCTTGCAGTTACAACTTCCTTGTGAGGGGAAGAAGAGGGGCAGAGACTGATCTCTTCTTTGTGGTGACCAGTGACAGGATCTGAGGGAATGGCCTGAAGCTGTGTCAGGAGAGGTTTAGGTTTGGATATTAGAAAAAGGTTCCTCACCCGGAGGGTGGTTGGTTGCTGGAACAGACTCCCCAGGGAAGTGGTCAAAGCACCAAGCCTGACAGAGCTCAAGGAGATTTGGAAAATACTCTCAGGCACGTGGTGTGACACTTGGGTATGGTGTGCAGGGCCAGGAGTTACATTCGATGATCCTTGTGGGTCCCTTTTAACTTGTCATATTCTGTGAAATCTTTTGTATGATTTTCTTATAAACTAACACTGAGGAAAAGCAGAAGGGCTGACTCTGCTCTTAGTGAACTGTAGTTAGCATTGTGTAAATACTGAACAGTCCCAGGTGACAGCAAGTACTGGTATGGATTTAATGTCCTACATCTAAGAAATAAGTTGGAAGGTTTGTGTTTCTTGTGCAAACTCTGGCCATCCTGTGTCCTAAAAGACTCTTTGGGTCTGCTGTGACATTTTGGCTCTGTGCTACTTCTGTACATCATGTTTCTGAAAGGTGATGGGCCATAGGGAGAGATTAGGAAGGGGAGAAACTGCATCTTTACCCTTCCAGTGATGATCAGATCAATAGTTACTTCTGAGCCTGAAATCACAGTTGTCTCATTAAAAGCTGAGTTATAGCTTGTGTGTTCTGCTTCTGCTGTTCTTTCAATGGTTTTAGGGTAAGGTTCCCAAACTGTGTGCATGAAGTCAGTCCTTTTGTTCTGGCAACATACATAATTTTTTTTCCCATTTTCCCCTGCAATATCCCCTTCGACGCATAAGGGTTTGTATCTGAACATGCCAGGGGCAGTGTTAAAAAATCCATATTTGCCAAGGAAAGAGAGAGTACTAACATTTAGAAAAGTGGAAGGATGAATCTTCACTGGAGATACAAAGTCAATAAAGAGACTTGCAGTGACCTGAGCATAGGTCAAGTTGACCTATGTGAGAATGGAGAGAAAAGAATGAAAGGAAAACAAGTTAGAGGAAAAAGCAGCACTAAAAATATGAGCTGCAACCATTAGTTGCAGTACTGTCAGTTCTTAAAGTGCTTGGACAATACTTTGCCTTTCTTTGTCTCCTGGGCCAGGGTGTGAAAGCACAGGAGTGAATCAGCCTGTACATTAGTCTTGCAGCAAACAGAATAAGTCTGTTTTCCTGAACAGGGAAACCAAGCCATGAATCAAGAAAATGTGCTGCACTGGGACATATGATAGAGCATGTCTGGGGATAGAAGAAAGATCTCATGAGCCTGGGGCTCTATTCAGTTGCTGACCATTACGATGCCATTTTTCTCTCTGACCATAACACTTTGGGTAGAGATCCTGATCCTCTATTTTATGTCATTATAGAAACTCTGCATGCAGACTGGTAAGGTAGGAGACATGGTTAAAAAATAATCCAGCTATTTATGTCCTTCATTACCCATCAGTCTTTGTAACTCTTGGCTTTATGTATTGCAGGCTGGCACACTTCTTATTGAGGACCAAAAAAGAGAATTTGGATGAACTGCAAAGTAGATGCAAGAATATTATATTTCCTTAATTTTTACATTTGTCATGTCCAAGATGCCAGTTGCACAAAACACAGGATGGTGGAAGGAATTTCTTATCATGTGATTTGGAGATGCCCATGGGGATTTTTCTTGCTCTGCGGAGAGATGGCAAGGGATCAACAGTTAGGCTACGTAGGAATGTCATAGTCAATTAATTTTGTGAAATTACACTCCGAAGTTGTGTTTAGAAAATGAATTAATATTGGTGAAAAGCACTGATATCCTTGGATAAAGGGCAACAGAGAAGAACACATTGTTATTATTAAACTGTTGTAGAAATCCTCTCTTTGACTGAATTATTGCAGTGAGTTTCCTTGGTGATGTGACGTAGAATTTACTGGAGTGTTTGTGCTGTATAATTGAAAATGACATTACCTTTATTAAACCGTCTGTGGGACTCTTAACTCTTTTCTCAGCTGCAAACCAGCTTTGCCAGTGATTCTTACCGAGGGTCCTGAGCCAGTAAAGTGGAGGCTGGTCAGACATCCACGATGAAATATCTAAATTACAGGAAGGCTGAGGGCAAAAAATACATTCCTTACTTGAGGCAAGTGAAATAATAGCAGATGTATAATAAATGTGGCTGAAGTCTCAATAAACTGCTCATTAAATTGTTGCCCATTGATAACAAAGGGAAGAGCACAGTCGCTTGTCATCCTGTCCTTTTCTCCCTCAAACTAGGAACATTAGGTTCAGGATGTAGAGACCTCTTCCCAAGTCATCAGTTCAGAACCAGATTTCTTGGCACTACCAACACTGGCTGTCACCAATGGCTGTTCATTTATCTGAGTAAAATGATTTAATGGTTCTAGTCCAGATTTTCTTAGATGTCTACATCATAACGAATCTCATCTCAATCAACGCTAATTGCTGCTTACAACAGCAGCCTCCCAAGAGAGTCTTTAGGGAGTGAGCAGGCTGTGGAGCTTAGAGCTGATGGGATCACACACTTAGGGATCATTAATAGGGCTTGCCTTTCAAAAGCTGCTAGTCTGGCACTAAATTCGAGTACTGGAGACTAATATTGTGGTTAGAATTTTTCTCATGCCTGAGATGCTAGACTGCTCAGAATAAAGGTGTCCAGCTTGTTAAGTGTTAGTGCAAATTATTAAGCTGTCTTTTCAGCAGCGCTCTCTGTTCTAGTGCAGCAGGGTGGTAATGTGCTTCACAGCTGAACTCTATCCTGCAGCAACACTGATTTTATCACCTAGGGTGTAGTAGGACCCTTAGATTTGGAGAGACTGCAATGCAGCAGTTTTGCTCTCTGATAGTGGGGTTTACTGGTGTTGCATCTATAGTACCCTGTGGGGTTTGACGAAGGACTGAAATCTTAATGGTGTTCTCCGAGCATGTCCTGATCTCAAAAAGAAATTACATCTTTGTAACGATATAATCATTCCCTTGTCAAATTAAATTGGGTAAATTTTCTCCTCTTAAATTAAGTTTGATTTTTGTAATGACTGCTTAGTCTTACCAATATTGGTATAATGGGAATATAGATACACTTTGATTGAATGTGGATCCTCTCCTGGATACGCTAACTTGATTATATATCTCAGTGGATCCTAACTAGGAAGCTCTTCTTTCCTTAAATCAAAATGGTTGCCTCATTGCTACATCATTAAAAAAAAAAGCCAGGAGTCTGATTAATAGCTGTGCTCCAGGCTTCTTTCACAAAGACAAGAGAAACTCTGCAAAAAAATCAACAA
>JAYRBT010000178.1:25583816-25639105 GCA_036023395.1 Myiotriccus ornatus | reverse complement strand
TAAGTCAATCTCTGATCTTGGGTATTGAAAATCTAATCTATTTGATTAAACAAGAAGCAAATTTGCTCTGGATGTTTTGGGGGGTTTTAAAGGCAGTAGTTTTTTATTTTAGATTTCTCCCTAACCTTCCCTTTGACACCCTGAAAATTAATGGCTTAATAGAATGCTTAACTTCATACTGGTACAGAGCAGGCCAGACATAGCAATTGATTGAACCCTACTTTTGTAAACCCAACAGTATTTATCTGACAGTTTGTCTACCGTGGTTTAGACCCTCTCCCTTTTTTTCTTTAGTTTGTGAAATTACTGAAGCATCAGATTCAGACTGGCATGCTCACTATCAATACATGAAGTAGATAGATGAAGGTAGAGTGTGAGCCAAAACATGATATTTTGCTAATGATTTGCTTATTATCTACATCTTCCCAGCCTCTCAGGAAATGCAAGCCTTCTATAATGGAAAGAAGAGTAGCTGGGTCAGTTGAAGTCAAGGGAGAAACACGTCAGATCAAGTTCCCAACTGGGTCAGAAGACAAAGAAGTTTATTTCTTTTTAATTTACCTATATGTGTTATCATTATAGATCAATTAATTCTAACTTACTGATGGTGACTCTGGGAATAAATGCTTGATCCTGGGACTAGGTGAGTATTTTGTGCCTGGTGTGAGGTCCACTGAACCTGGTGAAAGCACTTGCTCTGGATCAAGCTTTGCAGCAGAAGATGAAGCTGCTTCCAGCCAGAAGCCCAGGATCTGAGAAAGCTATTTTCTCTCTCTTCTGCCTGAAGTTCCATATATATCCTCAATGGAATATGATGTATCTGCAAAATCAGACCCTTTTTTGGTCTGTTACTCAGTCCAAGCAATTAAATTATTTTCTCTGTATCATTGGAGGAGTTGGAATGGGACAAATGAATGAAATAACTCACCAGTGGGCCAGTTCCCTTTGTGTCATCCAACAGAGGAAAATAGTGTGAAAGGACAGCAGAAAAAGCAACTAAATAAGCTTAAAATAACTGTGGGCTTCTTTTTCCTGTTGGATTTTTACCTTGTAATGAGTACTTGTGAAGATTACAAATGCCAAGAACTGCAACATATCCTGCGCATCTACTTCATCTAATTACGAGCCATGTACAGTTAGAGAGTGGTGTTATAGCTCCTAATGCCTTCTGACTTCCAGATGAATTGAGATGTTCACTTGATTCATAATGGGTCACAGGTTCATCTTATTCACAGGGACAAGTGAGTGCTCTCTGCGAACAAACTAGGAACTGCACAGGCCAGATTTGTTATTCCTTGTCTTCCAGATCATCAAGTTTTGGTGAATTGCTTCAGGGCCTGGTGGACTCCACCCAAAGCCTGCCTTTAGCTTCAGAGGTCCAGGATCATTAGGGTAATTATCCATGCTTGCACCCAGATGGCAGCTAAATGTCCAAGACTCACTGAAAATACTTTGGTTTAATTTGGATTAACCCTCAGTATTAATTATGTTTTCAGGTCAGGCTTTGTCTCCTGTTAGCTCATGAAATTGGCTTTGTGACACCTATGCTGCATGAGACATTACATCAATTCATTGTGGCTGGATTGCACTGACTTGCTCTTTCACATCTATGCACTTGAGCGTAATCCTGAGGTGTCCATTAGAGTTTTCTTTCCTCCTGGAAATGCCTAGTTATACATTCTAACCCTTACCATCTATGGATGTGTAGATTCTGCATACAATTACTTGACACTGATGATTTCATATCCAAGCATACAGTGCATTTGAACTGCGAACATGTCTAAGAAGCTCTATTCCTTTTTGACACCTTATGCCCAGAGGAAAGAACGAAAGGAAACATGTGCATTTTTTGAGAAGGAATAAAAAAGGATTGCTCTCAGGAGACTTTCTCCTCAGATTCTGTGATGAGTAATGCTCTTGCCAATTACTGGGTTTTTTTCAGAAACAAGCTAAAAAATGCTTGATTTTAGCTTCATTTGCTTTTTTGGATTGATGTCATTCCTACTCCTGTGAAAATAGGTATTCCCCGTGGAAACAAAGAAGTCTTAGCTGAAGAGAAATCAATGCCAATTAAGATCACAGAAATGATCAAGGACTTCCCATCCTGGGTCTTCATGTGAGATTTTTTAAAGACTTTTGTAGAGACGTATTCAAGCAGTTGTGAAGTTTCCCCACAATATAAGCTTTGGAACATTACATATAAGTCACAAAGTGCAAAAATTAGTAATTTTCTTCCTTTTAGCTATGGTTTCTTAGCATAGTACTAGGTACTATAATGATTTGATGGATTCATATCCATTACTTAAGACCTGTTCTTGGGAAAGACAGTGTGTACTATGCTTTTTGAGTGTTTGTTCCCTTTTAAATTGTGTTAATTATTTGATATTCTCTCTCTTTCTTTAGTAAAATCCCTCTCCCAGGATAAAAGTCAGTATGAGATGTAAAACCTACACTGAGGGAAATGAGAATTTATGTCTTGTAATTTAAACAAACTAAAATAGATGTCTCTTTAGCAGGTTTGTTAGCTAGGATCAGTCTCTCCCACGTGAAAATCTCATAGCAATTCAGTCCACTTATGTTAGATACCAGTTTTAGAAGGAAACTTTGATGCCAGGCTAAGATGTCAGATGCATAATTTTTATATGGCTTTATAGAGCTTTAACTGGTGTGTGAATCTTACCTTTGGTGTGTTTAAGAAACCTATGTATCTTCTCTAAAGAGCTGTAAGGACTAGGAGCTGGCTACCCTGTTTTGGAGAATTTTATGTCTTTTTGTCCTGAATTTCACTGTTCTGCCCAATACAGTTGGGTGGACTTTGCAGTGATTCTCCACAGAAGCAACTGCATAATAGCTGTGGAACAATTGGTTTGGGTGTGAAACTTTTAAATAATTCTAACAGACAGGTGGTCACAGGACAAGGGGCTGTTCCTTGTAACAGTGTGGAGTGCTACAAGTCTGCAGAAATTTGTGCATGGATATTATTTGCTTCTTTATTTGGTTCTAAATTGCTTCAATCTGCTTTAGTGAAAGGGCTCAGCTCTCACTTGTGTACTTGGATACAGGATGGTGTTTTTCTCTGGGAGCAGGTGAAGCTGTAAAAGTCACAAGAAACAGCCAAGGTCATAATTTCCTTTCAAAGTCAATGGGACTCATGCCCTTAAATCCCCACTGACTTAAAGCAGTTTCTCTTTTGTTGGAAAGAAGCTCTAGAGTCCAACACAAACACTGTATTAAAGGTGCTTCCTGTTTTTAGTAGCTGAAAAACATCTTGTGAGCAGATGTTCTATGGATAACTCAAAAAAAAAAAAAAAGATGAAAAATAAGAAATCTTTCAGAGAATTTATCTAAAACTTTTTCCAAAATCTCTTTACATCTCTGTCTTCTGAACCCTTGTTAATACTCAGTCACAATGCAAATGGGATAATGTTGGTGAGATGTAAGAAAAAAAATAAATTGAAAAATTATTTGTTACCTATCAGAGAGAAAGTTAGAGAAAATGGAAAATAGGAAAGAAAAAAGCAACCAACTAACTCACTAAGCTAATTTTGCCCTCTGATGTGCTTGGTATTCACATTATTTAGTGCAATCTGATATGCAGACTAAGGACGTAATACTATGTTGTAAACTTATTCAAAATGAATGAGGCTGCCAGATTACATTCCTCTAACGATATTTTATGTGCCTAAGTTTATACGTTGATCCTGTGCCCTTACTGGATTTCTTAGTCCAGATATCTTTCTGACTTCAAAAGGAGCAAAACAAAGCTAAGTGTCAAGGTTTGCAGCTGAACCTTCTTTTCAGGGGCCCCTGTACTTTCGCTCTCCCATATCATCATTCCCAAAGCCTCTGTTTTCTCTCTGCTAAATGCAGCTGGGGAGTGGCTGGCCAAGAGATGTGAGAGCTGAGGATTGGATCTTCATGTCTAGGCTAAGGATTTTTGCGTCCTGAGCACAGAAAAGTTGTTTCAACAAGTTAAATGTTGAGGTAAGTAAAACTGAGAAGGTGGTTTCAGCCCTTTCTTGTGTTGCAGAGCTCTGTGTCTGAGAACAGCCACCATTTCTTCTCTTATTGCAGAATCTCCCAAGACAGCCCTGCGTTGCCAAAGAGAATAAATTGCTTCCTCACTTGTGGAAGTGGTCCCTGAAGTTCAGCATTAAGAAGTGAATGGGAGGCATCACAGGAGAGATTTTGCTGCCTCTGTCTATAATAAGGTTAAAAGGCAACCTGATCACATTCTCTAAGTATCTCCAGTGGGGATATCTAATATAAAGTGCAGAGGTGGGAAAGCTCTCATTAATTTTAGACAGTCATAACAAGAAATAGTAGCTGGAAACTGAAACTAGATGAAATAAAATTGAAAATAAGATCCTTTTTTATTTCTGATTTATTTATTTTCTTAACAGCAAATATAATTAACAACACTGGCTGACTGCTCAGAGGAAGAGGAAGGTTTTCCATTGCCTGCAGTCTTTAAATTGCAATGAGAGTTCTTTCTAAGGGGGGATTTTTAACCACACCAGAAGTTACTGAGCTGAGTAGAGGAATTCCTAGGCGAAATTTTGCCATTAATAGTATCAAGACTTTGAGGCTGCAGGATCACATGGGCCTTTTGGCCCCTAGACTTTCTTTGCACTGTCCTCTCCCTTTAAATTTACTACTTATTTCAATGGCTTTTTCCCTTCTCTCTGCGCTCATATCTCTGGCCTCAGTCCAATGAGAATATAAATTATCTCCATTCACACTAATCAACTATTTTTACTCAATAGCATCTTCCAGTGGAGATTGTGCCCTGCTGCAGATGACAAGCAGAGCATGGAGCTTGCTGGTGCAGGCAAAAAGAGCTGAGATAAAACAAAGGATCTAGTTAACACCCGTATCAGGAATAAACAGTCATTTTCAGAATGAATTTGCCTGTGTTTGTCATCACCGCAGACTTTCATTAGGAGGATGGCAGCTGATATTTCTGCATCTGCCATTTCCATGGTACTCCCAGCAGTAGGTCGCTCAAGGAAAGATGTCTTGCTTTAATCACTGCTGTGAAGCATTGGGTTGAGGGTGGGACTAGGGAGAGAAAAGGAAGGGGAGAGAATTAAAAACAAGCTTTCTGTGCTAACGCTTGTCAGCTTAGCACTAATATATGTGTTCCTGAACTCTTCTAAACTCACCTCTTTATTGATTTGTTTGTATGTGTGGTATTTCATGATGAAGGAGTATCGTTCACCCTTTCTCCTGAAATATGGCTGCCTCTGTGATGAGCATGACTGGCTTTTAACACTAACCAGACAACATGACATTTCCAAAGAAGAGAAAGGGAAAAATAACAGATTTGCCTGAAGTATAAGGGAAACTAAGGAGGCAAAAACATTTCTACATCACTTATGGAGCCCATCTAAACAGCGTAAAAATGTGGTACCCTGATGTGGTCCAGCAGGTTTTATATGGCACCAGCTTGAGGAGGTACCAATCTAAGCTTTTTAGCTACACACTTCCAGATTTTGATATTCTCAATTTGCAAGAAAGAATTCGTTTGAAAAGGTGTGTATCGAGAACCGTCTTGCCTACCACTGCTGTCCTTTGGCATCTGCTGGGGGACTGTAAGTAATCACTGTGAAGGAACACAGGAGTGCAGTTGTTTTTCCTTGTCTGGATGGGATTTATCTGATGAGTATTTTATTATCTGCTTTGTAGCATCAGATATTAAGAACTGAAAAAAAGTGATGGTTATATGTAGATAGAAGCTCCTAGCAGTGGCATACACACAGTGTATCTTGACTCAAAATGAGGAAGCACTGAGGCTCTGCTTTGTACACTTCAATTTTTTCTGCCTTTGCAGACATAAGTACCAGGGGAGGTCTCCGTAAGTTGGAGACAGACAAATGATTATCTGTTTATCTTGCTTTCTTTTCAGAGCGGTACAATGAAATCAGCAGAACTCTCCTCCCTCCCTCTTCTCCTCTCTTCCTACCAGATAAACCTTGTTTCGGAAAAATTAGAATGCATTATGGATAAAGGAAGGTGACCCTAGGTCTTGGATCTGTTTCCTTCATTAGCAGCAAATCGGCATGTACTGATTGCTGCTTCTAGTCTCAATGCTGGAACATTTAACTAGTCAGAAGAGTTTACAGATGCCAGAAGAGAAAGCCAGTGATGCATATAATATATCTCTGGAATCATAAATAGCTGAGACAAGGGCTAGTTATTGCTCAGTTCAATATTGTTGTTTAATAGCAACTCTAAATACACTCTGCTGGGTTAAATATTGTACTATTAACTCCAGAGATAATGATCTTCCTAGACTGAATGAGGGACAATCATATTATGGTGTGATGCATTTCTCTAAGCTCCCCATATGTGAGCAGGGTAATTGAGGCGACTAGCAATTCTGTAAGCCATTCTGAGGGTCAAACTCTCTGATTGTACCTCTGCCCATTCCTAGAGAGGGCAGAAGGACTTACTTTATGAATACAAAAGCATTAGATGACCCTGCTTTTCACATATTTGTAAAGCACTCATCAACCCAGCATCTCAGTCAGTGGATATTATCAATCTCTAACTAATTATAAGATATCCATTCCACAGCAGTAGCTTCAAAGGTAACAATTTATTCAAGCCTTTTCCTCATCCTTTCTTATAGGTAACTGAATGAAAAAATGAGTCGTCTTCACGTTGATCTTTCTCTCTCTTGCCTGTCTGAGCTAGAAGAAAAATGAAAAAGGACTCAGCAGAGAAAGGAGCCCTCTTTCTGAAAGAGCAGTAATGTCCCTAGAAAATGTCCTACCCTTAAACTTAGCTGAATAGTTCAATGAGAGCATAGATCACATAGACAGTTGGAGTGGAAGTGTTTATGATATTTTAGGAATACATTTTTAGCTGGCCAATAAAAAGAGGGATCTGGAGGATGAAAGAAAGGACAGCAGTTTACCTTTGCTTGCAACTGCCTATTCACTTTACTTATGTTGTGCATTTGATACCAGTGTCCCTCCTCTTATTTCTCATATTCTCAGCTACTGTTTTGTTCAGTGCTGTATTTACAAATTTCCTTTAAAGGATTAAAAGTTATTGAGGAGAGGTAATTACACTTATTTATGTATGTAAGCATATGCATCTATACATGTGCATGTGTGTGTGCATATTGACCTATGAAGTTCTCAGTAGCAAAGCCCAGTTTTATATAGACTTTTCAGTTCCCCTCTGAGATTTAAGACTTTACCCTAATTAGTCTTATACTTTAAATACAGAACCATTAGAGAACAACCTGGTATTTTTAAATCCACGAAGGTTACCAAAGGCTGGCATCAGCAATCAGGAGCCACTTGCGCCTCAGTTCTGTTCTTGCTCCTTCAAATGACCACTTTAATTTGCATGAAGGACTCTTAAGCTCTGCAGAAACTCCACACAGACATATTGCAGGAGGATTGTGCTGGTAAGTTATGTGAGCATTTTACAACATTCTGTTTTAAATCCCAGAGTTTGTGAATCTCTCCACATCAAGATTAAATGTAATTTACCTTAGCTGTTTGGTGCTTTCCTGGGTAACGGTGGTAAATCAGGAACAATCCAGCAAGGACTATAAACAGCTGTTTAGAGCTTAGTTTATACTAATCTATCTGTAGAATGACCTCTGCAAGTCTTGCTTATTGGGGTCATTAGGCCCTTGTACATATTCTCAGGTTTGGTTTCTTTTCTCCCTTTGAAGGTCATCTTCAAGGTAGGTTGTCTTTTAGGCCTCTTCCTTTGTGGAGACGAGGATTTATTTTTATTGCTTTTAAAAATGGATTAGTTGCCTCTGATTTGCTTCCTGGTATCTTTTTAATTTCATCATGGGAGTCTTACCACTGGATGCGGTGTGATTTTGAGCCCTAATTTTATTGCCTAGGTAAAATGAAGGACAAATCTGAAATGTTTCCACTTGAAGTGCAAGGATACTTCCACTCACAAACCTGCTGCCAGTAAAACTACCTGCTAAGTAATGACTGCTAAACTCTGGTGGACATACCCAAACGTAAATGTTTAGTATGTAAGTCTTCACGTGATCATCAGCCATGGAATAATTAATGATACAATAGCAGAGACACATTGAAGGTACAGGCTTGTCTGTATCTGAATGAGAAGATTCAGAGATTCCCCGTCCAAAATAAGTTGCTTCTTTGCTACCTTTGCAATGACTTATGAATTTTTATTGAGCTCCCATTGTTCCTATAATTTTTTCCATTTTGTAGTTTTTAGATTTGCCTTGATTCCCAGATTGAAGAATGTCCATTGGTGTGGGATTTTGGTTTATTCTACTGAATAAATATTCTATTGAAAAATATTTCATTGAATATAAATATGCTTTATTCAACTGAAATCTTAATATAGAAGAAAAGAACGCAAAATAATAGAAATAAAGCATGAAAAAATTTTACTTTTTTTTTTGATTACAATGGTTTTGAGGAAAAAATGAAACTCATCAAATCATTGGTGATAATATTACTGTGCACTAATTCCAGACTTTGTGCCTTATGTTGTTTGATTTTCTTTTTTTAATTAGAAAATTTATCCTTTTTCTACAAAAGCAGAAAGAGACCCAAATTCCACATGGCATGATGTTGGATTGCAGAAACCAGGCAGGAATACTCTAAACTACTTCAATCTTCATTTAAAAAACCCTCAACTTATTCTTTATTGAATAACTACAGTGTAGCGTAGCATGCAAGATCCTAACATGAAGAGGCATCAACCATCCTCATAACAGATAAAACAGAAATTACAGGAAGCTATTGAAATTGCCATAGAACAGATATTCCTTTTTGTGAATGGCATAGCCATTGACACTGAAAGAAATCATAAAGGTAACATGCTAGACTGCTTTGTTAAAACTTTCACCACAGGTAAAGAATCATATTGTTTTGGAAATGTCTTAGTTGTGGGATTCTTTAATTTTAATACTTGAAGCAACCTTAGGCTGCCTGTATTACAAAGTAAGGATTGACTTCTGGTTTTTGAGGGGGAAGGAAGAAGGGACTGAATGGGCAGTGTGGGGGCATAAGATAAATACTTCCAGTAACTGGGATAAAATAAATGTGTACCCAAAAGAGAAGGGTACAACTATGTCTCAGAGGTACATCTGCCGTGAAATGATGCAGTGTCACTCCAAGGAGAGTGCCAAGAGCAGCACAGACAGCTTTACCTTCAGACCAGCTGCAGGGTGCATCTGCAACATATGATATGGCAAAAACAATGAGATATTCTGGAGCCATTTTAATACAAGAAGAAAGAGTTCATGGAGCCAGAGCTGTGTCTATTTGTGGGTGGAGTAGTCAGTTGTCTAATTAATCCAAGACCTCCAGTAAGGACAATTATAGATGTGTCTTTTGATGTGGATAAGATGTTCTGTAGCCTTTAAAGCTAAGAAGAAAAAAGATTTCAAGCAACAGGAATTACACTGGTCTGATTCCAGCTGTGTATAGAGGCCTAGAACATATTTGGACATAAAAACAAATAAAAACCTGGATTTAAATAGTGATCACGACAACACACGACTTAGGTTTGCTAAAATTTGGTCATACTAAGCAAATGTAATTTTTTTTGGTTTTTTAATAAACATTCCTCTACAGAAGGAAAAAGCAGATCTGATTTTTCTTGTTAATTAAAGCATTGGGTGTAGGACTACATGAAGACCTGTGAGTTAGAAAGAAGATAGTATTGAAAAATGAAGGAAGAACTGGATAAAAGAGAATATTAAATGGGAATAGTTGGACTGGAGGTAGGTTCCTATTCAATTTACCTAATGACTGGTTTTAGGCTCAGTTTTGTGTAATATTTACATTAGGGACTTCGATGCTGTAGGAATTTGCTGATGGTACAAAATTTGGAGACAGCAGTACAGGAAAGCGTTGGGATATTGTTCAAATGAACTCAGTGACCTTCAAGGGAGGCAACAGAAATGGAATGAAATTCAAGCTAACAAAGGGCAAGTTCATACACTGTGGGACTAATCATAAGATTTTTCACATTTCAAGGGAACTCTGCAGATTTGACAGAGGAGGAAAAGCAAATGGGCTAGTTGAGCATAGGATGACTGTGAGCCCTCATCTTGCAGAGTTTCAGAAAAGACAAACAGGATCCTTCAGCCTATCAAATAAGTAATATCCAATGGAGACAGAAAAATGCGTGTTCCATGGGAAAAGCCAGTGATACAAAACAAACCATCACAGAGTGCAGTGATGGTGAAATGTTATCTGGAATCCCATGCTGAAACCTGGTGGCTCCTTGAGGAGAAAGCACAAGACCTGAAACATCTGCAGATAAGGTCTACCAGGAGCAAAAGATAGAGAAAACTGACACAGGCTGGTTTGTCAGCCACAGTGGAGCCTGATGAAGGCCTAGATACATGGATGGAAGTCAAGGAAACTTGTTTGTGCTGTACTAGCTTTGTGTGAAGGGCTCAAGGACTGGAGCTGTTGAAGTTAATGTCTTTTTCTGTCCATCTGTGTAGGTATATGCAGCCATGCACTTGCACAGCAGATCCAATAGACAATTAGCCATGGGAGACATGCAAGGAGCCAGGCCTGGGAGTCTGGCTGCACTCTCTGCTTTCCTCTTGTCTGGGCTGAGTAATTCTACCATCTAGATGAGTAGGGTACTACAAGCAGATGCTGTAATATAGTGTCCATGAGTGAAGGGGGTTAGTCTTGGGTCTGCTCCTATAACACGCTTTTCCCATTGCTGGTATTTTTTTAGTTCAGTGGTTTATGCTATTAACTTTCATCCTTGGGGTGCTAATTATGTTTCTGCTTTAAATGTCTCCTGCCTCCAACCTGATGAGTCTCAGGGTGCATACTTGACCCAACATGACATTCCTGGTCAGCTGCCAAACTGTGTCCAGGCTCAGGCACCATATATGAACTTTTACACACCTGGAAAAAGATTGACTTCTTGTTTAACTACACTTTTGAACATCATAAGTCAGCTCTCTCTGGTGCTATCTGGCACCTCCCAATGTGCCACATCACTAAGTCAAAGGTTTTGAATAAGGAAAACATAATCTCAGTCTAAGCCATATTTACTGATAAAAATTAATTAAGCATTACCAATGTAGTCATAGCTTGATGAATAACAATGACTTGGTATAATTAAGACACAAGATTTACCACAAATTAACAAAAAATTTCCACCTACCTGGTAGGCAAAATCTACTGCCACTTGATCTTTTTCTGGATTAACTTTTTAGGCTTAACAATAGTAAGATAGAATGCAATGAAGTGTAAAGCATGACACATATGAGAAATTCAGTGCCACAAACACAGAACAGGGATCATCTGGCTCAGCAACAGTACTCTGGAAATAATATGAGGTTATAGAATAAGGCTCAGGGAAAAAATCATATTCCCTTAACAAACAGCAGCTTGATGCAGGATATACTCAGGATAACTGTGCTTTTTCCTCTGGCCCTTTGAATGCTTCAGATTATAGAGCAAAACTTTGTAGGCAGCTTGGTGGTCTAATGCCTGAAACAAACATGCAGACAGAGATCAAGTGCAAAAATCTATTTCCAAATCTGGGAAGTATCTCACTGATTATCAAGTACCATGTGATAGCTAAATTAGGATGAAATACAGCTGAAAATATTTCTGGGAGGATAATTCTCTGATGAAATGATCAGAACTTCCCACCTTAGGTAACTCTCTTTCTAATAGCTTGGTCTTTCAGAGTGCAGTAAATCCCTGGCAAAAGTCAAGGAAATGAAAACACTGCACACAAGCAATGTACGCCTTAGCAGTTCACTGAATCAAACCTTAGAGCTACTACAAAAGACTCCATAACTTAAAGAAAATGCCACTGTTATGATTACTTCCTTTATTCTTGGAGGACTTGCCTTTCCTAGAAATCTGTTTCAGATTCATCACATATAACTACCTAGGGAATAAGACATAAACAAAGCATTTTTTTTTCCACCAGGTGAAATTCCTTTTTAGCTCAGGAAAGACAAGCTGGCAGGTGTGACAACTAACTGAATGAGGAAACTCTGATGATGGTGTCTTCCTTATACTTATAGCAGAGTTTTTTCCTAATGGGTCTAGAAGATTTCTTACTAATTACTTGAGACAGATTACTAACTTCCACAGACTGCTTCCAACACACCCATCTGTTTTTCCAGGTGAAGGTGCAAAGAACGTTTTTAATTCCTGATGTCTATCTTATGCATAGATCTATATTTGATATCTACAGTGCTTAAATCACTTGGGAATTTCCTACAGTAACTCAAATCACATCCCAACTTACAAATGGGTAGTGTTGCTCTGGCAGAACCACATACACAGTGCCGGCTCCTCTATTTGCTGTAGCAAATACAGAGAGAGGGTTTGACCGTGTATAGATTAGGTTTCCTTCCCTTTTTCTGCAAAGGTCTGAAGTGAAAGTTGTGCCAGTGTTTGTACAAATGTTTGGAGACGGTTATTGCTGATTCATACCAGCACGTTGGGCATGGGGAGCAGGGTGGGAGGACAGTGGGAGTGCCTTGTGGAGCGACTCCCAAACAACACCATTGGGCTTCCAGTCCAGCCAGCAAGTCTGTCGAATGCTGAAGGTGACATAATAATTTTGGTTCAGGAAAGGGGCTGGTGAATAATGGATTTGAAACTGGACCTCCCATCTGTTCCCAATTCATCTTCCACCGGAGTTAAAGAGTGGGAATGAGGAACCAGGTAAAAGCTTCATCCAGCTGCCTGGGGATCATGTCACCAAGTCAGGCAACAGTAATTTAACTTTCCCCTCTCAAAGACCAGTATCCAGTATATACTCGCACAAATTTATTGTTTCTTCATTACTAAGGATTTACTAGATGCTTTGTTGTTCTTGGAGGGAAGGCAGTATTTCTTCCTTCATAAATGTGATCTTTTCTTTCTGGATATTTTTTAGGTAGCTATACTTTGCTTGTATAAGATGTGTGGAGCATTACAGAGAAGACAAGGTCCCAGTGGAGGATTAATAAGGA
This sequence comes from Myiotriccus ornatus, assembly GCA_036023395.1. Lineage (NCBI taxonomy): Eukaryota > Metazoa > Chordata > Aves > Passeriformes > Tyrannidae > Myiotriccus > Myiotriccus ornatus. The sequence goes on along the minus strand of JAYRBT010000178.1, from coordinate 25,626,129 downwards.
TTGTCCTGTATAGTGAGGAATACTTAGCTAAAATCTTCATATAGAATACATCTACAGAGCTATGATATAGCAACAAATGGCTATAGAAAATCATCAGATTGATCTGGGGGGAGGGAGGGTTGGAAGCAATGACTTTTAGGAAAAAAAAATATACTAGCTCCTAAATGATTTAATTAGCGATGCTTGCTTAGAGATAATGACATTTGTATCCACCGAAGTTCTAGCCACAGCTACTGCAGTCAGGGACCTGGGGCTGTGAGAACACACACCCCAGGATGACATGGAGCATGTACCAAAGACCAGTTTGTTTGCAAGTGGTATGAGTACTTCTTATTTTGCAAAAAGGCAAACCTGCTCTAGATTAGCTCTAATTAGCCTCCCGTCTCTATGGTTGCAACTGAATGATGTGGGGTTTTTTAGGCTGTAAATCTCTTTTTAGTCTGCAAAAAGTCTGTCACTTATTTTCAAAGCAGCTGTGTTTTTCTGATAGATAGAGAAACATCTGTTCTAGTTATTTTATCAGTGCAACACATTCATGATAGCTTTCCCACCACCTCACTATGCTCTGCTCTTACCTCCTCTCCTCCTGAGAGGAAGCAGCAAGGAAGGCACCTTTGATCCTTGGAACCTATGAAGGTTAGGGATGCTACATGCATGATGCCTATCCGAACTAGGTGAAAACAGAAACCACTATTTTACGAAACACTTTGAAATAATAACTCTATTCCCTTTAAACTAAAAAGCTCCCTACATCATTCAAAGAAGCATACTAGGGAAGAAAATTCCAGGTAAAACTTATGCAAAGTGAACAAATTACATATTGGAAAATTGCACTCATAGAGTACCTGCTAGTGGTACTCCGCTACTCTTCAGATCAGAAGAATGTGTTACACCGAGTGCACAGGGACTACCTTAGGACTAGTAGTATTCATAATTTTATTAATAATTTATTAATAAATTGAAATAAATAATTATTTTTTTACCATCCTCTGTGATGTAGGCAGTAGAGCCTACTGATATGAAACTCAGAAAGTCTGTAGATGCCACAGACACCAAGAAGAATTCAAAATGAGCTTCATAAATCAGAGGAACTAAGTCCAAGAAAAAAGCCCGTGATTCAGTAAAAGCAAATGCAAGTATCACAAAGAAGTTGAAGACTACTGTCTATGGCGTTACCAAACAGCGAGAACCAGGAACAATACACCAGTGTAGAAACTCCAGAGAGCTTTTACCTAAAAGCATTGTGTAGTTAAAGAACCTCAGCTGCAATGCTTGCTTTGTTTATAAGCTGTACATGTTGACAAAAATTGGGGAAAACTGAAAACAGTCACAGAGGTGGCCATAGCATCCCAGCATCTAAAAGAGACCTAAATATGGATTATGGAAACTTCACTGGAGTTTGTAAAGATAAGGTTAGATGTAAAAGCAGTAATTTTCCAACACAAAAAGGGAATAGACCAATACCTCAAAGTCATGTCCAGCCATACTGCTTCTAAGTCAACAATTTTCTGATTTTTTTTCTGTTAGAAGTTGAATTTTGCCCACCTTAAACAAAAATCAGGTTAATTTTTTTGTACCTGGATTTAGAGTAAAAAAAAAAATAGTTACTTTCTATGAATGAATGTTAATGAACAACCCTAAAAGCTATTTTGACCCAAAACCAGGAAGAGACCCACACAGTACCTTAGTACTATCTGTACCACTGATAGAATTACACAGGATGAGAGTCCCTGATATCCAAACTTCAGGAATTAGAACGTCAAACTTGGATTTCAAATGTCAAAAATGGACTTCAAATTTGGACAGTGTTTTTCGTCGCCCAGTAATATTGAGAAAATGGAGAAAAGTTATGACACTAAAGCACAAAGTACTGTACAAAATTTTGAGTGAATCTTCCTTGTCACAGAACAAAGGAAGTCTAGTGTGAAGGAGGATAAACCATGATCCTTAGACCAACAAGCTCAGCAGTGGAGGAAATGGTGTGAAGTGGGCTGTCCCTCTGCTCTCCTTGCTGGAGGCATCCATCTAGATTTTGTATTTAGAGCAACATCTGCAGGTGAATCTGCAGCAGCAGCAACTGTCAGTCACACTCCAAAGCAGCTGCAAGCATTCAGCACAGTCATAGCTTTTGGGCCTTACTAATGTCTTACTACGCTCTTGGAGAAAGATGATAAGAGAAATTAACTTCCAGCCTGTTGCCTGAACCCCCATTTTTTATTAAACACCATTTTTGCTGTCTGTAGCTGCTCTGCCAGCCTCTGCCTATGAAGGCTCATTATGGTTGTGATGCTGAGGCAGTTTTGTGCCAGCCATTGCAGGAACCGCTTCACTCTTTTCATTATCAACACAGCAGCATCTATTTTTCAGACATGGAGCCAAAAGAGAAATGTACTCCTTTACTTAGGTATCCTGCAGCATGAAGATCAATTATACAAAATCCATGCTCTTGGGCTTTAAAGACTGTAGATAGTGGGGATTTTGGAAATTAGATTGAAGTAGTTAAGTGTTGCAAATTTCCCCTCTTGAGCATCTGTGGCTTGATATGGCTGCTTAAAGGATTCTTTGGCAAATGGATTGCATCTCCAAGTGGGATTTGTGCTGTGAATAAATAAATTTCTATAATCAACTACTGATACTTCTGCAGCCTTCATAGCTTGCCTTTCAACTAAATACACATGTGTATAAGAATTTCTGTTCATTTAAAATCAAGTAAGGCATAGAACTGGGATGAAAACCCCACATCAAGCAAAAAAATCCATTGATTTTTTACTTTGCTTTGTAAATTCGTGAATTTTGTTAGTGCCTTGGCCTATTTAATACTAACTAAGTGTCAATCAAATGCAGAGCTTACTTGCCAGTGGGAGTGCTCTGGAAATGAGAGGTAACATCTTGGAACATCTTGCATTTAAAGAGTGATATGCCCTCAGCTTTCCAAAGATGTTTAATTTCCCTTTAAAGTGGTTCTGTCACAAATCCAACAGCTCTCTTGTTTTAAACAGAAGCAGAATTAGAGAATGCCAGTCTGGAAGAGAGGGAGCCTGAGGGAAGAACTCCCCAAGCTAGACAATGAGAGATCTTTAGTCATTATATTTATGTTTAAGTTGATGGTTAAGCTCCCAGAATACTGATAGGTTTGGCTGCAGGTTTTGGCATGTCTTTCGGACATGTTTTTGTTTTAGGGGTTTTTTTGTGTGTGTTTTATTTTCTCTGACCTTTGGAAGGCCTTGACACTTTTATGCACCTAAATAAAAAGGAACTGAAAATCCTTAGGCCACTTATTTGGCCCTGAAATGGAAAGAAAACTTTTCTGAAAATACTGTTTTCATAGTAGCAGCTGGTATCAAGCACAGGGCTAGGGAACCTCTGCAGTTACAGTTTTGAGTCTTAATAGTTTCTGACATAAATAGGACTGACTGCGAGAAATATTTCCACAGTTTGCATGTTGAACACAGTTGATGATGCACAACATTGTGACTGCACTACTGTTCTTCCTTAAATAACTTCCTCACTGCTCTTTGAGTCTTAATGTCGTGATGCCAGTGCTTCTGTCAACTTGGGGAGTTCAGTGCTAACCAGAGTGAGTATTATCTGTGAGCTCATTAGTGCTGGCTCTCGGAACATCTTGTTCTTGATCTGCCAGCTGTTATAGGATCTGATCTATTTTCTTGACAAGTTGGAGTAAATAAATAAATACCTCACCTCCAGCAAATACATGCTCACATTTGATATCTACCATTTCCATAGAAGCTTTTGTTATTTCACTTGTTCGCTTTTCTTCTTCTCCATCCTCTCCCCAGTTCCTCCAAATATTAACTTAGCCTAGAAATAAAGCTTACAAGAAGTGTGCCACTTTGCTATGGCACCAGGTGGTGCTGAAACTGCCAAGCTCAAAAGAAAACAGAGGGACACAGACAGGTTTACCATCTCAGAGCCCAAGAAAAAGCTTGGGATTCAGTCCTAGTCCTGGCAAATATCTGTTGCCTTTTCTGATGGAAAAGAAAGGGTTTAAACTTCATTGAAAAGGGGTATAATGGTGCAAAGATGGGAACTTAATTCTCCTACGTTTTATCTCCAGTGACTCTGAGTCAGTAGACTAGCTTTGTCTTGCCTTTGCCTCTGTTTTGGCAGCAAAGATCTTATTCAAAGTCCCTCCATGTAACTACAAAACTTCTGTTTCCCCAAATGATCTATTACATTAGCAGAAGATAACTACTCCTTTTTCATTAACTCACTTAATACTGTACTTGATTAAACACCAAGGGCCTGGAGCTTACACATGCACATAAATGTATATATAATCAGCCTGAGAAATCAGATCTTCACACATTTTCTACTTATTTGACTTTCACTGACTGAGGCTGAGGCATTTTAAAAGGCAGGGAATTGTCAGTTGTCACTACTCTGTCACAGTAATTTAGGAGCCAGGCAGCAGAGCTCAGGATTCCAACTGTGGTTGTATCAAAACTGTGTTGCCAATTTGCAAGGCAAACTTTTAGTGGGGAAATGACAGAAGAACAGCCTCCTCTGCAAAGAGATTGCAACTAAGATAGAAGAGCTTGAGCAAGCAAGGGAATATTTCAGTTCACTGAACCCCCTGACAAGGGGAACTACTCCTTTTCTTTTCTGCCCCTTCTATTAATACAACTCCTTAATATCTCTTATCTATGACTTTCCACAGTAAAGCTTAAAGTTTTTCCTACCTTTGTTCTAGTCCTTGCTTACATCTTCATATGGTCGTCACCTTTAAAGGATCCAGCTCTCATAATACTAGCACAAGCTTGTACAATTTGGAGTTTGTTCTAAATCCTCAGCTGGAGTCTGAGGTTGTGGGATCAACTTACACGATATAAAATGAGAGTTTCTAGCCCTGCTCGAAGTTTAGACTTTATGCAAAGTGTGCTGCTCAATGACCACATCACTTTCCAGAGCTCCAGCAACCTGGGAATGACCAGCTTCCTTTGAGAGATAGGAATAAGGTAGCTTGGCAAAGACAAGTTCAAAAATAGATGTCTATTTTCAGAGGACGAACTGAGGCGTCTGATTCCCATGGAGTGTGACGGAAGCTTCCTCTCTCCTGCATTTGCTTATAAGGATCTTCCATCAAGTCCCTGAGGCAGATCAATGGTACTGCCTAATACGTAAAAGTGGTCTGAAAAGTGAGTTTTAAATACCTGAGACAACTTCTTGTATACACCATGAGTCACCAGCCCACCTTTATTTTGCATAACAAGAGGGTTTGGGGCAGGTGTATTTTTGTCCAGCTAATGCTGTCTGCAAATGAATTCCTGAATTCCACGTGTCAAGCAAGGTGTGATTAGGAGGTTGAGCTGGTGTTGGCACATCCAGCTGGCATGCCTGTTTAAATTCAGTGTGCTTTGGCAGCAGAACTCCAGATGCTGGTGCCAAAGAGATGGTGAAAGCAGCCTTGAGACTTAGAAGGTTAGTGGTGGAGGAAGGGCAGCAGATGCCAGGAAGAAGATTAAAAAAAAAACAAAAAAACCAAATGAAAAGAAAAGAAGGAAAAAAGAATAGCATCCACGAGTTTTTGATGGCAGTACTTTGTGTTCAGCAATTAATGTAACAAGTACTGTCCAATTGGCATGGACAGGACGAAAGTCACAAATAACTCCCTTGACAAATTAAACTCAATTTTCTCCAGGTATTTTCACTCATTTACCACCTCAGGAATTGCTCCCATGTGCAAGTAACTTCTTTTGTTTTTTTAACAGGGGGGATTTGATCAGCATGTCTGTTCTTGAAGGATAGTTATTAGGGTTGGCATTCCCATCCCAGTGAACCTGTAATTTCACAAATAATAACTATTACAGCTTCATCTCAGGAAGAAAGAGAGAAAGAAAAAGGAGCTGGAAGAGAGCAGGGGAGTAATTTCTATCAGACAAAGGTTTTGGCCAAATTCTTAGCTACTGAAAAACAAAGCAGCAGCTAAGGGATGGCACCATTCCTAGCTGTTTCTGTGTCTTTTTTCTTTACTGAGGCAATAGGTGCTATGATTTGTCCAAACTGTAGACAATGACTCCAAAGTGATGTTCAAGTGTTGGTCAGGAGGGCTTGAATTTGCCGGAAGAGATGATCCTCCATCCTTGGCTTATTTTGCGTTATTTAGCTATTTCTTCAGATAAGATATTGAACTAAGCCAGATTTACTGAAGCATCTGTTAATGTAAAGCTCCGTCCGGACAGTCATGAGGTGGAAAAATTAATGAGTAGCAAATAAATTCCTCCAAGTTTCATTTAACTGGAAGGAGGATCTGCTCAAACAGACCTTGGAGTGGAAGATTTTTCCTTTCTTTTACCATATCCACTCCCCATCACAGCGCTATCAGAGGATCAACAGAATACAGCTGCCACGGACACAGAAGGAGCATCTCTGATCCTGATCTTGTCTGTACAAGCCAGGGAGGGATACAGTAGTTTGAACACTCTCTGCACTGATACCTTTGCTCTTCACCTCTGTGTTGACAGTCATTTCTGATGAAATTATCTTTGCACCCTCAGGTAGGAGGACTAGCTAATGCTCAGTTTTGGGTTGTTTTCTTTCTTTATTTATTTCTTCCCCCCTTGGCCCCCCCCCTTTTTTTTTTTCCTGCTGTCCGGATTATATCACCCTTCCAAACCTGCGTGACTTCTGTTCTGAACCTGCCTGGAGCACAGACAACTCGGCTCACATGTGGAACTGGCTTTTGGTCATGCAAATCTGTCTTTACTTCTTCTGTGATCCTACACACATTATACACTCCATTACTTGGTTATAATTTTTGCCTGTGGGTTGTCGTCACACTTCCCAGATGACAAAGGTTCATTAATGTTGTATTCTATGTTTGCAATCACCTTAACTGGCTAACAAGGATCTCAAAGCTCATTTCTAGTTCCCAGATGTAATATATCCTGCCCTGTTCCTCTGATGTCTCTCTCAGTCTGATGGGCATATCCTGACCTACAAGACCAATTCTTCTGAATCCCACTAAGTGTCTGACAAATACGGTATTTCCTTAGGAAGGTATAAAACTAGGACCAGAAGAGATTTTTGGGTCACTCAGTACACTCCTCTGGAATCAAAGGTAGGCATACTGTTTAATTTCTTTCATAAACTTCTCAAGCTTTCTCCTCCTGGAAGCAGTTTGGCCTTTATGGGAGACCCAAAAGGGATTTGAAAGGGCAAAATATATCCATAGCATTTGCTGATAGTGACTGCACAGCTTTAGAATGGAAAGCCACGTTCTGTGTGATGTTTGGCTTTACTCCTGTGTCTTGAATGCAGCTGTAAATCTTGGCGTTATTAATGACAAAATTAAGGCTTTAAGGGGAAAACCACCAACTTTTCAAAAACCTGGAATAAGGTTTTTTCCCAATTAATAGCTTTTTTTCCCCCTAATCTTTTGGCCTTCACAAAAGGACCTCCAAAATATGACTTCTTTCTCCCTTCCCTTCCCCGCAAAGTTCAAATTTTTTTTGACAAAGAACAACAGTGAGTCCCAGCAGGGAAAAAAACTAAAACACACAAACAAACAACCAACAACAACAACAACAAAAACACAGGGGTAAAATAGTCTCTGCAACATGAAGAAGAAACAGAATTTTTATTTACAGCAAGTTTTGGGATTGACTATTAAAGTGGAACATGAATATGTTGATAAAACAATAAGTATATAGTAATAATAGGTAAGTAATTTAGCATTGTTGCCATCACAAATTCTCATAATGAACAAGATGATGTAGTCTGCTATTTAAAGGAAATTCAGCAAACAAAATGCTGGAATTATTCCTAAGGTACATTTTAAGAACATCAGCAGACTCTTGCTTGGCCAGTAGTTGAATGCAGTACCATGACACACAATTTCCTTTTACATAATGTTTTACTTTTCTTTTTTAGCTATTTCATCCTTGTTTCATATCTTAGCATACTAATTTCTTAGATATTAGCATACTGATATCTTAGATACTAATTTCTGATTTTGTGCTGGTACTTCTTTTAGTCTATTTTTACTTGAAAGAAAGAGAGTGGAAATTTTTACAAACCATAGGTCTGATTTTAAATACCTTGTAAACCTGTTTTTTGCTATGATGGTGGGATAGATGGGGAAGTTATATGTGTTATATAAGACTTAAAGAATACATAGATATCACTTAACCATCAGCATCCATCTTCCAAGGATTGAGTCTAGCCAGAGTTTTGTATGCACACAAAATTTGTGCTGAAGTCAGGCATGGCCATTAAGAGAGGTCCCACAGCTTGTTCTGTGAATATGAGAGGTTTAGGCGGGTTAAAGGGATGCTTTTAGCTATTCCCTCTACAGTCTTTGCCTACAGGAAGCAGCATATGGAAGATGTCTGCTGTGTCAGTGTTAAGCTGTTTGTAGAGTTGTGAAATAAGAAGGCAGAAGGTACCAAAAATTCATAATATGGGTATAGTGCCTAATTCTCTAATTTTTATAAGGAGTCAAATCCCAGGAGTCTTAAAGCCTGGGATGACAGGGAAAAGGGACACAGTCCTTTCATTTGCTGCCCCTCAATTTAATGACAGAAATGGGAGAAAATTCAGTTCTGATTTACCTGAGGGAGGCCCCTGAACTAGTCTGAGTGAAAATTTCCTGCTTTGCTCAAAAATGCCCAGAAGGAAATAATAGAATAGCCAAAAAATGCAGGTGTTTATATGAATAATTAGTTTCATTCTGGTCACATCCACTCCCTTGTCAGACCTCATGAGATACCCTCTAGATGGGAAGCTTTGCAATTCAGATCTCCCTTTGACAATGTGTAGCCTTAGCAGTGAGAAAGCTAACTCTGAAGGAGTTGAGGCTATTAAAGACACTGCTGTGATTGAGAATATTTACAAACATGCTTCTGATATGGTTGTTCATAACATAAGGGGTTATAAATATGTCTCTTCCTTCTGTCCTCTTCTACCCACATACTGGAGTCTGTTGCCTCAGACAGTATAGTCCAACAAATATATTTTAGACTTTGTTTCTTTGGATTAGGGAGTTTGGGTACTCTTTTGTATTTTTTGTTCTTATTGTTCTTTATTTTTTTCCAAGTGGAAGGACAACAAACACTGGAACCTCTTCTCATACTGTGATCTTGGAAGTCAGTCCATCTGTTTCTGTTTATATGCTACCCAAAAAATTGTCTGTTTTAACAACACTAACTGCCAGCAAGGTCCAGGAGTCCTTTTCAGTAATTAGATACTTTTGGTCTTTAGAAAACACATTTGGTAGCCTGATGACCCTAGAGGAATACCATTTTATAGAGGAAATCTTTGCTAGCAGTAATTGGCCAGCTGGAAATTTCCATTGGGCAAGTTTAAAACACATCTTCTTTATCTACAATGGAAAAGAAGTTTGTCCTATTATCCTCCCAGACATAAAGATGTACTTTAGCCTCACAGATAACTTCAAAAACATTCCCATTATAGAGAGCTCTGCTTATGGATGGGAGGGCTCAATATGTTTAATAATTATCACACAGAGTACATTTGCAGAAAAATGCGAATTTTGTGGTTTGGCAGCTCATTTATTTCTCAGCCAGACCTACCATTTGCTGTCACATCTCTAGACTCTTTGCAGCATTTTAGTAAATAATTAAAATACTGTGTCTGACTCTCTACTCCATTATGGGCCTTTATAGCAACAGAACTTCATTTAACATCCCACTGATGTATATCTGTCGCCTCCTGGAGAAGAGGGTGAAGCACAGAAAGGTCCTGACTTGCAAGGCATACATTGCTAAACAAAGTTCTGGATGGGAACAATAATTTTGAACAAAAGTACAGAGAAGAGAAAAAAAAAAAAATTCCTCATCAGATACAAGTCACCTCAAGGATAAATGGTAATATCAGAAGAGAAACCAAGTTACTTTAATTTCAGCATCAGGTTTTAATGAAAAGAATATTCTTTCCCCTGGTAGTGTCACAATTAGTTTCTAGGGGAATAATTGGAATCAAACATGATTGATTTCAGGTAGGAAAGCAAGCAGCAGGGGCAGATGAACTTCTGAGCCACAAAGCTCTTTTTTTTTCCTTTCTACTGTCATTAAGAAGAATAATTAAAAGGTGGCATACCTCAGCCTCCTTCAAGATATGATATTTCAGCAGAAGTGTCCCCAAAATTAATGTTGTACAAGTTTCCCACCAAGTTTCAGCAGCTATTTAACTTTTGATCTCTCTCTTTTGTGCTGGCAACTTAATGCATGTTCCCTCAGCTAACAGCAAGACCATCCATAAGAAAGACTGTTCACTACCTCTGGTGGACAGGTGTAGGGAAGCCTGCTAGGACAGGCAGCATTCCTGCTGGTCTGCTCTCTCACTTGTGTCACTCATCCAAATGCAGGCTTGGGGTCTGCCCTGATGGAGGGGTGGGATGAAGATGCAGGTTTGAATGAGAAGGACCTGCCCCATTTGACTTTCTCACACTGACTGGCAGATATAACCAAACCTTTCAGTCATGACACCACTGACCCTTTAGACACCTGTGGGATGAAGGCTGCTCTGGCACCATCCCAAGCAGGAGTTTTCATCAGCCAGCATCATTCCAGCATTTTCATCCAGACTAACACCCATAACAAATCTAACTCATTTTAGCTGATGAACTCATGAACTCATCTTCCTGATGGCACGGGTACACATCTTCCCTAAGCATCCAAGAAAGACATGAGCTGTGTATGGGATGTTCCAAACAAACTCCCTGCTGCTATTTTGCAATTGACCCTCTAAATTACAAACTATTGTTTCTGCCCTGCGGTGAGACAATCGAACATAACGCGAAGAATACATTTTTGGTGAGATATTAATTTGAAAATGTCATTTCAAAGATGTTTTTGGTAACTGAAATCTTTTCGTGGGGAAATCTAACTGTGCTCTGAACTTTTATTTCTGACACATTTTTAATCTTGTCCTAGCCTCTCCTCACTTATGTGTTGAGCAAGAAGTTTTTCATGTGATATTAAATGTTTCAGCGATTTACTCTTCTTTACTGTTGCTTTTGAAATTAGTTTTCTTTTTTTTAAGAAAACCTTTCTTCTGTTATTTTTCTCTACTTGATGAAAAATGTTGAGCTACTGTTATCCTGCTCTAATTCAGGACTGAAAAAATTCAGAAATCTCTCACACATATAGACACATACACGCATACATGACAAGATGGGAATTCTGGTTTTTTAAATAGCACTCTCCCTCTGCTTCTTGCCTACTCTGCACCCTCTTTAAGTGGTCTAGTTTTCAAGAAAACACGTTGGAGGAGCTGTTCTCTAGAGAACAGTGTGCTGCAAGAAGGGTGGCTCTGTACAGGGTAATGGCCCTGAAACGGTATGTTGATCTTGCAGATATTTTAGGGACTTTTACTTTGGATCAATTTAATGGTGTCCCGTAAGCTGAAAGCCTATCAGCAGCTGGACTGGTTTGGTTTCATGCTAAAGGAGTTGAATTCACATACTCCAAGGCTATGTAGTGATGTAAATTAAAATTCTGGCAGCAGAACTGATCAGGCAATTAACTCTATTTTAAAGGGTTACTGCAGATGCAGTCTTAGATACTGCCTTCTAGCAACAGACCTCTGATACTGACACCTCGTTTTCTCTTACATTTTACTGTCTTAAAATGTCCTTTGTTGCAAATTTTGACCTTCTGGTTATACAGAGCTTGGCAATAGAGGGTGTCCTATCAGGTTTTCATGATGATCTTGCATTTGTCACATAGAAGGAAAAAGATACAACCATTTATTGTTATTAATAGCAACTGTAGATGGTGCAATGGCAATTGCAATGTGAATTACTATGAAAGAAGGGATATCTATTATTGTAATTGTTTAGAAAACTGTAGCTTTTGTTAAATAAGTCTGAAGGCAAGTTTGGAGACCTTAATCCTGCTGTTTTTAATCTAAATAAGCGTAATTACATGATCCAAGAGACCACGAACCTTACTATTAACTTCCAGAAACATAAATTGTTTTGTCAAGTTATTAGTGGAACTGACAATTTGACAGTTTTTTATAAAGTCTGACATGACGTGTACATACTTAAGTTGTTTTACTCTGCAGGAAGTAGATTAATTCAGACTCCTTATCGCCCCACAAGCTGTCATCTTAGGGAGATATTTTATTAAATGTACCTGAACATGAAATTAAAATGTGAGTGATGTCTTCTTATTTGATACGTATAATTTTGTGATACTACTGAGAGGTGTGTATTTTGAACATTATGTACAATAAGAATTTGGTTGCAATTAAGTTAAACAGAGGATAAGGAAGCAGTGGATATAGTAGGCACTTCATGACTAGTTAGCTCTTGTAGTCTCAGAAATGGTAAATAACCTGGGAGGACCTGAGATTTCCCTGGCTATTGAAATTAAACTGTCTTCAGGGAGAGTAAGGGGGAGCTTCTTGTCCTTGGAGGACACTTTCTGAAGACACTGACTTTCTGCCATTTCTTCAGTGAAGTCTCTTCACATTTGCAGTACTGTCTTTTGCTTTTATTGCCCTAAATGTCTCCTTGAAGAAAATCTTGATTGGAACATACCAGGTCCTAATTTTCTGCATGTGTTAGCAATACTAGCCTGATAATGTCCAGAAGCATGGCCAAAGATAGGGTAGTAAAATTCAGCTCTGCTGAGCTCAAAATGATGATGATGGTTCATATCAGAATGAATCCTTATATCAGTACTGAAACACATGCCCCTTTCATTTCCTTGATGGCTGAGAAGAGATTATAAGTTACTACTCAGTTGTTTTGAAGTAAAATCTTCTAGACAAATCTTTTAGCAAAATGATCTAAATTTCAGTATAAATGACAGAAATTAATGAGTTAATGATTTAGACAACTTCTTAAAATAGTTAATGCAAAAACTTCCTGTAATGCAATGTTCTGGCTGAAAATTAACATGCGTAAATCCAAGACAATTTAAAATTATAGTTCCCATAGCTACTCTAACTCATCTAGCAATCCAGTTAGGCAGTCCTTGATAAACGTGCATCTGTCTGTGTCTAATTTGGAGTTTTGGAGATGGACTTGTTAACTCCTTAGTGGAATAAAGGCAGCTAGATAACTTGGGATTTTAATTGACCACATACTCTATGAGAAAGCATGAGAGTGACTCAGCTAAATTTTACTGTAAAGGTTAAATTCTGTCATCCTCTGGACACACCATGGCAGAAAAAGAGGCTTCTCCCTTCAAGTGAAGGAATCAAATTGTCTGCAGGGGGTTTGTGGGGGAGGCGGCCCAGAGGTGCTGTGGGGATTTGCGTGCTGCAAGTGGATGCATACGGCGAAAATATTTTTCTAGTCTGTCTTCTGCAAACCACAAACATCCTTTCTCTTGGGCAAGCTGATAGTATGGGAATGAATAAACACCAGTTAACATTTCCCTGCCTGTGATCAGAGAAAGCCATCATTCAAAACCTAACTGCAGCAGTACAGGGGAAAAAAAGAATTAACTGTTAGATGTGCGTTTTCAGCAAAAGCATCTTCTGAGCCTTTGGAGACAAAATAAATCTTAGTATCCTGATTATAGTCTCTGAAATTTGGTAGTCTAGATAGTTCAGGGAAAATGGAATCTTCTATACTTGACAGCATAATTATTATGCTCTGTCAGATTTCTACAGCTCTTTCATAAGGAACACTTAATACTTCATACGGATATTACTTTTCCCATCAAATATCACTTTAGAAAAAGTTAATAATTCAGGAACTTTTATATTAAAAAATGGCTAATTCAACAGATGCATATGATACCACCATCAGACATTGCATGAAGCCACTGTAACTTAACCCTTTTGCCTTGAAGTAAAACTGGTGTTTATGCCAGACTCTCAATTTCAAGAGTTCTTTAAAGCTACCATACAGAGGATAGATGGTACTCCCTTCAGTATCATTTTGTCCCGAGATCATGACCAGCTTACTCTCTTTACACTTCCTTTGTCTTGATGTATCTCTGCCCTCATCAGAAAAAATCCCAAATTATTCTTCTCTTCAAGTCTTGATTTTCAGGTTTATCCCAATTTCATTGGCACAAAAAATCACCTCTAGTGTGTCTCACAGTGTCAATACTACCTAGAGCAGTAATAAAATAAACCTCTAATATAGTTTCTGAAAACTAGAAAGAAGTGTTGGATCCACTGCGAACATGACGAAGTTTCTTCAGCTAGTTCAAACAGTGAGTATTTTCCTGATTTGGAAATAACAAATAATTCAGGATATATAGCATAAAATGAAGACTTGTGGGAAAAAATAAAAAGAATTTAAATTCACAAAGATATAATTAATGTGATTTTTTTTTTTCATTCATAAATTCATGCTGAATAGAAGCCTGGATGGCAAATATAAATTAATATTATTAGATTATATTATCATTATTATTATATTATAATATTATATTGCTGTTAAAGGCAAATATAAATTTAGATTTTTTTTCTTTACTCAGCATACATATACACACATGTATTTACTCAAGTCAACATTTATGTATGTGTAATATGCATGTACATGAGCTTCTTCTTTCCTAATTTACCAGTCACCCTGAAGAAAACAAAGTACTGTGAAGTCTTGCTGTTTGTGGAACCGGATTTGGAAGGAATAAATATCCAATGAGTAGTGTTTTAGGACATCACTTAGGCTCGAATCTCAGTCTGTGAAGTCAGAGGGAAGTCTGGATAAGACTGAGTAAATAAAAGATTGTTTCTGAAGTGCCTTCCATGGGAGCTTAAATATTTCATCCTTGACATTGCAAATGCTCTTGCTCCATCAGAGACACCATTGCCAAGTCAGCCTCATTGATTCTCAAGAAAAGAACTGTAAAACCACTTCATTTTTCACTAATCTATGGAAAAGTACGACAGACCCACTGCAGCACATTAAGTGGAATTAAGGGATGTCGCATCTTCCCATAGCAGCTCCTGAGACACCCATCAGTCTGTGTCTTCTGCTCTGCACAGGCAATGATAAATGATGCAATACAAAAGCTCTGCTGTTGTCTAACTCAAGCTGAATGCCAGCAATAGCCAAATGGACAAATTTGATGACCCTGGGGTGAGGGTAGTTGTTAATTGTTGCGGCTTTTGAAAACCTAAGTGCTTTGTATGATAGACTCATTTTTCTGCATTTGTCTCTCTGCATCTCAGGAGGAGGCAAAGTAAATCACATATCAGACAAAATGTAGGCACATATAGAAGTAGGAAGTAGGAGGTTTTGGTAGGGAAGACTTCCCTCAGGAGGCGTTTGAAAGTCTTCCTCTCCTTTCCCACTTCCATCCTGTTTGCAGTTAGACCGTAAACCAACCTGGAAATCTGAACTTTGGTAGATGCTGATAAGCAAGCATAGGTCTTTATTCTTTGAGAAATCTGGTTCCAAGTGAAGGGAAACTCCTGGAAAGAGGCATGTTGTCAGCTCATGGGGGCAGTATTTGCCATGACAACTGGGTGCTCATATACAGGCCTTTGGACTACACTAACCTCCCATCCCAGCCCACAGTGGCCACTGCCAGTTTATGCTGGGTCTTTCGGCATATTATACTACACTTCTTGTTGCATTGCTTCACTCCAATTAGAAAAATGGCAGTAACTGTGTACAGTCAGAAGCATCTGGGCAAACATGACACGCAACTCCTTAAAAAAAATTGCTTGCCTAAGTTGGAGTTGAGGGAGATGGCACTGACCTTGGTCTGCATCCCTTTAAAGATGTGGAGTCATCAAATCTATAGGTTTGCTTCAGATACCAGCAGTGAAAAAGAGACATTCTTCTAGAGCTATGAAATGCATTTACTAAGAGACTAAGCAGCATATCAACCCTTGAAATATGTGGTCTAGTGAGTTTCTTAAGGATATTTGGCCTGCACAGAAAACATTCAGTCATCCTAATCGTCAAGGATTGAGGAAAATGACTGTCAACATGTGGAGGAAAACTGCAGAGTGAATTGAACCCATCCTTCTGCCGCGTGACTTGGCTGGACAGATAACTGCTATTAAGAAGAGTCAGAGAAGTAAGTGCTGATGCCAAGAAAGGATCTTTGCCACTGAATCCAAGCCTGGGATACATCTTTGCTAGGTGTTGTTTTGCTTCACCAAGCTAAGGGTTAAAACCAAACCACTGATAATGAAAATGTTTCTATAAATATGCAGTGGTTATTGCTATGCTGACAACTTTTTTAATATTCTGCTATGATTAACTGACATACTTATCCAACACTTGCTATATTCTGCTCTAAACATTTCATTCCTTTACTTTGTGTCTGTTTCTTGATCCTATGATGCCTCAGTGAGACAAAGGATTAAAAAAATGCTGTTATTTTGGAAATCAAAATCTTTGCCTTCTTCTTTCCCCCTCTCTACCAAACCATAGGCACAAATGTAAAGGTTTTGAATGTGGATAAGGAAGACTGGGAACCTTTACGTGTTACTGCATAGTTGCAGTGTCTAATATGGAAAAAGCATATATTGTGACAAAAAAAAAAAAAAAGGAAAAAAAGAAGAGCAAAGCTGAATCATTGTTGTGTTTCAGGGAAGGAACACCAGTTTCCAAAGGCAGCAGCACCCATATGTGTCACAGAGACAACACATCACTGGAATGTTTCTGTTGTCCAGCCTGACTACTTGGGATTATACTTTCAGGGAGGAAGAAAGGAGAGAAGAAACAGGCAACAGTGCAAATGGAGAATTTGGTTTGCAGGATTGACATTTCTGGAAATGAAGGCTATAGTGTGTCTTTTTGCTACCAAGAAAGCAACTCTTTGTTGGATGGCAAAGCAATCAGTACTGCTTCACCAGTATCCAGCTACACCAGTTCAAATAGAAAAGAAATATTTACAACTTTTAGGAGGGGAAGAATAAGTGAGCTTTTGAAATATTTTCAAAATCTTCCTTGGTATAACACTTCTAATTTATACTAAAACTTTCTTATGCTTTCATATTTTTATCATGATTTCCATATTAGAAGTATAGAAGGGGACTCATAAGGGTTTGGCTGTGTTTGAACTGGATTCATACTAAAACAGAAGGAGAGCTGGCAATTTTCTTTTCTGCTTCTAGCATATGAGGATATGAAATACACTGTTGTATTTCAATACACTGCAGTGTTATCTTGATGTAAGACAGACTGTGGTTGTGTTGACCTGCTTACGCATTACCTTCAAGCAACGGAGCAAACTTATTGTGGTTATACTTCTATCAGGAAAAACAACTGTAGTTGCATTTAGACTACTACTACAGTGTTACAGACAAGCTCTTTTCTGCTGTATATTGAACCTGTAACCGAAAGTTTTCACTGTTTTTTGAATACCAAGTACCGTGTTGCACAGATACTCTGAATTAAATAGATGCATTGGATAGTTCTCCCTTGAAATCTGGTGGTGTTTCCTGCCATATGATTCTTTGGTAAGGTCACTGTGACACCATCCATTCAGAGAATTTGTGCACTTAAAGATTGTTTCCTTTAGACTAAAGCAAATGTCTTAACAAGCAATGCCAGAATAATGGTGCAGTCTGATCTGGAAGAAGTTTTCCCACAGTTGCAAGTTACCGAATTGCTGCATCTGCAGACGTGAGGAGAGACACAGGAACAGCATAGAGATGCTCTCCCAGTGCAGAGGCACAGCCCAGCTGCAAAGTGAGGCAGTTTGAGTTCAGTTACAGCAAACCTGTTTTGTCTCATAACTGGGGTGAGCTAGAATTCAGCACCCCAATTACTATGTGCCAGCAGGAGGTGGGAACTTAAGGTGATATAGGTGGGCTTGCAAAAGGGTAAATAAGTTCTGTGGCTCCCTAAATACAGATCACTGAGAGCTGATGCCGTAGCACAAAGGAAGGCAATGTCATTCTGCTACTGGCCTAACCTACATCTGGTTGAAGAACCAGGGCATGGTATGAAATCAGCAAGCAAATAACCATGCACAGCTATTGATTTTCTCACTCTGATTTTACCTTTTATTTCCCCCCTGTGTTCAATATCTTCTTCGAATCTGCTCAGGGACAATATGACTTCATGGAGAAAGGGAACATGCCAAACCAAAAGAAAACATGAAGTACTGTGGAGATCAATGTAGAACTCCCTGGGATTTTACTAACTGAGTAAATGACTCGAATGTCAGCAGCCAAAAGGTAAATTATCAAGGCAGAGATTATGAAAAAAAAACCAAAACACACTCATATAGGAATGAATAACTGAAATTTTGCAATAGGCATATGCAAATCTGAATTCTAGATTAACTCCAATGGCTGCAAATTTGGAAAGCAGCTTAATATAGATAACAGCAGAATAAGAAGATGCAGAAATATGAAGGAAAAAACAAGGTATATTTCAGAAGAGAGGATATTGAAAACTGCACACTGAAAAGGGAAGAGACTTGGGAATTTAACTGAAGGCAAAAAATAAAGTAAAAAAATTAAAAGCCACCCTGTATTCAGGTGCATTTCAGGATACCATAAGTATTCTAAGTAATCTAGAAGGAGAAATGTTGTATAAATCAAAGAAGCTAGTGTTATTGCTAGAAGGCTTGGGGAATGAGGGTCTTGCTCACAGCAGTGTTCAGGTTTGAGTACTAAAACTGAGAAAACATGTAATCACCGTTGAAGGGAACACAGTGCTGAGCAATCACAGATTAGTCCTGATTTTCAAGATTCAGCTACACTGAAAAGAGTAAGAAAAGTCAGACTTATTTCTCCCTGATAAAGATAAGAGCTCCACGGGGACCTACACGTTTCTGATAGAATCACCAAAGAAGCCTGAGAAAATGTGATCCAATTACATTATTTAAATAACTGGCAAGTGGGAATGTTTGGCTGGATGTGTGGAGAGAACGAAATCCAAGTGAAAGCCTTGGATTTCAGAATATTAGTTTTTGATGGGGATGGTCAGAGAGAAAACTATGGAGCTCAGCAGTAAAAATGATCAAATCTTTTTCAATCAAATAAGATCTTCTTTTTGGTCATAAAATTAAGACAACAGTGACCAGAAGGTGACTAACTGAAAGCACAAGGTAAGTGCTGTTCCTTGCACCTCTCCATTCACATCTGGCCTCAACAAATTCTGTTTCCTAAAGCTGCATGATTGTTTTCCACTACTGTAAAATCCTGAGAGTTGAGATCAACTGCATAAGGGACAGTGACTTAATATTTGTACCACAATAAATGCTTGAATCCAGTATTGGTCTCCATGATGCCAGGTCATGCACAGAGGAAAAAAGGATTTTTTCCTCTCATAAAGTTTTTATGAGCCACAAAATTAGAAGTTTATTCTCAAGATGAATTTGTTTATATATTCTGGTCAAGGACTTAGGCTGAACTTTTCATACCTTCAGAGAATCATCCAATGCTTCTAAGATACCATAGTGTAAAGTGCCTGTTAAATGCAAAGACATCATCATGACTGTAACAGGATCGGCAAATATTTAAAGGCTGGGAGTGTATTAAAACAGAATACTGTTCTTATATTCTCTTCTCATACTCTGTTACGGAGAACAGGTTGTTTTTGGCCATACAACACTGAAAGATGACCCTTTGCTCCAAACCAGTAAAGATGCTCTTGTGCTGTGCATGTTGTCTAGATAGAAACTTCCTGATCATTTTGAACTCTCCAAGGTGGCAAGTTCCTAGTTTTTCCACAGTCCTTTTTGTGCCTTAAATCACCAGATGGTGCTAAGTGTAATGACACTTTTATCATTTTCTGGTTTTCATGGGTAAAGGAACAACTACACTGTAAGAGGTCTTTTTGTATGCTGCCTTAATAACAAATGTATGAGCTTTGTAAATGCTCCAGTGAAAATAAATATGTAAAAGGATATTTGGTACAGACTTCTTTCTGTGTGGTTCTGCAGAAGCTCATGATAATGTGTCTGTCTTACGCTGATGTGGATTGCATTTGTGCTGGGTTTGGCACAAAGGGAAAAGGTATTCTGATAAGGAATGGGGGGGGTTGTGCAATAATACAAGTGAAGAGGCTAAATTTCATTAAGCTAAGTTTAATTTAGGAGGCTGATCAATGAACTAAAGCTTTCACATATTGATAGTCTTGTCTGGGATTTGCCTTTTTCTTTAGGAGTGACTATGGGAAAACAAGAACTGTGTTTCTTGGCTACAGTTGGCTTACAGCTGTCTTCCACCACATGGCATCTTTGGCATATAAGCAGCTACCAGAAAGAGCCTGACACTGGTGGGCCTTTCAGAACCATGTCAATACCTGACCTCTTAAAAGCCAATATATTTTATAACCTCTCTTGGGGAATGGTTAGGAAAGCAGAAGACAGGGAGATTACCAGAAGTCTGCTGTGAGGTCTCATCCAGAACTGAAATCCAGCTAAAAAAATTGAAAGGTTAAAGATGAAATTTGAACTTCTGATCCAGAGCTACCCTTTTTGCTGGTGCCAATCTCTGCTTTGCTCAGGTTTGTTTAAAACCTGAATGAGACCTGAATAGATGTGCTTCTCACTTGATTAATTATGGATATCGTTGTGAGTTTTGCATTACCTGCTATTTCATAAGTTTTCCCTTTAGTAATCTTTACTACTAACTTCAAAGCAGTAAGCTCTAGTGAATATTTACTATCCAAATTATCAGCATCAGCTTTCAGTTAGGAGGGGAATCTGGTCTGAAAATTTGGGGTTTACCATTGCTAGAACAACCCAAACATGAAACTTCTCAACGTTTTGCAATGTTTTTCCTTGATGTATCCAAATTCCCAATCTACCTTAATGCTCCGTGACAATCAGAGCACGCTTCATGGTGGAAACTTTGAGAAATTAATGTTTTATTTCTCATGTAACTGTTCAGAGCCACGTGCAAGAAATATCATTGATCTCTTTTGTTCTTCCCTTTTGTTTTCCACTTTCTTTTTCTTCTTTTTTTTTCTTTTTTTTTTTTTATTTAATATGTGTGTGGACAACTGCAGCTTAGTACGAGTGCAGAGGGAGTGGGGGGATGGAAATATAATATGGAAGAAGCTGAGAGGGCATGATGGCCTGGTGAGAAGTGACTGGTATCATCTGTTGTTGTTGTTCCAAGCAGCCATAGCATAAGTGACTCGTGTTTCCTTTGAAAAAGTTTCTCCTATCCCATCTGTTGGCCATATGGGTGAAAAACATGGTTTTCAGCATGCCCACACCTACTCAGTGGCCAACAATCTGTCCCAGCCTAAACATGGTTGCTGACTTTGCCATTGCAAATTGTTCTTCTTAGGAACAACCAAAGGAATCTCTGCCTACGAGATGGGCTTTAGGAAAAATTCGAGAAAAATGAACATATGCAGCAATCTATTTTGAGGCAGTGGGATTCTTTAGCTTGCCTTGCTGCTCTTTCGGGGGATAGAGAGAGAAATTGTGCTGATTTTCAGCCAACTGGATCAACTGAGATAGCTTTTTGAAAAGTGTCTGTGCAAAGACTTGGTATAAACTAGGCTGGCCACATTCCAGGTTAGAAGAAACCAAAAATGGATCATATCTTAGAATCCATCTCAGATAACAGAATATCCTGAGTTGGAAGGGAACCACAATGATTATCAAGTCCAACTCTTACATGGATGGCCCATATGGGGATCACACCCATAATTTTGGCATTATGAGCTCCAACAAACCGAGCTAATCTCAGGAGATGATTTACACTGGATCCATATACGTTGATTACATTAATTTGGTGCACTGGAAAGGCTGCTTTTAGGTGAGAATTTGCCTTCTATTTTTACTTGTAGTCCTTTGATATTCACTGGAGAGCATTGCTGGTGTCCTCAGAGTGGTATCCTTCTTGATGGATCCGCAATTTAAGTCCACACTTGAGCACTATCAGAAGACCCCGCATGCCAGATGGATTCATGCCCTCCACCAGGTAGATCTCTACATATGCATACTGTTCTTCTGAAAAAAGCAACTGATAGAAACTTCCCTGCGATAAGAACAATGCAGAGATATGATTCAGAAATGCAATGGATTTCAGCAAATTAAACTCTCCTCCTTCCCTCTTTCCATTCACTGGGAAAGGACGTACCTGCTGAGACCAGGGTTTTTGGAAGGGTGTGCAGCCATTCACATGGCACAGAGACAACCACCAAAATCCAAAACTGTGTGCTTAATGGATGAATCTGAAGACCTGATCTGACATTGCTAATATACCGGGGAAAGGCATTTTAAAAACCTCTTACTTGGTTGGGTTTTCCCTCTTGAGGTTTGGACCTTCACTGAACCTTATACTGACACTTTACTCCTAAATATCAAACAGTTCTTATCACAGCTGATATCCTTTGCTTGTTCCTTTCAGTCCAGAGAAAGTATATTCTTGTTTACAGGGTAAAAGTTTGAGTTCTTCTAATAGTGACTTTTTATAATTGTCATCTGTGGATGCAATGTTTTTAGGTAGGTTGTACTCACAACATGATAATATCATGGTGGCCTTCAGAAACATTAAAATTTTAAGTTTGTGACTCAATACATAATTTTATTTTTTATATCCTGCAAGTCAGTGGGAAAATGATTTCTAATATCTTACGCATTCAAAAGCAACAAGAACTGAGAAAAGAGTCTAAAATCTAAAATTTGATCAATTTTGGAATATGAACAACACAGTTTAAACACGAGGTTTGGGGCCCAGCAAAACCTTGCCTGTAACACTGTTATCTTGCTTCAAAAGCTGTGGGAATCAGGAAAGACTTCCACAATGAAAAGCAGTTAACAAGGAAGAAGCTGCTTCAGCTGATGCCCATTTTTAGAGTCTGAGTCTACTAATTCTCTCCCTGACTCTCTTCAGCTGTTTCTAGCTGTGCTTCAGAGTGGGGTTTTTTGCTGCATCCATCAGGTATTCTGCTACTTTTTTCAGGAGAAAGAAAAGTAAAATGTTGTTCAGACTTTGAAGAATGCTTGTTATGCTCTAAAATTACACATCTCCATATGCAAGATTTGGAAGGTCCTGGATAGTAAGTAGTCTGAATCATTCATTATTCTCTTAATCATAGATGCAAACTGCAGGTGCCTGAATTCAGCAAAAGATGCACTCATGTATATTCTAAATGCAACTCTAAGTGGCTATAAAATGTTAGTATTCCATATCAAGGAAGCATGGAATAATAGATGAAATGGAATAACACTTTATTGATTCTGCTTATCTCTGGACTTCAAGAGACTTTTTTTTCAGGATTAATGAAATTCATTGTGTGATTAGAAATATATTATTGCTGTTGAAAGCATTATTTTGCCAAACCTCCATGCAAGTTGTTTTGTTCTCTGCTTTAGGGTGCGCAGAAGTCTATTTTGCCAGAACAAAGGGAATGCTGCTTGTCTGCATTATTCCAAATAAATCCAGAGTCCCTGTTTGCTTCCAGTCATCCTCCAGCAGTGCGAAGGTAGGTTGATACTTTGGATATGCCTGAACCTTCCTCTTAGACAGCAAGATATCTTGAAAATTCCAGCTATCAAAGGTGGATGAAAGAACAGTGTTCTCAGGTAGCAGAGCAAACCTTTATAATATTCCTGTGCTAATGACTTTCTGGAGCTATATCTTGAGAGTGTTCCCTTGACCTTTCATTATCACCCCATAGAAGAGCAAATAGATTGCCCTTAAAGGTCAACTTAGAAGGAGAAAAGAGAAGGAGGGAAAATGGCCAAGCCCACAACCTGGTGTTGTTTCTTGGTCTGGATTTTCATACTGAAAATCAGCTGGACACTTTTTCTAATAGAAAAGTTATTGTCAGAGTCCTAATGAGATCTGTAGACTGACATGATTGCATTGAGAGGTCATGGCAAATCTAGTTTCCAAAAGAGATGAAACCAAAATTTATTTTCCAAAAGAGGTGAAACCAAAATTCATTTTGGGAGGCAGAGGAGCTCCTACCAACAGTCTTTTTTTTTTTTTTTCCCTTCTGGTAACACTGCAGACCGGTGCACTCTTCACGAGAAGGGAAACATTTTTCTAGGTTGTTAACTAACATTACGAACATATTTCCTTTCCGTGGAATGTGAGATTTTATTGCTGTTACTCCCTGATGCACAAACAAGACTGTGAAGGAAAGAAATCCCATCATAATAAAAGAGATTTATTAAACTGGGGCTATTTGCTTATAGACTGATGCTGAAATTAGAAAAGGCCTCATTCCCTCAGCTAACCTGGTTCTGAGGCATATCTTTTATTAAAACTTAACACCAACACAGTCTCCTCTTGCAGTGGTGTAAGTAAAAACCAAAACCAAACAAATAAAAAAAAACCAAACAAAAACTATTTAAAGTGAAATTAACTGCGTCTTGCACACTAGCATATCATAATGAGAGAAGGCCTTTCACGGTACAAGAATCATTAATTAATGATCATCTTTGATTACCTGCTCTCGGTGTTTCTTCACAGTCCTGTTTTCCAGGGTGCTCTAATGTAGCTGAGATGTGTTGTGTGGGTGTAGTATTTTCATTTATCATATATATAGTTCTCAACTAAGAAAATACTAGAAGTCTGTGAGTGTCCTGTTGAAACACTTGGAAACAGGAGTTTCGGTGTTGTTACCTCTTGCCAGTTATGGCTGTTAAGTAACAAGGAGACTACATGGTCTCCTAAATATTTGAGGCCTCCTCAGTTCTCTTCTTAGTCCTGCCACTTCTGCATGATCCTGAGCAAATGTCTGTCTTTATGAAGGTTTTGTAAAGTACTTTTTTGTACTTTATTCGGCTCTTAACTTAGTTCATGCCATTTTTTTTTCCTGATGATTACTTACAAAATTAGGTATTTGTTCTTGATTTATAAAGTTTTTGCAAGATGGAAGCTTGGTCCCTGTGTTGTGGGTGCTTCCCGGTGGCAGAGAAATGCTATGGATGTGTTTGGAGAAAGATTTGGGATTTATGAGTCCACTTTCTTTCTTCATAACTGAACAAATCAGCATCTGGAATGGGTTGCACAGATGACAGCTGGTGTGGCTTGGTTTTGAAGATGACCTGTGTCTGCTTCATGCCTTTCTGCCCCTAAAAGCTCATCAAAGCTGGAGGCAACTGTTGTAATATACTTTGGGGGCTTTTCGAATCTTTACCCAAACCACCAAATGGAAACACAGGTTACTATACAGTCTTGTCTTCCCAAAATCCAGATGCTTTCTGCTTGGGTTGCATGTGGTTAATTATTACAGTTATCTCTTAAGTGAATGATGCTGCAGGGCCCTACAGGATGGCAGAGGTGTCACTAAGGGGAGTTAAAGTGTCAGAGTGCCCTCTGCAAAATGAGAGGGTGAGGCTAAAAGCTGTTGTCCTGTTTAGGGAATGTCAGGGACATGCAGTGCCTTTGTGTGGGAGGTGATAAAGACCACAGAATTTGGAAAGGTTTGTGGACCCAGTCAGCAATGAGATTCAGCTCACATTTCTCCTCTGTGTGTTTGAAGAATACCCTGCTACAGTGTCACTGTATTGCCATTTCAGAGAGGCAGAAATTTAGGCTGTAGTTTTCCTTTGCTGTCCCTTTCCTCAAGAGCTGCATTCTCATCCTACAATCTTAGTTGCACTTCACTTCTCCATTTAGCTAAATGCTTTGGGAAACTTATGTCTTAGTCAATGAAGGGTAACAGGATCAGATCCTCAGCTGGTGTCAAGCAGCATTGCTCCATCATCATTGAAGAAATGCCACCAATTTAGGTATATCCCATTGTATTTCTCCTGAGGACTAGTATCAGTAATGGGTTTGTGCTCATTAAATGGTGTCTTCCTGACTCTGCTTTTGTCTGCTCCTGTGGAAATACATCAGTTTAAAAGTTCAGTCCCTGTAAAATAGCATATAAGGCAGCTGTTCACTGAATGGAAAATTATCTGGTTTGTTACAGGAATGCATCTGTAAATCACTATTGGGAAACACTATGTTAAAACTTATTGTTACCAAATCCTCCACATTCTGAATGGGAAACATTGTTAACTGAGGAACTATTTTTCCTTGGCATTTTGTAAGAGGGTCCTAAAGATGTCAAGAGGAGGAAAGTGGGTGTCAATGAATTTTATAACAATGAGTCATTTTAGCTCTGGGACAATTCTGGATAAATATGAACAGTTCTTCGCCATTCCAGGAGGAATTCAGACTTCATCTGAATAGGTTTTACCAGGCCAGGACAGACAGTTCCATGCTTGCAGAGCTCAGGCTCTGGGTCCCTGTGGTGGGAAGTGATGGTAATCAGTGTGGTACAGTCTGAATGTGGGAGGTGAGAGCTCAGCAAAGAAAAATCAAAGAAAGACTAGACTGGTGTGCTGCTGTCATCTCAGTCTGGGTAGCCAAGTGGCCTTTGTTTGGCTCAGCTAGTACAGGAGCAGGTGTTTTCTCTTAAAGCCTCTTACGAGGAATTTCCCACTACCCTAAATGGCTTGGTGTCCCCAGGGCATGAGCCACTCAGGAAGAGGGGTCCCCTTCCTAGGTGTCTCCAGTCTAGTTTCTTGGTAGATCACATACACTAACCTGTGTTGGTGCCATGGGAAGCATAAGTTCCTTCTAAGGGTTCTGTTAAAATTCAAGAATCCTTGGTTAAGAGAAGTTAGTGGGATAACCACCAGTTTAACCAGTTCTGCTACATGACCAAAATAGAATTTAAATAGAAGTTTGGGGTGGCAGAGCTAGGCCAAGATCAAGGTATGGCATATCTTGAACTCTGGGAAGACATCACATTTGCTTTTCCTGCTTTTATCATTGCACTTCTGACCACAGTTTTTCCAGACAAGGCAGAAGAATTGATGTCTGTCCAGAAGAGGAGATCCTCTCTCCAGAATATGAGAGCTTTCTCCAGGAGTCAGTCTGAATTGTGTCGAGTGCCCTGCAGTGCTCTTTAACATATGTATCATCTCTGTGCCTCTCTTATGCATAACAGGGTGATTCTGGTGTTTAAAATAGGTGAACTATTTTTGTTTTCCATTTTAAATGTATGATGGCATAGTGTTGCTTATTATACTTGTATCCTTTGCACTGCTGGGTTTCTGTTACATTCAGATTTGTTTTTTAGTTTTCTAGGTTAATGTTTGGTTTACTTTGTGTTTTTCTCATGTGACATCTCTCTACCTGTCACGATATTTCAATTATTCATAATCACTGCTATAACACAAGACATCTCATCTACCTGGACTATTTTGACACTGCTCATGCTGTATATGCCTAAGTCTTTCTAGATCTTGCTGTGGCACAAGATCTGACAGCATCACAGACTTTCAGAGTCACAGAGCCTTTCTTGTTCCCATGATCTGTTCTAAATTCAGACAATTTTAGGAAACTGTCTTTCACCCATTTTCACAATTAGTCACTGTGAACTCCTAAAGCCTATTCTAGTTCAGTTTCAGATTAAAAGCTAAACACTAACATGATGTTTTAGGTGAAATTGTTTACTTGCCTTAAAGCAAAACCATGACAAACTTTGTATTCCTTTTGAGGTGGGGCCTGAGTGTCTTGTGTTCATGACAGGTATGCTCTTCACAACTAAGAAAACAGACAATGAGCTTCTTCATATATTCATGTGCTTTCCAATTCTAGTGGCACCGATCAGAAAGCAGTATACAGAAACCCAGCAACAGATGATGACAGCAAAAAAATCTCACTGCTGAGTTAAATACCTCTCTACCATCTGGAAAGGCACAGCAATAACATGCCAGTGTTAAGTCTTTATGAGTTTATGTGTGTGTGCCACAGACACAGACATGAGGTATCTTCCACGTGGAGATTCCCAGCAGAAGTTTCCTAAAGTTGGTGGAATTGTGCTTAGGTGAAACAGGTCAGAGTAAGCACAGGGCTGATGTAGGAATATCACAGCAGACACGATACGTATAAAAGGTCTAACCCTGGCACTGCTCGTCTCACCTGGATGGCCCTTTTTAATGTCACTGACTCCTTTTAGTTCAGGTAGTAGACAGCACCTATTTTACTTATCTCCACTCACACGTTGTTGTACTTTGTAGAAATAACACAGTGACTGGGTCAGGTGGATGCACCTTGGGGGACGGAAACATTGCCCTCTGCTGCAGGATGGTCACAGGTTTCACAGCAGGGTAAGAAGAGGAGAACTCCTCAAGCAGCTGCAGAGCCAGGAACACTGCTCAGCAGCGGGGAGAAGTGGCCACAGACACTGAATGTCTGTGGTTAAAGGAGAAACCTTCCAAAAACAGGCAGAACTGCTGTGAGTTTATTGTGCCCAGACAGCAACTGAGCTGACAACTGGCTTTGCCCCGTCCTCCAGCATCTGAAATGTTCCAGGCTGTAACATTTTCTAACATTCCCTTCTCATCAACTCACTTTGAGTTGCCTCTTTACAAAATTACTTTATCTAGTAAAACCTGACCTTTTGGTTTAAAAGCATTTAGGAGGACTTGTTAAGAAAGCAATGAGGCTGGTGGATGGAATGTCCTGTGTCTCCACTTGGTTACAGAGTGGGGTTTAGGTAGTGGCAGTGAACAGGAAGGAGAGCTAAACATTTCACAGAGGGCTGCAGCTCTGCGTGGGCAAACCACAGGATCCTGCTGCAGTCATGTGGATTCACAAAAGTTATTTGGAAACTTTCTCACATGGAGGACTCCTGGCTGCTTTTCTTAAAGTGTGAATCATAAAGTCCTTCTTGAGACAGGTACCAGACACCATAAACAGTGTCAAGAGGATGCAGGGAAATGTTGAGATTACTGGAAAGAAAAGACAAACTTGCTTGTCTAAATCATAGCAGTCCTGCCTGTTCTCAGAACTAGGTAATTTTTATGCAGGTAGAGATAGTGGAAGTGGAGGGAGAGAGCACTAAGAAGATTTTGGCATGAATTTCCATCATCTATCTAGTTTCCAGCAGTGTGTTTTCACAGATGCTACTTTAAGCCACTTTATCACTTCTATAAGATGAAACAGGGGCAGGTCTTCTTTTCTCTCCCCACCATCCCCTTAAATTTCAGCAATAGTTGCTGTGCTTGAATCCTGCTCCCATTTTTATAACAGTGAAACATCCTACTTCCTTCTGGCTAATTGGTGCTCTAGCAGCAGGAGATCGTGTGCCAAGGCAGCAGAATTCCCTGCCTGTTCAGCATCTGCAGTCTGCTCACACATGCAATGTCAATATGAACTTTAAATGTTATAAAAGTGAGTCTAGATAGTAATTGCTTGAAATACACACAAGGATATCAAAGCTTATACAGTTTCATGGTTTCACTAGAAGTTGCCATCCCCTTAGAAACAATTTTGTTTAAAAGAAAATTCCCTAAAAATGTAGATTAAAATTTCAGGGTTGCTAATTGTTGGTACATTGCTGAGACAATCACAATGTTCTCTGAGAGATTATTTCCCAACTGAAGTGTCACATATTCCAAGCTTAACAAATACATGTATGTATTCACGCTGTCCAGAATCTTTCTCTCTTTTAGTGTAAGCTCAAGATCTGTTTTTTATCATATTTTCTGTGTAAAGTGCTCTCAGCACTCTGTAAAGTGATCCAGCAGCTATTGAGGAGGCTAGGCAGGCTATCACAGCAGCCAAGCAAGCTGCTTCCATTCTTCAGGTAACTGGATCTTCCTGACCCCCAGACTGGATGTTGGATCCAAGAGAAACTGTGGAATCCAGGGTTTCGGTTTGAAAGCGTATTTCACCCCTGATCTATAATCCCTTAGCTACATCCACTGTGCACTGAAATCCATCAGGAACATCCTCTCAATCCCCTGTCACCTTTTATCCTGTTAATGGGGAAGGAGCCATGACAGGGGACAAAGTAAATTTGAAAGCTATGCTTGTGGGAATGGTTTATAGACAAGAAGATGGATGTCATCTAATCACCCCACAATAAGTTCCCGCCTGCTTTGTGCTGTGTTGTTCTGTTGCTGTCCTCTCTCGTTCATTCCCATTATCACCCAGGGCATCCTTTTCCTCTTCTGCACTCCCAGCTCCTGAAAACCCAATCTGCATTTAGTAAATAAAGGACAAAACGAGTTCTCATCCACCTGACTGACACTTTGGGTTTGAAATGAGAAAGCCTCTGTTGTTGATGCAGAGCCCAATTTAAAGCAATATCACCTGTCAGTTTGATAAAAGGCATGGAGAAAATATCCCATCACGGCCAAGGTGGGAAAAAAGTGTCATCTAAAATAAATTCAAACCTTAGGAAAAAAAAAAAAAAAACACAAAAAAAATGGCTGGGGATTGTTTTTGTGGTTTTATGGTTCTATGTGAGTGAGTTGTCAAAACAATTTCCTTGGGCACCAAAGCTACAGGAGACTTGTCTGTGGGTGGCAGAATGGCGTGAAGGTGCTGGTGAAGGTGATGTTGCATAGCAGAATGCCCATCACAGAGGTGAATCCCCTAGTCTGAGCCCAACTGATCTGTCCATTTAGCCAGAATAGGTGGCCAAGGCAAAAGAAGCACAAAACCCACAAAAAGCTTATTGACAGATCCATCAGGGTTTAGTCAGGCCTCCACCACTTGGCTTGGCCAGACTGTTGCAATGGAAGGCAAAATATCTATGAGTTCTGTAAACAAGTATGTGGTGTTCTGCAGTATATGAAATCATCATCCAGAAAGCTGCCATCTCCCTTGAGCTGGCTAAGTAAAAGATTACAACAGCTACGCATAAGAAAACATGTATTAATTGGAAAATGAGACAATTAATTTCATCCTAACAAATTACAATTAAATCGGTTTCCACCTGAAAATGGTAAACGAGGGAATGGGCAAGAGATCTAGTCTGTGTGCCCTCTAAACAAGGGTTAATTTAACCTAGAGCAAGCCCAAATACATTGGCGAGTCTGTGTTTTGAACTCAAGAACCACAACTATTTTTATTATCATTTTGTTAGATATTAGAATGCAGTGAGAGCAATCTAGAGGCTTTTACCAATGTGAAATGGAATGGAAACCAGACAAAAGACCCAGTTATATTTTGATGACAACATCATTAGGAATGTTTTGTAGTCTGGAAATTCTGTACAAACATTTAAATATCAGGAAAATAAAATGACACTTTACCTCCAACCCTATGGGAAGTTTTCAAAGAATAGAAAGAATATGGACATGTACACTTCAACATATTTTGCCTTCATGGAGTGGAAATAAGCATACATTTCTTTTTCCAGAAAGATGCTGTAATAAAATAATTCTTCTGTGATTTTGAGGTGGACTTTGGAGCCATTAGTGAAGAACCTTTCCTCAAGATATCTATCACAAGATTTGCATTTGGCCCAGGTTGTTTTAAGAACACCAGCAATATTTGTCTTGTAAGTTTATGGTTACAATCAAGTGCTTTTATCTTGCTGTCTTTCAGCAGTCAAAATTGAGTTTTCCATTGTCTCTTTGCTCCATCTCAGAAGGCTGTAAAGATCATCAGTTTCACCACAGGATTTTGATCCCTCAGGTAGCTCAGTGCAGGATTATCTGAAAGTTCTGACATTATCCTAGATGTAAGCCAGCCAAGCTCTAGTTTGTGACTTCCAGCGATTCTTCTTAGTCTAGATTCACCATCAGTTGTTCTGCACTACTTATTATGCAGAACATGCTCCAGATTTCACTGAAATCAGCAAAAGCATTCTGGATTCAAAGAGCTTTGAATCAGATTCTCACTGTAGATAGAACTAAATTACATTCAACATTTTACTTTAGCTCCAGTGCCTAAGCCATTTGCACATTTGCCCCCAAATAGATCCTGTGTTTTCCCTGTTAATTCTCAAAAAGTCAGATTTGACCAGTAAGCAGGGAGAAAATTTTGCTGTTAAAGAGGTGTGGCAGACTGAGTTTGTGGCTGCCTTAGGACCTATGAAACTGATGCTGGAGAACACTGTTAAGACATCTGTGAGATGCTGGGCAACATACCAAAGAGCCGTAAATCCCATATTAAGCTCAATAACACCTGTGAAGAGAGTCTGAAAGCCATGTAGCTCATGGGAATGACTCCCAGAGTTACCTGATGTGGGGAGAAACATGGGGAACCTGTGAATCACAGAGAGGGGTTAAATATAATCATGGCTCTCTTGCCCTTGGGGTTTAAGTTTTGCTCCAAAGACAGTTTGAATCTGATTTCAGAGGAAGGCTTTTACTCACTCTGTAATGCATTGTGATATCCACCAGGTAGAACTCATTGAGGAAAATTGCTTTCCACAATGATATATAGGACCATTCAGTCACAACTCTGAGCTATTTAGGGGAAATTATCCATGGGATTGTATCATTAGTTTAAAAGCTGCCTCAATTGTTTTTCTGTCAGGATAATTTTAAGCTACGTGAGAGTATTAGTTGGAAAAACATATTTGAAATGGAGTCTAACTCCTTCCATATTGCTCAAATCTGGTTTTAAGGTAATATTTTCCTCTTCATTTGTAACAACTCTACTGAGGGGTGGAGAGCAGAGTTTGTCTCTGAGTTGGCCAGTGACTTTCTGAATACAGCTACCCTCTTTTAATCAGGTGCTCAGCTTTCATGGGCTTATACTTCAGCCACTGGCCTTGTCTGTCCTTGCTACATCAAAAGGAACACAGCTTTGAAAGTTTCCAACCACAGTTCTAACTAACGGCAAAATCCATGAAATAACAAAGTGCTGGCAAAGGAGGGACCCTGTTCACATTAATCAGTAATGTGAGCTGTTTCCAGGGGAATTTGTTTAATCTGAAGTCTCTAGAGAAAGTCAGAAAGGAAATTTGGAATAAATGATGGAACTG
Source organism: Myiotriccus ornatus (assembly GCA_036023395.1). Classification (NCBI taxonomy): domain Eukaryota; kingdom Metazoa; phylum Chordata; class Aves; order Passeriformes; family Tyrannidae; genus Myiotriccus; species Myiotriccus ornatus. Next base: position 25,593,560 of record JAYRBT010000178.1, on the reverse strand, counting down.
TTCAAAACTAGAGATACTTAACTACAAATAGAATTGTTGGAGCATTGATGAGTTGAGAACTGGAGGAAATCAACTTTCTCTTAGGGGAAAGTTCTATACATCAAAGAGAAAAACTGAATTGATAATAATGGTAAATAGCAATGTAAGCAAAGGACAATGAAGGCAGATATGAAGGCATGAGGGGAATTCCTGGGTGACCTTTGGCAAGTCACTTCAGCTTCTAGCAAAAAATGAGGTAGCATGTCTATGTTGCTCTAATGGAGTGTAAGGGAAAGACCATGATGAGCTTGAAGGGTCTGAGTACTGTGACAGTAAGAGCTCTCTGTTTATTGCAGAATGTAGCTTCTGCCTTTACCTCAAGCCCGTCCACTGATCCTTTCATGGCTGTGGTTTCTCCCTTGAAATTTGGGTCTATGTTAAGAGAACCCAGCCAAGCATTCTGTGTTGGGATGGATGACCTGGACTGGCAGCTGCTGTAAGAACCTGTATGCTGGGGTGACAGAGTTGCATGCTTTGTTTAACTGCAGTAATCTTGAGGCACATGGCAGGACCAACAGCCTTAGCAATGCAAAAACTTGTTGTAGTAAGTGCTGTAAGGGCAGATATTGAAGAAGGATACCTTTGTTTCATCCATGACAAACAGGATTGGACTTTTCTTGTGACAGACCAGCTGCACTTGTTCACTTTTTTATGAGCAATGGTCCTTGACAAGCTTGAATGTCTTCAGATAAATAAAAATAATTCCAGTATTTCTAGTCCCCGAACTGCTTTTTTGCTTTGATTGTAAATGAGATTTTTCTGTCTGAATCCTTAAGAATTATCCAAAATGGGGTGATCTCTATTCAGTCAACAGAAAGATGTAGATACAGGTATTGTGGACCATATGTATCACAAAGCAAGAAACAGAGCTTTTGAATTTGTCTTGGGCTCACTTACTTTCAACCAGAGTGAAAATGTGACACTGTCACGCACAGCTGGCAATATGAATGCATCTTGAATGAAGACTGTCTTCTGCTGACAGGACAGCAGCATTACTGTATGGAGTTTGAAACATACACTAAGAGCAAGGAACTCCGTTGCAAGGAGTATTTTCTCATGCAAATTTTCAGCAAAAGAGGCTCAGTAGTTAACAGAAATGCATTTTTCTCGCCCTGAAAACATTGTACGCCATTAGACCACAAAAGACAGAATGTGTTTCAAAAATATATGCAGGCAAAAGAGGAATGGCTTAAAAGATGGTGGTTTATTTTATGGGAGGAGTCTGAAAATGGACCATTAACATCCCCTTTCTTTGTGTCTTCTAATGTGATCATTCAGCATTCATAAGAATCAAAAAAGCATTGGTTTTATAAGAAACATCCTTCTGAAATTGATGTCATAAATCATAAAAATATCCAACGACAAAACATTTGAATGTATTAAATCTATATGACCCAAAGGACATGTTTATAGAACTATACTCAGAGCCAGATTTTCAGAGCTGACTCCAAGATGTACCTCAAACCACTGTAAGGTGCCAAACAAATATTTGGATGTAAACAGTACCAAGGAATTGTTGAGTCTGGAGAGACTTGGAGACCAGAGACTGTGGAATCTATTTTATTAAAGGACTTCTCCAAACATTTGTATTTATTTGGATTTGAGTTAAATATGATTTTTGCAATGTAAGGTGTTCTATGATTAGAAGTGATGGAATGTAAATGCTGTTTGTTCAAAGTTTGCATTTTATGCAGCTAGTAAGGAAGATTATCCATGATTTTGCCTTTGCTAGACGTCACTCTCTTCTGTTGCCAATTAGCATTACAGTAACCTTAGACGGGACTCACTTGCTTAAGCAAGTGTATTGTGCCATTTGAGATGTCCTAGAAAATCCTCCTGCCAGAAGAACACATGTCTAAAAGGTGAGAAACACATATCTGGCAGCTCTGTGCATGCTCAACACATCAGCATTTGTACAGCTGACTTAACCCCTTTCTCTGTAATGTGGGAATTGAATAACCCCTCTCTGTGTACTGTTGGAATTAAATCCTGTCCTCCCACTAACTAAACCTACCTCCTGATAAAAGCATGACTCTGTCCCCACAGCTGCTGGTGTTAGTCAGTAAATAGCAAGCTCTTACAAGAAGTCCTGCCCAAGGACAGAAATATTACAAACACTAAATCAGAGTGTCCTCTAAATAGAAGCTGTGAGTAAAACCGGCAAAAACTGTCAAGACATACCCAAATCTGGATTTAACAAACACATCAGAGTTCAGTTCAGCTCATTCAAGCTTTTTGCAGACACAGGAAATTTCAGCAGAGAATGCACCAAAGCATAAAGCATATTTTAGTGGGGTGCATTTCAAAAAGAAGCAGATGAACTTCATGAACTTTTACCCAGATAAGGGAAAAAAAGAACAGTCTTCAGAACAACAAAATCTTATCAGAGGACAAGCAATCATGCTTTATATTCTTGTTCTTTATTGTGTTCCCTGCAAATCAAACCTAGCTGTTAATGTATTGTGCTCCATCCTGGTCACTGATATTGTAGAAAATTTCAATAGAAAATATCTATGGAAAGAGCTGTCCACAAGAAAGCAATTTTTCAATCTCCTGGAGAGACTTTGGAAAGGCCGAATTTTACAGATATGCTGTTTGTGACCTCACTGAAAAATAGGTACTGGAACCTTGATTGATATATATTTTATGCAGTACTAATAGACAATCACTGTAGAGTTTACCTATAAAAACCACAATACATTATTTCTGTGTTAAATTAAAAAAAAAAAAGCTATTTTTCTGTCTAAGTATCACTAAGTAATGAGTTGCCTAGTGATCTTGAATATAAAGACCTTTGGCATCTAGTATTGATGGAAAATAAACCCTATCATCTGTCCATGGCTTGTAATTATCCCTTTTCAATGATTTTCCTGACTGCATGACTTTGTGAAAAATTATCCACCTGTAGGTCGAAAAGACAATCTTGATTTCGTCTTCCAGAGGTAAAATACTCCCCAAAAGATGAGGACTCCACTGCAGGTGGGGTACCTCTCTATGAGCAAAAAATGTGTGCTTTACATATCTGCCTGCTTTGCTGTATCTCAAATGGCACCAATGTAAACAGTAATTAGATGTATTCAGAGAGAAACAATATCCAGTATGCACATTGCTGTTTATGAGAAAGATTGAATCTCAGATTCAGAAGTGAATGGAGTATGAGCCTGGCTAATTGAAACCCACACTTTTCTAATAATCATACTTCCCACTTCATGAAATCAACATAGGAGTTTTCATTCTTACCATAAATCTAATTGGGCCATTGTGAATAATTAAAGTGTCCATGCCATGCTTTTTAAGTGGTACTTATTTAATGTTCAGTCATGGTGGTGGCTGGCAATGACAGGTTGGCTTCTGAAAAATGGGGTAGTTCACATAGAAGGCACAGGAAAAAAAACTCTGAGAGGAGCTTGACAGAGTGCGAGTGACTTATCTAGCTGGAAGATGCAAGATGTACAGCGACTGACTTGGCGGGACCCAGGGAAAAATGTGCTAAGTGAGCACCAAATACCCAGAGATGCTACAAGTGCTGAGTGATAGCAACATTTCAGCATAATCCTTCTCGGGAATGGTGTCATATCCTCTGATATATACTGAGCTGGTGTCTGGCTTTGCTCTATACCACAGAAAATATGCAGACAATAAGAGAAAATATTAGTGTGCATGCATGCATGTGTGAGACAGAGTGAGCAAGGGCATACAAACCAGTGAGCTTTAATGGATGGACTCAGAAGCAATCAGCTTCACATCATAAGATCAACTGAATGTCAGAAGCTTTTCAGAGTGGCAACACTGTTGGATATTCCTATTAGCTCAATTTGTTGAGCTTTATAATTAGAATGATTTCAATATCTCACCAGTATTTCTTCAAAGTTCCTGTGAATCATGACATGAAACAATCGAAAAGTTCCTAGACAATGGTGTCTTTGTACCAGGATGTCTGCACCTGGTACATTTACAAATATCAAGTTCATTTTAACAAAAGGGAGATAGATTACTTTTTTCTTTTTGGGGGGTTATCACCACAATTCAAAGAGGTCCCCCTTCCACCTTTGAGGAAATGAGTTTTCTATGGGTCACATTTAGCTACCCTGTATTATGACCAGTTTTGAGCAAATTTAAGGTGTTTCATGTTTGTTACAAACAGTAGAAATCTGTGAACATATGAATGTTTGTCCAGTCCTCCTTGTTTCATTTAATTTTCTTCTTCTCCTATGATCTGACACTCATATTTCCAATGCTTCCAAGATATTTCTTCCACAGTGCATTTGCTTTTAGATTATCAGTTTGCTGTTGAGTAGAGTATTTGAAATTCTAGAGTAGGCAATACCAAAGCAGCACAAAATGGTGTCATCAGCTCTTCTTGCTCTGGGTTTTGCAGGACTAAACACACCTCTCTACCCCTTTCTCATCAGAATCACCTTCAATTCTGGAAAAACTGCTGCTGTGGGACCAACCAGGTACTGCTGAAGTATTTTTCTAATGGAAAAGTTTTCTGTGAGGAAATGGGGATCTGACTAAGCTGCTATATTTCACAGACAAGTCTTGATTACATGGAACTTTCCTGTGCTTCATTTCCAAGAGGCTCAGGAGCAGTGCTTCTGCTTCACAATATAATAAGGTGCAATTCAGTTAGCTCAGTCTAATCCAATCCATTGCAAACACTTTTACAAAGGCATTTTGGTATTACCTAGAAGTTTGAAACTTCTGCTTTCTGGAAAACCTCAAAGCTTCAACTTTTTAGTAAACTTTGGGAATGAACCAGATGTTTGAAATTCTGAGTTTTAGTCAGCTGTAACACAGGTGAACAAATAGTATGCTGAAGTTAAGTGAAATTCTGGTGCTTTTTGAGTTGACTTACAATCTGTGGGTTGCTAATCCAACACTGAATTCTAGTATCAAAGAAATTTGCCACTTAGGTTGAAGGGAGCTATGGTTAGATTTATGATGCAAGTTTTTAAAAAAAAGAAAGAAAAGAAAAAACCCATGATTGAGATATGATGTACCACAGGCCAGAATGACATCTCCTATTGTGGTTGTCAGTTTGTTAGTTTTGCAGTTGAAGGACCCTGGGAGCCATATCAATGTCTGATAAATATTTAAGAAATCCCAGGAGCACTCTAAGCTCTCTTGCTACTCTCCTGCATTTGCCTCAGTTGCTGCTTACAATTATTGCTAGCAATTGCTCCATGGAGAGGAGAGGAATCAGTGCAAAAAAAGAGATCAGAGAGCTGAAAAAAGAGCTAATGGGCAAATAATCTTCTTCTATTGTATGTGATGGCATTGTAATCCCGTGCATTAGTCAGTTCTTGGCTGGATTTTCGGCAGGGTTATAGTTTCTCTGCGCTAGTTTTGGTGATGCTAGAAACCTCCTTCCTTCCTTTGGTCAGGAGATTTGTGATTGAATCTGGATCTCAATGGACAGATTCAGAGAGAAAGAAAAAGGGCTTTTCCTGATGTTTGTGTCTGCTCAGTGAGTATCTTCTGGGTGGCATAAAAACCCCAGGTGTCTGGAAGGTTTCTTCTCGGTTGGGCTGCAGTTTCAAGACAGTTAAAGACTTTCTATGAGTTTTCCAACAGTCCAGTCATGAGCTTCCAGTATACCTTGTTTATCTGTATTTTTGGGCTTAAGAATGGTTTTGATTTCAATGACTTCTATCCAATCTGGGGTGTGCCTCGAGCATGCATTGTCTCTCCATACATACTTGATCATGACATGCTGGTTTCCATGGGAAAGAATTTGACACATGGGGATCAGAAAGGGCCCAGAATTATCTTCCATCAGCTCCTCTGCCTGGAACATCAGGGGGCTACACTCCAAGTGTGTGCTCAAGTTTATTTTGTTAATTTAGATATAGCTATGGTTTCTTAAAATTACACACTGGAAGATTTTGTCATAAACCTACCTTTTATAAATCTTTCATTTATTTTTAGCATGATCCAGTCATGATCACATGCACCAGTTTAATCATGCAGTGTCTACATCTAAAATCTACAAAGACCTCAGTCTTCTATGAGCTATAAAGACATCAAAGTTGAACACTATTTACATTATACAACCTCATCTTTCTCCACATTAGAGCTGGACTATTCCCTCCAGAAATGTGCTAAACGCTCTATGCAATACCAAGCAGCTTCTGGCCAGAATGTGTTCCTTTTTAACACTCAGGTCATAAAGTGCCAATTAAAAGGACATTAAAGCAAAAGAAAATCTGTCCAAAGCCTCAAATAGGCACTGGGTAAGGCCCATGCTAGAGAATATGCTATATAAGCATGCTCATAAATCATTAAAATTACGATAGGTTCTATCATTAATAAGTAAAGTTCAAGGACAGCCTTTATCTTGTTAAATTATCCAAATTTTGCTGTCTATTAGCATACCATTTAGAATGTAAGAATGGCTTTAGGGTTTTTTTCACCCTTCTTGGCAATGACATATTATGCAGAATAAAAAGCCTTAGCAACTGTTCTAAGATGCCATAATAATGCTGGAATTATTCTTTGGGGGAGGTTGTTGTATTAAGCAGCAAGTAATTAATGGTAAATTGCACTGGAAATTCTTGGAAAAAAGACAAATTACACACGCTTTTGTACTCATACCCAGCAAGTCCCATGTAATTAACAATATTAAGATAAATACGAGAAGAATTATTAATGATGAGATTAACTTCACATCATAGTGCAAACAGATGTATTTCATCTATGCATGTGGTAGGAATTGAGATTTAGTTGTAATTACTAAAAATATCTGACATTATCGCTTCATGGAAATTCACCCCAGAACTATCTATTATTATGCAACCTCCGACATTTGTGTTGTGACTTCTTGCCCCACAGATCAGCTTTGCTGAGTGGATTGAGGGGTATTTTGTTGAAGCTGCAACTGCTTAAGAATATGAAACACTCACTGTAGATGATGGAGGTCAGACCCTCAGTAAGCATCAAGCTGCAGTGACCAGGCAACATATTATAAATTACTGGCAGAGAAGGGGGCTGGCCCACTTAGCACTCTATTCATTTCAGGTTCATGAGTTAACTCACCACTAAAAAGCAAGAATAAGTAGGGAATTGCCAGAAACAAAAAGGCAGCACATAACAACAGAAGGCAAATACTGCAAACGGAAAGTGAAGAAGGGTAGTGTGCCCAGATGGAATTTCAAATGCAAGAGGTGGAATTAGCAGAAAAATTTCCTCATTTGAATTTGAATTTGTCTTCAGTAGTGGTAGCACTTGCTCTAATGCACTTGTTCTGTGCATCTGGGATCTTTTAGACATAAGAGGAAATCTACAGATTATTTTTGATCCAGAAAAACCATTTTCAATTTCTAGCTTTAATTACGTTTCTCTGTGCTTCAGTTTTCCCATCTATACCTACTAATAGTTCAAAATCCATTCTCAGGCACTTCAGAGTGTGTCGAAAATATGGACTAAGTGAGGGCAGATGGGTTCTCACAGGAGACAAACATAGTTTTATTCTTACTTCCAGACAGAATCATGTCTGCTAATATCAGCTGAAGGGCTATTGCCTCTTGGGAAGGTCCACTCTTCTCAAACCACTAATACCATTTCTTCTATGAGCTCCCTGGCCAGTGATTTTCTTGCCTCCCTAAGGAGCTCCTTGAATTCAGTGTAATTTGGGGATCTGACCAGCTATTACAACAGACTTTGCCTGTGTCCACCTTGATGCAGGCCCTTCATATGGTGGCTTTGAATTTGAAGACGAACTGTGGTGCCAGCTGAGCATCTCGCATGATAAAACCATCACCGGGAAAGAGTTCTGTCTATGTGAGCAAAAAGGCATAGGTGGAGAGCTTATAAACTCTGCCTCATTCAGCCTCGCTGACACGTCCAGAAGAGCAATCACCAGAGCTTTGAGGTTAATTAATCAGGGCTCGCAGAGATGTGAATTCTTAAGAGTTTCAGGTTCCTTTCACCTTTCTGGTAGGTCCTGGTTTGAATCCAGCTCAAATAAGTAGGAATGAAGGGAGGTGAATGACTTCTGCCTGCTTTGTGCAGCAGTGGCAAGATCTGTTGACCTCAGTGGAGCCCCCATTCCATTAGGCACCTACAGGTTTAATATCAGAGCAGTAATTAGCTGTCTCTGTGGGCAGGCGTGGGCTGAATGTGTGTGGGAACACAGATACTAGATGGATTCCCTTCAGGTCATGCTGGAGGGAGGTTGGTCCATGATTGACTGGACACTTCAGGTGTCACAGTGTGCTCAGTACCTGCTCTCATTTTCCATTGCATGCTATCTTGCATGTTCCCTCTCTGAGAGAAAGGTGAATTAAAGGGTATAATTTTCCCTGTCAATCAAGTAGACTGGTGGCTCTCGTGAAAACCCTACTGCACTCAAAGTCATTCAGCTTTTTGCTAGCCATAAGAATAATAGAAAATTGTTCTACTCGTGAATTATATTTCTCTTTTTTTTTTTTTTTTTTTTATATATAAAGACACTTCTGTGCCTTTTTCAAGGTAAAATAATAATTTCCTGAAGGTAGAGGTGCTAGATTGTGTGTCTCTCCACAGACTTTTAAAGCTTTGCTATGGGGTCTCTATTTTCTGATATATCTGTGCAGTGCCTGGCACAAAAGGATACTACTTTTGGTTAAGATCTGCAAATTGGTCCTTGAAGGGAACATCAGGGTACTGCATCATTATTAATACAATTTTATGTATTTTCATATGAGTGCACCGCACTTCTGACAAACTACATCCCTTTATAAGGATTAAAAAAAATTTTATGCCACTTGAGCCAAGGTAGACACAGAGGTAGGGAACGATTAGAGAAAAGAGTGAAGACCATGGGAGACAAGAGAAAGCGAAATTATTAGAGAAGAGAGGACCTCTGGGATACACTTTCTGTTATTCTTCTCTTACAGTACCGTAATAAGTTGTTTAAACCTATAACTTGAAGGTTATAGGGAGGAAAGCATGCTCCCTGAGATTGTTTAATGCAGTTTTTGACCTGTTTGATGCGGTAACAAGATATTTTTCACCAGTCTCTGATGGTTACTCCTCACATTTCTTTGCTGCCAAGAAGGTGCTTCATTTTCTGGTAAACTGTGGGATTTCCATAGGTATTTGTAGTTTCTAGTGTGCCTGACAACACAAAATTGAAAGCATTTTGGAACCTACACATAAATAATTGACCCTTTGCATTATTTGGGGAACACAAGAGGTTTAAACTTAAAAGCCCTCAGGAAACGCACCATTATTCCGGTATGACCTCTACAGTATGCTGAACTCCTGAATGTGTACTTCCCTCAAGCCTGGCTTGATGTCCTCAGCGGCAATAATGGCTGAGAAGATGCCAAGACTAATGATTTTTTACTGTGTCCACAAAAGTGCTGCTTTAGCAACTGTAACTTGTGCTCTAAAGGAGGATGTCGTCAATGCAAAGGGCAGCTCTATATTTTTCTGTGACTACAGCAGTACCATTACTGTCCAGAAAAATGACAGAGGAATGGATTTACTGTTTTGAGGGCTCCTCAATCAGTCACTGGTTTCAGTGGAGAAGCGTTTGCCTAATTTACTGAGGAAGCAATCAGAAATACGTCCCGTACATTAAAGTAATCCTTTGGGCCTCTGCCCAGCTCATCCAACTGACCCCATAGGTCCCTGTAAGGGTAGCCCAGACTGCTAGTCCCTAACATCAGGTGGTTTGGGTTTTCTGGGGGGGGGGGGGTGTTGTTTTTTTTTTGGTGA
>JAYRBT010000178.1:25554155-25571585 GCA_036023395.1 Myiotriccus ornatus | reverse complement strand
ACGTAGATGGATTGCCTTACAGGGCTAACGAGCTCCATCTGCCCGGGGAGTGGCCCTGACCAGGAATCGAACCCGGACCTCGGCGGTGACAGCGCCGTGTCCTTAACCACTAGACCACCAGGGGCTCCCTCTTTGAACTCTTAAAGTGATGTTAAGTGTAGCAAGTATTTCCAGGACGTGTTTATGCTCTGGGTTATCTGCCTATGCTTTGATGGCTGTTCACGTCCTTTTAAAATTGCTCTCAGTGTCTGTCCTGAGCACAGCAGCACCGATTTTCTTCAGTGCTATTCAAGTTCTTAAGGCAGGCTTATCAGTGAGGCATCTGAGGCATGGCTTTAAAGCGAAATAAGAAAACAAACCCCAAATTACTTTCCAAAGATCCTTCCAAAAGGAGTTAAGAAATCACCAGTGTTCCTGTCAGACTGAAAGGGAAACACACATACACAAAGAGAGGAAAATTTCATTGCCTAGCTTGCTCTATCCTTCCCTATCTTTATTGCATCTGGCAGCATCTCAGAATGAAGTAGTTGAGGAGAAATGTTGAGTCTGTGCACCTTTTCCGCTCATGTAAATCAGTATTCACTTAGATGAAGCCCAGAACTGCTTTGAGGCAAGCAGAAGAATCCATCTCTATCCCTTTCTGACACTGAGGTATTGAAAGGCCAGGCAGAAACAGTAATTTCTGAGAAATCTTGCATTTGGCAAGGTGGATTTTGGTGTGAAATAAACCTTTATAAGCAAGTAGGGAAAAGAGATACTTTGAGAAATTTTATGAAGAGCAGAGAGTATTGTACAAAGGAATCAGCATCTCATTATAAAATGTTACTCAGGAAACCTGTACTTAATCCTTTATATAGAGAGCATTTTGGTTAAATAAGAACGTACGTGGAGATCGTTGCTGAAGAGAACTCAGAGAAGAGAAGAGATGTCTGTAATTTTGGGCTTTTGGTTAAATATATGGAATTGTGTGGTTGATGTCTGAACTGGGATGACACAAGACAAATTAAGTTTTAACTCAGTAAATTTTTCTCCTAACAAGCTACTCAGATGATCTAGAAATGCATTATGCAGTAACAGCTGCTAGAAGATGAAAATATTTCATTGTAGCAATACTTGGTATAATGAAGTATGGGAACCAAATGCAGAATTGCAGAAATAAGGACAGATAGTCTTTATTTTAGATATAGTTTTAGATATTCACCTTTTGTGTTGATTTTACATAGGACAGATGATGTTAGTAAAGTGAAAACATCATTGAGACATATAAATCATTAAATACTAGTATTTGAGCCACTTGGGGAAAGGAAGTTGTCAGAAGAATTTTCTGTTAGAAAATACAGTTTAGTCAAAATCAGAACATTTCTTGGAGGTATGTCATTTTCAGTGACAGTTGCTACACTAAAATATCCAAAATTGTCTGCACTCTTACAGTGTTGAAAATTAGTGAGAAACCTTGCCAGTTTGACTTTTGCTTTGGCACCAAGATTATGAAAGGATATTGTTGCTGTATCAAGAACACCTCTTTTATATTGAATATATAAGAATATATGGAGTATATGGGACACTACGTGATACCTCATCTCATTCCAAGGAAGTGTAGAAGTTCCTTGCTCTTCTGTCCTCTCTGACCCTCCGTTAATGGGCCCTATAAACAAGCTGTGTTCTTTCTCTGTCCTGGAGAGATTCTGTTTCCACCTGTGTTATCTTCGTGGTGTCTCCTTAGCCACATGGAGGGTGTTACCAAAGGACTTTCACGAAGGTAGCAACTTCTCTGGGCGGTAGAGGTGCTGCTGGGAGGCAAGTCGGTGGGTAGTCTCAAAGGTAATACAGTGTTTTTCCTTTTTGAACCACTACTTGTGGGGAGTTTATTACTGATAAATCCTGCAGTGTCCAGAAACACATCTCTATGTATGTTTTAAATTAATGTTTAATGTTCAGGCATCATCAAAAGGAAATGCTTTGGTGTTACTGACTAGCTGATGAAAAATGTTTACTGATGCTCATGGGAAATTTAATGACCTTGTCTTTTTCTCTTGGAACTGAAACCAAGCATTAGCCTGTCTGAATCCCTCACAGAACAGAAATGCTGGCTTCTGACACGTTAGATAGAGAATGTATCTAGGAAGGTGGTTTTTAAATTAACCTCAACAATTTTTTGCATTCTATAAGATGATCCCATTGGCTGCTATAAAGGTATGGTGAAGGGAACTTGAATATCAAATGCTGCTTTTTGTTCCTGAAACAGTCTCAGCTTTACTAAGGATAGCTCTATGGAAAGTCAGAAGTGTGGCAGCTCCAGCGTTTGTTAACTAGACAGAAACTCAGGGGGAGAATGGATTGCAAGAAGGACGTTTTTGAAAGCCCAAATAGCTGTTTTCCACCATTCTGACCCCTTCGGGTGCTGAGCAGTTTGACAGCTGAGATCCCAAGGTATGCAATTTCCACTCAAGTAGGAGCCTCCTAAAGGTACTAGTCGATGACAATGTTTTAGTGTGGAACAAGGAGACTTCTCCTCCCTGTTAATTGCAACTCCTGTACAGTGTTTCTTTTTAAAGCATTGAAATGCTTTAAAAACAAATATTTGGTTCCTGGCTCAAAGAGCTGACAGTCTCAGCCATGATCTGGGAGGCAGATACAGCTGCCTCATTGCAGAAACAGTTCCAAGGAATGCTCTGGATTGCTTTACGTAGGAGTCAGATAACTCAATTGTAGTGACCTCTTCCTCAGGCAGCAGGTAGGCTGGATAATTGCTGCTTCTTAAATGTGTGAACAGGCAATAAGAAGCTGCAGAAACACAAATGCACTGATTATGCAATTGTTCGATTCAACCTAGTAAAGTTTTTTTTGTCCTTTAGATAATAATAATAATAATATACAGATGGACGCAAACACACAGGAGATGAGCATTGATTTTAGGGTGTGGTGTGGAGCAGCAGAAGGCAATTTGAAGGACCATGAAGGAAGATCTCAGGGGCCAGTGTCAATGGACTCTTGAAAGGTCCCTTGAAAGGGACCCAGCTGGCTTCAATTTCCCATCTTGTTAGGTGGAAGGAGTAAGTGATTAAGGACGCGGAAGAGATAGGAGGGGCACATGGAGGAGGGTGAGGGTCTTTTGTGGAATTGTGTGAAGTTGTAAGTAGTCTAATGAACAACAGCTTTTTCTAGTAGAGAAGCTGACCTATGGCTTTGATAAGCTTTGAGGAAAGCTGATGCTGAGTGATCTCAATTGAAGGAGAACTCACTATGGTTTGAAAAGTTTTCTACCAGTAAAGAGGTGCCCAAGAAGAAATGTGTACTAAGCAAGTAGGGAGCCTCTCTGTTGTGGGACAGTGTGAACTGGAGAATGAGAGAAGATTTGGCAAAATAGAGCAGAGTAAGGCTGGACAGTGGTGTGCCAGGATGTTGCCTGGAAAATACAGGGAATAGAACAGCAAATTGAAGCTGCTGATGGAGCAGAATAATGTGATGGTGTTAGAAAGTAAGTTTCTGGGGCATGGCCTGGAAAAATGAAAGCAGGCAATAAAAATACATAAGGCAAAGTTTGTGGATTAGGGTAATGTAATCAGAACAATAGGTTTTAAGGGTGGTTTTAGCTCTAGAATTGGCTAAAAAAAGACTAGAGAGAGAAAAGAATATTTCACTATTCTAGGTGCAGGTGGCTGGATTGATTTCATACAAAGAGAAAACCATGAGCTCTTTGAAGAGGAGTAATAATTTTTCTGTTGGGGATTTTGGACTTAAGTGATGTAGAAGCACTGGCTGGTAACAAAAGACACAGAAAGAGGATAAGAGCCAGGGTAGAGGTAAAGAAGCCTGATTGTGAAACTTGGAGGAAGAGATAAGGAAATACACTGGCAGATACTAACACTGTTAGGCAAAATTTCATACTCAGTGGGCAGAGACATTGCTGGAGGGTGAGGCACAGATGAAAGAATTTAATTTAAAGTAGCCTTCCATGTTGTGACTTTCCCTGCATACACTGTGCAATTTGTTCTCAGCATCTCTCTGAATGAGAGTCACCTCTCTTAGCCACCACCTGTGGAGGTTTGACATGAGCCAGCCAGCGAATTGTGTCTGATACATCTGGTTTAATTGTATTTCAATGCTTAGAGTCAGAGCATGAACAAGAACAAGACCCTCTTCAGAGATGTGGGCAATTACACAAATTGGTGTGGAGACATTTTGCGAGAAGAGATGTATTTTGTTTACCTTCCTGAATTTGGCAGGGAATGGCCTTGCTACTTGTGGAGGTACAAGTTCTTATAGCTGGCGTGGTGCTATCTGGGCTCAGAAGGGAGTGAAATAATTTGTGAAAACAAAAGTCTGTAACCTGGCAGCTTTTGTTTTCAGAAGGATGATGTAAGCAAAACCAGAAGCCTTTAGGGTCTCTTGCACCTTTGTGGCAGAAGTTAATATAGACAAAGGATTGCCCTGGTCTCAGTGGGGAATTCTGGTGGTGCATTTTTGCCTTTTGAGCATGCAGCCTTAGAAATGAGCTCTCCTGTGGCTGACAATGCAGTGCAGTAGAATGTTTCCAACCTGGCTTGGATTTGAGGCTCAGACAGGATGTGCAGTGGGCTGTCACTGAGCTAAGAAGGGGCAATGTTATACATATCCTTGGCTTGCAGCAACCTACCTGAAGTACTTGTGTTTTCCCAGCTTATGCTTATGCATTTGAACTGAATTTTCTTTCAAGATGAGGATGTGAACAGCTATCACAGGTAGGCTAATGTGTGGCCTTAATTCGTGCTTTCATTGTCTATCTCAAATGAAATACTTCACCTAAATCTTCAGATTTTTTTTCCTTCTGAAGCTTTTGCATGTCTCCTCACAGAAGCTTGCACTACGGCATTGCTTCTTACGGGTTTTTTTTAAGCTGGTGTTGGCAGCCTGTGGCAAAGGGATGACTTTAAATGGGTTGGTATGTTATACAAGGCACAAAGAAGCAGCTTCTAGCACCTGATATCCTGCAGTTAACATCTCAAGGGGCCTGAGAGTCTCTGATCTGACCAGGAATTACAAAACCCCTTATCAGTGATTGACTCTCAGCTTCTTTCAAAGGTGATTTCTCCATTCCAATTGAATTTTTTTTTTAATGTCTCTTCCTCTCCCTCCCTCAACCCCACCCCCCATCATTCCAACTTCTTTAACTTGTGAAAGTGAAGCACAGCTTGGCTTGCATCTCTTGAAGATCTGCCAACACCCACATTAACCCACAAGTTCCTTCTTTCTAGCCAGCATTTTGGCAGGGGACCTTCTGTCTTCATAGTGCGTAGTTCCTTCTGGAGAACGGAAGAGACAGATCTTGCACTGCTGTTCAGAGTTCTCCTTAGAAGATTTTCAAATATGTGCCTCAAAGTCAAAAGGGCTTCTGAATTTTCTGCATGATTTCTATTTTGAGATGTGAAAACAAATCAGTATTTAGATCCATTCCTCTTTTGGCAATCTTCATTAAGGATGTGTTTGACTCACTCTGGTTATTGGTGTAGTTTAGTCCCTGGCATTGAAAGGCAGTGAGGATGGCCACTTCCATTGGTGAATGACAATGGACAGATGAGAGCATCCCAACTGTCCCTTCTTCCACCTGTTACAACAGCACCACTCCTGTTGGTGCCACAAGACAAATGGTATCACCGAGCCGTGTGTAAGAAAACGGCAGTGTCTTTCCAGAGGGTGAAGGTGTTGTAGCTGTTACTCAAGCCAGGTTAAGGTGGATGGGTCAAAGCATCTTGCAGTCAGTGGTGCTCCAGATATCTCAGTGACAATAATCACCTGTTTGCTTGTTGCTTATCTGCTGGGAGAGCTTATTATATAGAACTGTGCTCTGCAGGGGTAACAGTGTGCATTACATGCTCTACTGGCATAAGCTGTTCCACTAAACTGGAAATAATTTTCAGAAATCAGTTGATTTGAGTCTCATTATTTTTCTTCTGGGCTATGAGTGTTTAGGCTTTCAATTACTTTTTGCCATTAGAAAAGTGAGAATGAGCAGATACTGTATTTGTTTATTTGGCTCTGATCACATTGGAATCTTGGTGGAGGTCTGGGATGGTATCTTGTGCTGCACTTCTGCTGAAGTGCCACGCTTTCCTTGTGAGGCTCTTTGGGTTAGGAACTGTCAAGTTCAAGAGAGGGCTTGGCACTTGTCCTGCCTTTTAATCTGCTTCATTATACTCCTGACTTTCTAAATAAGTTGGAAGTGTTCACTTTGAAATAGAAACCCAGTATTTTAAGGTATATGGAAGAAAGTGCTTATTCTCAGATCAGTCTTATCATCAGAAATGAAACGTTCCAGCAGTCCCATCCGTTATGCAAAGGGAGGATATGATAAGAACAATGCAGAAGTCTTGACAAGAATCTTCCAGCTGATGGTATCCATTACCAGTGATCAGAGTTTCCTCTGGTGTGTGCATAAGCAGAACTTAGGTCTGTCCACATGCCACAGCTACCTGCAACCTGCCATTGACACCCTTTCTGTTCCCTCACACAGAAAGAAAATTATAGCCAGGATGAAATATTTTGCTAATTATAAAACATTAAATGATCTTCATCTACTTTTTCCCCAGTGAACAATGCAATTGAATTATCATTAGAGCTTGTACAGAACCTTTGATAACAATGGAGCCACTTGTATTAAATTCAGCCTTAGTTTTCTTATTCCATCAAGTCCCATCATTGTGTTGATTGTACTTTGAAGTCATAGCAAGTTTCCCTCTTCTGCTATTTACCTAATTTATTTCAGCCCCAACACACAGCTCCTAAATTCTTGCTAAATTTGTTTCTGAACAAAAGGACTAAAACCAGAGTGTCTTTCATTTAAGACATGAGGCAGTTACGGTTCCATTCATTTCTTCATATCTATCTGCTGTATCTAGAGAGCTATTGTTATGTATGCAGTACTGGAAGATAATAATACTAATAAAAAATAATAATTCTCCTAGGATTTGCTGTCAATAGAGGCAATCTATAGAGAACTAAAGCCTAGAGAGTGAGTGATTAAAGTTTAGTAGCAGAACTGAAATACACTTTCTGGATGCAAAAAGAAGCTAAAGAAGACAGAGAGGAACTAGGGGGATCTGCTCAGTCTCTGAAGCCAGATCCTCATGTGGTGTGAATGGCATCATTCAGTTTCACCCTGGACCCTTCCAGTGGGGATATGCCAGATGCTCAGTGCTGTGTGACTCAGAGCTGCTCAAAGGGGTGTTAACTTACGAGGGAACTCTGCCTCCTGTCTTTCTCCTCTTTCCCCGGGAAACCTTTTCTGGCTTGGGGGCATGCAGCAGCTGAAGTTCTGCCTCTGCCTTAAGCAGGGCTGGAGCAGGAGCTCAAGAGCTTAGAGAGAAGTTTGGGTGAATTCAGTGCGTGTGAAAGGGTTTGTAAAGCTGCTGGAGGGTTGCCTGTGACTCTGGGGGCTGTGTGTGGATGATACTGAGTGTACAGCAGGATGTTGCTGTTGCCTTTATTCTTACCATAAATCACAGATTGGATTGGCTTCTGAGAATTGACCTTCCCCAGAGAAGAAATTAAAAGTCCTGTAGGCACCCAATTTGGGTCAGGTCAGGGTCAGCACTGATTATGAACTTGGCCTTGTAGGAATTCTGTTTGTCTGGGTGAAGTGGTTGGCCTCACTCACAGAAAATTTTTTTCAACTTTAATGAGTAAAAACCTACAGAATCTCAGGTTCAGAGAGAAGCCTGGTTATTTAAAACCTGCTGCCTCTGTTAGTCTCCTCTCAAAACAGAGTACAGAAGAACTGGGCAGGTGGGAAGAGTTTCCTTTCCCTGATAAAAGCAGATTAATTTTAACACTGGCTAAAATTGCACCCATTTTCTCTTGGTAAATGAACCATAAGACACATTGTCAGAAGTGAGCCTTCCATAATGACTGTGGTTAATATTTTAGAGCCATTTTCTCTGTGGATCAGAGCTTAAAGTCAAGCACGTGAGAATCAGCAATATATGCTGTACATTAGCTTGATTTCTATTCATTTGCAGTTTGAGTATTCTTTACTTCCCCCATGCTAATTTCAGAATACCTCTGAGTTTTCTAGAGAAAGGGATTTGCATCTGATTTAATACCCAGGTATATATCTATTTAAATAAGTAGAAGGGGAGCAGGACAGTTCATGTGCTTGTGGGTCTAAGGTGAGGCTCAGGAAATCTCAGTTCAGTTACCTCCTCTGCTGCAGAGTTCCTATGGGTTTTCCAGAAAATCCCTGTGCCTTGTGGTGACTGGATTTCCTGAACTGTAGAATGAACATTAAAACTGCTGTTTCCCACGGAACCTGTCAGTTCTTGAGTCCTTCAGAGGCTGTGGTGCACTACAGTACCATGTTAATAAGATGCAGAGGTACAGGGGAAAGATCTCTTAGGGCTTATTGGTTGAGCTGTGCCAATACAAGTTCCTGTGCTGGGAGCAATACCACATGTACCAAGGTATCTGACTGTCTGGGTCTACTGGTGTTCCTTGTTTCCCCCTCACTACATTTATTCCATACTGCACAGTACAGGGAACACTGGGACCAGCTATGAAGTGTTCAACACATTCACGAGGGGCAGTGAAGATCCACTGTCTGCAAGTTCAACAGTCTTCCTTCCTGAAGTGCCAGGTGAAGGGTGGTTTTGTCTCATCTTTTGCTTCTGTGCTGGCTGCTTTTTGCAAAGATAGTCTTTGGCCAGATCCCTTGGGTACTGGCCACGAGTGCTGCTTCATCTGGAGAGAACGTGAATGACTGGATGCAGTTGCCATTTGCTGCGTGCTTCACACGGGAATGTTTTCTGCCTGTTTCCTGCTCTGACTTTTCCTGGAAGAAAACATTAAATTTCAGACCATGGCACTTGTGCTGTTAAAACCCTGTCTGTGTCTGACTGCCCGAGTTTCCCATTACTTTCTAGTCCTAATGCATAAACCAGTGCAGCCGAACTATATATAGTGCTTAAAAATTACTTGACCTTCTCTTTCATTCTTAACATCTGCTTTGGCACTGCTTGGGGTCTGGAACAACTGAATAGCCTTTGTGGCTGGCAAAACTGGAAATGAGAAAATACAGCAGGAATATTAAAGTTTTAGGACAGCCACTTGGGAATGTAAATTGAGACAGATTATGCAGTAGATGTAGGATAATGGTCTCAGCCTTGCATGAGAAGTTTTAGGACAAATGCAACAGCTCTGATGTGCTAAAAATAAAAATAATAAAGTGACCGAACACAGCCAAGGTGATAGTTTTGCTAAAAGCTCTTGAAACAACTGAAATTGTTAACACTGCAGTTATTCTCAATAGCGTAATTTTCTTCTGCTTACACATTCTGTTGTCTTGCATTTTTTGTCCCAATTAGGGAAGTGAATTTCTTTCTTAATTATCCAATTCTCACTCTCTGATGTAGATTTCTAACACTTTGAGGTATATTTAATCAGATCCTTGTTTATGCATTTGGGGAAAAATAAAGAGGGACATTTGGAAAATGTTTTAAGTCCAGTAGTCCTTAGTGGAAGCATGCTGTTGATTGATAACCATAATGCTAAGCAACTGGTGTTTCTACAACTTTGGTGTTGTATTCATTTCAGAGTAGTGACAGAAGATGGAGGCTGTTATTCTCCCTGGTTTGCCTTGATAAGCCAATACACTTTTCCTCAAAAGCCTTTACTTTTTATCCTTACTCACATAAGGAAAAGGGTGTTGCAAAGGCTAAGGAAAGGTTTCAGGAACTTAGCACTTAATGAAAAGAGATTAGAAAGCACCAGTAGCACTGCTGGGGTGAGCCAGAATTCTCATTTCACATTTTTATTATGGGAATCCCCAGGGCTGCTGCTGGAACTTTGCTCTTTGCTTTCTCTGTCCCATTTCACAGCTTTCTCACTGCAGAATTGCCACAAAAGAAACCCACCTTTTTTACTTGTGAATATCTGAGAAAGAAATTATTAGCACCATCTATTGGAGAAACAGAGATATTGATTTCTTCACAGATCTGAATATGCAAAATCTTGTACTTTTTTCACTTGCTTTTTTGATTTTCAGCTATAGTTCACAGTGAAAATGTGCTTAGACAACCTGCTTGTCTTGTAACTTATAGCAGCCTGGAGTCTGTGCTTAGGGGATTGTTCCTTGCTTCAAAATGTACCTTAAAGAAATGCAGTGAACCATTTAAAAGAGGGAACTCAGGCAAGGATTCAAATGTCAAAGTGGTGGCTTGGCCATGGCAGGTTCTGTCGCATCAATAGGACAAGGGCAATAACTGAGAAACAATTTGCAGCTGAGGAGATAGGCATGCCTATCTGAGTCAATCTGGGCTAGTGTGTCCGAAAAATTTGGGTGAAGGATGGGATATTTGACCGTCTTGATCTTTATGGGACAGAGAAAACTCTATTACTTGAAGAAAAAGCAGAGGAATTATTATTAGGAGAAGACTGACTTCAGGGCCCATCTCTGAGCTGGACAGCCATAATGATCTGAAGCAATTTCAGCACAAGCATGATTTAATCAGTGTGATTCCTCCTGACAAGATTAGTGGCTCCTCTTGCATGTTTCAGGGAATTTGCACATATAGAGCCTATTGAGCTCCTAATTCTCACTTACTCTGCTGCCTTATGGGCTTCTCTGTGTTCCTCCAGTGCTCTTGCCCGTTGCATTTTTATGCAGTTCTGTAGATTTGATCTTCCCTGCACTTCTTCTTCAATAATAAGTAATTCCTTGCTGGAAGCCCCATACTGGCAGGCCAAGGTTCAGATCCCACTAGTGATAAGGGATGGTACTGCAAGAACACAGCATGTAATGGTTTCTCAAGTAAAAGAGGTCTGATCTCTGCTGCTGTGGGAAACGTAATGCCTGCACTGATGGACCAAGATCTGGCATACTGATGGTTTTAAATGGTTTGCCCTCCCATGTTTGTTGGAGACTACTCAAATCTTTCTGATGTCTGTTGAAACATGTTTCCTTAATACCCAGCATAACTATATTTAGATCTTGTTTATCCATTTGCTGTTCTGCCAGCACAATCTTTTAATTTTCGCTCTGTGGTATTTGCACTGTAGAAACAGAAGTCCTCTCCTTTTGTAGTCTGTTTTGCTTGGTAAACAAGCAAAGGTCTTTTATGTCACAGCCACATGATTGCAGCTAACCAAATTAGTGTTTTAAGAAGCTAAGGTCTCACAGGTAACTCATTCAGTAAAAGTTTAGCTCTCAAAGAATTGGTCAATTATTATTTCTGACTCTCTGGGTGGCTGTTGGAGAGACCGCAGTACTTTCTATCATAAATCCCTATTTCAGTAGCTTGCTCTATCACTGATAGCTGATAAGATAGCTGGATTTCAGATAATTAACACCCTGAAACTCAATGACTTCACAGGTTTAATTCCATTCTGAGAGTATGGGAGGATTAAATACAAGAGGGGGGAGAACAGAGCTGGTTTGCCTTTGGGAATGTAGGCTTGTTATAGGTATGAAAGGGTTATTAAGACCTCGGGGGGTAGTATAAGCTGGACAGTTTTGGCTTTGATCCCATGGGTTAGACAGAATTGCAGTGCCCCTGAAATGCATAGTGTGGAATTGCTTATGCAGTGACAACCTCCAGAGCTCCTTCACTCCAGTTTTCAGTGATCCTACTGACAGGTTTCCCTGCACGCTTCCCTTGAGAGTGGTGTGCTTGGTCTAATTGATTGACCCATTAGCAAAGCAAATTTCTCTTGCTATTCAGCCAAAATTTTCCTTCTGCTTAATTTCAGCCCATCACTCCTAGTTATGCCCCCTGCGAGCCTGCCTGAGCTGCGTCTGCCACACTATAGCTTTATTGATCTTGGCTCTGTATAAGTAATTCTTAACTGACTGAACTTATTATTGGCAGTACCAGGGCAGTGATGGCACTGCAGAGAGCCTGTGTCTTGACTCTTTCATCCCTGGGACTGGAAGAGAGGAACACAGTGAAGGAGCTTGACGTTGCTCACTCTACTTTCTGAATGTGGCAAAAAGGAGTTTCTGAGTTTTCCCCAATTCTTTAGATATTTGAGTTTGCACAGCTGGGTGTGTGCAGTGTTGTGTGAAGATATCCAAGCCACTGTCAGAGATGTCCTGAAATAAGAAGCAAACTAATCATTATTTGGCCTCTGGGAGATTCCTCAAGGTTAATTTTTGGATTCCTGTCAGTCAGTGTGTGATTGTATGTTCTGGGGACAGGAAATGGATAATGACTTGGCCAACTTCTTTTCTTCCAGTATTTGGCTGAGGAAACTTGTTGTTAGGTGAAAAAGAAGCATCATGAGAACTGACTCCCAAACTTCATATCCTGTGATCCTTCCATTTCCATGTCTAGTCTATGTTACGTAGTCCAGAAGCACTGAGCGTGTTCAAGTCTCCATGAACTGAGGGAGATAATCACCCCTGGACTTGGTCATACCCTGTTTAGAACCACCTAGACAGATCTCTGCCTCACTGTAATCTTTGTGCTTGTGAATTTATTCTGCCTCTGGGAGTGTCACTTACTTGAGTGGACGAGTAGGAAAAAAGATCAGTGATGCTGCTTGATTCCCAGATTTCCATGCACTTACCCCTTCTATGCCTCACTTTACTCCTGAATGCATCAAGATCTCTTTCCCAGAGGGTCTAAAGTGTTTGCAAGAGATTGTGGGCAGCCTGCTCATGCTATCTTGGAAGCTGCCTAGATGTACTTCTCTGAGCTTACAGAAAAATAGATCAAGAGGATAATTAGAGGGGCACTACTTATAAGAATTTTAAAGCCACTAATGAAATTGTTTCCCATATAGGTGAAAATAGAGATGCATGTGTGGTGTAGTAGACAGTGGGAAATGCAGCCATTCTATGGATAAAACAGCATGTGTTCAATTTGTGCTGTTACTACTCCCATAGTTTGCTGAAACACTAGCAAAAAATTGTAGTTACCAAGCTTTAGGCACTACAGTATATTTAAAAGCTGAGGTATCAAACTCCCTGTTCTAGGATACAATGCCCCTATCAATGCAAGGAAAAGAGAGAAGCACAGAGAATTGCAGCAGCCTGCTGCCAAGATGCTTGTGGACACTAAGCCACCCATGCACTGCTGTGTGTTCTGGGGGCCTGGCTCTGCAAGTATATTAATAAATGTGAGCTGTGCACCTTTCCATTGTAACTGCAGAAGCAAAGCCAAGCCAATTATTTGCCCATCAGAGGGGGGCTTACGGTGTCCCTCCTCCCATCTTCTCTATCCATTCTTTTGGTTTTGTATTGTTTTGCTGAGAATGTAAATGCAGAAATGATTAATTGCCTTGCTGACCTGATTCTGTCACTACATGGGATCTGCTTTTATCAAAATGCTCCAGCCCCGATAACTAGAGTATGTAAAAATTTGGTGATTAAAGAATTGTAAAATAATTTCTGAACACCCTATTCTCAACTCATTGTGACTTTGGACAAAAGCCCAGACAAGAGGAGGAGAGAGAAAGGTGAAAAATAAGAAAATTTAAAAAAAAAAAAAAAAAAAAAAAGTAAAAATAGTAAATTCAGTGAGAGGGACTTCTGCAATATTTAGCTCTCGTTTTATTGAGAAGATTGATAACAAACATTAGTGAGACAAAATTACAGTGATTTGTATAGATTCCCAGGTGCACAAGTTTAACATTAATAAAATATTATAGCCAGCTCTACCACAGAACTACAGTACTGATCATAAAATGAAAGGGCTTTATATATAGGCAGGGGAGCCTGTGTGCTCTTATAGCATGGATGGAGGCATCTCATTTTCCACTAATAGATTAAAATCCTGTGTTGGGCTGGAATAGTGAAATGTGTAACTTTCTGCTAATGCTGTGAATGATTACTACTCTGGGAGAGGATGCACCTGGCAAACCCTTTCTTCAGATGCCAAAGCAAACCCAGCGGGTCTTGCTGAAATGTCCCCTAAGCCACCTGTGCCTTAAACTCACAGCTCACGTGCCCTGTTAGTTTCTGTTGAGGTTGGCAGCAGGCTGAGCACCCCGTGGCTCTCGTAGGTGTAAGGGTGGCACAGCACATCAAGGTTGACAGTTTAAGTTCTTTCTCCCTGCTGCTCTAGAGTCTGTGGCGGGAACTGAGCAAAGCTGAAAAACATCTAAATAGAAATAAACACTTCAGGGTGAGAATTTTTTATGTGGTGTTTTTAAATTAAGTGGGTTTGGAGTTTCTGTGTTGCCTGGTTTTATTTTATTACAGACAATGCTGAGTGATAGGCTGCGTAGCACTGCCTTGTGCTGGCTTCTCACCAGCAGTCATTGGTTTCTGCTGCAGTGGAGGAAGAAGCTAATGCTCCCTCCTAGTCCTGGGACATTTTTCTGGTGATTGCTCTAGCTTACAGCAAAAACCTACTGTTTTTGTGGCCCTAAAGTGGTAGAGGAAAACTAGAGATGAATTTCACCATGATGCAACACAATCCCCTGCCGTTCTGAGGCACTTCTGACTTGGGGCAAATTACCAGTCAGGTAAAGTGAATCAACTTCGATGCTCAGCCCTCCTGTGTACTGCAGTGTGCTCCTTAATACTAAGTTGAGGAGATTAACTTATTACCAAGGTAAAAGGGGAGACAGATTTGTGGTGATGGTACTTAGCTAATAAATTCATGTTTGCTTTATGTTTCATTCTCCAGTGTGATAAACTAATGTGCCATACTGGACATCTGCTTTTCTTTAAACCATGTAGAACTGATGAATTGTTGTTTTAATTATTTCTAGGGATTTAAAAAGATGAAATTATTTTTTCTTCAATATTAAATATTTCCAATGCTAATACTCTTTGGAAGTGAAGATAGCATCTACTGCAAAATCATGTTTGTTTTGACAGCATTGTATATTTTAACCAAATTAAAATGAATTAAACAGTGTTTAACTGGTTTCTTCATTTCCTATGACTAAAACTGCTGGTTCCAGTTAAAAACCAGCATCATCCCAACCCTGTCGTTCTTTCTGGATTTTTGCCCCTACCCTTCTCCAATTTTTCTACTGTAAATATTTTAAGAAATAGAAAATGCAAAAATAGTCCCTATTTCCTTTTCTTCTCTGTTCTCTACCTATACTCGAAATTCTGTTTTGAAATGAAGTGTAAAGAAACATTCTTTTTGTGAACAAGGTCAAAGAAAAGCTCAGTCTAGAAATCAAATAAATCAAAATTCAGTCAAGAAATTTCAATAAACATTTTGAGAAGATTATTTTTCTCCAATGTGTTTTCCTGCAAAAGAAAACCATAGGTTTTCTGAGCAGCTCTTATTACGAATAACAAAGGGGCTATCAGAAGAAAAAGTGCTATTGATACTTCACTTAATTTCTGCCTTTTTGTTTGTCCTTTGAGTCAAATGACTAATGACTGATGCCTGTCTGTTTGGAACTTGAGATATTTCAGTTAAATTTTCTTTCCCAATGTAGTGTTCCTGTTTGGGATCAAACAAATTAATTTTTCAAGCTGGGATATATTTTAACTCAGGCTTATCCTGCAGCCAGCACACTGGACTTCTCACTGTGCTTCAGGTTTTTTAATTCTTTAAAGAACAGTGCAGCATCTGGCTGTGGCAGGATATGTTTTTTTTGGTCGTTTCTCTTAAACAAGACTTTCCAGCTCTTTATGTGTTCTCTTATTCTTTGAATTTAATGTATTGGTGTCTTTTGATGTGTTTTGGGCCAAAGGATTATGTGTATGTGTATGTGTAAGCTTGCAGCTTTCCCTAAGCACGAGCTGTGGGTTGCTGTGTTCGGAGAGTGGAAAGGGATGTTCTGTCCTGCCCATGCCAAGGTTGGACAGAGTCTAACAAATTATTGAAGAGAACCTCAATATGGGGGAAAATCTATACGAGCATTCAGATTTGAAACAATAACTCTCATTGCATCCTTCAGTTTTTTTCTCTACTAGGTAATGTCTATTCTGGCAGATAAAGTAATCATGTATTTCAGGTGTCTGTATGCTGGAGAACTGATCTATCTTGAAGAGAAACCAAGAATGGAATTGGGGCACCTGGTTTTGTTCATAGCTTGGGAAACCTTTAGCGAGTTGTTCCATTGGTGTCTATTTGCAGTGGTGGTTGTTTGAGGCAGCAGCTTTCCATGGGATGATTATGGTTTCTTTCAGATTCTCTGAATCAGTGGTCTGCATGCCTTGCTGATCGCTAGGTAAAATACAGAGCATGTAATATTCTGAATAGCTGAATCCTTTCCTTCCTCCCAGGGAAGGCATGACAGCTCCATGTCGCCACAGTCTGGTATACCATCTCCAGGAACCAGAAGTTGGGTACTACTGCTTTAAATGCTGCTGTTAGGCATCTATCATCCCCAATTTTAAGAGCACTATCTAGGTACTTTCCTTTAAAAAGAAAGGGGGATTTGGGGGGGAAGGAGCTCTGTAAAGCCACTATTTCCCCCAAGAAGTAAAGATAAATGTTTCTTCATAGCCTCTGATGTTATTCAGGCATTTTTAGAACAGCTGTGCTAAAGTGAAACAATGGGTTGTCACTTCTAAACTGCTGGTGCTGTAAAGAGAAGGAAGGAAAGGAATGGCAGATGTTTATCTCCATCTTTATACCAAGTTTTAGTGCATCAATCACTTAGTGCTATCAGGCCTTGTGGAGGAAAGATAATAAGATTTATTGGCTGTTAGGATAACCCACACACTGCATAAATATGTTAGTAAAACTCCAGGGAGTCTTGGTCTATCAAAATGAAATAGGCGGGAAGGAGCACAGGCCTCCCAGCTATGGAGCAGCTGAGCTCTTGGTGGGAGGTCAGTTCTTCACAATCAACATTAATTGCACAAAACTCCTGGTGGCTTTCCCCCCTACATTCAGTGAAGGACTGAGAGGCAGAAATCAGGAAAGCAGAAACTTGCAGTGGAGGAGGAATAAGAGGCAAGGAATAGGATGCAGGCTGCATGCTTTCCATCCTCCTGTGTTAAGTCATCAAAGTGACCGTGACAGTTTGACCTGCCACAGGCTGCTTGGCTGTGACAGGGGAAAGACTCAGCTGAGGAACTGTGTTAACATGAGCAGTTAAATTGTAAGGAAAAAGTTTGACTTGTGATTATTTATTACTCATTAGTGATAATTAGGAGCAGATGATTCAGAGCATTTTGGAGAAGGAACAGCTGGGTTTTCCCTTGTTTGTTTCATTCCAAAGAAAGAGGAGTGTTGTCTCCCATCTTAGTTTTGTTTCCTTTTCACTTGCCCCTTCTGATGTTGTTGGTCACCTTTTGAAATGAAACACAAGCTGTGATCATGATGTGTCTGTGTAATTATTAGTATACAGGTGTTGATGGTCCTGATGATCAATTCTACTTTAAAGTTACTTGTCATTTTTGGCTAATATACTTGAGTTTTAATGGCCAGTCTTCGCGAACGAAGAACCGGGGAAGGTCTTTGGGAGCCCCTGGTGGTCTAGTGGTTAAGACGCGGCGCTGTCACCGCCGAGACCCAGGTTCGAGTCCTGGTCAGGGCC
>JAYRBT010000178.1:25524968-25554055 GCA_036023395.1 Myiotriccus ornatus | reverse complement strand
CTAAAAAATCCAATGCGCAGGCTGGAAGGTGTAAAGACCTTCCCCGGTTCTTCGTTCGCGAAGACTGGCCATTATCTATCTTATTTATTATCTATCTACTTGAGTTTTGAATTTTGATAATTGATTCGGAGCTGAGTGATAAACATTAATGTAATGACAAAATTGGTCTGCAACCAAGTCCAGGTATTTCACAATATGCAGCACTCTGGGATTTATAAAAAAACAAAACCCAAAGAATGACTTGAGCATCAGGAAACCAGGTGGAACAAAGACAAGGAGGCTAACACAGGGGCAGGTCCTTGTTACAAGCAGGTACAAGTGTGGACTTGAGTGCTGCAGGCTCACTGCTGCACTCTGGTAAGCAAAACATGCCATAGTACCAGATATATTATAATGGTAAGAAGCCATACACGGAACAGCTTCCCCTCCTGCTGAGTGGATACAAATGCATGCACACCAGCTGTTCAGCCAAATAAGACTCTGGGTCCACAGAATAGCCAGAACTCTATGAGTTGAACCACCAGTCTACACATAGAGTCCAAGAGAAGCCCCTGAGGTTTTGTATTTGTGCTCACACATTTTAGTGTGGACTGCCTGCATTGCAGCAGAGTGCCCTAGACCAACATAACCTCCTACTCAAAACAGGGACAGTCTGAGGTCCAGTTAGGTGGATAAGAGCTGTTTCTCGTTGGATCTTGAAAACATCTTAGATAAAGAAGATGTTGTCTGGGCAGCCTGTCCCACTGCCTGACTCTCCTCACTGGGGGAATGTTTTTCCCTTGTGTCCAGGCTAATTCCCCTCGTGTTTCAACTTGCACCTGCTCCCTCATTCTCCCACTGTTCCTCACTGTGACAAGACTGCCTCCTCTTCTTGTTGAGCTCCCTGCTGGCAACTCTGAAGCCTCCCAAAGCCATGTCCTCTCTGGGCTGAGAAGGTCCTGCTCCTGTTGTCTTTCTGCATAGGTGCTCCATCCCCAATGTCTGGACAGCTCTGCCCTGAGCAAGCTCCACTTTATTAAAGGTTTCTCTGTACTGGAGGTGTAAAAACTGTAGATGGTATCTAACAAGTGCAGAGCAGAGGGAATAATCGCTTTGCTTGATCACTGGCTGGGATCCCGTTTCTATGCCCTGTGAGGCTGCCAGCCACCTTTGTTGCCAGGGTGCAGGGCTGGCTTGTGCTGTGCTTGCTGCCTGCCAGGACCCCTGTACCTCCTCACTGAGCTGTTCCCCAGCCCCTGCTGAGAATTTTGGCTCTTTTTACAAGAAGCAGATTATAAACACAACACAGTTTCTGTACTTGCTCATGTTATGTGTGTCTGGAAGATGAGGTTTCCTTCAGGCATCTTGATGTAGATGATTATTTTCTCTGAGCACTTAGCAACTTGCCATTGTTTGAGGCATGGGCATGGTTTAACAAAATAAAAAAACCCTCCTAAAACATTTCAATCAGGGCTGTTATGCTGAGTCTAGGGTGTTTTCTATTTACCCCTTTTCTTCTCTTGAACAGGATGTCTTTAAGAATACATTTGATAATCCAGGAGATGTCTCAGTCCTAAAGAGCAGCTGCACTATGTGATTGTGTGTTTCCTTCAGCATAATAAGAAATTCTCCTTTGCATCTAAAAGTTAGTGACATTACTTGGAAGTGACACGGCGTGAGCTTCCTTCCTATTCTCAAAGAGACTGTAAAATTCTAACTTTGATGAATTAAAAAACAATCTTCCCCTTAACTTCTGAATGACTGAGCTAGATGAGGATTATGTGCAGAGAAACCAGCACTCCTCAAGTTTAATTGAACTGGTGTATCAGACTGAATAAATTGTACTTCAATGGTGTTAAAGCTCCACGGGTGTGTTAACTAGTGCTTATCCAACTGGGGTTTTAATACTTTGTAATTAAATTTTATTAATGATTTAATTAAAATAAATAACCATACAAAGTTGAGAATGGGTTTAATATGGTTTTTGGATTTGTTGTTGTTTTTTTGTGGTTGGTTGGTTTGCTTGTTTTTAAACACTGGCTCACTGCAGTTACCTGATACAGCATTAGCGATGGGCCTTTCCCATCAGAGGAGCCCTGCAAACTGCCATGGTACCAGATAATGAGGCTGATGTGCTTTGTCTTTGGGTGAGTAGGCATGTCTCTAGCTCCAGATCTGTGTGCAGGCTGGAAACCCAGCAGTTAATGTCCCTGGGGGGCTGTAGATGCTGTATAGCCTCACAGAGCACAAATATGTAAATACCTCAACAAAAGCCTGTTCTCTTCTGTCAGTCATAGTTTTCCTAGTTCAGTGGTAGATCACTCCATTTTAAGTGATGATCAACTTATACAGTCTAATAGAATCAAAATGTATTTTTCTGCTTATGTTTTCTGCTCTGTTTCATCCTTATAAGTTGTCACACTGCCATATTTACTTTGTACACAGACCCTTTCCTTTCTTTGATTTCGTACCTTTGCTATTTGTATGCCATGCTGTATTTGCTAAAACTATTATGTAGCCATAATGATGTTACCATTGGTACTATTTTAATGAACAATAGATTTCATAGCTTAAGCTGTGTCATCCCATGGTTCTGATTTCTCCTGGGAACGGAAATTTTTCCATGTAAGACATATCTGATGTCTTCTTTTTATTTTATGCACAATCCAGCTTTCCAGCTGCTAGAAGAAGCAGATTGTGCCAAACATCTAACATCTTTTATAGCAATGGGAGATGTAAAGTTAGGAATGGGAGGATCTGTTTTATTTTTTCATTCTCTTACATTTTAATTTTTGGTCTCAAAGGTGCTATTTGCCTACCTCTAGCCAGCTGGTAAGCAGTACTCTGACTTCGTGTAAATCTCAGCTTTGAGTGCTTTGAAGCTCAAGAAAAATCACAAAGCTGAAAACTGGAAAAAAAATAAAACAACCCACAATTTGGCAATAAATACACCTAATGTGATGGAATTACTTAAAATGAAAATGAAGCCTTAATTATCAGGGACAGCTGATTGCAAGATGGACAAGGTTTTGTTACCACTTCCCTGGACATCTGCAGGAGGATCTCCATCTGCTCTGATTTTGGGACTGCATCCAAGGCCAGACTCACTGCCCATATACACAGTTTGGGAAGGCTGGCCCTGGAGGTTGGTTCCAGAGCCTGTGCACCGGATGGATGAGGCTCACTTGCTTCAGGCACCAGCTTCACAGGTGGAGGTGGGTGAGCTGCTTGGTGCCCAATGCGACTGCTCTTGAACCCAGCTATAAAGCCTGGCCTGAACATGGCCATGTTTCTTCTTGCAAAACCAGAGCAGAGGTACAGCTGGGCAAATTTGCCGTGAGACACACCAGTCTTCAGATTGAGCCAAGTGGGAAGAGGTTCAGGAGAAGTCAGGAGTTGCCAGTTCATTACAGTGTTCTGGCCTCCTATGCAGATGGGGCTAACTGGGTTTTGTGCTGTAAAGACCTGCAAATGTGAATCAAATTGAGTGTCTCTATTAGTTGGAGAAAAAGACCAGAAAGGCAGGACTCATGGGTTCCTGTGCTGCTGCTCCTGTGTGGTCACGGGTAACTCGATTAACTGCTCAGTGCTCCAGTGCAAGCCATCTGTAACATAAGCATCATGATACTTACCCGCCTCTGAGAGCCATTTACTCAATTAAATTGCTGAGATCCTCAAATAGGAGATACTTTAAATAAGTAGTTCTGTGTGGAGTAGAAGTAGTGGAGCTTGATTTCCAATGGCTTTGTCTTGTGGTTCATTGCCAGTGCTGATTGAAACTTTCCCCTGAGCCAAGACTTCATGAGGGTTTTTCTTTCTCTTTCTAATTCTCTCTCCAGGCTTCACAGGTGTTCAATAAGAGGTAAGCTTGGCCTTCCCTGTAGAAGGGGCATTCCCAGGAGATATTTCTTGGATGTCTCTCTTCTGCACAGCTGCCTGGCTTGTTGAGAGATTTTTCTATGTTACTGCAGCTGTAAACCTTGATCCAACTCAGCCAGGAGGTTCAAGCACTGCAGCAGGAGGGGAGAGCTGCAGGCACACTCACCTGCAACTCATAGGGCAGCTTGCAAAAGCCGTGCTTGCTTTGGAAAGCATATAAAAACCAAAGCACTACAGTGCAAACCTATTGCTTAGAAATGATGGAGCAACTGAAAGAGGCAGTGGCGTTCACATATTCCCCTTGGTCACTGTTAGAGTTGTGATCAAAGCTTCTAACACTTCACTTATATGCTCCAGTGTGATGCTGTCCTAAGGATGTTTACATCCCTTTCTCCTTTTTAATCGTTCCCTTTGCATCTGGATACATTCGTGTAAGGAAAGTGTGGTTTATGGATTTTCTCACTGCTTAAGGCCAAGGAGAGCCTGTCAGAACAACTTAACTGATCCCAGATCTCCTGTGCTGATAGCTCAGTGGCAGCTCGTCTTGCTGTGATTCATTTCTGCTGACAGGCTGTCCAGTTGGGAAGAGTTTTGTAGGGGTTTTCAGCCGTATCTTTTGTGCACGCTGCCTTCTGGGGCTCCCACAAACAGATGAGAGATAAAGCAGATGTGCCTTGGTAACCCACTTCAGATTAGGCTGGCAAATACATTTTGAGTCTAGGAGAGCAGGTGGGGAATTGCTCACTACAAAGAAAGGTGTCAGAAGAGAGGGTTGATTTTTGGGGCTCAGGGAATGGGGAACATATCTGGTGACCTGTGAATGTGTGTGAATATATGTATTACCACATCTGCACGCTTTAGGCAGTACTCCTGCTGTGGTTAAGCTTGTTACCGAATCAACAAGAGTTCACACTGTCTCCCTGTTCAAGTCAGTCTGAGTGAAGCACAGTGAGAAACTCCTCTGAGCTACATTTCTGTTTCCTTGGCTGCTGCTCAGCTGAAACTGGGAATAAACTGACTGTAGGGTGTAAATGCAGAGAAACATCACTTACTGGTGGAGGAATCCATGGGTGCAGGAATTGAACTGCAGATGCAGAGTTTGGCTTTTGGGCCTGCAGCTGCAGAGAAAATGAGCAGTGAATAGGCAGTTAATTGAAAGCTCAAGTAGCTGTTTACTGACAGAATAGTCATGCCTTTTCTCCTATGTGTAATCTGTGTGCTATCACTTGAAATCAGCCTCTTTGACCCAACTTGTTTCCATTATTTGTTTGTTTTCCCTTTTCCAGCTGAATTTATATACCACGTTTTTCATTCTTCTCTCTCTTTTTTTTTTTTTAATGCCAGCATCTTGTATTGTTGAACCTCAGTGTTAAACTGCTGCTATGCATCAGCTGGAAAAGTGATTCTCTCACTGAGCCAGTTAAATTCTGCTGATCTTCACTCAATAAGTAATTGGAACTTTAGAGAACAGGGATGCAAGAATGACTACTTGGATAAAGAAGGGTTTACAGGTCTGGGCAAAAGGAGTTTTAAAATACTTTTGGGATATGTAGAGTAAACGTTGAGTTAGGAAAAGAGGTAAATATTTGTGGGATCTCATTGATTGAATGGGGCTATTTAAGTCTGCCTAAATTCTTTGCAGGGCTGAGGGATTCATTCCCTGAAAGAATAATGTAGTTAATAATAATGCTCCTACTGAGTGAGTTGCTGACTAGTAGTTGGTACCTCCTCAGTTTTTTCATGTTTAAATACACTGTCTTATGAATATGTAGTGTCAATACTTTCATTTAGAAAATCACTTTGGTCAAAAGTGTAGAACAGGAAAGCATTTTACTGAGAAGATGAAGTTTTCTCATGTGGAAGATTATAGAAAATAGCACAATAACACTTTGGTGTTCTGATGTTACAGCTGCCGATGGTCTCTGACTTTCAAAGCTCCCTATATGCTAATGCAGAATGTGGTTACCAAACAGAAGCACTGGCAATTGTTTTGTGCGTGGATACAGTATTGACAATATTCTAAACACAGCCAATTTAGGAACTGCTCGGGCTCAGTTATCAGTAGAGCTGGCTGTCATTTCTCTCATTAATCTTAAAATAATTAGCGATATGTGAAAATGTGGTGTGGTTTTGTTTTTTGGTTTTTTTGTGTTTCTTTTTTTCCCTCAAAGGGTTAAAAAAATTTGGAGAGAGCTGAAATTAAGTATAGCTCTCTTGCTGCTCACTTAGAAGCCTCATGCCCCATTCCCAATCTGTTTACAGATAAAAAGTGAGGTCAGGAAGAGCCTTCCAACTGAGTTGCCAGAAATGGAGGCAGTCAGGGCCATCTCCACAGAGATCCATGGGTATACTTAAAAGTAAAGGAGATTGTATAGATGAGAGGAAGAAATTGGGGCACTCTACTTCCATCAGCCTGCTTGGATGTCACTTGTCAGATTCACTAGGCAGGTATTGGTTTGATCCTCCCCACCCACTCCACTGGTACAAAATCCTTTTTAGATGCAGATGGAAGAGAAGGAAAAGGATCTGATGGATGAATTTCCATCTACGGAAAATTCATTTTAAGAATTTTTCCACCTGCGAATTATTCTGACACAAAGTTCCCGATCAGTCATTTTCTTGAAATATTTGAAGATCAGTCAATCACTAAGTGCCTCAGGAGAGGATATTGCTTTATTATTATATTTTTTAATTATTTTATTATATTTAATGAGGCTCAAAGTACATAATGAGGAAGGTTAGAACAGCTCTTTAACTGCTTAATATTTGGGCACCACACTAGTGAACACTTCAGAAATGTCAGAAGCAGAGCATAGATATGCATTGGTTCTTACACTGAAGAAGTGTCCAGGACTTAATGCAAGGACACAGTGTGGTGGATGCTGGACAAGGGGTGGCTTATACTTGGCAGGTACACCTGGTTGCCAGTAAAACCATAAAAGATGTGAAGGGAAGTGAACCGGGAGCTAATGTGGCCAGGGTGACCAAGGTGTGCTGGGAACTGGATATTGAGCCTGAGGAATCGTGAGTGATGCGGAGTAAGATCCTGAGGGAAGCAGAGAGGTGAGACAGCATCAAGATGCTCACAAAAACAGTGGAAACCTGACACCTAAACAAGGCAGAGATGGGCTATTTAGGGTAGTTCTAAAAGTGGATCCAGGGATGTTTATGGCATCAATTTCATTGCTTGGAAACATGGGCTTTTAATACCTGAGCTTTGTGTAATATATGCAGTTACAACTCCAGGGAATCAAGGCAACAAGAATGATTTGAATTGTCTGCATATATTTGTATTAGTGTTCAGAAGCTGAATCTCCTTTTGTTTGTGTTGTTTTCATTATTTTCCTGGATTGAAGCTGCACATGAAAAATGTTTCAAACCATTTAAGGGGCAGGATTTTATTTGGTAGACATATTTTGCAATTGGTTCTTAAATCCCTTTGAGTTGGAGTTGAGCCTCCCTTTGGCTCTGCAGACTGAACAGCTGGATTGGAGAGTGCTGGATTGCTCACCAAGCCTGGAAAGATCATAGAATACTTTGGGTTGGAAGGAAACTCATAGATCATAGGGCATCCATGACTTCTCTTGGCAACCTGTTCTAGTGTCTCACCACCCTTTCAGTAAAAAAATTTCATCCTAATATCCAGTTTAAACCTACTCTAAAGTTATTACCACTTGTTCTATCACTACATGCCCCTGTTAGAAGTCCTTCTCCAGTTTTCGTGCAGCCCGCCTTTAGGGAATGGGAGGTGCTCTTAGGTCTCTGTAGAGCCTTTTCTTTTCCAGTCTGAAATGCCCGAGCCCTCAAAACTACTTCCTCTCTGCTGCCTGCCTTCAGAAGAATATACTTTCTTCTCAATGGTTTCAGCCAGATGGAGCATTATTGCAGTGCTCAGAGGACCTGGATCCCCACTTCTGCATGTCTGAGGGCAGAAGACAAGCTGGTTTGCCTTTGGGCCTCAGTTTTCTCCCTATGGCAAAAGGCCATGATCCAACCTTGAAGCTGTGTCTCCCAGTGAAGAGCTGTATTTAGGAACAGGGCAGGGTGCTTACTTTGTGAGTAGCCTCAGTTTGAACTTAGTATTTATGAAGATAAAGCTCAGCTTGGTTAGTCTGGTCCTCTTTGGGAATTATACCCTTGGGAGAGGACCACTGCTGAGGTCCTGCAGGGCTGGTATTGGCCTTCATGGACTTGTACCTCAGGAGATATCTACGTACAGGTACCACCACTGTGACAATACCAGCAGGGTTGGAGGCTCACTGGGAGCACGTGGAGGTATGGGCCATCCAGAAGGTGTTTTGAGCATCCAATGTGACCCATCAGATGTTCATCCATAAAGATGGTCCCTGCAAGGTGAGTAAGAAAGGAAAGCAGTTTAATGGAGCAGTGTGTTGCACCATCAGGGCAGGAGCTGAGTTACTCGGCTTGAGATCTCACACTGCAGAGAGCTCTGCTGGTACGTGACACTGGAAAACATCCCAAAGTAGGCAGCTGCCTCATCTGTGCCTCTGTCTGGGTGGCTATGCATATTTAATGCGAGTGCTGACCATGCCTAGTCTAAGAACTAGGTTTTAGGGTTTTGATTTGAAAATCTGCAATATCCTCTTCAGTTCCAGTGCTTCCAAATCAAAATCTTCTTTGTTCAAACTAAACCTTCAAATCGGTGATTCTAAGCTGCTACAAATCCCCCCTCTGCTGATGGGGAGCTGGCTCAACTCTTGCAGATTTGGCCTTGGTTTCGGATTCTCTTCACGCATTCGGATTCTGTGCAGCATTAACAGCTTGAATCAGTGGAATAGCTGAGGAGCAGAGGTTACTATTTCATCTGTCTTGCAAATCCTATAACCAAAGTATGTAACGTGGTGCAGCAGCAGCATTTGTGCTTGGTTGGTTTTTTTGACCTGGAAGGTACAACCTACTTCACAAAATGTTGCCAACAAAACATGGCTTAGAAAATTGGCCTTTAAGTATCACCCATTGAATGTGACAAGGGATATGCAGTTACTGTCTGTGATATCTGCACTTTTCCTGTCAAAAATGGGACCCCAGCTTGCTGCAGGTGAGCTGCTGTAGCCCTTTTAAGAGGAAGCCATGGTTGGCAATAGAGCAAGAGCATTCTGTACAGTGGGAAAACAATCTCTGGAGACTTGTAATCTGGCTCTGCCTTGCCTTGGGCCTCTGTGTTGTAAATATCATCACTCCTACCCACACAGAACCACCAGAATAAATTTTGGAGCTGAAGGGATGTGTGGCCCAGGTGTGTGCAGATGAAAGGATTGTTAAGGAGACAGGTGCACTGGGAGCAGTCAGGAGAGGGAGGAAGATGTTTGGGCAGAGGTATAGAAGAATGAGAAGAGGGGATGAAATCTCAAAGAAAATGAGGGATCCAAACCATGAGACTTCCACGGATTAATATGATACTTTTTGCTGTACTTCAGGGTTTGTATTTGAAGTTCTTGGGGGGAGCCAGATTAGACAACTAGAACAATTCCTCCAGGTGATTAAAATTTGTAGACCAGGCAATGTGCCCCAGAGATCTTGCATCCAGATGAGATGTGTGGGGTGAGCGATGCACCCAAGTTACCACCCGAGTTATGAGCAGTTCCTTCCTTCCTGGCTCTCCCATTCTGCAACAGTCCATCTGCTTGCCAGACAGTGTTTGAATTCAGTGTAGCACTGAATGCTCTTTCTGAACTTCGGCAAAACAACACTTAAAAAAAAAAGAAAAAGAAAATCTATTTTGCTATTTAAATAGAAAATAACAATCTTGCTTCTGAATGTGTTCAAGCATTTATTTTCTGAAGATTTCTGTTTAAAAACAGAATGACCCCTCCACACTTTCTTCTTTTTTGAAGGGAAACCAAATAGCAGTACAGTTCAAATCCAGCAGCAGTTCAGAGTAAGAAAGGGCAGCTCAGCATGAGGTGCTGAATAATACTGAAACAGTTAATAAGAGAGCTGACAATAGCAAGCCCAGAGAATGCCTCATATACTGGACTGACTCATACTGGAGAAGGACTGATTCTATGGGGAAATGTGCAAAAAAGGTATTTGTGCTACTTAGAAGTGCTGCTCTGGTCTGCTCACTATTAAAACTCTAGGGAACCCAGTACAGGGATAGAGGGATCCTGACTGAATGTTTGACAAAGCCATTTTTAACTACATTTTGTTCTTCTAGTGTATGTGAAAAGTGCTAACTTTACAAATTAAAAAAAACCTAAAAATCAAACAAAGAAGGGGAAACCCCCCAAATGTAACTAGTGACAAATGCCCTCAAAATTCAAATTTTTGTCAAAATGTTTCAATTTGAAAGGAGCCAAAAATGTCTTGTGATATATGTAGTTCTAGTGCCTGAAGGTCCCCTTCTCCTGAGGTCTGCCACGCTCTCCCCAGGATGGGCTTGTGAGCTGGACATGTTGCACTGTCCATGACTCTGCCTCCTCCCATCCATTATGTCCCACCACTGTTATGTGGTGCTGACCTTGCTGTGGCACTCAGCTGCTACACCCTGTGAAGAGACCAGCATTTTAAAGTCAGTCATCACTTTTGCCACAATACTTAAGTATTACCAGCAGCTGTTCTTCCACAAAGTTATCTGAAGTTCGAGTGAGGAACAAACACCCTTTGAAATCCAGTCCTCACTGAAGAATATAAACTTTATTGTTGATGCTGATGGCAAGATGGTTTTCCCCTTGCTGGTCTGAAAGTATAGCACAGAAAGAAATTTTTGCTTTCTCAAAGAGCCTGATACAAAGTTCAGAGACGTTGAAATGAATCTTGTCTCCTAATGAGCTTTGGATCAGGCCTTCATTAGTTTAAGAGCTTGAATGAGACATTGCTGAGTCTGTTTCTCAATTGAAACTCTTTTGAAATACAACAGAAAATTCCTCACACTTCTGTTTGTTAAAAAGATGGACCCAACCCTGGCAATTCCTGAAATTTATCACTGGCAATATGTGCTAACCTCTTGGTGAAAGGTCTAAATTACCTTTGATTATGGTGAGATTTTTTTCAGATTTAATTAAATATAAATGGAATTTCTTTCTTTTATAATTATTCCTGGGGAAAATTATTTTAGAGTGCATACATTTCATAAAAACTGTTTCTAAGGGATTCAGTCTTAGCAGAGACAGGAGTGATGACAGCAAAGTGGGACAAAAAGTAATTTTATCATTTGATAGTAAAAAGTTATGTCTAATTTTTAGAGTTAAGATTATTTCGTTCTTAGCTGCTGATGAATTCGGTGTTGCTGAATGAAATATTCAGACAAAGCTTTTGGGTTTTGAGGAGCTTCTGTGTAAGTTCTGGTACACAAAAGGCCTGTATTTGCATTTGTTCTTTGCATTGTGATTGTGGTCCCTGCTTTGTGTCCTGGGCTGTGCAGATACCAGAGTTAGACCACTGCTTCCAGGAGTGTGCAGTGTTCAGGAAGCAACAACAGCAAACAAGTAAGGATATGCACCTTCACTGTTGAGGTTTTTTGCAAGAAAATGAGTTCATACTGAGTTCTGGGTGGAGTGGTCATAGCTAGATTGCACTAAGCATTCACATTCATGTGAAATCAAGCTAATAATTTAATCCTCCCCTGTAGTGTGGAAAATGCAAAGGTAGTGATTTCATCTTTCTTGGAGTGGAAGGTGGAATAGAAGTAGAGATAAACTAGATGGACTCAGCTTTGACAAAAAAAGCTTGTAGTTAAATAGAGAATTGAAGCAGGTTCTCCAGAGTATGTAGTCTTTGACATAAAGCAGGACTGGCTTCTCTTTCTATTCTTTAAGTGTTGTCTTTTTTATTTTTGCTTTTGTCTTCTGCCACTGTTCGTGTGTTGCACCTGTTTTAGTAAGCCACCAGGTGGATTTTGTTTTCCTCTTTTTAAGTCTGTTCTGGTCAGTTGCACCTGTGTTAGATAATGTCTCTTCTGCTTGGCCTTAGGATTGTATTCTAACTTGACATAGAACAGCGTTCATAGCGAAGAGCAATTAATGACTCCACACAGCTCCCCCAAAAGCAGGAAGTAAATCTCATTGTCCTCATTGTGCTGATTACGAAACTAAAGGTATATCAAAATTTTCTAGTTGAGGCCTTAATATCATTGTGGAGTTAGGGGCTGAAGTAAAAGTTAACCTTGTAAGAGAAGTGGGAATTGGGAATTAGTTTTAAATGTAGCTTCTGTATGTTGACATTTCATTTGCACTACTCTTGCTGCAGTGTTGGTATTGCTGACTTGTCCATGGCCATGAGAAAGGCAAGGTGAGATCAAATCTAGAAGAGTTTGTTTTCTTGTCCTGCACTGGCAATTTACTCTTTCTTGCTCTTGAAAAGTTTTATTGATCTTCAGGAACCATGCTACACCAAACTGTATATTTAAGCTGCTGTCTTTCACTGATGTGCATCTGTGTTTGAGTTTCACGTAGTGTGGGCGATGCTGGCTGAAATAATGTTTCCACAACAGGGAAACCTGTCAAGTGTAACTATTAGGTATAAATATCCAGCAATAGCTCTGCAACGCAAGAGGGCTGATGTTTTTTGTTTAGAAACATTTCATTTAGCATTTAATACCAGTCAGTATTCAACTGTGTCATCTAAGGTGTAGCTAGCTGCAGGTTGGATGTGGAGTTTACTACCAACCCTGTGCCTGCAGACACACCAGAGAGGCCACTTTAGGGCTTCTTGTCTTCCTGCACTGAGAATAATGGGGGTCTGTGAGTTCAGTCTGGGTAACGAGCATTAGAGAAATAAAATGATCTGAGACAAATTCTGTCTTAAGTAAAAAGTAGAATCTACTGTGGAAAATGAACAATGATTTCTGTGTACCAAAGGATGCAAGATTTCTTGGAGATTGTATCCACACAGATCTTTCCTGAACTGCTGACACAATCCTTAGAGACAGACTGTTACTGGTGACTCTGTTAACCCTGAATTCCTGCATATTCTTTTTTTGTTCCCAAATTTAAAGGGTCAGGAAGGCTTCTTTCTTAAAAACTGCAGGTATGGTTTCCCTCATGTAGATAGTATTTTACTGTGCAGCAGTTTGATCTGGAAATCAATGATAATGTTTTCATACTTGAACAAAAAGCTCCTGAACACTTAAAAGCCAGTGCAGTCTGCAGACCTATTCTTGCCACATCTCTCTTGACAGGTGAGATGTACTTCCTTTTGGACCAACTGTTTCAAAGCTTTTTATTCATGTAGTGGGTAGCTGAGGAAAATCAACTGCTTAAAAGACAGATTTTGACTTCACTCTTTGATCAGGAAGAGAAAGGGCCATTCAATCACCATCTTATCTAGATCTTAGGAGATCTTTCTGTATTACAGTCCCTCTTAAATCACCCACTTACATGAGGAGCTGGAAGAGAGGGGTGATCAAAGATCTACCACTTTAGTGAGGTTTTCTGCTCTTACTGTCATTCTTCAGGTTGATAGCAGTCCAGAAGCAGGTTAAACATCTTCAGGCTAGGGATGGTACTTTTCCAGCATCCCATAACAGTGCCACATAAAGGTAAATATTAAAGATATTTAAAATACAGTTGGCGCTTGTTATGAATAAGCAGGTCAGCTCATTTTTTAAAAGCAAATCCATGCCTGAGCCAACCTGTGATAGACTAGCTTGATATTGAATCAAAAAAATTCTCTGATGACAAACTGGAGCTGTCATAAACCTTGTCACAAGTGTCAAAGACTTATAAAGAAGTTAAAAACTTGCTGTGATAATCCTACTGTTTGCTCAGTTAATACTTTATAATTGATATCTGAAGCATGTAAATGTATATGTGTAAAAGTGCACTTGTCAACGACATCTTCTCTCTAAATATTTTTTTTTTATTTTAAAAAACCCAACTGTCACTGCCTGAAATAAATATACTGTATCTGCTAATTAGGACTTGCATGTTAAATTAAAACTGGAATTGGGTAAAAACATCCTCCTGGACTGGTAAATATTTCAAATTAATGTTCTTTTATTTCTAAAAAGAGTAATCAGAAGGCATCTGTACTACTGTACCACACTGTATAGTGAGATATACAAGTAAAATATACAGTTAGGCTGAGTTGTAATGAGAGAATGAAGAGTTTCTTGCTTTTAGTTATATTAATATATAAATAAAATTATAGTGAGATATGATATGTGTAGAGGAAAGCCTGGCACTGTGTATATGTAGCCAAGGATATGGAGACACACCATAGGACACACCTGTCCAGTCAAAAGGACTCTGACTGATTATTTTATATAAATGGCATGGCAACAATTTGCAAGTGAAGGACACGGGGCCACTTGGTGAATGAATTGCAAACCATCTGAAAAAGCTTGTCAGATCAAATTGTGGGTGGAGATCACCTTGGGGAAGGCACATGGCAAGTGTTTTACCTGGAAATACTTGATGTGCCAACTGAGTGCTCCTGTCTCCAGCACTGCTGTGTCTCCTTAGCTCCAAAGCGGAGAGGTAAGAGGAAGAGCTTTCAGTATCTTTTACCCTGCATGTCAACTTCGACTCACTTTGAGTACTTGCAAGAGCAAATTAAATTCCTTATCACTAAATTCTCCTTCTGTAGCACACGTCAGGAAGGGTTTGGGGACTTCACGTGTTTGTGTTTGTTGCCACAGTGTGCTCTGTGCAAATCTGTTGGTGGGAGGTGAGGAAAAAGTGAATAAGGTGGTAATACCCATGATGTAGCTTGTATTGTCACAACCAAAAGTTTAGTGAAAAACGCACCAGAACCTGCATGCCCTTTCAACTCAAAGAATTTTCTGAACTTTCAGATTTTTTTCTGGTATAGGGGAAGACTAGCTCCTTTCCCCTGCTCCTAATAAAACAGAGTTATGGCAAAACTAGACACCTTTACATTATGCTCACAAACCGATATCTGTTCTCATGAGTATTGAAAACATACTTTTTCACGCTCTTCTCTGACCAAGAATAGCACTATAAGTCCACCTGTATTGACCTAGAAGTAATTACTTTTGTTAAGAAGTTCCTTTGAATGTGAAGAAAATGTCTGTGAAAAGGGAACATTGTTTTGAGAACTTGTATCTGTCCTCTTTCAAGTTATCATCAAAACAGGAAAGTTGATGTTTCCCATTTCTTATTGGAAGAACTCCCTTAAATTGTTCATTGTTTTCACATGTGTTTTTAACCGACCTCTTTAAAGTTTTTGCTACTGGCTTAGACGGTGTTCCAAAGCCTTGTTTGCTGAGGTAACAGTAAACTGACAGGACAGTGGGAAACAGTATGGATTATGTGAGGGCATTTCATGGCATACAAAGTGTGGATTGAAGAGGAAATATAACCAGAACATGCTTCATATTTCCATTGATTAGTTTTGTTGGTCTCAGAGGCAGGGGGAACAGAAAAGAATTACTGTATATTAAAACGCCTGTAGCAGTATTGCACTTTTTATCAGCACTGAGGCAGAGCTTTTGTTTTGTAGGCTGGATTAGAGTCTCTCATTGCAAAATGCATTATGTTTACGAGCCAGAGAAGTGCTGGGAGAGAATGCTTTTCCACTGTGTTTTAAAAATTTGTAGGTGTAATTTAATTTTTCAAAAGCAAAGACTGGACGCACAGAAGGAAATATCTTGAAGTCACATGACTATGAGGAGGTAAGAGCCCCTGTGGAAGCCTAGTCCTTTTCAGGTCTTAATGAAGTGAGTAGCTGAAGACTTCTCAATCCTGAGCTATGCAAATGTGGCTTCTGTGATACTGAAGGCTTTAGGTGACCACCCTAGCACTTGGTGTGTTTTTTGTTTTGTTTTTTTCCCCTAATAAAATAATCAAGTAAAATAAATCAGTTCTGTTTATCTCAAAAGAGACAATAGTGCTAATGACAGTTTGCAGGATGCTCTCTTCTTGGACTGGGCCTGAATTCACACCAGATAGCAGCATCTTTTTGGTCACATTAAGGTAAATAAAGCAGTAGCATTAGAGCTCTTAAGATTCCAAGGGTTTGACCAGAAGAGTTGAGGGGGAATGGATAATGTGTCTGACATGCAAGGAATTGAATCAAAGTTCTTTATATTCAGAATTTCCATCCTGAAACATGCAGGTTTTCAGAAAAATATTAGATCCAGTGTATTTGTTTTCAGAGGCAAGCTACAATACCTCACCCTCCTTGTG
This sequence comes from Myiotriccus ornatus, assembly GCA_036023395.1. Lineage (NCBI taxonomy): Eukaryota > Metazoa > Chordata > Aves > Passeriformes > Tyrannidae > Myiotriccus > Myiotriccus ornatus. Next base: position 25,538,087 of record JAYRBT010000178.1, on the reverse strand, counting down.
AGATCCTGTTAGCCAGATCTCAGTGAATGTGTGTTTTCTTTCCAATCATCTTTATCTTTCCCTGTTTTCTTTCTCAACTGACAGTTCTGTCCACCAATTTGGTAATTACTGTCTTTCATTTTAAGTGATGGGCTAAGGGCCAGTACTTAAGGTCAGGGCCATGAACATCTGACTTCCCTTGAGAGTAGAACTGGATGAGTAGGAAGAATATTGATTCACTGAGTAGATCAACCGAAAAGAGGGAAATTTTTCAAATGCTTTTGACCTAATAGTGTTCAGCCTTCTCTACTTGAGGCAAGTTAATGAAGGGGTAAATCAAATATTGTATGAATCATGCATCAAAATACGAAATGAGAAATACTGAAAAAGCAGCCCAGGGGCTGCTGATAGCTGGGAGTGTGTAATAGGCAGGGTTTAGACTAGAGTTACTGACAATTTCTAGATTTATAGCAAATGCAGAAATGAGTGATTTTGACCCCTGGGAGTGAAAACTGATTCATGTTTGTGGCTTCTTCAGTGGACTAGCATCTTTAATAGGAGCACAGAAGCAAAAGCAAAATTCAGTCTTTTACCTAAAAATATATGATGTAATTAGCAAAATGGGAGAATTTGTAACTTATTCTTCCCTCAAATTGTATCTTTTAATTTATGAAAAAATCATCCTGGTTCAATTCCAGTTATTTCTTCGTTTCCTCCATATGTGTAACCCTGAGCAATTATACTTTTTATTATTGGGTAATAGCATTACTTACAGAGCATTAAAAACTTCCCAAGCTTCTCACAGAGCACTGCATATCATGAAAAGAAAAGCCTCCTTGCTCCTTAAAACAGAAAACTGAAGATGTTTCCATCATTGCTTGTATGACTAGCATTTAAGAAGGCTCTGAGTTCAAGTGCCCATCTCCCGTTTGGTGGAAATCCCAGTCTGTAATCTGATGGTGTTTGACAATAAAAACCCCTTAAATTCTGTATTTTGTGTCCCTGGTCTGAATGAATGATGTGGAAATGTCAAAGCAGTTTTTTGGATGAACAGCAGTAGTAGGGAGAGAAGCAAAATGCTGATCCAAAAAGACCTTTAGATGTCTTGGCTGAGTTTAACTTTCTTGGCAAATCTTAGCTACAATTAACAGAAACAGCCTGCCCTGCAGAAGGAGAAAAGTGCCATGCAAGAAGTCTCCTAATCTTCTGGGTTATAGACTGCGATACTTTTATCCTTGAACATGAATAATTTATGCTCAGGAAGTTGGTTTCAGTTTGACAGACAAGCATTTGTTGAAAAATCTCAGCACTGGTCTTTCAGAGCTATCCATGTGCTTCCTGTTGCCCTTTTAGAGAAGACATAGATGGAAAATGGAGAAAAGCTCAGGCTTTTTTTTTTGGTAAGGGACTCTAACGGAAATGCTTCTACCTTCTTTTATTTTATTTTGTTTTAAACTCTGTTAGGAAGCTCATGAAATGCTGCTGACTAGCAGAATGTTGTTGTCTGCGCTTAACCACTTCAAGATAGGTGAGCAAAAAAGTGCTAGCCTGGAAGGGTTAGAAATAAACACTTGTCTTGTTCATTGCATACACTCAGTGGTTTTATCATTTATGGTTTTATTTCTCAGCACCTCTTTATCTTTGTTGGCTGTTGTCTCTTTCTTACAGTTGTAGAACACTGAGTTTTTAATGAGCTCATGTGGAGCAGGCAGAGGGGTCCAAGGCCAAGCCTTAGCCTTCAGCTTGGGTAGAAAAGGGAATAATTAAATGCTGAAAAGGTGAAGCAGTCAGGTGCACTGAAAATAAGGGCAAAAGGTTAATGAACCAAAGTGGGGGCAGTTTTGACAAACCTCTCTAGAAGATTCTGAGAGTCAAGGCCACTTTCCAATGTGGAATGGCATGGCTGTGCTTTTACACACCACAGACTGAGGAGAATTGTCAAAAAATCATGAGCGAGGCTACATTCAGTTTTCTTTGTCACCTCAGGTTGGATGGTGCATGGAGAGAAAGGGAGACCTTACCTTTAAAGGCAATGCATAAAATGCTGGGTTTCTGCCTCAGAGGCAGAGGAGTTAGCGAGTTTTGTAGTTTATTTCACTCATGCTCCTGGAGGATGTGACACATAAATATTTTAACACTGAATGGCTTCTTTTATATGGCTGGACAGTACAGGAGACAGTTAAACCATGATTAGGGTGGAATTTTCAGTAGCTGTGTGTAGGAGAAAACAGAAGTGGGCTGTGACACAAAAACTCTTCGAGATAACATTTCCCAAATGACATCAGATTTGTGGTCTTAGTCAATAAATAGCTAAAGGGCAGGGCTGCCATTCAGAGACCTGGAGAGGCTGGAGGAGTGAGCCAACAGCAAACTGACGAAACTGAGTGAGGGCAAGTGTGCAATTCTGAGCCTGGGGTGAAATAAACCCCTGCAGCAATGTGGGCTGGGAACAGACTGAATGGCAGGGCAGGTCTGCAGAGGAACACCTTGGGGGTCTTGGTAGAGAGTGAGCTGAAGGTAAACCAGCCATGTGCATGGCATGGTAATGAGGATGGCTCACAGCATCCCTCAAGATGAGGGATAATCTGCTGCCTGGGATGCTGAGCCATCAAGGGGAAGAGGAGCTGTTATAGGAGGGATCAGGCACTTGAATTAAGAGAATTAATCAGGAGTTGGTAACTGGCCATGGTAGACACCTGGCAACATGACTGTATACAGCTGTGACCCCCTTGCATGTGGATATGCAGAGATGGACCCCTACGGTATCTGTACTGGAGACAGTTACATGGTTTGTGTGAAAAGCAGGAGTTTCAACAGAAATCTTTATTCATTCCTCATTGACTGATGTGTGTATGGGGAGTCAAAGGTACACCAGAGCACCCTTGGCTGCATTCTGGCAGTTTTAGGACCACAGACCGAGTATGAGGATGCTGTGAGGCTGGGGATTTGGCTTAGTGGAAGTGGGTTCAACTCTGTCACCTCTCCTCATTCCTTAGTGATGCGCAGTGACACAGCCATGGTTTTGCCTTTGTTCTGGACGTTACGTTTGTGACTGTTGTGGTCCAAGCTTCCTTTGCCTGCCTTAGATGAAAGACATGAGAATGATTCTTGTTCTAAAATTAAATAGCTTTGTTCCATTGACAGCGAAGGAAAAAGGGAGAGTTCCTTTTTTCATCTCTCTTAAAGGATGCCAAACAGACTAAATTTCTTAAAGAATCTGCAACATTGCCACTCTGTTTTCTTGTTACCCTGTCCATCTTGATTATCACATCTGCTGTGCAAATGGAAAGCAAGGCTTGGGTTTGTAATGACTATTTGCTGACTTTTTTCTCTGCTATGTTGGGAAGGGGAAAATATGTTGGTGAGTTGGTTTTTTGTCGTTCCTGAGCTGCCCCACAAGGTGGAGAAAGACAAATACCTCCTGGTCATACACCTCACAGAGATGCTGGAGCAAATGTAGAAGGAGCTGTCCATACTGATTAGGGGGGAAAAACCCAGCTCAGGCTGCTTCTTGGGACTGTCTTTACTAGTCTAAGGGTTATCCTGGACTTTGATGCTAATGGGCACACAATGTTTTGGAAAGCAGAGAGGAAGAGAGGACAGAACCATATACCTACTTGATTAAGAGGTTTAAGGGAGATACTCCTGAAAAACTGGAAGGGTTTAGATTAGCTGGATTAAGACATGCTAGTGTTCACAACCAACCAAAGGACCAGTCTAGGTAGGATTTGTTAACCAGTCATTTCAAATTCACTGGTGTGAAGATCAGGTTATAGGGAAATCTATAGGTTAGCTTTTGTCATAACTACTATGAGGTAGAATTAAGCTCCTTTGATCTAATGAAAGATGATGTAACAACCTGATTTGCATCATCATATGCTGTTATCAGATAGCAAATGCAGAAGGACTAGCAATAAGCAAGGATATTAAATTTCTGAGAACGATATAGCAATTTGACAGTCAGTCTGTTATAGACACAACTCTGGTAAAAGCACAGCTCTCCAGCTCCCAAGGTCTGCCTACTGCAGCACCGGGCAGAGGTACCTGGAGGTAATGTGCCCTTTGTATCAAGGTGCTGAAATTACACTAATTATTCCTGCTTCTTGAAAGGGCTAATTGGCTCAAGAGTAGAGTCATGCAGAAGGGCTACTTACCTTCCAGGGCCTCCTCAGTCACCTTTGTTTCACCTGAGGCTATTTGGACAAATTGGCTAATTCAAGCAGAGTGAGTTCAGATACCTGTGATGCCCTTAGCAATTATCAGCTTTCAGAAAATGGACAAACAATGAGAATTTGGCTTCAGTTTTTTACACACTCTGATTTCACTGGCTGTTGTTTCAAGGGAGCTAAAGAGAGTGAACTGTTTAAATTCAGGCTGGACAGCTAGCTCCACCTGCCAATCACTTCTCACCTGGAAAAAGTATCCAGCAAGCAGTTGCCTTTGCTCATATTATGTATTTTTTGGTGTTAATTTTACATTTATTTTTTGTGGTAATGTCCTGTTTCTTCATACAGGTGTATATTTGCTTGTGAAAAACAAAACCCTGTTGAACACTTAGGTAGTTAAATAAGTAGGCATTGCTATGGTTGGTCTGTTCCTCCTGGGTAACTCTTTCTTGAGTCTACTCCCCTTGCTGTCTATAGCATTACCATGTCCTGATGTTGCAATTTGACAATGCATGTGATTGTGAAGGTGGAAAGGTGAGACCTTGGGAAGGATGCAATAGGTTAGGGGAAGAAATAGGGGGTTGGTGAGACAAGAAAGAATTATAATTAAATATGAAGCTTCAAAATTATATGTTCAGATAGTGATTCTGAAGAGAAATAACCCTGGTTGGAGCCAAACTGATGGCCTTTGAACTCTAGGGCTGATGAGCAGTGAACAGTTATCTCATTGCCATTATTTTTAATCTCTTAAAACCTTACCTTGTGTTTTAAATTACAGAAAAAAAAATCGGTTATTCGGGCTGATTTTTCCTGTAGCTTCTGAATTGAAGTATTAACGAGAATGCCAAAATGTTACATTGCTCAGAACATTTAAAAAAGTTGATGAAGCTATTTTTTATTTATAGTTTAATTAAGACAAATACAGATATTTTCATGAATGGAAACAGTAAAGAGCTTAGTCCTTTGGGAAGGATATACCAATTTAAAATTTTTAAATTTTTCCTTCTTAAAATATGTAGAATTGCAGAAAAATAGAGCTGGAAGAGATCATGAGAGATCATATAGCTCATTTCTGCCCTGTGGCAAGAACAACTCAACCTGAACTATTTCGGACAGAAGTGTATGCAGCCTGTTCTTCAGAAGGTCTGGGCTACTGAGAATAGGTGCTTCACAGAAAGTTTCAGTAACCTATTCTCATGCTATTGCTGTAAGGACAGTTTCTCTTAATACCGAGCTTGCATTTTCTTGGTAGGTACTGGAATACCAAGAAATGAGCAGGCTTGTGTAGTTCAACAAAACCAAAAGCAGAGAACAGCCCTCCTGACTCCAGATTTGATTCCTTGTCTGTTACGTCAGTCTACAAGTGTGTCTTCCTTACCTAAAAAGTACTGAGACACACAAGGGGCACTTGTCACTTAAAGCAGCCTGTTTTAGGGAGAATTTATTGGTCAGTTTTGAATCCAGCTGCTCGTGGTTCCAGGCAAGCCAGATTGCATGAGATTGAATCGAGCACTCTTTGCTTCAGTATCTCTGATAGATGGGATTCTTAAAGGGGCATGTAGCCTATATATGGTGAAGAGAAGCACTGAAAAGAGATGCTGCTAAAAACCTAAAAGCTGTCTCTGAAATCCCATCTTTTTTTACTGCATAATTAAGCACTATTGCTGACACATCCTCCCTTATGATTCCCTTTAAGTTGGAGCATCTGGCCGGGTGTTGCACAAGAGCCCAGTTTTCTTCTCCCTATACAACGGAGTTTTGATTAATTAATCATTGCTTCTGTTTGAATAATACATTAAAGATGCACTTGAATATTCTAGGAAAAAAGTAAAATAAAAAAACCCACCACACAAAAGGAAATACTGCTCTGGCTTGTGAGATGATGTGCTCTTTTCAAATGGCAAGACTGTTGTAAATCTGTTCCTGGTCATTTTCTTGCTTGTTTATTTTTGTGTCCATTTGATTTGGTGACAGTCACTTGGATCAGCAGGCTTTTAAGTCACAAAAATTTGGATTTTTAACACAATATGAAAGAGTGATGCAGTTATAATGAATATACTTTTAAAGTCAGTGCTTTGTTATACTTCAAAAAAAAAGAAACAGAAAGAATTATTAAACTTTCATATTGTTGGCTGCTGTGGATTTTTATTTGTGACTTCACAATAGCAGCTTCATGCTGATATGATCACAGCAATTAACTGCCTGCTATGGTTTCAAAAGTGCAGGGTTTGTGTTTGCTCAGCGCTGAACCTGCTGCTTTACAGCAGCTATTGCTGCTCCTGGATTTGTGTAGGGACCTTATTTTTCCCTGTGCATGTCCTCCACAGTCTGGAAGCAGTGAGACAAGGTTCTAAAGCACTGAGAACTACTTCTTTGTATCCAAAGGCCAGCCTTTCCTGGTGATGTGCTTTTGTCCCTAATATTTAACTATTGTCAGAATCTCCAAAGGTGGACATCACCCAGCAGTTGCTGTCATCCTGCATGCAGTCTTTAATGTTGTGGATGCTCATTTCTTGAAAAACTGCATGTCAGCTCTTGGCCTGAGATTTTTTAAAAATACCGAAGGCTGACCAAAGCTTGTCTTTATGTAATTTGAGCTTTTTGAAGTTGCTCAGTGTTTTCTGTGGAAAGGCAGAGAAGCAGCAGGTTGACATTGGGTCTGGCATGTTCTGTGTACCTGGTGAATACAACTCTCCGCAATCCTGTTCCAGTGACATTTTTAAAGAAGTCTTATTAGGCTGACAAAAGAGATAACACGTGCTGAGTGTTGAAATGAGAGCTAGGGCCTGGGTTGTTCTTATTGCTGAAGAATTCACTGACAAAATCCTGGCTATACACAGCTGAGGTGTCTTCTGTACCTTGCCTCAAGAGACTGAGTGCTCCTTCTCCCCATGAGAAGGACCACGGGAAAATCAAGATTTGATGCAAAATTAATGTCACTGTTTCTGTGTGTCTCAAGTGGTGATAGCAGTATGATACAGGATGCATCTACAAGCTTATTTTGGATCTGCCTTCCTAGGTGACTATGCAGGAGAGCTTTCCAGTCCTTGCTGAGACCCACCTCTGCTGTCAGATGTGACACTTGGCCAAAAGCCCCTACTCTGAAAGCTAACGAAATGAAACACAAATGACTGCTGAGATCTCACTAGGTGGAGTGGAGGCACTGCTGGATTTTACCCTTAGAGGCTCTCGTAAGAGCTTTCCTCTCCCCCTGCCCCCTTTAATCCATTTTCAAGCCTAGCAATGCCTCATGTTTACCCAGCAGGCCCATGTGAAAAGGTCAGTTCTATCTCTTTGACCTTTTTCATCTCAGTAAACATTGGCAGCTGGAAGTCCTTGCTGTAGATATGTCAGCTGCAGTGAAATGGTGTTGCAGGTGATGATATGCATACAGAACATCTCAGATCTCTGATGCTGTTTGCTCATCAACACAGCAGTCTTCCCAAAATTGTAGTCCCTGTGAAAGCATTTGCTCTCAAGGAATTTGTGATGTGTTTTCTTTTCCTTTCCCCCCGGCATTGTTTGGGTATTCCACTTTCTTTGAGTTATTAAATATTCATAATCCTAAATCTCTAGATGTGCTGCTTAACACTAGTGTGTAGCCATGGGTTTTATTCCTGGTGTGTTAGTACCCGGTTGATAGGATAGGAGGAGAATCTTTTCCTGACAGTTTCTTCCTTAACTTTTCCTCTGAATTGAGAGACCCTGTCTAAGACCTGGACGAACTAGTGTTTTGGTGAGGATGAAGAGGATGGAAAAGAATAACAAGGTACCCCCATAAACCTGGATTGTGACCTTATACCCAGCATCCACCAGAACCAATTATTGAAATTAATGCCACTTCTGTGGTAGTACAGAGGCAGTGTGAGCACCATTAGTAGCAGAGCATTGTCCTGCTTCAGTTTGAGAAGTTGGGCTCTAGCATCTCTGGTCCAGCCTTGGATGTTCTTTCTGAAATAAAAGTTAAACTACTACCTGTCTCTCCAATGCTGACCTTAATTCATGGCCATCAGTCACTGCTGCAAATCCTGTAGTCCCATCAGCCAGGATGCTCATGGGAAGTGCTTAAAAGCAAGTTGTCATGTAGTGTTCAAATTATAAGTGCTTCTATGTGGAGTGATAGCTACACAATTCCTGTTAGACAAGTGATGTTTTTCTACACATCCTGTGCAAAGCTGAACCTCATTTACTACCTTTGATTTCTGATGAACATGAGTATCTTTGCTGACTGAATTATATCCAGCGTTCTATTTACAGAGTGTTTTTCACCTTCTGAAATGTGGTAAAGAGTTTGTTTTGATGAATTCTGATAAAATTTTGACAAATTGTATAACTAGATTAGTACCACAGAAAACATAGGTCTGTATTTGGGTGAAAGTCTCTGCTGTGTATCAAATCAATGACCTGTTACAAAACTTTCAAAAAGCACAATAACTGTAAAAATAATTTCTGGGTAATGATAGGAACACTACTATGTACTCTGTAAGTCCTTTTGTCCCTTGTTAATACCTCATTTGGATTGTTGCATTTTTAATATTTGGATTAGGACAGTGACATGCTCTGATCATTTCTGTTGAATGCGTGAACATCTGGTTTTTGTTGTGGTTTAGTGTTGCTTGCTGTTGGCTAGAGATGAAAGAAGAGATCAAATGGTTTGAAGTTGACTTTTTTTGTTTTTCAAAGTTGCCTTTGTTCATAAGCAGCAATCCAGGAACTGAGCAGCAATTCTAATTGTGACTGACAAGCAATGACAGGAAGGAGGAAAATGTGAGTGATGATATACTAGCTGTGCTAGCTCAGCAGTGAATGAAAAAAACATCTTACAATTGCTCCTTAAAATTGTCCATGCTTTACCTAATGGAGAGATGAGTTTGCAAAAAGAAGGTACTTTTTTATGTGTTGAGCAATCTTGAGTATGCCATGTGCAGATTTGAGATCTGCTGCTTGCCCAGAAACTAAAAAGTATTTGGCACCTGCAGCCTGGTGAGCTGAGAGTGAGGACATGGACTCCTTCCTGACATGTGCCAGCTTGAAGTGGTACACAGTGAAACCCCTGTGCCTATGGATTATTGAAACTAGAACAGAAGTCAACACCCTTTTAATGGGTCGTAGTTTGTAGGCTTAGTCCCTTGTCTCTCCTCTTTATTTTGAATATTTTGGGATTTCATACAGTAACTTGGTGGTTATTACCTTGTGCCATTAAACAGTAATGTCAAGGGAAGGTCATCCACCCTGTGTATTTAACGATATGGTATCTGAATATGGTTTCATGCAATTGTGTGCATCTGGCTAAGGGTTTCTTTAAATAGTTCCCACATCTCTCATGTTTGTTCAAGGGGCTGTGCTGTCAGCTCCAGAGAATGGAGAGACCAGTCTCTGCTGCACTTGCTCTGGACAAATACCCTTTTAAATTAAAACATCTGTTCTGTGTTTAAAGTTAGGCAAGAAAAAACTAGTCTACTGTAAAAGCTAGAGCCTGAGCTCTTGCTGGGCAGAGAGGAGATGATGCAACCTGCAAAGGATGAGCCAGAAAATGTCTTAAATGTTTTTGTAAAGGTTTTTCCCTCTAAGAGTGCCTCTCTTACCATTGTCTGGAAAAAATGTCAGGATGACCAACTTAAATTCCTGAAGCTTAGGTTAATTTCCAAGAGATGGAGCCTACCCTTAGTGAACAGCAACCTTCCCGGACATAAAATAATTTCAATTAAAAACTAGACTGAAGGAGATGAGATGGTAAGCCCACCAACTCCCTAAGTCTTGAAGCTGGGATTTGGTGCCAGAGTTATGTACGATGCAGTCTGGTGTCTGCACTCCTCAGCAAGGAGGTGGCTTCTGTGGTTTGTTTACTAAAAGTCACGTTGGTCTCAGGGTTTTTTTTTTTTTTTTTTTCTTTCTTTCTTATGCTTGTGGAGGTTCTGACTTAACACTGAATAATGTGTGCTTGTTTTCAGCTTACTACGGAAATTCTTAGCATGAAGATTATAGTCAGTCTAGTGTTCACAAAAATCCTCTTTCCTCTCTGCATGTGTCATTGCACCGCCCTGCTGAAATGACACAGTGTAATGTTGCTGCTAAAAGAGACACAAGTACACTATGTTCCTGATGCAGCAAGCAGAGAACCCGGGGGAAAACTTGGATAAACATGCTGGTGATGTTACATAGAGATGAATTTTGTCTGCTTAGGCCCTATAAGAACAAAGGGAAGAATCTGCAGAGGCAAATAGCAATTATCTCAGTGGGAATGTGGCCAGGGCATCAGGATTAACATTAATGAAAAATGCGGTAGGATGAATCTTTAATGAGTCTTGGGATTAGGACATTGGTTTGGTTTTACATCTGATCTGAAAGGTAACAATTCCTGAAGCACCACATAAGATGGCTTGGTTCAGTATCAGATGAAAAAATACTGCCCTGTTATTATGTAGATAAAAAACTCTGTTAGCTGTCCTTACACTGCAGAGTACTGGAAGGAAACACTAAGTGAAGTAGTGCCATACCTCCTTTGGCATGTTTTAGTCCCAGCTGGGAGCTGGATATATATGGTGCCTTTGCTCTGTTCTGGTCTTACAGTTGCACTGTGTTCTTATAGCATGTTTCCTATGGACACGTTTCTAAATATTATAATATGTCTAAACCTGGTCACACTTGCACTTGCAGATGTGCAGTTCATGTGTGTTCGTGCCCAGTGGCTGAGGTGAAGACTTTTCCATAGCATCATTGTAAAACTGAATTTGCTCCTATTGTCCACAGTTTAGAGATGTACCAGATACATTACACTGGAGTATACTGGAATCATGCTATTGCAAGTTTGCAGCCTTCTGTGGGGAAAAAACCAACTTGCTGAGCAGCTTATTTTCACACAGGGAAGTTCCCACTTAATTCCTTAAGGTTATGTATAGAAGAGCTTCAACTTCTTTAAGTATTGGACTGAAAACGTTGTCTATTGAAAGCTTCCTTGGACTTGATCAATTAATTTATGACCACTCTAGGCATGAATATAAATGTTGCTCACCTGATTAGCCTGTTTTATAGCACTTCAAAAGCCTTGATAAAACTGGTCAATGCAATAAATACCTAATGAGCGCTGAGCCTCCTTCCTCGGCAAATAAATAAAGCATAGCACAAACTCTAGGTAATGCTTTCAATCAATCAGCATAAATCCTTCTTTGGCTGCAGAAATGAAGCCTGAGATGTTAAAATGGAGTGGTTTTGGATCTGCTACATTGATTATATTCTTTCTTTCTCCCCCACAGTAATAGGGACAAACACAAGTCACTTTTCTCTTCAGTTTAAATGCGGTTTGCTGATAGTTTCATACCCTCTTCTAGTCTGTAGTACTTGCAGCATAGATGTTTTAATATTTTAAAGGAATGTGGTCTGCTGGTACTGAGTTTACTGGATTATATTGCCTTTACAAGGTACAGTCATAGGTGGATAGGTTGAGATTCAAAAATGAAGCCTTTTGTTTTCTGGTGGTCCTATTGCAATTCCTTAACTCTCACACTCCCACAGCCACTTAGACAATGCTCTTGTTGGTACTAGCAGGTTTATTTTTGGAATGTATATTTAGAGGCATAATATACCACATAATATACCAAAGTGTCATAGCAGCAGAGGATGATGTCTTCATAATTGCTGAAGGAAAATATTTGAGAGAATGCTGGAGCTCATAATGAAGAGGATACTTTAATGTTCATCATCCCTCTGATCTCTTCTAGGAAAGACCCCTATGGTTCAGGTAATATGGAAGAAATAAAGGGTTCTCAGCATGGTTCATGGTGGTTCGTGATCCACACTGCCTTTGGTTCCTTGTATTGGCCTTTCCTGGGCATTGCACTGTGCATTCATGCATTTTGTGCTTTCGGAGCGACTCTGGCTTATGGATGATTTATTGAAATCCTGTGTGTTTTGCAACGACACCACAAAAAAAAAAAAAAAAAGGCTATAACCATTCCTGCTGGTCATCTGAAAGATCTGATGAAATGATGTAGGACTATTGCAGTGAGAATAAAAGTACTTGTTTTTAAATAGAGTGATTTGTATCCCAGGCTTGATTTGATTCTGTTTCTCTAAACAGTACCACTGTAACACCCTGTCTCAGTCCTGGATATTCCTGTGACAACAACAAAAATGGGGAAGATTTTAGGCAAATCTCTTTCGGGTTAGAATGCAGCCTCAGCCTGTTCCCCTGCAGCTACCTATACACTCAACAGGGGCACAAGCAGCAGTAAAAAACTCTGCTCTTCTGCTAAATGTGATTGAATCAGATCTTTGTGAAAGCAATGAAGTCATCCCCTGTTATTTTTTGATGCCTAATAATGACTGTGAACCACTTGTTTTTCAGAAGCACAGAGTTTGGCCCTTTTCTCTCTTCTCCAGATTGTACTGAAAATTCTTTTCCAACATCCTGCCTCCTTTGCTAAACTTAGCATAAATTAACAGGTTTTTTTTCTCAAACAAGTAAGTCCTTTTTCAGGTATAGGAATGTCTTAAAGATACCAGGTATTGGCTTGAGTTTTACTCAGCATCATAATATATGGGATATGAATGTCAAATTCTCCAAATCTTCTTAGAACTGTGTAATTTCAGTAGTAAAATTGCAAGACTTTTTTTTATGGCAGCTTTTAGGTGGTTCCATGACTAATTCAACCTGCTGCAATATGACAAATTTAAAAAATGAAGCAGCACATGTCCAAGTAAAGCTGGAAGAAAATACTCATCTTTTCTTGGCCTTTTCTACCAAGAATGGTTTTTAATCTGGCAACTCCCATTGTTTCTCAAATTCATTAGAGTTTCAACAAATTATTATAAATCTCTCCCCACCAGCAAAACAAAAAGTTCTGTCTTTAAATTAAAAAAAAAGAAAAAGGCCAAGATTGGAATGCTGGCAGGGAATTGAATTGTTTCAAGTGGGCAAATTAATTTTTTTCAACAAACTTTCTGCCTCAGTAAAATACATGAAAAACGAGGGGAG
>JAYRBT010000178.1:25510219-25524868 GCA_036023395.1 Myiotriccus ornatus | reverse complement strand
GAATTGTTTCAAGTGGGCAAATTAATTTTTTTCAACAAACTTTCTGCCTCAGTAAAATACATGAAAAACGAGGGGAGGTGTCACTGGGTTTTGAATTGACACAAATATAAGTTTATAAAAGTTTTTTGCATACATGTACAAATGTGCATAACCGTCTAGAATATCTAGTAATTTTGTAGGTCAAGCATATCTGCCTCTAAGAAAATGGTTCACGTATAGGTTGGCTGGGATTATCCATTGCACTGAAATTAGTAGTAGGAAAAATATCCATTCAAATTTTTTTTTGGTTTTGTTTTGTTTGTGCTTTGCCCTTTTCCTGGGAAGTCATCCTGGTTAATGCCTACCCTTAGATGGGATGAAACATAAGTGCAGAAATGTTCTTTGGCTTACAGAGAATGTAAAAACCTCTCACATAGGTTGTAGTCTAATGCTGAAGTTGATTTTATTTACAGTACAGCAGCTGCTCTCTCTGCTGGCAGAAATGTACCTTTAGGCAACCTTTCCTGTAGCTGGGATGAGCTGCTTGTCTGGGTGCAAAGACTCATTGTTCTTATGCTATCTTAAACAGTGTTTGAAATTGCCTTCCCAATCCTTAAGACAGCAGTACAAACAGAAAACTTAGTTTTTAAAGCATTTATTTTTACGCATGTTATGCAAAACTAAACTTTTTGCTTAGTTTTGTGTCAGTCTGACAAACACCTGGGATATTTGTGTATGTTTTCCTGTTGAATAACACCTCTTTCTGGCTATTAATATTATGACATCTATTATCTTTGTGATTAAAACCCATGATTAATTGTGAAGTAGTGCGTGTAATAAAAAGAGTAGTCTCTTTTTCATCTTTAATGAATGTAAGAGTAGTGTCCAAATTCATTATGTAGGTAATGGCTTTTTTAGTACTTGGCCAACATCAGAGACGTGCATCCTTCCCAAGTTGGTTGTCCCATGTCAGTGGTACATTTAAAATTTGCAGGAATTAATCTTCTGGATTCACATTAGTCACCTCTGTTGAAGGCCACCATCTGCTAGTGACTGGATGCTCAGGGCACTTCTTCTTTGAAGGGCAGACTTTTTAGTCAAAAAGACTGTTCTATTCAAGAATTTCTGAAGATTTCCTTGAAGTGTTCTAGTTAGACTTTGAAGAATCCTTTTCCAAAGCCAAGGCTAGTATGTCAGGAGTCGATTTTGGTCTCCAGCCACAAGAGGCAAAAGTAAAACAAACCATAGACTTGTGACTTGTACCCATTCTCTGAGGTCTGTCAGCAGACAATTTTGAAGAAATGTCAATATCAATGAAAGGAACGTTTTGAAAGTTTGGGGTTTTTTTGTGTTTTTGTTTTTGTTTTTTTTTTTCTTTTTTGGGCAGCCCAGAAGAGAAGAGGTCTCAGTCTCATACTCCTGGAGGATTCTGGCATGCGTTCAGAGATGTTTACAGATATTTTCTTCTAGTAAACAAGCAGGTCACCACAAGATTTTCTGGGCAGCCCTTGCAAGCTAATGTCCAGCAGCCCAGCATGGGCAACTATCCTGACAACAGCAAAGCAGGGTTGCTCCTGCAGTAGAAGGAACTGAAATCTTAGTAAACACACGAGGAGAATTTGCATCAAAGGTTTGAAGAATTGAATTTACTGGGGGCAGAATAAGTAAGAAAAATGCCAAGCTAATGAAAACCTCGCTGATGGTGGCCCACACACAGCCTGACGTCTGACTGTAGGCAGTAAGGGTGCCAGCACTATGACACCTACTGAAAGAGTTAGTGAGCTGTGGGATTTCTTGCTGAAGGATGAGATGATAATTTAAGGACTTGCATACCTGTGGTGTTTGCACTCATAAGTCAGGTTTGATCCACCATTCCAGTTTTTGATGCTGTCCTTGGAAAAGGCTGTCATACAGATGCTTAGGAGGGAGCATAATATTTTACGACTTACAACACCTGCAGTCCTCTCATGCGATGAGTTCCCAGGAGATCCTAATCATACAAAGCTAATATTGCTTAGCTGGTGATAATATCATGCTGGGAAGCTGAGTTACATGGATTGCTGTGGCAAATGCCTGGCTGATTAATTTTAGTTCAATGCAAATAGAAGGGCTGTCAGGGATACCTTGTGTGAATAAGAGATGTCTTTACATGTGAAGGCATTAGTGGCAGGCTGATGAGCTGAAATGCTGTGAGCACCACATTCTTTGGTCATGTTATTGCTGAGGTAATGAAATGAAGAGGAAAAGTAGTGATACAGGAGCATGATATGAGGTTCCTGAGGCTGATGGAAAAAACTTGGTGTCAGAGTCAGTACTGCAGGTTCTGCCTTCCTCCAGTGATTCTGGAGAGCAGTGTGGGCAGTTTTTATTATGATCCCACCTAGCCCTGTAAAAGAAAGTTTAGTGCCTTCTGCTTTAGCCAGTGAGGGAGTTGAGAGAGGCTGAAGGGGAGCACTGCTTTGAAAGGAGCAGGGTGGGAAGCATGGTATGGAACTAGGTGATCTTTAAGGTCCCTTCCAACCCAAACTATTCTGTGTGTTTATAGGAGTTAATTCTCCTACTGAATTAACCCAACATCAAACTTATTTCCTGTAATCCTGGGATACAAAGAAAAACAATTAGCTGCAGGTTTATTTGCTGATAAAATCAACTAAAAACTGCTTCTATTCCCATAGCAAGGAAGTTAGGCTTGTTTATGATTTACCCTGCTGCCCCCTCCCCTTGAAAAGAAAAAACCCCCAAATATATATGTAAATTAGGTGAATCTCTTAAGCTCCTGTCAAGTTGCCAGTTCAAACCCACTTGCTGCGAGCAGATCTCTCTTTATCATCAGAACCTGGTTGCTCATTTTGGACTTAGTCCACAAACTTTGCTTTTTGCCTTTCAGGCTATACATATGCAGTTAATCACATTACAGCCAATAAACGACTCCAAGTTGCAGCAGGTCATTACATTTTTTTTTTTTTTTAAAGTAGGTCGTTACTCTTCTTTCTTTCTCCAGAGCATTCTGAGGGAGAAACTCTGATGTGAATATTCATGAGAATACTAAAACTAGGCAAGTGAGAAGATGGACGTGTTATTTATGTTTGAGAAAGAAAATGTAGCCTTGCTTTCATCGTATTGACTTCTGGTAATTTACATAGTGGACTGAAAGAATTTAATTATGTGTGTTATATGAAGAAAAGGATGGCTCGCTGGCTAGAGTTACGAGCACTGTGTTCTGTGCTGTACACCTTGTTTGACCTGGGCAAATCATTCTCCTTTATTTTTTCCACTTGTGCTAAATGGGAATAGTAATTACCCACTTCACAGAGGAGGGCATGTGGCTGAAATTAATTAATGTTTATAATGTGCTTGGTTTTCCTGAGGTTTGTAGCTGTGTTGTTGAGTACAGTTATTTCTGGGTTTTGGCTTGTGTGTGTACATGTGGTGCACAGAGGTTGTCTCCAGCAGAAAGGGTAGTAAAATACGGTCTTAAGACTAAAATTTGTTGGTACTTAGATAAGTGCCATTAATTGCTAAAGATTTTAAAGCCAGAATGAGACTGGTACTGGCTTTGCTGCTGAAGTGTAACTGCTCTGTGCAAAGCAAGACGGTAAATAACAAGGCAGAAGGCTTATGGTGTTTTTTAATGGGAGCAGTAAAAATACTAGGACTCACGGATAGCCCTTGGAGAAAAGAATTCTTTAGGCCACTGAAAGTAGCTCAACCTGAAACCTTGTGGACTTCAGAAAAATCTCATCGCCTGATTGACCTCAGTGGTAACTTCTGGGAAGAAAGTGAAATCCTGACTGAGCCTCAAATACTTAGTTTACAGTATGGTAGTAAGTGGGAGGTGTTATAAATCGTATCAATAGACATGCTAAACTCATATAAATAGATGTAGAAAAAATACTCAACACATATCTTGGTGTAATGTTTTTTTCTGGATTCCGTATGATCTGCAGATCTCTTCCAAATTAGTTTCTATCAATTACATAAATACAGCAAAACCTCGTAAAATCTCCAGCCTTCTGAATGTTTACTAGAAAGCAAATTTATGCTAATCTGCTCAAGTGCAAGATCTTGGTGAAAAACATATTGCAATGAATGAGTTGCTCTACAATGTGAAACAAAAATTCTCAGTGTGAGTGGCCCACTGACAACAAACCTGCAGATGTAGGTGTGCATTGCAACCAGCAATACTGAGGTTTAGCAGCAGGCCAAGTTAAGCAGAGGCTTAATGGAAGGGAAATTGTCCTTGGAATTAAGCATATTTTTATGCAGTTTGTTGGATTGGGATAATATCAAGGAGATGTTCATTGTAAAGGATGTCCTTAAGTGCTTTGCTGAATCCAGGCCATAATGGCCAAGATCTTCACCTTTCTTTGAGATGATGGGTAGCATTTAATGGGTGAGTTACTCTGCTTGAAACACTGAGTTTTTGAGCCAGCCTTAACTGTGACACAGATTTTTAGATGGATATTCTAGCTTTTTCCAGAGTCCCTTTGATGCTGTCAGTGAATCCTGAGTAATTCATCAACCCAAGGAGGGGTCCAGAGAACTTTTGTTTTCTCATCTTGGAGTGGGTTTTTATTTTGTAATAACTTCTCCCGAAATTTTGACTCTGATTAGCAGTGCGTCTGCATTTTAAGAAATGATCTTAAAGAGCTCCCTTCCGTCTTCTCCCAGCACTTAATTACAATGTGTAAATATGCACACAGCCCTATTACTGATGTTAATCCCAATGCTGATAAAGCTGGATAGGAGAGAATAGAAATGAATTGGAATAAGGATAAGCACAGGTCTTTCATTAGCCCGACTAAAAGTAATCACAGATCTCTTGCTGGTAATATACATCTTCCAGATAGAGTACTAATTACTTCTGGCAGTGCTGTGCCACATCTCAGAGATAGCTTTAGTGTAATCCTGCAGTGATCTAATGCTTTCACATACCAGTTGCTGCTTTTCCCTCTTTCTCTCCTTGATAATGTGACCTTACAGAGTTTGAACATTCAAACTGCACCTGGTAGTGTCAAGGCTGAGGAAATCTGACAAAGTGTTTTATTTGTGTGTCATGTTTTGATTTGTCTCCTTTTTTTTCCCCCCACTCAAAGTTTTCCTCCAATGTTTGCCATAAAGTAAAGTAGTGCAGAATTCAGGGAAATAAGCTTGTACATTACATGTGCCCAGGGTAATGTTTTATACATAATCTCGTGTGTTTACAAAGGTGTCACTGACAGATAAATCAACTGCTTCTTTCTGCTCTGGGAACCTGAAGTGCTTCCACGTAAGTTTTGTGTTCTCTATATATTATGGGAGTCTTTTCAGACTGTGGTTCCTGAAACTGTCAAGTCCCACAGTTAGGATCAGAGTCTCATCCTCTGGGTTCTTTTTAAGGGATACTAAATTCCAGAAATGAAAACTGTTATGTACTTCTAACTAGTACATAAAATTCTGATTGAAATGATGGAGAGAGTTGCTGGGACATGGCCCATGAGAACATATGGAATTTTCCTGGGTTTTTTGGTTCTTTGGTTTTGGGGGGTGGAGTGTATGTGTGTTTATTTTTGTGGGGTATGGTTTGTTTTTTTTCAAAGCAGTGGGGGTTTTACCTAGAAGAGCAGCTGCATGGATAACTGATGTTTTTGTTTAGTCATCTTAAAGGCAAACAACAGGGAGAAGAGAACTGAATGAGTTGACTGAGAAAAGACATTAGGGACATTAAAAAGCTGCAATGTCCTTCCCTCAAAATGCTTGCTATCCAATTAAATTCTTTTGTTTGAATTGGACCACGAGACTCAGCGTGAAATATTCATCATCAACATGTTAATTAGCAAAATTGCAGGAGCTTTCAAGACAAAGAAGTAATCTTTATTTCAAAAATCATTCAATATATGCCATTTACATGGAATTCCTCCTGTATTTTTGGCACTTTATTGAATCCAAAAAGAGGAAACAGTTAATGTGAAAATTGATAAATGACATAAATTCTTTTCACTGCATGTTTGGTCCAAAAAACACTGTCAATGGCAAATTGACGGGCTTGTACTGATGGTGCAGTTCAGAGCCCTTTAAAACACATCTCTCAGGCAGCACTAGGTTAGAAACGCCAGAGGTAACCAGGTGAGCAAGTGTAGCTGGTGTGGTGCTCTCATCCCGGTACTGTGTGGTTATCTCATCCCCTCATCTCCAGCTGGTCACCTTCACACCACATCAGTTTCTGACTAAGGAGATATTACAGATTTTGAGAATCTGAATGGTCCTTTTGGCTTCGAGCATATTGTGTTGTGTGATGTGCCAAATCCAGTCAGCAGAGTTTTGCCACCTTCCTCCTGGGGAATGCTTGAGATCATGTCATTTATCCTTCTCAAGATGTTAGTTCCCACCTCTGCTGCTAGTTATGCTGTTACTGAGAAATGCTGTCATTTAGAGTAACATATTTTTGCCCACAGACAAAAGTCCTTTCTGCGAGTTGGTGTGAATGATTTCTGTAGGTACTTGAGTGTGCAGATGAAGGAGGTTGCCAGAACAGGAGGTTGAAGAGTATGTGCTGAGATGCTGTGTGTGAAAATCTCCCAGAGATTGACAAGGTCTAGACATAAGTGGCCCATTCATACTTACAACTTAATAAAAGGTTTTGTAATAAATACTGCTCATGATTTGAGCAGTCCAGCTTGATGCTGTCTTGGGTGAAATGGCAGTTTATTTATAAACCATTTAATTTAATTTATAAGCAGTTTTTTTCTATGTCCTTGACCTGTTTTGCCTTTCTTCCTGTATGATGCGGTCTCATGTGCTTGCATTAGGTTCTCACTGTTTTTTGGACCTGTTTTTCTTTTCTGTCTGAAATAAAAAACTTACTTGTGATTTCCTGAAAGCACAGCAGGTCTTGTTGTATGACTGCTCCTTGGGCATAGCATCACACTGAGACTTGGCTGCTTGCTTTAAATAAAATGGTGCCTAATATTTTATTCTTGCTCCAAATAAAAACAAACAATCTGAAGGAATTTTTGTCATTTGTAAACAGTTTACTTCAATTACAGTTTATAACGCCATTTACAAACCATGCACACTGAAATTCAATTTGATGAATTATTAAAGACATCAGTCTTATTCTGTGATAAACATGAACCTGTTAGTATCAAGAACTGAAAAACTAAATCCTAAAAGATGATTTATCTTTTAACTAATAGGAAATATTTCTGAAATTGTATAAGATTTTAAAGTAACTAATTTACATAGTGCTCTGTTAAAATTTCTGGACATGGTCTATTTTAATTGTTATGCAAAACTTCTGGACTGTTTGGATAAAACACTTACAAACTGTTGCTTCTCTCCTGACAAGGGCAACAATAGTAACATCAGTAGGTAAGGTGTGAGGTTGCAAAGAAACAGATGCGCAGAAAATAAAAAGCTGGTTACTAAGAGACACCTGCTCAGCAGAGCTGTGTAGCTACAGAAATGTTTCTGGTGTGAGACCTGTGAATGATTTATCTGTGATGCAGTGGGGGTTGGAACATCTGGTCTGAGATTTGCAGTTCACAGTGAAGCTTCTGGGCTTGTTCCATGGGCACATCAGTTACGCCTGGTGACTAAGGGCAGTTAGATAATGTTTTACCTTGCACTATGGTGTCTAAAATAAAACTGGGAGCAGATGGCAGATGCATGTCTGTCTTGCAAGCAGGGGGCTGACTAGGCAGCTCTATGATATCCCCTCCTGCATTTTTTCATAGCAGGCAGCACCACTTCTACACACCTTTTACGTGAAATAGCTAAAGATTATAGGAGACTTCCTACTGTTCAGTGCGTGTAAAACTGCAGCTCAGGAAGTAGAGCCCAAGCTAAGCACCCCTAATGTGCACGTGAAAACTTATTTGGCCATAAAGATGTACAGACATGTCTGTCTTTCTTCAAAACTATTAAGAACAAGTTCTCTTCTGAGAGCCGTAGGTTTGTGTCTTAACAACTTCATTTCAGACTAAGGATTGAGCAGAATCTCCCACATGAGACTCGCAATGCCTTAGTGGCTAATGGAAATAATTAATATTATCCATCTTAATGTGCAAATGATGAGGCTCAGGTAATGACTGCATCCTATTTAGAGAGGATGACACAAAATGAGAAATTGAAATGCGAGCTTATGGTGCTGGCAGTTGATTTTGTATTGCTGATTTTTAGACTATATGGCTGCCTAAAAATGGCATTCTTGTGTTAATCTAATGGTGAATGATGTTGCAGGTCTGAAGATAACTTGCTTCCTGCAGTCAGCTCTATTCTCAAAACTTGCTTGTGGAAGAAGAGGGGCTCTTGGTTCTGTTATATAGATTCTGAGGTGATTTCAGTCTAAACCAGGGTGAAAAATTACTTTTGATATCTGATTTTAGGGCTGTGATAAGTCTTGTGTCTGCTTTACAAGCCAAGAGCTAATAAATGTCAGTGTTCTAGCCAGTGAAAATATCATGGCATGAAACACAAAGAAACAGTCCACAAATACAGTTTAATTTTCTGTTTGATGTTGCTTCCCCCTGTTTTCCTTGAACACCAGCACTTAGCAGCTCTTCATCTTGGCTTATCTTTTGCACAATGCTTGAAGAGTTCAAAGTCATCTAGGAGATGTGATATGCCTAGTTCTTACTTTATATTTTTACATGGGCATCTCCATCCTTTTGTTTACAGATACCTAAACCTGTATTCCTTTAAAAAAGGAAGATAGGAAGGACTGTTTGTTTAGCTTGGTTTTTTTTCTTTTCACAACAGATTTCTGGGACCTCATTCCTTCATTCCCTAAGAAAGACAGAGAACAGCTGCCAATAGAAGGTGACTCATAAGTACAAATGACAAGCTTGCAGAAGCTAGATTTGGACAGAATAAAAAATTACATGGTCTTACAGTCAGAATGAAAGGTGAACCTATTTTTTTTCATGTAGCTTCCTTTATTTCTTTAGCACCTGCATAAAATCAGATGATTTGTCCTGCAAGTAGAAAGCAAAGGAGAATATCGTCATTCCTGATTTAACACATTAGGGTGAGGTGGAAAACCTCAGTTCTCCAGTCACAAATGTTTTTAGTTACCTAATTCAGTAGTGAGAATGAGGGACTGGATCTGTGTTACTGTGGTGGCTGGAGTAACTCATGCTACCTTGGAACAGATGAGTGTTTGAAATGCTAAGAATTAGACAGCTTGCAGGAGAGCTTATGGTGAACCCCTTGCTGCAGGGGATTTTGCTATGTGTTTTCCTATTTTGTTGGTTTGGGGTTTTATCTGGAGGGGGAGGAGGGAAGAATATAATAGCTCTAAAGAAAGTGGATAAGTGGAAAAAACAGCTGTTTGGAGATTTATTTTTTTTTTAAATCTGTTGAATAATTCAATTTGATTTTCTTTGGGAATAGTGAATGAGACCATGCCTTTTTAATGTAAAAATAGACAAGTTCAGTTGAGATTGAACAGTGCGCTTGAAGGGAGTTTGGATTGCTTATTTCTATTCTAGCTAAATCATCAGCATTTAAAAGCGATTTAAGAACTTGAAGTTATAATAGCCTATTTACTTAAGATGAAAAAACAAAAAAGAAATTAAATATGACATTTTGTTTAGTAAGTAGAAAGTATTTTATTTAATTGCAGAGCAGTTGCCCTCAATCTAGAGACTGCTGAGAGTGTAACTCAGGTAACTGAGGCTGGAAGTCTGTGCTGGTAGTCCTTTGCATATGTAGGTATATTTACGTATTGTGCACATATGGCTGTGTTGGCAACACGGGCATTTTCACTGCTGTGATGGGAGTAGCCTTCCTGTCCCTTGATCAAGTCAGACCAACAGCATCAATACACCTGTTCAGGGCTTCCTTGGGGACTTCTGTCCATGCAGGGTCACATCACAGGTCAGTATAGGCAGGCAACCATAAAGATAAACACACATTTGACACTCTGCATTAGATTAACTGAGAAAAATAATTTTTTCAATGAAAATTCAGAAGATATAAATGTCTTGATTTGCACCTAAAAACCCAACAAGTTGTAGGTTTGGAATGCTTACATTTGGTTTTTGAAATCTTTTCTCCTGTGCATTGTATGCATTTGGTGCCTTTTTACTATGGGGGCTTTCCTTCCTTTTTCTACTCCATTTACTCTGTCTTCTTTTCTACCAAATAATGTAGGAAAGAGTTTTAAAAGTATGAAGCATAGTGAATAAAATTTTTCTGTGTCCTCTGAGTGATGAGACTCATTTGATACCAAATACAGATTTTTGTTTCATATGATCTTGACCTTCCACACATTCCTTCCAAAAGGGGTGTATTAATCAGCTTCACTAGTCATCTAGAATTGAAGCAGTAATTTGCTCCTGTACTAATGCAAACTGCTTGTCACAGTGATGCTACCTCCCCTTGCTATATGTATACTGCTTTTTTTTTTTTTTTTCCAAAGTACTTAAAGGCAGAAATAAGAACTTTGTTCCTCAGAAAGTGAGAAAGAAGTGAATTTGTTATTAAACAGCACAGCAATGTCTCTATGAAATGAATGCACGTCTAGAAAAACCATGGTCTACTACTCTTCCTGCTTACCCGTCTCTCCATATCAGCCACTAAAAGCTTAAGGGTCAGAATAAAAAAGTTTAGTAATATTTGGAAGTGCAGATTACTGTATAAGCAACGTGCTCATGCAGTGCCGTGTCTAATTTGTGTGGGGGATTAGTGTAATTGCCAGTGCAAGCTAGGTAATTGGTTGTGAAAATGATGACCATGATTTCCTCATCTGCACAAGCTGCAATGAAAACAACTTGTGCTTTATTTACTCAGTGGCCTTTTCAAGACTAGCTTATCCTTTGGTGCAGGTGAACTTGGTGGGACTGATCACTCTTTGCTGCACCAATATGCAGTTTTAGAAGTCCAAGGATAGTGAGGACAGTGGGTCTGGAAAAGACAACTGAGTATCAGAGAAGTTGTCTTTTCAATAGTCAGTACAATTCAGCCAGGAGCTGCACTATTCCCTCCTGACGTTTTTTTGCACTCATCTTCACAATAGAGAGAAAAAGGTGGTTTCTTGAGTAACTCCAGCTTGTGTAACTTCTCACTTGTGAACGATATTGGTATTTAAATGTTTCTCTTTGAACGAAAGTGAAGACAAACATCAGTGAGTTGCAGTTCTCTTAGCTGGCAGTTTCTATAGGAGCTGATCCTCTGGGGAAGAGCACAGCATTAGTTTGGATAGGCACCGGGGGCAATTACTGGGGGGTTTATCGGAGCAGCTCTACAGATTTACTTGTGACAACCTAAACCAAAATTCAGCATCAGGCTGCTGTTCATGCCATCCAATGTTCCCAGCACTGCTGCGTCCAGCTGAGCTGAGCTGTGCTTTGTGCAGCTCATGGCAAGGACTGCATTCACTTTGTGCCTTTCTCTCTGCCACGGTAGAGTTTCTTGTCACTGTACTGGTTTGACATGAGCTATCGCTTTGCTCTGCATAAAGATGAAGGAAGGAATAGGAAAAACGGGGAGGAAACAAACAATAAAAACCTCTTTGGCTCTGTCTCTGACTCCAGGTTGTCTGCCTTTTCCTAGCGAGTTGGTATTGGTGAAACCAGAGTTACTGCCTCTTCATCTGTTTTCTCTCAAGCAAAATGTTCTGGTTCATTTTGTGCTGATATTTGCAGCCCCTTTTCAAACTCTGCTAGAAATTTAACATGGAGATAACACTAAATAACGTATTTTCTCTGTGAAGGAAATTAAGCCAAAGGACCATAATTCCTTCTTTGAGAAACAATGTGACATTTTTCTTTTTTTCAGCCTGGTTTTGCTTTAATCATCTTCTAAAATGCTTAACATTCTTTTTTCTATTGAAGAAGAAACTGAATTAAAAAGGATAAGACAGTTTTTATGGGAAGATTTTACTGGTTTAATGACATGTCAGTTGGTTTCAGCTGAGTAGTCTTTAATCTTTAGGTGCATTTGTACAGTGATAAACCCTTTTAAAATGATAGGAAGCTCATTACTTGGAACTGAATTTTGTTTTGGGTTGTCACAACTAAATCTGTGGAGCAGATACCTTTTCATGCTGGCTGTATCTTACCACAGAAAAAGGAGAAGCCTTTGTGTGGTGATGCTGTGTCTTGGTATTACATCTTCTCTATGGAAAAGAAATCATAAAGACAGTTCATAGGTCCATGAGGCTCTTTCCAGGTGAAAGGTGTATATGCTTGTCTCTGCTTCATGAGATTTTTTTTTTTTTTAGTCAGAGTTTTTAAATTTTTAACACAAATGCGAAAGCAAGATTTGTTATTTCATAAAATTATAAATAAGCCCTTCCTGTAGTGTTAGGTACATCTTTAAGAAAGCAGATATTGCAAGTCCAATGATAAAATTGAGGAAACTTTTTCACAGTGAAGGTAACATGCAGTGTTGCTTCCCCAGTCACCCTCCTCCACTATTAGGTGTGGGTTTTGTTAGCATGGTACAAATAGCATCAGTGTTGTCCTTTGCAAATTATGAAGTAGGTGTCATTAGTTTTCCTGACAAATTTAATTTTATGAAGTTCAGTCCTAACAGAATTTCCTTCTCTGTTTCATTTTTGGGGGTAGCCTTCGAATGTATGCATGAAACTTTCTCTGCAGTAGAAAAAGAGCAAGGGAGAGCCCTTGGAGAACTGAGCTTTCTGCAGCTTATAAACTCATTTTGGGGGGGCTTCTGAGATTAGTGGAGTGGGGGCAAGAGCTGTAGTCCTTGCTTATATCATTTTTCATCTGGGTTTTGTGTATTTTTCCTGGTGAAGCAAATCTTTCAAGTTGGAGGCAATAATTCATGATCTGCTGCTGCTTTCCGCTGGCTAAAGATCTGCTCCCCAAAGTGAACTATCCCAGTTGTAGGAATTTCTCAGAATGTCTTGTCTTCCCTGAATGGTATCCCAAACGGATGCAACTTGTTGGTGCTCCACTGGAAACTCCTAGAGTGATACCAGTTTGTTTCCTGCCTCTTTAATCTCTTTGGGGAATATACACTGCTAGTGGTGCTTTCGTTACAACACTGAGCTACTTTATTAATGGCAAGCCAAAGGTAAAGGCTAATAATCTGCTTTCTTTAGTGATCTCTATGGAACAAGCAGCTGAGGATAAAGGTGGAAGGGGACACGATGAGAATGTTTTTCTTACCTAAGACCTCTCTATTCAGTTGCTTGTGTAGCTTAAGGGCGGAAATAGGGAAATATCATTCTCCTCGAGGACAGGTGTTGAGCAAGCAGAAGAGATGGTGGGGAAAAAATTGTGCATCCCTGGAGGCACACATGTCAAATGTAAAACATAAGTCAAAGGGAATGGAATATAAAGCTTCATTTCATACCTGTCTTGACAAATGGCTGACTGTAAGTCTAAGACAAATTTAGTAGATGGGTCAGTGAACTGGTGACAGGGCTGAAAATTTCTGTTAGAAAGAATTCAGGAGGATTCTCTGCTATAACGAATCCATGCTATTTCTCTAGCATGTTTGGGGAAATGGCTTGCAGGTGAGAGAGGTATGGAAGCAATGTCCAGCTTTGGGGCAAAATTCAGACCTCTAAAACCCCTACTTAGTCAAGGCCAAAGGCAGATTGGTTTGCTATAGGAGGAAGCTTAATAAAGCTGAGTGAAAAGATGAGTGGGCTAGAATTTGGGAATGCAATGCTGAAAAATCAGAAATGTCAAAGTGGGAGAGATACCTACTTGGCTGCAGGTTTGAGCTCAGAAACAGAGTGTTTCTTTTGTAGACAAGAAATTCCTGAGGGTAGAGAAATAATTTTCAAGCTGTTGAGTGCTTCTGAAATTAAATCTCCAAACCAATGCTCTAGTGCTCCCAGGTTATCTGTGACTTGCTGGAGCTTCAAGTGTTTGGATCCCTTGTCAGACTTCAGGGGGTGACTCTTGCCCATGTATTTGTAGGATGTTATTTATGTTATGTTAGCATGCTGTGGAAGAATACCCTGAAATCCCCTGTGGAAGAAATCCTGAAATCAGAAATTTTTAGTCTAAAATATTTTTATTAGAGTCTGAAATTCTGAGAAGAACTTAAAATATGTTTCTTCCAGCTTTCACTGTTGTATTGATACAGTTGATGAAACAATACATTTTTCTGCAGTCTATTGAGAGGAATGGGCCATTCTTCTACGCTATACTCGTCAGTCAGGGTGGTTAGTTTTGTTGATAAGTACTAAAAGAAATTTTTTTCAAGTTACAGGAATTTTGAAAATGACTGCTTCTCGTTTTTAATAAAGGGTGTATGGCAAAACCATTAGGGAAATTGGGATGTGAGGGCTAATTCAGGGCTTAAGATGTTTCTCAATAATGAAATCCTCCCTGCACCTGTTTGTTAGTATGATTTTGTTTAATGTAAGAGCTTTTTGTAGTGGGTTTTTTATAGGTTTTCTTTGTAGTTTTTTTTTTTTTTAGTTATCAGAGATATTCTCACTAGACGAAATGGCCAAACCAGAGCTGTTTCTTATAATGTCTGAAGTCTAAAGGACGTCTGATTCCACAGAATCATTTTAATCACCTATCATGGTTTTTCCTTGGGTCAATTTGCTTACACCCCCCCCACACAATTACTTTAAGTTGAGAGAAGGTTTATGCAGACAAAAGAGACTGGATTTGGGAAGATAACATGAACATTTATTACTAGCAAAATAAAACTACTAAAGAACTATATCTATAACAATTCTACTTAAGTAAAAGT
>JAYRBT010000178.1:25487209-25510119 GCA_036023395.1 Myiotriccus ornatus | reverse complement strand
TGGGTTTTGTCCAGAAATCTACTTGGACAAAACCATTCACAGCCCCAGGGACGGGCTGGTGGGCAAAACCACGACATCACCATTGTTGCACCTGGATGACTGTTTCATCCAGGTGCAACAGTCTAGCACTGGTTGGATGTTACAAGAAATGGTCAGTGATTTGGGTATTGCAGTTCTGGTAATGGGCTTCCACCCTGTAGCCTTTTGTCCTTTGTTTTGCCCTTGCTAAGAGAGGAAGTCAGGAACTGACTTGTCTTGTCACTCCCAAAAGACCACATGAAAATCTTAAGTGGTTTATATATAGCAAAGTGAGACTATCTCCCCCTACATCTCACTTGACAATGAATGTGGAGGAAAAGGAGGAGAAATGAAGATGAAGGTCACCAGTTACTTGGGACTGCTGTGCCTCCCCTATGCTTTCTGCCAAAGCCTGGACGATGTAGGCAGAAGGCAGCTTAGTTTTGATATCCTTCAGATAATAGGATCTTAGTCACACATCTTAGTGGGTTAATAAGATTTTTGTGTGTTGGCTTGTATTATGCTTTGATTTTCCCCTCCTTTTGAGGCAGCTTCTTGATAAAATGTGTGCCAGGGGAAAGAGGAGATGTGAGGTGCAAGTTGCTGTCCTACCCATTACATTCAAGAGATAAAACTGCTGCAGCAGATAGACATGTGCCTTTCTTTTTATTTTATTAACAGGAGGCAGTTAAAAATTATAGGAAGAGAAATATAAGACTCAAATTTGAAGGGAAGAGAAAGATATAGAGAGTAATAAGGGTTCATTTTGTTTTGTTTTGTTTGGTTGGTTGGTTTTTTGTTTTGTTTTTTAAACTGATGGGGACTGTCATTTCGGCCACAGCGCTGCTAAAGGTATCTCAGGCCTAATAGCATCTATAAAGATATTTAGCATTAGTATGTCTTCTCTTATATATTACTTATAAATAGTACTGCCGGAACAAATTTCTTGAGGATCCTGGGTGCAAATGCAGCAACAAATGGGTGCAGCTTTCCAAGGTGAAAACTTCATACTGTTTTTACATCGATGCCTGTGCTTGTTACTAGTCCTGGCTGGCTGTCAGAGTTGATGACCGCCATGGGAGCTGTTTAATCTTTGGCTGGTGGCTGTAAATGGAACGGGGTAGTGGGAAGAGAAAAAGAAACAATACGTAATTCATGTCTTAGTTATTGGGTTTTGTGTGTGTATTTGGTTTGGTTGCTTTTATCCCCCAAAAGAACTGAGGGAAGGATCTTAGTTTGAATGTATCTCACTTCATTTAACAAGTTGGTTTTGACTAAGTCCTCTTCTCTTTGCTAAAATGCAGCAGTTTTCATTTTGACAGCATCAATGTGTCGTATAGAATATAGAGCCCCGGTGAAAATAGACCTTTAACAGCAATTCATATCCCAAGTCTGAAATGTGCACTTTATGTCTGTTATGATCCCTGGGTACCTGTTAAGGGATTACTTACATCTTGCCATCCTAAGTTTCTTTCCATAAACAAATGAAACCTTTGAGTCAGAGGTTCAAGGAATATGCTCAGATGAAGCAGCATTTAACAGCTCTTCGGGGAGAAAGAGATAAGGTGGGAAAGTGAAGAATTGATAACCTATTAGCTGTTTAAATTTCCCACCTTGAATTATTGACAACATGTGACATTACAAACTTACAAATTACTGTCTATAAACAGCTTGGAAAATATGACCTTTGCATTACAATTGGTCTCCAGATGCCTTCTAGCTGAATAAAAACAGCTGCCGATGGCATATTTTGTTGCAGCTGGTATGGGTGGAAGAATGCAGGGAACTGAAGAACTTTTCTTGTATAATCAGGCATATACTCAGATGACAAAACATACTAAGTAATGGCTGAAATGTCTCTGAGACGGGGCTCACTCCTCTGGAGTGATCTGATTTTCAGCAATAAAGGCATCCAATTAGTTAAGGTTAGTTGTCCTTACCTGCTGCTATGTGTCTTTCTAGAGCAAGTGGTGAATGTTCAGAGACACTAGAAAGCCCTGTGTTACTTTAATTCCTACTTCCTTGCCTGTGTTGTCCAGTGAGTTGGAGCTGAATGGATGTTTTCTCTTATTTTTTCATGGCAAACCAGGTGCACTATATTACTGCTTTGTAGTGTTGGTCATGTGATTAACACACAAAGTAAGTGTTGTGCTGATTTGGCCCTGAGATTACTGATGATTTGGGAGAAGGTGAGAACACAAGGCTTGATTTTTCATCTTCTTTTGTTATCATTGTTGAGGAGTAACAAGTGACCAAATTAGTCTTGGCAGGCAGAGACCTCGTAAGGCACTTTATAAATCTTAGGACTGAGGAAAATTATTTTGTAATTTAGGCCCATTAACAGTGGTTGCCATAAGATGAGACTTACCAAGTTTGTCAATAGAGTGATGAATTTTATTGTCATTTGTTAGTGTAAGTTGCATAGGGAATGCTAGAGAGTGCTTTTGGATGAACAGGTGTTTGGAAGAATAGATGTCCTCAACACAGTGTAGCAAAAGACTGTGCAGAATAAAAATCATCTTTGCACAAGGCTTGTTTGTTTTGTCAGCTTCTGGGAAACATACCTTGTGTATGTTAGGGTAGTGTTGTTCATCACTGACTGAAGATCAGGCTAAAAAGTGTATGTTCACATCTGTTTGGATTCAAAAAGACAGTAGAATTACAGGAAGGGGAATAGAAAGCTTTTACTCATGTCCTGTTAGAGCTAAACAAGGTGGAAGCTAGAACTCAATGTTAGAGCAGGTCAGGACCTTATGAAGCACATCTCTCCATTCATTACAGAACAGGAAAGAATGTTTTCAAAAGTAAAGGCCTGGGAGTTCATCAGAGTAAGTATTCCTACCCTGCCTTCCATAACAAACTCTCTTGAACTCTTCATGCTTGATGTGTGTAATAAAAGTAACCTACATCACAGAGCTCTTGTTAAGAGTGATCAATTAATGTTTTCAGGGCACTTTTGGGGCCTAAAGATAAACGGCACTTATGGTCTTAAGTTTCACTACCCCTGCTGCCCCAGGATGAAAGTTTTATTTTTAAAGATCCAGTTTCTTCCCTGGAGTGAGGGAGGGCAGTCTATTATTAAAGGACATCATCCTTATCTCTGTTGTAGTTGCCTTGTGGCCATGCAACATCACTCAATAACACTGTCAAGTATTATCTTCTGCTTGTAACACAGTGCTAAACAGTGATTTATTGCTTGAATACACAGTGCTTTCATGAAAGTGATTTGTTTAAACAATAGCAAAGTGCTAAATAAATTATTCATTGCATGCTAATTTTTCACTTTTGTATTCTGTAGTGAGTTCCAGAATAAACAATCTGGGTATTAGATATACCATATGAATCCCAGGTTTTTCGTGTTGTGTATCCCCCCACCTCCAGTCTTCCCCCAGGTCATGGTTCCTTTCCCAAGGAAAGGTCTCTTCAGTCTTTCTCACATTAGTTGCCTTTTGTGATATTTCTCCTCTTCATTCTTTCTTCAGACAGAGTTGGGTGAATTATGTTCCAATAGAGGCTTGGATTACTGGTTTGTGGAAAACTCTGTGTTTGGAGTTCGTGGGTATTTCTAAATGCTTCAGGAACTTCTGGGTCTTAACCAGAAAAGCA
Source organism: Myiotriccus ornatus (assembly GCA_036023395.1). Taxonomy (NCBI): domain Eukaryota; kingdom Metazoa; phylum Chordata; class Aves; order Passeriformes; family Tyrannidae; genus Myiotriccus; species Myiotriccus ornatus. Next base: position 25,506,495 of record JAYRBT010000178.1, on the reverse strand, counting down.
CGACCATAAATAGAGCTTGAAAAGTAGGATCCTAATGGCTGACTGGAGTGTTTTCATGAAGTCTCTTCTTGCATACTCCCTTTTTTTTCTAAGTGCTGCTCTCTTTTAGCTGCCAGTGGCTATGCTGCAGTCCTAGTTTGCACATAAGATCAGGTGTCTGAGAAACTTCTCAGAAGCAAATTTTTACTTGCTTGTAGAAATGCTGGCTTTCCAAATTCCCTTTAGAAATGACATTTCATCACTTAAAATCTTTGTCCCTTGGCAAGACCTGGAGCCTCTGGAATGTCTCTGAGTGTTTCGATAGCAAGCCCAGGAGCATGCCAGGCACAGAACAGCTAAGTGCTTTGCTCCACTTGACCCTTCCACCCTTTCTGGGCGTCCACCCTAAATCACTGGCAGTAACTGTAAGTTTAAGAAAGAGCTGCTGATTGACAGCAAATATAATAGGGCATAAGAGAAGAAATTTCTTTCCAAGTAGTTTTAGGGCTTTACCCTCATCTGGTCTTAATTCTGAAATAATCCCCTAAAGGCCTATGTGAGTATTCAGTGAAATGAATAAAGAGAAGACTATATTTCCCTCTTGAAGCATGCACAGGGCTCTCATGCTAATAGCTTTTAAGCATGAATGCAATTACAGTGTGTAATCGATTCTCTACCAGCTTTTGTCTTCTGAAATGAAACCTTGTCTCTTTCATCATTATTTGCCTTTGTATTAAAACATTTCAAGATGACAAGCAGTTTTTTCTTTGTTTTTGTCCTCCTTCCCCTCTTTCCTGCCTAATTCTGCCACTGAAAGAAAATCTACTATGTTTACTTCGGAACCTCAGTATCTGCTTTTTTTCCCCTGCAGTAATTTTCTTCCTGGATTTTCCTTTTACTCCTTTTAATATATTGAGTTTCTGTTTGTGTTTTTTTTTGTTTAGCTCATTAATCATGTTTGGAGCTACTCAGAAATGTTTCCATGAAACAGATTCTTACTGAATGAAAGGGGAATTTGTGAAAGGGGATTTCAATGCGGAAAAAAGAATCCAAAGCAGGGAATTAATTCCACTTTATAAGTTAATCAGCATGTCAGTGGCCGAGGTGTTTTTCTGGAATGCGGTAGGCCTATGTTTGGCCTTTTGGAGCCAGGAGAAACAGGAACTCAATGTCTTGACCTTTGGGCTTTAGCGATTACAGAAACACAGTTTCCTTGTCTCTGATTTGGTGGTGGAAGTATCTTAATTTCTTTTTATACTGTAACAAATTTGTATTCCATCCTGATGACAATCATGAAGATTGGGACTATCTTTAAAAGATTTGAGGGAGAGAGATGCTGGATTTTACCTTTCTTTATTATAATTCGTGCTGTTGTCTAGTAAAAGTTGTCACCATGCCAGGGACCCCTGTAAGCTGAATATAATAGACACTGCCATACATCTTGCTCTAGTGATTGAATTATAAAAGATTAAGAAAGAAAATACTAGTATCCATGTTTGGCAAACATTGAAATTCCTGCCTACAGGTGGTTTGTATAGATGCCAAAACGAGGAATAACTATAAACAGATATATATAAGTTCATGAGTGCAAAAGCTACCTATGGTATCTATAAGAACAAAAGGATGGGCCATATTTTCTCTCCAAAAGTGGCTAAAATTGCATACCTGGGAAAACCTCCACAGACATTGCTAGATATATTTTTATTTAATTGATCTCAATGCACCTTTTTTTCCCTGAACTTCTGTCTCCCTTTGAGCTGATAGTAAGTTTTCAGTATCCACAAAATGCAGTGCGAAGGAACTTCCCTAGTCATGTATATGTAATATTTTGAACCTCCCAGTTTTCCTTGCTGTCCTAGGCCCTGTGTGCTGAAAACTAGTCAATAATCAACTCGTGACTTTACATATGTCTTTCATATCTCCTTTGCCTCTTTCTTGGATTGAGAGTTGGAGTAATTTCTCACTAAAAAAAAAGGTCATTCCACATCTTTGATCATCCTTGATTGCTCTCTCTGATCCTTTTATTATTAGGCACAATAGTTGCAATAGTTTTTGAATTAGGAAGAATGTAATCTGCTGACTACTGGAAGTTATTAAGGGGAAGTGTCACCCTCTACATGCCCAATTTTAATGCTTTCTCTCTAAACTTCTGCTATCACTTCTGTCACAGAGAGGATTAGTGGGCAGTATTGAACCTTTTTTTCTGTTCATTAAAGGATGCAGAAAAATGAAGGGTTTTTACTTTATGGATTCTTCATAACACAGACTAGTAAAATTGTGAGTTGGTAATTTAGCTGTTTAACCATATGGTTGTCATTCTCTGTCATTGCACACCTGTTGATCTGCAGTCCAGGTGGAAAGCAAATCACAAAGGTCTTCATGACTCCGTAGTTCTTGTTACTTGCATAGTTAGTAGAGGTCCTGATACCTGCTGAGCGGTATAAAATTGCTGAAAATAATACAAAGAACAAGATTTGTATAAGTAATTTGATCAAATAATGAGTTCTCTCAAGTTTGTTTTTTTTTATTCATGAGCAGCTTGTAAAATTTTCAGTCATGAATTATTCAAGCTTATTTGTGAATTTATTGGAAACATTTCCTCACATAGCTGTCTAACCAAACAGTTCACTGAGAATATTCCTGTGTTCTAGTTCTGTTCCTCCTTTTTTACAGTCCTGAAGTCCTGTGGTGGGTTGACTTGGCTGGACGCCAGGTGCCCACCCAGCTGCTCTATCACTGCCTTTCCCAGCTGGACAGGGGAAAGAGTAAGGTGGAAAAATGACTTGTAGGTTGGGATAAAACAAAAAGTAAAGCAGATGTGAAGCGAAAGATAACATGGTTTATTATCTACTTCCCATGAGCAGCGATGGTCAGCCACTCCCGAGAAGCAGGGCTGCGGTACTTGTGACGGTTCCTCAGCAGGCAGCCTTTGGAGACAACGAGCGCGCACCTTCCTGCTCCTCACCTCAGCTTTTATATCTGAGCTGATGTCATATGGCATGGAATATTCCTTTGGTCAGTTTGGGGTCAGCTGGCCTACTTGAGTCCCCTCTCAGGATCTTGCCCTCGACTGAGGAAGGAAGGTTACAGTGCTGATGCTGTGCTCAGCAGTAGCAAAAACACCAGTGTGTTATCAACACCCTTCTAGCTGCCCCTGCAAAGCACAGGACTGTGAGGGTTGCTGTGGGGATATGAACTCCAGTTCAGACAGACCCAATACACTGTGGTATTGGGAAGGTAGAGATAAAGGGAACAGATAGGTGCCCAATTATTTCCAGTCTTTGAATGTGCGTATTCTGAAACACAACTGCCTGAAAAATACGGTTTATTGACGCATAATGCATAAGAAAGCTTCAAGCCCTTTAGTTTCCTGCTCAATTATAGCAGACCAGCAGGCTTGTGAAAACTTAATTTAGTGGTTCTTTGTTATTGACTTATGTTCCTGCTAAGTAGGCGATGGAAAGGATCTCTAGAGTTTAATAAGGGATTCATGGATCACTGCACATTGAGGTGTACTTAAACTGTCTTGATTGTTCCTGGATATTTCTTTCTCTCTTCCCAATTAGAAGGCAGTGTGACAGTTTCATCAGGAGAGTCTTGTAAATATAGTTACACCATTAATTCTACAATTTTTTTACATAGCTGTATGCATTACAATACTTTATTAACAAAATAGTTATATTGAAGACTGCCAGTGTCCATGTGGGACAGATCCTATATCTAAACCTTCTCAGCTCATGACAATAGAGCAACCAAACTGAAAATATGGTGTATCGAGTCCCAGAAGCTCTGGATGTGTTGCGTGCTCCTCTTTTTTTCTTTTTTTTTTTTTCTCTGGGGTATTAATGGTCAGTAGGAATGTCTGATCACCACATTAACAGTCCTCACAATAAACTGATTCAGAAAGCTGCTGTAAGTAGTTATCAGTCAGATATTAGAAATATTTTACCAAATATACCATACCACTTTAAAATGATTTCAGCAAAATGTTGAGGGGCAACCTGTACACAACTAGTGCTGAGAACTGATGGTGTGCAAGTTGGGAAAGTGCTTGTACTGCGTAAGGTGGAAAGCATTTGCAGAGGGCACCTGGGGGCTGTGGTGCGAATGCAGCTGATAAAACGTATCCAGGGTGAGCTGTTGGTGTAAATGAAATTGAGTTGGATTATTGTAAACCACTTTGTGTAGTGGGTCTTCAGTGATTGTGATCAAACCTGGAACACAATAATGATTGCAGTCCATGTCCTTGTTTAGCTGAGCTTGCATGAGTATGGGTATTTTTTCATGCAGTGCTCACGTAGCGTTCCCAGGAGTAAATTTGCAGTTGTCAGTGAGTACTGTGGAGTGTTACAGATCCCTGACCTAGTGTGCTATTAGTTGTCTCAGGTGCTGGTTTCTGTGTAGCTGTGGCAGTGTGGGCTGGCTTGCTTTCTGGACCCACATCATTAATAGCAGATGAGTTACACAGAGTGCAGCCTGTCGCTTCCTTCTCAATATGTTATGAACCTGATCAGCAGCAGTGTGCAGATTTGTTCGCTACCTTGCTGGCCAGCTAGCTCAGCACTGTTTGCCAGGAGAGAAAAGTCAGTTTAAATGTAATCCTTTGGAACTGAGGGAGCTTCCTAGAAGCGTTTGCAGAGCAGTTGAGAACAGGGTCAAGACAAAGATTTAAGCTGGTTCTAAACGTGGGTCAGAAGTGCAAAGAAGGATGTGGTGAGATAGCATGGATCAGTTGATCATGAGCCAAGGTAGGTGTGGGAAAAATTTAGCCATGTTTACCCTAGAATTTCTCCTGTGATAGCAAAGACCCTCCTAGGGCCTAAACTGGCAAGTTCACAGACCAGCCTCTTCTGCCCAGCCACTGATTGCCGTTTTGAAACCTATAGGTAGACCCTCACATTCTTAAAAAGCAATCACAGGTCAGGAGTGATTAACAAAGTGTGTTTTCTTGAAAGTGCTATTTTAGGTTGAAACAAAACTTGATTGTGTCCAAAGTGCAAATACCCTGTCCTTCCTAGAATAGCCACTTGGAGCTGGTTTCCTCTGGGAGGTGGGTGAGCCAGATTTAAGCACCTCTTTGACAGTGTGTTTTCTTCCCTGTGGGTGTGCTAACCCACCAAGGCTTCTGTCCGTTTCCTGCCTGCTGGGGTTTTTCCACTTTTTATGAGTAACTAAAAACATTTTCAGTGCTGTATCTCTTGGTGGGTGTGCTCACTGGGGATGTGGTAAAACCCAGGATCAAATATCTTTTAATCTGAGCTGTCAATGTAGAAGTGATAAAGTTCTGCTTCTCCTCCTCTGTCCCACCTGCTATGGCAGAATAATCCACTTCGACTGCTGATCCTAATGAATAACAGACTTTCTGAAGTCTTGTATTTCTATGCAATAGGAAGGGTTATCTGTATTCACAGCAGAGCTAGCATAGGACTGGATTTTCATCTCCTTTTCATTGTATTTCTACTTTGCCTGTTTTTTGCTTCTCACTCTTGTTAGCTTGCATTGATTGGTAAGTGGTAAAGGAGAAAAACACACGGTCCCAGAAAACAAAAACAAAGCAAGAAATAAAGAAAAGGCGAGACAGTTTTTTTCATTTCATTACTGTGCTTCTTCACAGCCCCCATTCTGACATTTAGAACAACATAATATGCATGTCTCTGTTCATTAGGTTCCTCAGTACTACACAGTGACAGCCACAGAGGGTGGGGAAAAAAAGGAAAAGAAACAATCTTAAACATGAACTAACCTTTGCAGGCTAAATAACAAAGAAATGAGAACAGCAAGGGGGAAAAATGTTTTCTGAAAACGTAAATATATCCAAACCCATGGCCTTATGTAGGTTATTCAAGTATCATTACGAAGGGGAAAAGAGAATACTGACCTCTACATCAGAAATAACTTGTTTTCTGCCCAATGATTTGTTTGTTCTGCACATATATGTTTGAGCAGATCTATTACTGGTATTTGAACAACATACATATATCGGATAATCTTTAAGACATTTGGGCGTTGATACAGATTCTCAAAAATTAAAAAGCTTCTAATAGAAAAGCTCTTAGGCGTTCTCAAAATAGGGTATCTGCACCAAGTGGAGGTATCTAAATGGGTGCATATGTTCACCAAGGCAGGGTGTCAAATACATATATTAGCTTGGAAATGTTAAATGCTAAGATTTTATCCTCAATTTATTAAGAAGTCAGGATATAGCAATATTCCTTAGGATTTTTGATGTAGCTAAGCAGCAATTAAGATGCATATTTGGGTGGGTCCAGGGATGCCTCTGCAGAAGGGCTGTTAGAGCTGTATCAAAAATAATGATGATGGAATGCAGCTGGCTTCCCACCCCAATTCTAAGAAAGCTGCAGAACTTTAAGATTGTGTGGGTTTTACTCAAATTTCTGGAGGAAGAAAAAAGAACAAAAGAGACATTTCAACACTCTGGAAGAGAAATATTTTGATTTCTCATATTGGCACTTTTAATTTTTTGTAATTTCATATTCTTTTTGGGATGTCAATTGCAATTTTTCCCCCCCCCACTTAAGTGACGAGGTTAAGATTCTCAATGGAGTTTTCATGGTTGTTTTGAGATTTGTAATTTTTTCTCAGTTGGGAAAAAAATAACAATCTGAGTATTTTATGAAAAATAATTCTCAGTCTATTTTTCATCAGTAATTACACACTGCTAATTTTAGCATTCCATAAAATAAAATTAGCCTGATTCTAATTGCTGTATTTTACAGATGGGGGAAGTGTTTCTTGATTCTTGTACGGTCTTCTCCAAGATTACATCAGCCAGTGGCAAAGACGGAGAAAATCACACTGTTTTTCCTGTTTATTCTTCCCAATTTCTATACCCGTTGTCTCCAGGTCTGCTTCTAAAGCTACCAGATGTCAAAATATTAATTAGGGGAAACATTCATTAGTCATTTGCATCTCTGGTGCCTCTGGCAAGCAGAGCAGGAGAGGGTCAAGAGAAGAAAACAAGACTTGGAAAGACATATAAGCAACTGTACAGCTTCTTTGCAGGTCCAAGGGAGGCTCAAAGCTGAGGGTATGTACAACTCCCACATGGTGTCTCCAAACAGGCTGGCACTGCACATCATGGAGTTCACTGCTACCTTTCATTGGGAGAGTTGTTATTCAGAAAGGCTTTATGCACACCCCCCATCCCCTTAGTTTGTCTCCCCCCTTGATTTTTTTTTCTTTGCCAAGTAGAGGATTTACATTACCCATTCAGAGAGTGTGTGAGGGATGGCAGCAGCACACTTCTGTATCTGGAGCAGACAGCTGCCCTGCTGTCATTGATAAACATTCCTGGGAGGGTGGAGATTGAGATTTAGCGCTTACAAAGTGCTAATTGGTGTGAGCCTTGGTGGACCATATGCGCCCTCCACAGCTTGGCCATCTGATGCCTCGGCAGGCGCTGGCACTTCACACCTTGGCTGCCTCTTCAAAGAGGGACCTGCCAGGCGAGGGGAAAACACCTCCTGGACAGCAGTGGGGTTTTGGGGAGTGGAGGGGATGTCCATGTCAGGGTGCCCTGGGGAGCAGAGTGGGATCATGTCTGTTGTGCAGATTTCCCCATGAGCTGCACATGACGTGTTCATGCAGATAGGAAGTGCTTTGGGCAGCCTTTCTTTGTGCTATGAGAGATCCAAGTGTTGTGCTATAGAAACAGATATCTGTCAAATGTGTGTCCTCTGCCCCCTACACCTTCCTCTGTAGCACTGTGTGCTCGCTTATGCCCTCAGCTCCCACATCAGCTTTTTCTGCCATCTCATACGCTGAGTATATTGGAAAGAGACAATTCCTATTGTGGCTGTTTCAGGGCTATCAGTGTGTAAGATGTAGAAGGGCTTTTGGCTTTGGAAAAGGCAGTGGTGAGGTCTGTTCCTCCCCTGGTGCAAGCTGCTCTCTGGTGATTCCTCTCCTATGCTGGTGCCAGCTGATAGGCAGCATTGGACTGATAGGCACTAAATTTCCTACAGTCCTTTGCTGCTCTGCCAAACGTGTTGAAGTTGGCAATTTTACCAAGGGGAGCAGGGGGACGTGTATCTGTGTGCCTCATTTCTTAGGAACCCAGGCTGAAAATAATAAGAAATACATAGATCAGAGGTTTTGTCAGATAAGTGTTGGGACTCTAATTTACTGCAGTTTTAATGTGATACAGAAGAGGGTAAGATATACAGCGATCTCGCAGGGAGACATGCAAAATAAATTAGAAGCAATAGTACTGGTCTGGTAGTTTGTCCCAAATGTAGGTCTTCTTAAAGGAGCCCAACATCTTGAAAGTCAGAAATTATTTTTTGAAGACGTTAACAGAAGAGCAGGCTGAAATGTTTTGCTCGAAATTCTTTTTGCTAAAATTGCTTTCCTCCCCCTAGTAAGATAACTTTGTTCTAGAAGTGCCTGTTTTGGCAGGAGGGAAAGCCTGTTTGTCAAAAGAGCTAATAAAAGTCCTAAACTTGGAAACACTTCCATTCTGAACAAATCTAAAACTTTTCACTGAAGTCATAGAAACATTGGTTGTTAGAGGTATTTGGAGGTCCCCAGTTTAACCTCTTACTCCAAGCATGGTTATCACCAACTGCAGATCAGGTCAGCCCATGACTTTTGTCTATCCAGGTCTTAAGAAACAACAGGGATGGAGGCTTTACACATGTTCTAGGTAGTCAACAGTGTTGGACTGTTTTCCTTATTAAGATTTTTCTTGATGTCCAGTCCGAGTCTCCCAAGTCAAAACTGGTGATCATTTGTTTGTGTCGTGTCATCTGCTACAGCTGGAGTTTGACTGGAGGCAGGCCAGTGGGTTATCTGTTCACCACAACTGTGAAAAAAGTCAGCAGCTTCAGTGCCTGTGAAACAGAGAAGAAAATATTCACTACTTCTCCTGCATACAAGATCTCATCTTGTCTCCTGAAGCTTCAGTATCTCAGCTCCTTCCCACTGCCTCCTGGGGTTGAGGGAAGAACCTGTTGGTGATAACATGCAAAGGAGCTGAGTGAGATAAGGTCCAATTGGCTAAATGTACACCTCTGCAAATTCTTTCCATGTCAGTTTAGGCAAATGCTTTTAACAATTCATTCCATTATGTTAAGCACCCATTAAAAGAATTCTAAGCCCTCCCCAGGGTTATTTCAGTTCTGTGAGATTGTAATTGTTTGAGACTAATCATGATTTCTTCTTTTGCCTTCAGGTGATTCTGATTCTGACAAAGCTATATGACTACAACCTGGGAAGCATCACAGAGAGCTCTCTTTGGAGGTATGGAGAAAAATTGAGTTAATAGTTACCACCTTACTTAAATAGGAAGAGCCTGATGCAATTCTTTTATTGAATTTAATTGGATTTCTTTAAATGTGCTGGAAGGCTTGTAGCTAAACCCTCTCTCTCACTTCTTTCATACTCAAGGACAAAGAGGCTGAAGTCTGATTGTCTTGTTTCAGTTAGATAAGGTACTTCATGGATATGCTGTCATTTGATTTCCCCTTCCCTGTCTTATTCAGATTGAAATCAGGCAATTGGTTTATTTTTAGGAGAATTCAGCAGCCTGAAGTTCTTGAGTTCTTGTTTATAATGAAGGATCTCATGGCTGTCTGCCCAAATGATCCTTATGAAAAGCCAGTTCTGCTAAGACTGGGGGAATACCTATGAGTGAGTATTCAATGTCTGTTGATTAGAACTGATGGTATAGTATTAGATAATTGATTTCCAGTTGACTGCTAGATTGATTTATAGGGAATGTTTAAATACTTTCATGATTTCAAAGCATATCATGCACTCTGTGAACCAGAGGAAGGAGCTAGGCCGTGGACAATTTCTTAAGGCTGTTATTTGGATTCAATGCAAGCAGATGGTGCCTCTTTTTTACTTCTCTGAAGAAGGAATCTAAGAAGTGTTTACTTCACCTGTCGCTCCTGCTACTTTTATGATCTGTAATGGATGAAGGGGATGTTTTGTCATGGTTTCATCTGTGAAACTTTGGTGCGAAGTTTAGGCGTTTTGTGTGCAGGTCACTGGTGAAGGTGAATAGGCTACTGTCATAGTAGAAGAAAACTTTGGGTATTTGAAACTGAAACTTATGGTTAGAATGACCTTGTTTTGATAAGCTTGTATGGGAATGGGGCTTTTCTTCACCAAGGAAGGTTTTTGGTGCAGAAGTTGAACAAATAACCTTTTCATTCAAGGAACTGAGCAGTGTTTTAGAGAACAACAGAGCAGGGATTTGACATAAAGTATATTCTGAACTCAGACTATTGCTTTGCCCACTGGCCTGAAGGAATGAAGCAAAACCAAAACCAAACAAATAGAAAAAACAAACCCAAGACAGAAAAACTAAACCCTAAAGAAACACAGAACTCCTAGGATTTATTCTAAACAGCAGCAGGAACACTCAAAAAACTAGTATTTTTCAGGGTTGAGTAAATATTTTTTCATCCATTCATATACCTTGCTGCTATGACTTTCTACTTGCTTGTCTTTACTCTGGTATGTGCACACATAAAGGGTCTTTCAGAAACGTGGCTTTTGCAATGCTTTTATGAAGGGAGTTTGTGCTAGAGTGTTTAATTTCTCAGAAGTTTTAAAAAAAGAATATTCATAAATATAGAAAATACTGTTTCTATTTCCTTTTTCTGGTGTCAGTCATTTCACCCTGACAAATACTCACCTCTGTTTCATTAGTTGTTGAGAAAGATACAGCCTTTCAGCATGTGAAGACATCTCCTTCCCCATTGCTGACAGTGCTGAAGATCTGCTTATGTGATTGTGCAGGAGTGTGTTAAGATATGGTTTTCTGAATATTGCCATGGAAAACATGCTTCTTGTTGACCTTACACTGTTGCCTGGTTCAGAATTAGTTTCTGTGGAGCATTCTATGGAAATGGCATAAAATTTTGTCCGGAATAAAAGAGAAGGGACTGTGGGGATGTCACTGGAGGATGTAGCAGATGGGGCCTTAGCAATGTAGCAGTCTTAGAGCTAGTGAGTGCGGTGCACTTTTCCTGAGCTCACAGTCCTAATGTCAGAACGTGATTAACAACATAAAATAGCCTGATTGTTTCCTCTAGCTTGGTATCCTATTACCAAAAACCTGTCTAAGAAAGACTATATGAAAATGATCATCATATCTGACACTTCCTCCTGGTATTCTCCTAGCATTCATTCTTCAGGCTTTAAGTTTGGGGTCCTTCTTCAGTCTTTTGTGTAAGGTGTATCAGGATGGGAATAGTTTTATATATATAAATGTTAATATATATTGTAGGATTAATATTCCATGAGCTAACTTTCTCAGTATCTTTCAGAGTGTGTTAAAATTTTTAGTACCTGTAAGCAAGAGCAAAGAATTCCATAAATTCTTGGAGCAAGGAATTCCATAAATTATTTGAGGAGCTACTCTGAACCCATCGAACTTCACTTGGCATATGTCACTTGTCAGGACTTGGCTGCCATTGTATGGCCAGCCATCCAGAATCCCTGGATGATTGTTTTGGACTGGGAATTGTTGAAGGGGAACCAGAATAAACCCACTTGTCTTTGCAGTGCTCCATTACTCCTGATTGGCTCTTCAGTGCTCATGGCTGCTCTGGAAGCTGCCAGTCCACGTCCTTGTATTTTCCTCAGTCCTGTTGCCTTACATAAGCCTTAGGTGGTCACACTGTGCTCTGTCCTGAGCCTGGCTCTGCTGCTAGATCCCGGCTCACTCTGCAGGCATGCCTTCAGGTCACTAATAAAAATGCCTATGAAGATCCCAGGACAGCTTCTCTGCTCTTAGTGTGATAAATAGAAATAGTGAGATGGGCATATCTTATTCTTCAGTGTACCTGGCAGAGGTTACTAGCTGTTGCTCCTCCTGGCTGCTTATGTGACATGTTAATTTAAATCTCCCTGCTTGTTTCAAAAGGGTAGGAAAAAATAGGTTTGAGAGAAGGGGTGAAACATATCTTGCAATTTATTTCATGCCTCTAAGTTTGATTCTGGGGAATGAAAGAAAACATGATCTTATGTCTGGTTTGCTTTCTGGAGTTCTGTTTCTGAAGGCTAGAGGAGAAAGGTAGTTCTGCAGGTACCCACAATTGAAATGGAATCTGTCTTGAAAACATGACAAAGAAATACCACTCTTGCCTCCTGTGCTGAGTGCATTCTCAAAAGGCTGATGAATGATGAGAGGCAGTTTAGAAGCATGTCATGGACACGAGTCATTTGTGTGATAGCTGGTTATAAGCACATCTGTCATTTGAAAGTGTAGTTGGTTGATTTGAGCAGTTTTACGACTGATGGAACTGTAACCACCTATAACCCAACTATGCCACTGCCTACAGTATATATGAATCTGTCGTCTTTATAAACACACTACTACCTGCTAGGATGACATTTCTTTGTAATTTTTCAGCCAGTTTAACTACTGGAGTTACAATTGCAGTTGGCTGCAATGCTAACCGATAGAGATCATCCTTCTGAAACTACTAATGAATTAAAAGGCCACTGGTGACAGACATGAGGAGATGAAATACAGTAAGAGAAAAAAGATGAAGAGAATCTATATTATCTACTAGAGTGTTAAGGCTCTGTGCTCAGTGAGATTTGGATGGCAAGTGAGATGCTGCCACTGTACATGGTAAATGAAATTTTGCATCAGGCTGTGCCTGACTTTAATTACGCCATTATCCTCTCAGCAGATTTTTTCCACAGTTTTAGTTGAGGGCTTTTTATTTACTTTTTGCTATTCTTTTTATAGAAGAGGATGAAAATGGAGGAAAAAGATTATCTGTCACTGAGCAATTAACTGAGTGTATTGGATTTATTTCTCTTCCTCTCATAGATATCTCTCAGATCACAAAGAGGATTAAGCTGTGAGAGTTAGGGGAAGATGTTTTTTACCACTGGTGTAAGATAAGCTTACATTTCAAATAAATAAAAATGTCAGAATAGTGTATATGATATCCATAAGCTGTAGCAGCTGTGGGAAGGACTAATCTTTTTCTATTTGTGTAACTATGATGCTCTGGAAAGGTGTTCATGCAGGACACTTTCAGGGCCTTGAGAGGCTAACAAGCCATTAGTACTGCCATTCACTTCTTTGCCTTCTTATTGCTCTGTATTTGAGCAGTAATGAGTAATTTCATGGAACTTCATATAAAAATAACAGTGATTAAACTTCTGTACTCAGCCAGAAAGTAGGAAGATGTAGAGTTTGCTTAGGGTGAGAGCATTCCAAAATGTGATCTGTTCCTGTGTTAGTTCTGGAAGTTATTGGTGATACTCTTGACACTCCAATACTATGCCTGAACTCTGAGCAACCCTGATCAGGAGAGCTTATCCCTTCCAACCTGTCCTTCACCACTCCTGGTTTCTGCAGTAAGGAAGCTTCAGCACATATGCCATGAAGAAGGCATGCTGAAAAATACTGATGCCTGCTATAGATCTAGATTTAATTTTCCCTATGTAAAGCAGGGGTTGTTAAGAGTTGCTATTTTTTTTTCCCTTCTTGGAAAGCTAAGAATGGATCTGTTTCTAGCTTTTACATGGCCTTTTTGTTTAACCTGGAGCTACTGCCCATCAGTAACTTTTGTTTATTCCATGGGATTACAATGAAATAAAGAATCCACTGGCCTGATAGATATTGGGCTCAGGTAGACCAAGGTACTTGGTACTAAGGTCTAAGCACCATTGCGTTGTGTCTGTATGCTGGGTACTCCCCTCATCATAATTGTTTATGGGAGTGTGTTGGTGAAAACACTTATTGTTGAAGATGGGCTGGCATTAGTATGTTAGATAATGAAAAGGAGCAGTGGAGAAACTGGAAGGTGTCCTTTCCTCTTGCAGTTGCTTTAAGGATGGAAGCCTCAGGGAGAGAGGTAGATGTAGATTGAGGATCATATCTGAGCACAAACTTGCAATGCGGTAGGATGAGGGGGAATGGCTTCAAACTGAAAGGGAGTAGATTTCGGTTAGATATTGGGAAGAAATTCCTTACTGTGAGGGTGGTGAGACGCTGGAACAGGTTGCCCACAGAAGTTGTGGATGTCCCATCCCTGGGAGTATTCAAGGCTGGGCTGGATGGGTCTTTGAGCAATCTGGTCTAGTGGGTGAGCAGAAGGGTTGGAATTATATGATCTTTAAGGTCCCTTCCAACCCAAACCATTCTGTGATGTTAGCCAGATGATCTCTGTTAGACATCTTTCTCTCCCTTGAATGCCATTGCTGGAAAGTTCTTGGCTGTGAGCTGACCCCAGCCATGTGGTTATAAATACTGTAGGTGCTTTGAAGCCTCCCATACTGATGTTTCTGCCTGCAATTTTCTGGCTCCTTACTATGTAAGAATGCCCTCTCTCACTCTTGTCATGTTCAGAGTTATTTATGTGTTTGGGGAGATTTTCTTCTCTGGATTAGAGAGTTGTTGCAACAGGACACTTAAGAGTTTGTCTGTATTTGCTTACTTCCTTTGAGGGGAATTTCCAGGATATGTCTGTTAATATATTCATGGGTACTTTTATGCTGGGTCCATACTTCTGTTTTGCAGATTGACTGTTCTTAACTAAAATTTCTTTTCTACCTGCTAAACCACACTATTAAGGTCATAATGTGTGGCTTAGTGAGACAGTGTGCTCTGCAACAGCAGATTAGGGTCTTTTAGCTGAAGTAGGTAGGAGAAGCAAATCCATATGAGAGGTACTGAAAAAGTGAGGGGAAGGACAGTCTCATTAAGCACATTTTAACCAGCAGTTTTGTGGGAAAAAGGAACTTGAAAAGGACTATTTGAAATGCTTTTATCTATAAATATGGTGCTCCAGTTGCACAGTGTATGTCACTTTTCTTAAATGAATATCAGAGCTTGATAAATGCTGCCACATTATCTCCTATGGGCATTTAGTGAAATTGTAGCAATGACATTTCCTCGTGTCTTTTAGTTTAATTCTTTTTTCATCTTCTCTCCTGCAAACATAGCAGCCTCTGTCTGCTCTGTGTAAAGGTGCTGGAGGGCATCTGGGGGAAGGGAATAATGAGTTTGCACACTCAGCTATTCGTGTAGGAAGCAGTATCTTTTTATGGTTTGATCACAGCAGGAGATCTGCTTGCACTGGGAGAGGGCTTAGAACATGGATTTTATTCACTGTGTGTGGAGCTCAGTGCAGCCTTTTGCTGTGTGATGGGACACACTGTTCAGCCATCAGGACCCCTTGGGACCTAATAGTTCCTATAGCTATCAAGTTTTTACATGAAGGGACTCATTTTACCCTGGTGACTAATGGTAATAAAAATTTCTACCACAGTCAAGTCTTCTACTTGGTTGCCAAAGTCTCCTGGGATGTTTTTCCTGTTATCAAAACCAGCTCTAATAAAGATGGAGGGTAGGTAGTGGGGATTGCCAACCAATCGAACAAAAAGTGCACTCAAAAAAAAACCAAAAAAACCACCCTACCTAGGAAACAACTCACAGCAGATGGCTAAATTGATCCTAGTTTGGCAGGAAAATTAAATTTTTTTGAATTTTACCAGAGTTTTATGCTCCCAGAGGAATAAGAGCCAGTAAAACTACTGGATTTTGTGGCATATCATGTGTGTTTATTTAATCAATCTCATGTAAGTTCTGCCTTGGCATAGCTTGAAGAATCATACCCTGATATTTTGAAGGATCAGATTTGATTGTGGATTTAGTGCTGTGCTTCTTATTCCCTGGCTGTGTGGATAAAATATTCTGCACTAATGATGATGTAAATTTATTAAGCATATTAAAAATGTGTTCTCTGTTGCAGCCAGTCATGAAATGTAGGAGTGTTATCAAGTAAATCAGAAAGGACCCAAATCCATTTTCCACATGAAAGAAACATGTAAATCAAGATAATGAATATTAATGGAGACATATATTAGCAATGTACTGTAAATAACAAATGCACCACATTCATGCCATTTTACAGACATACAGTGTTTAAATGCAGTTTTTCTTTCCCGTTCTGTAAATTAGATGATGAACTTATACATCTGCTTCCTAGACCCCCTACGTTTCTGTGCAAATGATACTGGTAAAACATAGTGGAACTATCTCTGGTTCCGGTCCATGGGGTTCATCATCTGTTGTGGATGTGTAATAACTGCAAACAAGCTAGACTGGAGCTGGTATCTAAGAGGAAAAACAACACAGTAGTTGCCAGTTCATAAACAGAAGTGAGAACACCCTTTATGTTCTGACACTTCCATTCCTTTCATATCTGTGCAGTCATTCTTCCTTTTGCAGATTTGGGTACAACTGTACTTATCTCTTCAGAGGGATTTAACTGCTACTAATCACAAAAAGGAAAGGGTCTTTGGGGTTGAGCTTGGGTTCACAAAAAGCTACTCCACTTTAGTGTCTAATACTAGCTTGAGATCTGAACTCTAAGGTCTTCAAATCCAGGCCCAAAATATTTCTGCATCTCCACCTTGGGAATTATCCAGGAAAACATTCAAAATTTATTGTTACTGCAGAAAGGGCCAGGCATGTGTCATTAGGTCTCTCATGAAGGACTTATTGAAGCACCTGTAAAAATAATAAGCACCATAATAAATATCAATGGTATGTTTGTTATCCATCATAAACTGAATACCATTTACACCAAAATATAGTGGCTAGCTTGGAAGTATTCTTTTATCCTTTTTTTTTTCTGATTTCTCTAACCTACCAAATAATAGATGAGCAAAACTAAAAAGGAGAGATAAAACCCACAGTTAATCAATTTGTGCCTTCAATAATGATAGCAAAGCCCGCTTTTGGGTGTGACCCTGCCAGTGGCTCCTGTGCCTTGGAGTGCAGTGGAGTTTGTGGAGGGCTGTGTGTGTGTGTAAAGTGGGACACCAATGCATGAGCTGTTCACCAGGAAGGCATAGAGTCCTTTAGGAAGGCTGAGGGCTACTGGGTGAGACCCCAGACCTGTGTGTGTGCACAGAATTTTTAGTGAATACTGTGCAGGTCACTGGAACATCTAGGGCAAGGAAGGTTCCTTTTGTCCCCTGTCATTAGGATGTACCATTGATGGCCTCTGTGTACACAGCACTGAGAAAGCTTGTAGTTGTGTGACAGGGACAACATGAGGGAGACTTGATTCCTGGGGAGCTAGGAATTAATTTGCTTACTGAATTCCCTTTATATAGGCTTGGAGGAGGTGTGGGGGGATTCAGGAACTGTTGTATCCTTTCTATCAGCTTCCCACTTCTATTTCACCAAGTAATTTCACTGGTGAGATGCATTAAGTGGTAGAGGAAGATGTGTCCTGTTGATTATGAACATTAACTGTAATGCACTCTAAACTGATGCAGTGCTTTGCATGGTAGTGGGAGGTAAAAAGTCTTTCTTGTCTTTTGCCCATTATTTTCCCCTATCCCCCAAATGAGTTTCTTCTGTAAGGAATTTGCATGGATTTCCTTAGCATGCATTTTAATGTGTGCTGTGTAGTTGGTTATGAAGATATCTCTTTTCAATGATCTTGCAATCTGGATAGATAGTGTATCTATGAGAGATGCTGAGTTGAAAAGTAATAGAAATTCAGAAACATCACATGTATTGTTCATTAAATGACTTCATGAGGAGAGATAGAGACTGATATCTGATCTCCCTCCAAGGCAAAATTCATGCAGAAAGAAAGTTGTTCATTCTACTAATGTACTTTTACTGCTGTATTTTATGGCTCTATGTGCATATCTGTGTATGTGTTCCCAATAATTGTCTTCTGGTTTTCCTTCAAGCTTGAGCTGCTGGAGTTGGGTGGTTGCTCAGAGTCTCAGCTTTACTGTGGTGGGAGAAAGCCCCGCTTCCTGGTTTGCTCATAGTGAAGAGAGAATTGAATAGCTCCAATTGCTGTACACATGGGAAAGCCCAACTGCAAATTCTTCACACTTGGTTCCTGAGAGCTTTTTTCTTAATTGCTTTAAGTGTCTTGGCTGCAAAGACAAATTAGGGTTGGATGGAAGGGGAATAAGAACGGGGTGGATATCTCCGTGTACTGAGTGTGTAGATGCTTTGTCATACCGAAGGCTAAGGTTCAGATCACAGTTCTGGTAAGGCCAAGCAGAATCTTGAGACAGGCTTTGCTGCAAATCAGCTGAATGGATGCAGACACTGGAAGGCAGTCTAAGGAGATGGAAGGTTCCTTGTCACTGATTAAAAGCTGCCAGTCTTCCCCAGCAGGCTGTGACTGCCTGTCTAGAGCTCCTGAGAGAATTTTCTTAAGTTGCAGACTTTAAAAGCTGCCCAGCACTCAGCTGCCAGTCTTATGCGCTCTGAAACCTCTGGGGGCAAAGGGACTGCAATCAAAACCAGGCCAGCATTTTTTTTTTTTAATATTTGAATACAAAACCTTTTTCAAATAAGCTGAAAGGGAAATAGGAGGCCAGAACTTCTCCTAACGGAACTAGATCTGTTTAATTACCCTTCTGTAATACAGCAGAATAAAAGGAATCTGTAGACAGGTCTAAGCTCTGGTTGTGCTTTACCAACAAGTCACTGTTTTCTTACTGATAGTTTGTGTGTGTTTACGTTGTCTCAAGCTGTCTCTGCTCCAAAGGATCAATCTAGGAGCCTGAAGCACACATGTGTTTGGTCTCCTTTATTTCTGTCCTTTCTTGTAGGAGGCAACAGATCTTCTTTTTCGAGCTGTGGAATGAGAAAGACAGCTGTGAGTCCTGGCCTTCCTACATACAGCTTTAGGCCAGCTTCTTCACCACTGCACGGCTGAGTAAGGGGGTTATGTTACCTGCCTATCTGCAGTAAATGAGCTGAGAGTTTTGGATGAAGCTGGCTAATAAAACCCAGTCCTAGAAGAGTGAGGGCAGAAACACAGTTGCATAAGCCTACAGTGTCCATCCATAGCTGAAGCCTGTCAATATTTGATCTATGCTTTACCTAGCCAAACTTCTGCTATATTCTCTTCCAATACCTGACAGAACCTTGAGAAACTCTTGTATGGAATGTCATCTTTGGGTCAATGTATGATGTCATTAGTTTGGATTTTGCGTGAACAGAGGCTAATCCTTGCAAAAGGGTAAGAAATGAGAATCAAAACCATTCCTTTTAAGCAGTCAGTTCTCTTTCCAAGGAAGGAAAATCAACACAGAAGATATGACCATGGACTGTGTGCCATTGCTGGTAAGAGCTACTAGATGGGAGAAGCACTAGAGGTAGCAACAACTGAGGCTGAGGGAGCTGGGGCTGTTTAGTCTGGAGAAGAGAAGGCTTAGAGGTGACCTCATCACTCTCTTCAGCTACCTGAAGGGAAGTTATAGCCAGGTGGGGGTTGGTCTCTTCTCCCAGGCAACCAACAATAGGACAAGGGGACATG
>JAYRBT010000178.1:25260958-25487109 GCA_036023395.1 Myiotriccus ornatus | reverse complement strand
TTAGGAAGAAATTCTTTACAGAGAGGGTAATCAGGCATTGGGACGGCCTGCCCAGAGAGGTGGTGGATTCACCATCCTTGGAGGTTTCTAAACAGAGATTGGACGTGGCCCTTAGTGCCATGATATAGTAATTGGAGTTGGATCAGGGGTTGGACTCGATCATCTTGGAGGTCTTTTCCAATCCAATCTATTCTATGATTCTATGATTCTATGAACATGCAATTTTAATGCACTCATTTGTAATAGTTGTTTCTTTATGAATATATGAGACAATCTTTTTTCCGTAATTGTGTTTGTAACTTCTCAGCTTCTCTTTTCTTGTGTTTCATGGGAGGTGAGGGAGACAGATCTAGAGCCTTTTTTTCTCATCACTTTGTGGTAGCACAGCTTAAGTGAAAGCAACATCATACTGTGGAGTAGGTAAGAACATGAAGTTTTTCCACAGTTCTTCCTCAAAATGAGCTTTCCTTGCTAGAGTTTTCAAGAGGTGATCTGCTTTTTTTTCCCCTAGCCTGCCTCCAGCTAAATGACAGCTATTATCAGTATTAAACTCTCAATAAGCTTACTACCTTTGGGATAATTTGTATTTCTTGCTCTGCTACAGAAATCAGTTTATGCCCCGAAATGTGAGTTTTGATGACTTGCCATATTAACATTAATATCTAGTTAAAAATGTAAGTTATATCAATTATAGACTGTTGGCCCTTTCTAGTAAGTGCATCTGTGGCTTGCAAGGCTCTGACCTCCTTTGCCTGTGAGCAGTGTGCACTGACTACAGGCATTGTGGAAATATAATTTCTCTTCACTTCCCTGCCAATACTCGAGTGACGATGTGCTCTCTTGTTATGAGGCAGCATAAAATTTAGAGGCTAGTCACGATGAAGGTAGTAAGAGAGAAACTCAAAGACCTCAGTAAATTTTCCTTCTAAGTGTTCCCTTTTCAAAGGTAAATGATCTTATTCTTTGTAATCTCTCTCTGTATGTTAACAGCTTTCACAATGCTACCTCTTCTGTAAAAAAAGCTTGTTACAATCCCAGCAGACTTTATCTCTGGTAAAGGAGCCAAAGAAGGAAGAAGCCAATACACTTTTCTTTTTTTTTTTCCTTTACAGTCCACCAGCTACTCAGCATACGTGTACTGTAAATTCAAGATGTGGATGTTACTCAAAGAAGCAAGTGTGATGTCACAAGTGTTTTAATAGCCTTTGATTTATTTCCCAAGTGCTTTATTAAGATGATGCACAACAGCATTTGGAAGCCAAATGCTGCCTTAAGGAGAGACTTGGAGGAGTTATTTTCAGTCTCCTGACTTTTCTTTCTCAACACAGTAATTTGTTTGATTGGAGCAAAAGGGCCCTGGATTCAGAACAGGGATTTTACTTCTTATTTAGTGTTTCTTTGTGAGTTAATCAGCCCAGTTTGTGGTCTGAGTGAGCAGGAGTATGAATGAAGTTACTGTGATATGAGAGAGCTGCATGATTCAGAGAACAGGATACTGGCTGTGGTTGGGAGATTTGTGTTCTATCGCTGTGTGGGTTTGTAGCTATTTGATAGTGAAATATTTGGTTAAGCATAATCAAGAATCAGCAAATTCATGTGAATCAAAAGTCATCTGCAAGAAATCCTCTCCTGGCAAGATATTTCTAATGACATTCTGGAAGGTTTGTTCCAGGTGCAGTGATATAGGGCATCTTTGCCATTAGTCTGGTAATAAATCTGGTATAATTTCCAAGTTTGAAGACAGGCAGGGGAGTGAATCAAAACGAGACCTGAGGTAATCGCAGTGAGCAAATGGATGACTTAGTAAGCAGAGCTCACTTGAAAAAATTTATTTTAGTTCAACAAAGGATAATAGCAGGACAAGGACTGAGGGTTGTACTTACAGGACTATGTAATATCTACCTACAGCACAGAGAAAGAGCTGTGATGGACAGTGTGTAGGAGCTGGAGTAGGCAAAGAGCTGGATTTCATGTCCCACTGTGAAAAGGCAAAAATCCTCTCATTTGATCAGTGACTGTGTAAGCTAAGGAGCCAGGGGTTGAATTTTTAAAGAAATTAGAACTGTGAAATATTTAAGATACTGATTTGGCATGTAATGCTTTTTGAGACAGCATACAATTTTCAATAAAACTCTGCCCAGGATAGGATTTCTGGGCAGAAGTAAATGAGAAACGCAAAGTGCAACAGTGCATTATAGTGTTTAGGAAGCTTCTATGCTCCAGAAACAATCTCAGGATGCCATCTGTGGCCCAGAAAGGCAAAGAATCCAAACTGCTGGAGACTGGGATATCTGTTGTTAACCATCAGCAGAGACAGGGTACAGAGCTAAATGAACTTACACGCACACATGATGCCCACTTGATGTTGTGGTAGAACTGAACTCTATATAGATAAGTGGCCTCACTGAAAGTGTTGCTTTTGTGATATAGTTTCATCTCATAACGAAATTTGATCACTTCAATTTTGCAAAGATGAATATTAATTCATTTCAAATTATCCAATTCTGCACGAGACTAACTGAAATGCTGACTTGAATTAAAGAATAGACATAAAATTAAACATATCTGAAAAATCCCCCTAAGACCATGCATATAGCAAATGCTTAAAATGATAAGTGAACCAAGTTTGTTGTCTATTAGTGACTTGGGAGGTGTAACAAAGGGAAGAAAATATTAGTGTTGGTATAAGGCGGGCAAATGTTTGCTCAGGCTGGGTAAAGGGTCAAAAATACTGAGAAGAGTTGTGGGAGGAAATTTGATCTTTGGAGCAAAGAAGATTAGACATGGTTAAGGTGAGAAGAGCTGCATGAGGAGTCAGCCCTTCTGCTTGTAGAAACTGGTGTTAATTCACTGACCTGAGTCAAATGGCACCACTTTCCACTAGCTTCAGAAATTACTTCTGGCCACTAGTATAAAAGCAGTGTCATGCTTCTTGTTAGGCTTTTCTTTTTACTATTGAAGTTATTTTGATGGCTGCTGTTACAGCTTTGTTTTCTGGCATCATCAGAATTCAAAGTTAACAGAAAAGGTGGTTGAAAATACAATTGGTGTTACTACAAAGTCTCTTCAATCTATGTCCCATTAAAAAACAGTGGTCAGTATTGTAATAATTATAAATGCATTGCTTGGCTCCTCTATTGATATAATTGTAAAAGCATTGGGCTTGGCAGTTGGCTTTTGTTATATTCAGTTGCTATTTTTTGTTTCAGAAGAAACATGCTGAGTCAATTGGTTTAGAAAGAAGATGGAATAAACCTCTCAGAGTAAACAGGGCTTGTTAATTTGCAGAATTTCTGTTGAATTGGCATGAAAAGAACACGTATAGAGATATAATAGCCTTGTTTGTGTGTTTGGATTGTCTCTGATGTGCAATAACTCCAGGAATGCTGGTTAGTGCTCTACAAAAAAGGGAAAAAATGTGGGGTTTAGTTTGGTATTTAAGAAAATGAAAGATATAGAATTATTATGCAGAGGAGCTGCATGTTCCAACTTACCCCCAGACCAAATCCAAAATCCAACTGTGTCTCATTTAACTGACAGAAGGTCTGAGGCTATTTACTCCTGTTATAATAACTAGATCTGTAGCCTTTTTTATTATAAGTGAACTCATCAAGTCAATAAGAATTTATCATTGAATAAGGGAGGTCCAGTTTCACGGGGGTTATTTTGGATTAAACCAAAGATCCACTTGACTCAGTATCTTCAATGGGAACCTGCAGCAAATAAAAACAACAGGGTATAAGAACAAGGCCAAGAAATGTCTGTTAGTTTTCTGATGTAGTCTTTCAGCTAATACTGACTTCTGGCTCAATGATTTTATACAGCAAGTGTTTAGTAGAGGTATTTAGTAGCCCTTTGTAGCTGTGTTTATGTGTGTGTTATTTTCTGTTCTCATAATGTAACAATCATTTAAACTAATACAAACTTTTAGCATCCAGAATGGTGGACAGCTGAAAAGTACCAGGTTGGCCTGTGTCAGCTGCAAAGAGCTTAATTAGTACTTAAGAAGTAAGCACTTTTTCTGTGCCTTTAGCCATCCAGTTTCTTTTTCCTACACCTCTTTATATATGTGAAGTCTTACTGTGTGATGAAGGCAAAGTCACTCAGCTGTATTTTATCTTCTAAAATGAACTGACCACTCAGCGTGTTCAATAGAGTACCCTGTGGAAGTAAAAAATAAGTAAATGACAAAATTTAACTTGTGTGTAGCCTTTAGCCTTTATGGCAGTTGGAGAACAGAGTGCACATGAGTTCTACTGATTGGTATTTAAGCATTGTCTTGTCCTTTTAATGAATGGAGAAAATAATAGGGATAACTTTGGAGAGGTCCATTAAGTAGTCAGGAAAAACTCTGGCTCTTCAGTAAACTTGTGCTGTGTAAATTTTCATCATGCTGCCTACTAGAGAATGGAAGCATGGAAGAAAAAAGTGGTGGTGGTTTTGGATGATCTTCAGCTCTATATTGCTTGCAGGCTGGCTAGATTGTTCCTGCCACCTCAGAAATATTTTTCTCTTCAGAAGAGTGGCAACGACCCTGACTCTGAAGACCCATTTGCTTGGGACAAATTTTAAATGTGATTTAAAATATCTGTTATTCCTTATTTAATTTGTAGGCCTAAACCTACAATGGGAAAGTCACTGGCTTGTTAATTTAATTTTCTGAAAGAACTTAGTGGTGACTGCCCTGCCTTCTTCTGGTTGAACGTAATGTAGAGAATTCAATCTACCTTCTCCTTCCCTGCTTGATAGATCTGACTTCCTGTGAGAAAGAGCTGCTTCAAAATTACCTGTAGAAATCTTGGTCAGAAAGGAAAAAGGAGAAGGAAATAAAATTTTAGCAAGCTGTGTCTTCTCTATTCTAAGAACAAAACATGAAAGGCAGCACTGGCTTCTCTAAGGTCTAGAAGTTAACCACCTGATGGGATGGGTCAGCCTCTGGCTGCAAAATAGCTTTTCACTGATGGAGAGGAAAGTTGCAGAAAGGGAAATCATGCAGTTATTGCCAGCATTGCTCTCTGGGGCTGAAAGTACTGTCTAGCATGGGATGATACCAGCACTCAGTGTCTTATCTGCCCTTATGCAGAAATTCCCCCTCTCTGTTAAAGATTGAGCATTGACACCTGTGTTAGTAACCTTAAGGATCTATTTTTGATGGTGGGTTTTCTCTTAATTTGGAAAACACAAAAAGGCCATAGCTTAATCTGGCACATAGGGAAAGTGCACAAGATACGTGTTCTAAATCTGGCTGGATAATTCCATTCCTTTTGGCACCTGTTTTAATTTGCGTAGGAACGGATGTCTTTCAGCTGCACCTAGGAAGGGGTAGAGGATGCTGAGTGAATCAGCAACACCTCAAATGCCTTAGAGCCTTAATTTTCATGTGTATTTGGCCTGCATTTGGTAGTCATCATGTACATGCTTTTACAGTATTCCACTGGCCATTGTCATCCTGTCCTCCCACGTGGGTTTGTCCCTTCCTTTCCCTTCTGAAATGCTGCTTCTTTGGCCTCCCTGATTCTGACATTTTCTTTGTTGGTTTCAAGAAATTTTAAGTCTTGCTCTGAAAGCTAAATAATACATTTATATTTTCTCATGAAACATCACACAAGGGTCCATAACTTTCCTGAATGCAGATGTCATAAACATTTGTCTTCTCAATCACTAAGCCTCTCATGGGCTTTTACGTAATTATATAGGATAATTACACACATTTTCCTGTCATTAAGTCTTTGAAAAGGCTTTCAGATTTCAGTAAGGTTTGGGTCATGCTCATTTCCAGTTTTACTTATCCAAAAAGACAGAATTTTTGTGCTCTGATTTGTTTTGTCTTTACCATCTATAAGAACACAAAGTCCTTTTGAATTGGTATTTGTAAAATGGTGTGCTCCTTTGTGTTTGTTTGGGCACCTACCATAACATACCTCCTATGAAGGCAGTCCTTGCACTGTTCCAGAGTATCCCGTGATTTGGTTGGATACAGCAGACAGGTGACCCCAGTGCGGTGGGGAAGGAAGTGTTGCTGGCACATCAGGCAGTGACTCACAGGTTGCTGCCCTAATTTCTGGAGGAGTAAGTTCCCACCATCTGCTGTTGGAATCTGATTCCTAGGACAGATTTGAAGTGTATGAATAGGTGCTAAAGTTAATAACAGAGATTAGTGAACCTAGAGGGCTCTATGGAGAGTAAAAGTCAGTTGCCTCAGTGGTATGAATAGGCTTATTGTCCAATGCATTGGAGATGCTAAGACAGAGGTAAATTCTAAGGAAGAATCTGACTGAGGCTTAAGGACTTTTTTTTTTTTTTTAATATCTGATTGGCAGCTGCTGTGCTGTGTCAGAGATTAAATGGGTGTGGGTGGGTGAGTTTGATCCATGCCAACTGAGGCTGTTGTCCTGGCTACGAGTTATTTGGATCCCTGTGCCCTCTCTGGGAGACAAAAAAGGAAAACAATTGTCGGGCATCCCACAGTAGCTGTTACACTTTCCTGACCAAGCCTGGCTCCTGCTTCTCTGCAGCAGGGTGCCAGGGCCTCTCTCTTGCTCTGTGGTTCTGTGTAGTGGGTGCAGGTGGTTGTACTGGTTTTCAAGTCACCAGCTGTGCCCAGTGTGTGGCTGCAACTGCTGTACAGCTGTGGCAGGGATCTGTGGGAGATGAATCTCATCTGCTGAGATTATGAACTGGCAGTAGTCGTGCTATAAGGTCCAAGATTGCTGCTCCTGATTTAGAGAGTCAATAGGCCCAGATTCTTTGGAGGAACAGGGCTGGTAGCATAACTCTTCTACTGACAGAGTCCTGCAAAAATGAGGTAGTTGCACTCAAGGAGCTGAACTTACCAGCCTCTAAATCAGACAGGACTTGTCAGTGCTGTCAGCTGAGTTAATGCCTGGTGGTACAGTAAGGAAGATGCACTGTTAGTGTTGCTTTCCTGTCAGAGTCATAGAGTAGACAAGTAATAATGTCTTCATTCAGCATAAAAAGACTGCTCCATTAATTGAAATAACAGACTAGGACTGGGTTTGTCTGGAGGTAGAGAACAGAGATCTAGTCCCTGTCCCCAGGCAGGGGGTAATTGTGATTTACATATTGTTTGTGTTCCAGTGCTGTCATTTGCTGCACTCTAGGCTGACTTTCTGGGATTAATTGATTATGTTTTCTTATTAATGCTTCCCCTAAAGTAGGCTACTACTCAGTTGCCCCCAGCACTGCAAATCAAGTGATCTATCAGTTGCCACAAGAATCACTTCTTGTGTGTCTTGCCTGTCTTCACTCCTAATTTTCTAGAGCAAGCTTTACTCTTAGCAGCTACTTAATTTCCTGCATCTTTTTTGCTCTGTCAGCCAGAGATTTCTATGCCATCAGGTCCCAAAGGTGTGGTTTCTTAATTCCCTGGTTAATTTTGAAATAATTCCCCAGCTGGTACCAATTGCTGGGATGAATGTAGGTGTGCTGATTAGCTGCTGTGACAACTGTGTCTAATTAGCTGAGCTGGTTTCTCCCTCTCTGAATACCCAAAGGAGATCTTTCATTTCAAGGTTTTATTTAGATGAGCTGGGAGTTAATCATTACACACAAGTCCGGTGGTTGATGACAGATCAGCCTCTGGTCTCGCTCCACAGCATTAATTTGTGGAGGCAAAAAAAGTCCTCATATTTCAGGGGTGACAATACAATCACTGGAGTTGTCCATTTGTCCCTCTCTATTTCCCTACAGAATGATTCCTTTACCTGCTCACCTTTCCACAACCCTCAGAAGATACATTTAAGGTCAATGAGCTTCATGCTCAAGCACAACAATGTGACAAGAGGCATTTTGCCTTTGCTGTCCATTTTTTTTTGGACAGTCGAGCAACATCATATTTGGGAATGCTGACTTTAGTTAAATATCTCTTTTAGTTAAATATCTCCTTCCTTGTGAATCGAAACTCAGTAAAGCAGAACTTGGAATAGTCCACAGCAATTTCCCAGAAGAGAAGGACTGTCAATATCTGGAATGTGAAAATGAGAGTATAAGAGTTTCACCGTCCCAAGACTAGACTTATTTCCACTTCCTGGCCAATAAGAACCCCCAGCATTGATGGATAGATCTGTCCTGCAGCATTTGATTATACTCCTGAGTCTTGGCCTAAACATAATTTGTGCTCCTCCATGCTTATTAACATGGCTGAAGAAATTTGGTAACATATGCTCTTTTCTTTTGGTGTCCGTAAATTGTTGGTGAATACAAAGGTAAGCTTCCTGAAAATGAGGGGCTTTTTGCTTAAACAGTTAAAAGAAGAGGTTTAGAAAGTATACTGTAAGTCTCAAGGTGATGAAAGGTATCTGGCAAAGCTAAAAGATTAGGGATTTTTTGTTTGTTTGTTTTTTCTTGGTGTAGTAATCTAGTGTTGCCACAAGGAATTTTGGAGTGTGCAATTTCTCTCACCCACAGGTTCCCTTTTCTACTCTCCTGCGTCAGTGACCAAGCCATAAAGCCAGCCTTGGAACACTATTCCCTTCACAGTTGGCTATCATTTACAGGGTTTGGGATTGTTTGTCCCACTTGGATGCCTTACTGAGGGATTTTCTGTGTGGTTTGAACTAGTTTGGATTGTAACATAATTTTGCAGACACAATTGCTCCTTCACTCTCAGGATAAAGCTCTTCCTCTACTTGATTCTGTCAATGTACCCTTAAGGATCCTTAAGGACCATTTAAGAGGTAGCTCTTCCTGGGCCATCTCTTCTCATTGCTTTTCCTCCATTCTCTTCAGGAGCTGTCTCTCTTTTAAATACCAGTAGTCTGTTCTTATAGCAAACACCCCATAAATCAAACCAGAACAAACTATTACAGACCAGCCCCATATCTACCACATCTCTTATACAGCATGTTGAAACGTCCTTTATAAAAACTATTAGCACCTCAGGAATCCAATAAAACACATAGTGTTTTTTTTCTTAACCATTAATAACCTTTGGATTTTTCCCATTAAGTCTTAACATGAAGTAAAAGGATAAATAAAATCGCAGGAGTTTTATTTTATTCCCTCCAACAATTCTGTTTTACTCTCATAAATAAAACATTGCTACAGAAAGACACTTATTTTAATTTATTCTCGCACTGCCACCCAGGCTGTTTTTTGACTCTCAGTAACCTCACACAGTGTTGATAACTTCATGGGACCACCACTGTGCTGCATGTGGATGAGTCAGGTTTCCATTTCCAAAGTAGCTTTGCTTTTTTTCTTGAGACCACACATTTCTCATACAAAACCTAGCTTACTTTCTGACGTTTGTCATGATCCTCCCTCAGAGCCACAGTTATCCCATCGCTACAAGAAAACCTGTCATCTTCAACTGCTGTTTACAATCACCCGACCTAAACAGTTCTATAGGTACTAGGGCTTTCTTTGCAGATTCTCTTCTTTGCAGATTTTGTTTGGTGATCCTGTGAGATGAAACTAGAAGAGCCAATCCAGTCTTAGCTGCAACCTATACCCGAATTTTATTATCTTTATATTGCTGCATCCAGGCTATTCTCTTTCCTTCCCTTTTATTGACCAGTAAATCCTTTTTGTTACACTGGAAATGTGCAGAATTTCATTTTTATTTTAGCAAACTTCTGCTGGGAGAGTCCTTCCTTTTTTGTTGAAACCAAACACTTTGTCATCTTGATTAGTCAAATTGCTGGTGAATCTATTACTCTGCTCCATAATCATGAGGTAGTTGCATTATTAAATATTTTTCTCTGCTCTGCACACGAGCAGAGTTCAAAGGGCTGAAAGAGAACATCACCCCACAATAATTAGTAGTACAGTGGCTGAGAGACCTCTCTTCAGATAGAGAAGGCTCCTAAATTGAAGTTTTTTTATCATTTGAGAATGACTTCATCCCAGTATTTGCCTTACTGTAAAGGAAGATTTCCTTGAAACTAATGTCAGTATATTGGTGGTTGCTGTAGTAACAGCCCCAGCTGTTGTTTTAATGCTTAGATAGCTACAAATGCATCAATACTTTAGCTGACTATTTTTCTATGTGCTGTCTTCTCTTTCTACCAAAGCCTGGACCTTTCACATCTCAGGTGGATATCTTCCCAGAACTAAATAATCTGTTCCTTCTGATGTTCTTCCAGGAAATTCCATTCAGTATCTTTTCTGAAAAGTTCTGCTTTGGAAGGTTGGCATTTTCTAAAGTGAAAACATGTGTCTGAAGCATTTCCAAGTGACCCTGCAGATGACTGAATTCAATTTCAGTTTTATCCCTGAACTTTCAATATATCTATGTGTGTGGTTTTCCTTTTGTTTTGTTGGGGGGTTTTGTTTGGTTTTTTGTTTATTTTTCCTCAACCACTCCTAGGCAGAAGCATAAACCTGTGAACTAATGATTATTGTTTCAGGCACTGTGACAGCACAGATGTGAAAAATACTCCTTGAGACCTCTCTAGGACTCCTGGAGAACTTGGGAGTTGTCAGGAAAAATTTATGCCATCATGAACTCACTTGGCTATCCGGAAAAACAGAATTTCTGTTTTATATGAAATTTTGCATTTCTGAAACTGTAGTAAAACAGGATAGTGAAAAACACTGTGAAACTTGTCACTAAATGAATTATGTCATTCAGCCAGCTGGCTAGGAAGGTTGGATAGGTCCCTGGAGGACGTTTTGATTTTGTCCAGAAACTGTCACCTGATGGAGAACATCCTTAGGGAAAACTTTATTTTCAATGATCTACTAAGACATGTTCTTCTTTGTATGGGTGGCACAGCAACAGGAGGTCTTAATCTCCTTGACTGTTAACAGTGAAAATCACATAAGCAGTGTGGAAGGACCACAAGTTCTCGTGTCACCTTGGTCTCTAGAGATACTGGTTCAAGAATTCAAATGCTACAGCTTATTTCTTGTGTTTTGTTTGTGATGATGCCAACTGTCACCAGCTGTAGAGTACATGGAATTGGGCTACTGCTGAGAGTGCCACTGACACAGCATTGTGGGTATTGCCCCTCTTATTGTGCTGCTGTCCAGGAAAGCCAAAATGGCTCTGACAGGCACAGAGCAGTAATAAATCCTCCTGGGATGCATGCACAATAACCCCTCTCTGTAACACACAAGGTTGTTCCCACTGCATTCCTCTTGCCGCAGCAAATAGAAATGAGAAGTCTGATTTGTCAGGGGCTTGCTTAAATTCCCTGAGCTCTGCCATCCCTACTTTCTGTGGGGTGATCTGGCTCCAGTCCAGCCCCAGTCCTTGAACAGTGGAGCAGGAATATTTCAGTTTTGCCCCTGTCTGAGCAGCCTTTGGGATGACGGCGTGGGGAGGCATCACTCAACCTTCTCCCTTGGGCACCCGACACTTTTCTCTTTGATTGACGTGCCTCTCTCGAAGCCAGCTTGAAAAGTGTTTGCACTTGAAGCAAGTGGAGCAAATTCTAATTTGTCTGGAATGGGTCCTCCTGCTAAATGTTAAACTGACCTTTTCAAGAGAAATTTACTTGATAGTTCTAAGTGAAGCCCTGCTTTAAGCTAAACCTGTCACTACAACATGATTAAAATCACTTACATGTACATCAGTTGCACATATTATTAATGGAAATTGAAATCAGCCTAAATGGTAACCATAAATTTTAAAACAGGGGGTAGAGGATGGAGACAGAAAAAAACCCCGTACATGATGTGAAGGTTAAGGTGCATTTTCACGTGAAAATCAGATGGCCTGAACAGGGAACTATAGGAAGCAGTGAAAAATCACTGACTACTTTTTTATGTATTTACAGTGCTCCAGTTCTTATCTACTGAAAAGGGGAATTCAGTGCATTTGTGGCAGGGATTTAATCTATGTAGACCTGGAAGATTTGTTCACAGTTGTCTGGTTTTATTTCACCTGTTACTGGACCTTTAAGCAACAAATTATCAGATTTCTGGCAGCCTGATAGATGGTGGAGGCGTGTGTGTGTATGTGTGTGTAGACAGTGCTGAAAGTGGGGTTTGGGGCATACCTGTAACACATGATGTAACACAATGTCTGCTCCCCAGCTGAACTGCACATTTAAAATCTTGCATCCGTTCTTGCCTCTTTCCCTCCCCCACCATCCAGCATGACAGCTCTAGTGTTTGGCTATTGTAACAACTGTTACTTAAAGTGTCTGTTCTAATTGGGCACTAATAAATCAAAACGTAATTGAAGACCTTCCACTTACAGTCGTTTATCAGGGACTTTCCATCACACAGAAGGACAGGACTTGGCAAGCATCTCTAGACAAATGTCCAGGGACTTATGAAGGTCTTTCTTGAGGATATTATCTTTGTGTAACTGTGTGACCTTTGTCATTCCAAATGCAAATTTGAACCTTTTGTAATTAATAACTCTTGTTCTACCAGAACTGGCTTTCACAGAGGTGAAATTAGCATGACTTTTTCCACCTGTTTTGGTACATTGAGTGCTTTCACCTGGCACTAAATAGCACTCCATAGATATAACCAGATAAGCTCTTCTTTGGGTTTGGAGCTAAGTAGGATGCATTGCCCACAGACTGGAAGTAAACACAAAGATCTTGTATGGCCAACATCAGACTGATATTTTTCTTTTTCACGACCACCACCTCCACTTCCTAATATAGGAATGTGAGTGGATACACAGCATGTATCACCATCTGCCCACTGTCCAGAAGGGAAAACACATTGCAGCCTGATTGAGCCCACTGCATAGGAGTTGCACGACTATGCTAGCACAGAGCAGTAGTGTGCTTGGAAGTGATGGACTCTGGAGGTAGGATGTGGCAATACACCTCAGTTTGGGGATTTACGTGGCTTTTGTGCTGAAGTGTGAGATTTGGTCAGCAAAGCTGAAATTTTCTGACTTTTTGAGAGTGTTAGAAGACACGCCTTTTTTTTTTTTAAGGGCATTAGTGGTGGCTGAGGTCTGTTGTGTGAAGGTAGAAGGAATTCTCGGTTACTTGGCTGAGTTCCTGTTGGTAGCATTATTTTAATGACTAGATTGTATAATTAATGTCTTTATACACCCACATCTTTGGAAAGACCTTCCTTAAAAATTTAATTCCAAATAAATTAAGAATAGGTGGCTTATGGGAAAAATAAGTCTTCTGGTCAATTCTTTTTTTTTTTTTTTTCTTTGGGGACTTGAATATAAGTTTTGAGTAGTGGATGAATATAGCCCATTAGTAAGGATTTTAGTATCAAGGAGTCTTTTCAAGGTGTTTCAATCTGCAGTCTTTATTTGCTCACAAACAGAAAATACAATTAATACAAGAGGTTGCTGCAATGCAGGGCAAAATAGTAACTTGATCTTGTGCAAGATATTTCTGATACAGAATTTACACGCAGGCTGTAACTTACTTTTATCATTTCCTAGTAACATAAAAGCAAATCTATTTTTTCAGCTGGTGCTGACAAGAAGATGACTTTCAGCATCAAAGAACCCGAGGAGCTGAGCTTATTTCTAGACTATCAGCCTGCAGTTCCTCTATGCACAAATGCCAATGTATCAGTTTGCTAATAGACTGTTTGAACACCTCACCTTGACCACAGCCTGCTCTATTCTTAACACACAGCACGTGCTCCTGACTGTTTTTTCTGCAGTGATTGGGAGCATGCATCCTCCGCAGGCCTGGGAAACGGTATTAATCTTCTGCTGTGTACTTTCATTTCATTTCCTGTAAAAATCCATCTTCTACTACTGGAGTTGACCTGAGGTTAGATGTCAGAGGAACAAATTGCTGTCACTTGCTCGATACCCCAAGAGTAGCTATAAATAGTAAGCTTTATAACCCCACTGATCCTTGAGATACATAGTGATAAATATGCTTCTATCAACCAAGAGAAAAAAAAATAAAGCTGCGTGGCTCTGGGTGATGTACATTATTTGGAACTGACACAAGTGGTAGAGCTGCATCATTCAAATGGCTTTAAAAGGAGGAAAAGCAATGCTTGTATTTGCCTGCTTTAAAGCATTAATTGCTGGTTTTTGGGTGTGGTAATCCAATAACACATCTTTTACACCCAGCAACAACAAATTCTTTCTCAGCTACTATGGCATGGTAACAGTGGAGCTGACAGCTAGATTAGGGTAACAGTTAAGCTAACATTTTAGCCTGCTCACTGCTTGGAATCAGAGAATGAATTGAAAACCTTTTCAGTGGAACAATTTTCTTCTGGGAAATGCAGCATTATTCAGATAAATCCCCTGCAATATTTTTAAAAAAGAAATCTTGACAGAAAATGTTAGAATTATTTGAAACCTAAAGTGTGTCATTTTGATTTTCCTC
Organism: Myiotriccus ornatus; assembly: GCA_036023395.1. Taxonomy (NCBI): domain Eukaryota; kingdom Metazoa; phylum Chordata; class Aves; order Passeriformes; family Tyrannidae; genus Myiotriccus; species Myiotriccus ornatus. Next base: position 25,472,857 of record JAYRBT010000178.1, on the reverse strand, counting down.
CTTGTTTCAGTGGAGCTTTTTTCCTGTGGGGTGACAACCAGATTAGGTTATAAAATATTCAGTTGAATGGATAATGGTACCGCTGGTACAAGTGAAATGGAACACTCTGAATTATTATTTTTTTAATTTAATTTCTTTCTCCCCTGTATTCTTTTCCCATCCAGATTTTGGGAATAATGAGATTTTAAAACAAGGCAAAAAAAATTTGTTAGCAATGCCTCAGGGATGAGAATTTCATCTTCCAGCTAACTTTAGTATGAATTAATGTATGAGGCACATTTTTAGCTGGTTTTAAAATACTGCTGGTCCTTGGGAGTTACTCCATTATAACAACTAAGGGGCTTGGACAGTGATTTTGAAAATAATGTTTTGGGCTATCTGGATCTTTTAAGCTTTCTAGCTGTTGATTTGTACTGGCAGGATAGAGTGAAGGTTGCATATTGTGTTGCAAAAGCTAGAAAACCTTTTCTCTGGCAGGTAGTCCTTACTATCCAGAAGACCTGCAAGGTGTTTATGACACAATAAAATTGTTCCTTACTCTTAATTGGAGATGGGCTAAAGCAGCTTTCTGGATGTATAATGTGACTATGGATGCTAAGGTAGCTCTGCTGAGCAGGTGTATCAAACCTTCTACCGGAGCTCAGCCTGCTGTGAGAGTTGTTTTTTTTTTGTTGGTTTTGGATGGATTTTTTTTTTTTTTTTAAATAATGCTGCAATGACCTCAGTGCTGTGATGGGGAGGGAAGTGTAGGACGTGTGGTTGTCTCATCTCGCTGATTAATTGAAAAGCTTCCTGTTGCTCTCCCCTCAAGCTACAAAATCCATTAACCACCCCTTGGGGTGCCTGAAATTTATTCTGGCCATTACCATCAATTAGAAAGTTAATAGTGTGATGATTACTGGGCTACAGTCCTAGCTATTTGTATGATTTACACCAGACTGGGATGAAAATGGGAAGCATCAACACTCGAGGAGTCACATTTATGAGCAAGAATTTGGCATTAAGGGTGGGGTGATGTCAATACGCCTCTGTAAACATATGGCAAGAAGAATCATCAGTCATTCTCAATTCTCCAATTTAAAAGGCAGCTTTTAATTTAAATGTATGGAAGAGCAACTTTAATATCCATCACAGCTAGGCTGAGATTTATTTTACTGATGACCATAAGCCTTGAGTGAGGCTGGGCCTATGGGAATAGCTGCATTCTGAGTTACAGTGGTGCAAGGTATTCACCAATCCGATGAAGGAAGGGCAGAAATTTGCATCTTAGCCTGCTTGTTTGTTTTGACAAACAAGTCTGGTGGACAAGGAGATCTTCCAGACTGGTGCTTTTCCACTTATAGTCCACTGGTTCTGCAAAATTTCCCTAAGATACCAAGGAAAAATCCTGTTGCCAGTAAACTTTCATTCCTTTTGTCAGGGTCTTTCACTGAAAATAATGTTGTGATGGTAAATGGAAATTATCGAAAAAAGAGTACTGTGGTCTTAGAGGAAATGCTGGGAGTGTGCATACCATGCATGCCATCAGATGCACAAGCATCACTAACCTGTCAGCTTTTGGTATACATTAATTAGATCCAAAAAATTAATAGTCCTACTGGAGTTACTGGTCCTTCCCACATGCATCCAGATGCTGCAGCACAAAATAACATGTAGAAAGAACAGGTAAAATTTCACTATTGTGTCAGCCAGAGCACCAGTAGTGCTAGCCTCTTGAGTCTTTCACTGAGAGGGTCAAGTGGAGGTCTTGTTTTGATGGCTATTCCTTTGTTTCTTGCTGCTAGATTTCACCTTGCATTGGATTAGAATAGCTAAAGTGGTTATGATCACAAGTCTCCCAGCAACTCTTCTTGACTTTTTCTGCTTCTGTCAGTGAGGGACTGGAAATGAGTCTTTGAGGCCATAGGGAGATAAGAAACTGAAAGGGAGATCTGAGGAGCAAAGTGTTGGATAGTCACCCTCTCTGCTGCTCAGGCAATGGAGATGAGAGGTTCAGTTCCTTCAACCGCCACTTTACTTTGTCCTCAGTGGCAACCACCAGTCTTTCTGGGAATCTGTTAGCCAGGCAAAATAAGTGATAAGTCCACAGCTATTTTGCCGCTAATGCAGTCCTCTGCCCCAGACATCCCATCTCCTTTTCCAGAGTTAACCCTGCAAATAGTCTTTTAGCACAGCAGAGAGGGGTTCCAGAACGTAGCTGTGGCCCCTGAAATGCAGTCATGCGCAGCAAAGCTCTGCGTTTACAGTCCCTTCCTGCAAAACAGTGCCTTGGAAATGCTTTCAGAACAGAGTCCAGTCAGATCTCTTTGCATTATTTTTCACACAAAAACTTGGGAATTGTACACTTGAAAGAAAAATCTTCCTGTCTTGCATTCCAACAGCAAAGATCCTTCTGATTTCCTGGAAACAGCTGCTTGCAAACTAGGGCAAATTATCATTGAAGCCGTCCAGTTCCATGTTTATGGTGGTGCATCTCCATAGTAAATACTTCAGATTTACATGAAAGTGTGATTGGGATCTGATCTTTGATCAGCAGGCAGAGGAGTGGGGAATCTGAATATGGATTTAATCAACTGCCGGAATCCTCTTTTCTTAGCCTGCTGACATGAGAAGCCATTGCATTAGAAGGGGGATTATTTGTCAGACAAGGTGGGACAGACATCTAAAAGAATTAGTAAAAGGGAGGAGGGGAAAAGTGCATAATTCCCATCAAATCCAAATTTGATCTTTTTTCTGCTAACATATTTGATGTTGCTCTTTTCTTTGGGTGTCCAACCTTTATGCAGCAATGTTTCTGAAGCCTGAAGGTAAAAAAGCCTATCTCCACAATACAGTGGAATGTTACTTCTGCTAAAAAAGGCAGCGGTGTCAAAAACTGGTATTTAAAAAAATCCTTTAATGACATCTTGCAAGCACAAAAATGGCTCTGAATTTTTACACGTGAAAGTTTGGTCTGAATTATGCTGTCCCATGGGTAGTTTGGTAAGATGGGAGGATTTGAAGGGATATTACGTACAGGGATATAAGTCACCAGAGCTGAAACAGATACATCCACATCAGTGTTTTAGTTTTCCCTCATTTTATTTTTGATTCTTTACTATTGATTAGCTATGCCATAGACTATCTCTTCCCTAGGTTTTATTTTCTAGTGAATTTATTAGTGGCTCCAATAAGAAGCTGAGTGTGCAACATGGTTTCTTCACCATGGCTTATACAGGTGTGATTGGTTTCTGCAAAGGATACTATGCTTTAGCAGGATAGATATGAGCTAGTCTTTAGCAGTTCACAGAGAGGCAGGTTTTGCATCATATCAAGGACAGTGTAGATCAATTCAGGTGGATCATTTTGATTTTAGGACAAGAGAACTTAAGCCAATTCAGCATTGGTCTTCCAAGATTTCAGGTGATAAAAAAGCACTTAGAGGACTCAAAAGCACTTACAGGACAAAGAGCCTCATGCTTTGCTTGGGCAATTGGAGAGACTTTGAAGTTTATGTTGACTTTCAGTCTTGCCAGCCTGGTGTTGTGGTTTAACCCCAGCTGGCAGCTAAGCACCACAGAGCCGCTTGCTCTTTGCCCTCCTTGTTGGGATGGGGAGGAAAATCAGGAAAAAAAGTAAAACTCATCAGTTGATATAAGAACAGTTAAACAATTGAAACAAAGAAAAATATAATAATTCAAGAAGAGAGAGAGAACCCAAGAAAAGCAAGTGATGCGCAATACAATTGCTCACCGCCTGCTAACAGACGCCAAGCCCTTCCCCAAGCTGTGATTGGCCCCTCTTCTGAGTAATTCCCCCAGTTCATATAAACTGGGCATGAAAATGTGTGGTATGGAATATCCCTTTGGCTAGTTTGGGCCAGCTGTCCTGGGCTATGCTTCCTCCCAGCTTTTTGTACACTTCCTCACTGATAGAGCATGAGACACTAAAAAGTCCTTAACACAGTGTTAGCACCACTTAGCAACAACCAAAACATCAGTGTGTTCTCAGCAGTGTTCTCATACTGAATCCAAAACAGAACACTACCAGCTGCTAAGAAAAAATGAATTCTATCCCAGCCAAAAATCAGGACCATGGTTGGCACTCATGTGCTACCCTGATTATTAGAAAAATTCTTCTTTTCCTTGTCTTTGCATTCAACAGTTGTAAGTCTTGCTGTTTTCTAACACTATGCATTGTGGTATGAGTGGATTTGGTCTTTAATGGGAGTGTGGATGGCTGAGAAATGGCGACCTGTGCCTACAGCACATAAGAGGTTCAGTAGTGTGGCTACAGATTTTGGCAGGCCCTTCACTAAATATGTGCAAAGGGATGGATGGTCCTTATTCTGGATGTGATAGAGACAGAGGGACGGGTATTCTCTGCTTATGTAGGTTGGTAACCTGAGTTACTAAATCTCAACTGAAATAGCATGGAAGGCAAGTTAGCTGAGTTTATTTTTCTTCAACCATTATTTGAAGGAGAAATAAGCAACTTATCTGTGCCACCTACAGACAACATCTTATGGCCCTTCCACTCCCCTATTTCCTTTCTTTCGTATTTGGGTAATATTTTGAATCATTATCCAATGCAATATGTAAACTTGTGATTGGATGATAAAATATGAGTTGCTTCTCCTGCTTGTCACATCTTTAAATTATTTATAACAATAATCAGCTGAACTGTATTAAGCTAAAAATTACAAGGAATTTGAGTGTGTATACTTCTGTTCCTTTAAATTACTCCAAATAAAGGTTGATTAGAAAGGAAAAGAAGAAAATTTAATTACTTGAACTGATTATGCAGAGCAATGACAATTTCATAGTTTCCAATTGTTTCTTTGTAATTTTTTACTCCCTCTCTACTCCAAGTCTTTTTGGTGGCTTTTGCATGTGGGAAGGTTTGTTTTATGATGAGAAAATTCTTTCCGTAAGGGAAAAACCCACATTTCATTAAACTCATAAAATTGATAACTTAATTTATAGTAAAATCCACAGTAACAACTCAAACTGGAAGCAAAATATTTTCGAAAATGGAGTTTTAAGTCTGTTTTAAAAGGCCTATTTAAACTGTATTTAATTTCATCCTGTTGACGTTGATATCAAGGCTCTTTCCAATCCTTATTTACACACACAAAACTCCAGAAAACTTAAGCTGTCAGGATGAAGTGGGAAGATCGTGGAGCCTGAGGGGACATTTGGCTCTGTCACAGACTTCTTTCAAATGTAGGATTAGTTATCTAGTGTTTCCCTCCATTTCCCCCACCTAGAAGGTGGGAACAGTACTGTTTGCCAGCCTGCTGAGGGCCTCAGGAAGAAAAAAAGCAATCAAAAATATGTTCACTAAGGGAGTGAAAAATGTGGGTCCCTGAAGTTTCAAACTATTTTACTTTTCTTTACCCTTGGAGATGTCTGTAAAAGTTAATTTCAACCTGCCTGGATAAATTTGAAGTGTTTTAACATTGTGACATATGCTGTGGTGTTACAGCCATTTAAAGAAATGCTAACCAACTGTTTGGCTTGTCACTGCTGTCAGACCACTTAACACTGCCCTCTTGAACCAAACTCTTATGAAGGCAAAAAAAAAGTGTCTCTGAACTAGCTTCATTTTAGCCTAATCCCTGCTTAAAGCAAATGAACTATAGCTAAAGATCAGCCAAATTTGTTAAGAAAGTGAGGAAGAGGAGTCCAGGGAAGGCTTAAAGATGCAGTATGGTTGGTCCCAAACTGCAAAAAGACCTTTAGCAGACGCAGTGTCAGGGACATAAATCAATTTATTATTTAATGGCCTGGGCTGCTCGGTGGGCTACAGGAGTTTTAAATAAAAATCCTGTGTCTTGTTTTCAAAAGCACAAACATAAAACTGTGTGTTGGGGAGTGGGACTGATATCCATTCAGAGTGTAACCTCAGGAGAGAAACCTGTACCAATGAGGGCAAGGTCTGCCTCTGCTACATGGAAATTCTGTCCAAGGGCACAGGATTCACTGTGTTTATGTCTTGCAATTGTTCTTCAATGTGGAGTTCTAAAACTTTTCAAAATGTGTCAGTCTCTATCAGCTAGGCCAACAGATCGCATTAGAAATGGGCAAAGCCTTGAAGGATTATTTGTACAAAGAGTTAGAAAGACAGACCATGGTGAGAAGCATCCAGGTGAAGCAAGGTAATTTGCAAAGGAAAAGTAAATTTGCAAAGGAAAAGGTAATTTGCAAAGGAAAAGAAAATAAGGAATGGAATTAAAAAAAAAATCACCCTGAGAGAGAAACTGAGATCAGGATTATTGTTACTTTCTGATAAAAATACCAGGGTTACTCATGAAGGAGTTAAATCAAAACAGGCATCAGACCAAAAGTGATATCTGTCAATGCCTATTGAAAGGCTTAACAGGAAGAACATGTGAACATAAATAGTAAGCTGTTGAAGAAGACTTTGACATTACTAGCTTTTGTGAAACATGGTGGTATGGCAAAAATCAATGGGAAAGTTTAGTACCTGGCTATGAAACCATAGTAAAGACTTTCACTGTAAGTGATGAGGGAATAGCACCTCAGCCTAGAAGCATCCCAAAAAGAAAAGGCAAAAGTCAACAGCTCTACAGCAGAGTTTACAAACAGGCATAAAACATTGCACATGGGAATACAAATACTCCCCAGAATTACCAGATCCAATATTTTTCACATTCAGACACGAAAGATCATTTTTAATGTCTTAATTATTCCTTTATTTAAAAACTTGTTCAACTGAAAGCCTTTTGTAAGTGCAGACTGCGGCTCCACAGCTCTGCCTTCTGCAGTCTGAAAGGCATCATTCCAAAAATCTACTCATGTTGAGATTAATACAGTAGCAACTGGCAAATCTTGTGCTCAACTGGCCATTCCCTTTGGAGGCAAACTAGATGGCAAACTGAGTTATGCGGGAGGTTGGAACAGATGATCTAAGAGTTGTTGCTGCTCCTTCCCAAAAACCTGACTTCTGCCAGAGGTGAATTCATGTGCAGAAAGAGAAACAGGCTAGATAGCCCGTCTCTTCACACTGCTCCTGGTCATGACAGGCTGGCCTGCTCTGCTGCTCCCTAACCACGTTACAGGTGTTTCTGGTCCTGCCTCCCAGGGCTGGCTGCCACTTGGACCACGGTTAGAACAGCAAATTAAACTGTGGAGAAAAGAACGTAAGGACATGAAACACAGACAGTGTTCTCGGAGTGAAGGTGAGGGAAGCAGTCAAGTTAATATGTGAAAACCAGGCATAACTGGTGGGAAAAGGAAAAAAAAAAAAGTAAATGGTGCCGGTTAAAGTGATTGCTTCATAATGATGTGTGTTATAACAAGAAACTTAGTCTGTTAACATGGCAAGAAAGCTGTACTCTAATAGGCAGGAGATATGAGACAGCTTAAGGTCTGCAAGTAATATTTTTCTTTTTTTTCTCATAGAGTGTTGCAGAAAGATCTTGATGCAAAAAAACTCACCTTGACCACATGATCAATTGTTTGATTCTTCAAGTCTTCAACAGCTTATGTAAAATAAGTACAGGCAACCCTAAATTTGTAACAAAGGAGAGTAAACAGCAACTTGCTAGGGAATTTATTTAATCTATATATTCAATCTGACAGTCCTCTGAATGGCAGTCTGCGCTTCTTGAGAAGCATAGGGTTCATGTTACTGGCTGATTCAGAATGCCTATTATAATTGTGAAATATTGGTGGGAATGGTTTGAGATATATTCATGACAGTAGGTGGACTAATGAAATTCAGTGACTTTATTTAAAATGTGTAGGAGTTTATTATAGTACTGTAATAGAAATGTCATTTACCCTGACGGGAGGAGAGGGAAAAGCCCTGTCAATGAATAATAATGAGGTTATTTAAATGTCAACTTTCTTGCGAATAGTTTGCAAAATATAAATTACTCTACATGTTTCCAGTTTTGTTTTAGTTTAGTACTGGGAAAGGCAGGGCTTCAATCCCAGAATGGTGGTGTTTTTTTATACTGTGAAATGAGCTAGTAATAATGAAAATGTTTATCTACTTGGGTGTTTGCAGAAATCACTCGGTTTTACTGAAAAATAGGGGGTCAGATTTTAAACAGCTGCTGATAACATTTGGGATTTAATGGAAGCAATTACAACTAATATGGTGGGACAGATGTGAAGTTCAGAATTCAGTCTAAATACTTTTTTTCTGCATATTATTCTTTTACTGTCATCTGCATTTCAGTAACATCCACAGCCTCTGAACACAGATCTGAACATACTCCCCGCCGCAATTTGGGGAACCATTGCAGTGCATGTCTACACTAGAGACAATAAAATGGGGCTTACTGTTCACCATTTACATGTAGCTATTTCAGTAGCTGTGGCTATTCAGCAGATGGTTCAAAGACAGAGTTTAATTTTTGTGTTTCCAGCTCCATAGGCCCTGGGTTTAGGCCTTTCCTGTGATTTACACAAACATTTGCTTGCTCCTCTCATGTTACTGAGATGGACTAATACTGAATTCTCTCTGCAGAACTTCAGAGAAGTATTACCTTCCTCAAAAAGTGTGGGAGATGTTTTTTGCTACCTATCCACTCCCCTTCAGATGACTGGGATTGAATTTGTTGGTCCTACACTGTCATTAGTACCCACACCCTGCTGAGGTTCATCTGTCTTTTGCGGCACTTCCAGGTTGGACTGACTTCCTGAGTGGTCAAACAGCTGATAAGTTTTCATGGGTTAGGGTTCTCATGCTGCTTTATTCACCCATTTGATAACACAAACAGAAAGCTCATTATCTAGGCTGCTAATCAATGCCTGCTTGTATACATATGTGTATAATAGGAATAAGATGAATGCAGGTTGGTGATAGTCCTGGGTCAGATCCCAACAGAGGCTTCACATGTATGCAGTGTTCCATTTGATACAGTTTTTTTCTGTTCCACTGCTCTGTGTGTGTATCTATTACCATTTCGATGTGTTAAAGCACTACTGGGTTCCTATCTGCTGCTATATATGTAACATTTAGCTCCCTGTTAAAATAAAGGGTAATTGTAAAGCAGTGCAAGAGAAACAACTGGTAACTGGGAAGGTGGAAAGACTGGCTATTTGTCAGTTTGGAACTTCATAATGAGAGTAAGATCTAATAGTAGCTCCTTTGATTGCTTGGGAATTTGTTCATCTGCAAAAAAAATGATGTTTTTCTAAGCTTTCCAATCTTTCAGTTTCTTTTATGGATGTTGACAGAAGCACATGCTTCATTTGTATATAGTGTTACCTGTAAATAAAGCTGTGAATGCAAAATAATTGCCTAGAGATTTGAAGAAAGAAATGGCTGGCAGTTCTGACTATGATTACCATTTGCTGTTGACATCAGTTTGCCTGTGATTTGGCAGGGGTACTGGCTGCTTTTCTTGAACAACTTCAAAGCAAGTTTTATGTCTCAGACTTTCTTTGTTCCTATTCCCGTTTGAAAGATCCCATTTTGAGTTCACTGTCACCGGTATAAGAAAGAGCTGTATTATTTCATTCATGTATTTTTCCTAATTCTGCAGGTCAGATTTAGTCCTTACAGTCTTTACATGTCTTTATCAGCTCAAACTTCGCTAAAAGGGTAGGTTTTGGGTTTTAGGCAGACAGCAACAGAAATACTAATTTCTGAGAAGACCTGGTGGTGAGGTGGGACAAGGCAATGAACTGAAGCAGCAGCCCTTGGCAAGGCTGTGTTCAGCATCCTGCTGTGGATTCCTTCACCTGAATGGTGGAGCATCTCTGAAAGATTTGTTAACAGTAATAATCATAACAGTATTCTACTGCTCAGTCCACTGAGGAAATAGCTCAGTTAATTTATATGTGCTTGGAGAGAGATGACCTTATAAAGGGAAAGATCAATCAGCAGGTGAGAATTTGATATTAATGCTCCAAACACAAAAGGACGTATATGCACACACATGTACACATGTTTATTGGGGGAAAGTAAAAAAATCTATGGATGCAAATTACATGTCCATTGTTGTATGAGCAGGCAGATGCATGCAAAGGCTTCTATAAAGTTGCTGAAGAGAAAGAATCAATTTTAATGCAAATCTGCATTTTAGTGCAATTCATCTTTAATGGGTAAAACCCCAAGCTGCTGCTTTCTTGTTTTATTCATGTAGTGATTGCAAAATCCGAAATCCCAGAAGCTGTGGTATGAATGTGGATGTGGAATTTAAAGCAGAAATTTAACAGCCTCTATATTCAAAAGAACTCAACCCCCCCCAAAAAACCCATTAAGTGTCTTAAATAACTTGGTAAATTTAGCCACTGTTGGCCAGATAGGAAAAAACCTGCAAATAATTGGTGCCAAGAATTTACTTTAGAATCTCTGGTTTTGGAGTGCTTGGCACAAAGGATGTAACTGCTTGGAATTGAAGTTCAGTATGAAGCCATTTATATGTGTTACAGATGAGTACAGGAATGTTGTGCTTTTAAAAGTCTCTGCTACCCAGATACATGTCATTTTTCTGCAATTTATGGATACAGTCCAAACCAGTACAGAGTACCAACTGTACTGGTTTGGACTGATTATCTAAATCCCCAGGATACAGGGGCAGAATTCAGACAAGTATGAGCTGCATAATGAACAAAACCTCTGCTGATGATTATCCCAGATTCCACTCACATGTTCAGAGTACATGTTAAAGGAACTCTGCACAGTTTTATTTGTTCACTTCTTTTGTTCCTCCCCAAGCCATGAAGTCACTGTCTTTATGGGAAATTTCTCATACTGGAAATATTTTATTTTCTCTACTGAATGGTGGCTTTTAAAGGAAGAATAAAGCATGTCTCCATACTCTCTGCTTGTCAGTGTGAAAAAAAACTCCCACAACAAAACAATCAACATATAAATTGTAGGTGTAATGTTCATGTAGTTACATTTTCAAAAGGACATTGATGATTTTTGCAGAAAACGGAACTGTAATTTCACTGAACAATCAGTTGGAAAAGCTACTTTGAAATACAGTATGACATCTTAACAAAATTAGTCTAAGCTTGGAGTATAAGATGAATTGATAACCTTAGTCTCTTGCTGTCTGCTATTTGGCATTTCTGGCAATCATTATAATCTTCTATATGCAGAATTTAGCATTTCTTATTGTACATGTTTATTTTAAAATGTTTTGGGAAGATGCTGGTTTAATTTTTCCTAATCTAATTTAAATGCAAATTATAAACACTCACATGATGCTATGTGTATATAATTAAGTATCATTATATACTACATGAATCATTGAAAAAGCTCTAGAGAGATATTCTGCTATTTAAAGCATGACTTATATTGAAAAGCTGCCAAGTGACTTGTGGTTTTGTGATTAAGTGTTTGTACTTACAAAAATCTCTTTTGAATTGTAGGTCAACAGATTATGGGACAACATACGAGAAACTGAATGACAAAGTTGGTCTGAAGACTATTTTGAGCTACCTGTACGTTTGCCCAACAAACAAACGTAAGGTAGGTGATAATGTAGTTGGCTTATTTTGGCTGTATGATACTATTTCTGTCCTGGAGATCTCTTCCAATTTCCTCAATATCTGTTACTATTTAAATGGAAGGAATATCTCTCTTCCTGTCTTGCCTTGAAAAGTTGTGTAGCTTTATCAAGATATAGACCAAATTGTACCATCTATGCTACCTACCAGTATATTTTAGGGAACATACATTAGGGAAAGGTGGCTGTTAAATGAATAGGTGTAATAAGCATTTAATTGTTTCCTTACCTTCTGGAAGGTGATGATTTTGTTGTCTGAAAGGGAGAGAGACTCATTAAAATGGCAGAAATGCATCTACAGTGACCAGACTTTATGTAACATTATTTGTCTTTTAAGTGCTCCCAATAGTGAACTGAACAGGATTTGACAAATTCCTGTACAGAAAATGCCTTCCGAAGCCCAGAAGGTTTTAATCATCCAGACACCCTACTGACTAACAATTTACTAAGAATTTATAACACTGACATATTAATAAAAGGAATCTGGATGCCTTCTTTGAGATACATTTTTGACAAAATTTTTGTAATTTGGAGGTAATAGGAAGAGACGAAGGATAGTTCATAATGATAATGACGACTTGTATTCTCATATATGCTGTGTGATAGGCAATCATTACTTACTGGTGTTTTGGTATGGAAACTAAAAAAAAGTATTTAAATCATCCTGAAATTACTAGCAAGTTATTTTCAGATCTGTCCATACATTGGTTCGAAAAGAAAAGCTCATACTTTGGTTAAAGAAAAAAAGACAAAAAAAAGGACAAAAAAAAGAATGAAAATGAAATTAAATATAATAAAATAAATGGCAGTGTTGGCACCATTGTCCCCTTGACTTTCCAATCTGGGAGACTACAGTGCATATGCAGTGGGTGGAAGGTCCTACTCCGGCTCATTTCCAGAGGGAATATGAACATGGCTACAGTAGTTTTCTATTCCTTGCTTTCAGTCCTCTTGCATTGTTTGAGACTGTGAAAGGAAGAGGGAGCTGTCCTGACCAGAGAGGACAATGTTTAGCAGATTAAATTGCAATTAAATGGTTCCAAATTAGTGAATGGATGTCATCCCATTGCATTTGACCACTGATGAAGATATGAAGCTCTCCTCTAGAAGCTAAAGAATAAAATTATCAGATCACTTAAATGTCCTTCAGCTCTGAGGTTTGAAAGGTGGTCTCCTGAAACAGAAACTATGGTGTGGAGGATTATGTATTTCTCTTTCTCTCTATCTCCCTATGTGTGTATATATATATGTATCTATCTAAAATCATGCCTGATGTTTGTTGGAGAGTGATAATACTGTTCTCTAGAGCTAAGGGTTTCATCTGGGAAAAATCTGTAGGATCCCTTAGCTATGGTGCTGCAAAGAAGGCTAAGAAGAAACTAAGAGTTTTGCAAGCTGGCTGGCCCTGAGAAGCCTTCATCATGTCTGGCTGCACCTTCCCCCTGCCTTCTTTGCACTGCCACCCTTGTTTGTGTTGCCATCTGGTGAACTGGATTGAGGACTGATCTGCCTGAAAAAAAATCCCTTTCCAGCTCAAAACCTAATTAGATGAAAGGAAAAAGCTTTCAGGTGTGTGGAACTATCTGTTCTGGCAGTAGACTGCACTAAAGTTGGCCTATAACCAATATGGGACAGTGCCAGAGGAAAGCTGCAACACCTGGGGTAAGAGGACCTGTGTAATGGTCTAAGATTGAATTTTTCAAAACTTCTTTCAGCAGGAGCTAAATTAGGCTTGCAGGGAAACTTTTGGAGGCCTGGCTTATGCTGTCTCTTTCTGTAGAACATCAGGCCATTCCTTCAATAAACATTTCACTTTAGGCACTTAGCTAGTCCCCCAGGTTAAGAGGGCACTGGGAAGAGAGTGTAAAGCTACATTATGTTTCCACACTAAAAACACTTCTGTGCTAGACCTCAAGGTTTTTATTATACCTGCTGTGGAATGAAAAGCTGAAGTAAACATATTTACAGATTTTGCCACCAAAAACATTTTTAGCAAAAATCTATGTATCCTGAGACCCAATCCCCTCTTCTCCCTTGAAATTTTGGTAACACTTCCAGAAACCTTGGTCACTGAAAGTTGAATCTTGTTTCACTAATGTATTCTGGGTGGGTAGCTGCAGAAATTGCTTTAAAATGTGGAAGCTCAACTACTCCAAACTCCGTGAATTTTATAATACTCAGCTCTTCACGTGAAGGGATTATACACTGCTGCAGTTAATACTGGCAAATGCTAACTGCATTTTCCCTAAATATGTGTTATATGTGCTGATTTTTCTGACTGCACCTGTGGCCTTTGATGTCCTTTGTTCCACAAGGCATTCCTTAGGACAGAGAAAAGGCTGCTTCTGTAGTGGAAAAGAAATGGTGTATTTTTTCTCTTGAAGTTATTGGATATGAGACCTTGCTACAGCAGTGATCCATAAGTAGGGTCAGCATGTACTTAACTTGCTGAAGCTGCCTTATTTTGGAAAAAAAAATTCTTGTAGCAGTTGTTTAACTTTTAGGAATAGTTCTGTTGAAACAGAAGGAAAATTTTGAACTTAGCTGACTCAAGACTGATTGCTTCAGATGAAAAAAACAAGTGTATCATCTATGTATGTATGTCCTTTGCAAAGCAGAGCAGTAGGAACAGTGAACTGTAGAATGCATGTAATTGGATTTATTAAAATAATTGATAGATTTCTTAATGAATTTCTGAGTATTTTCACATTTTGGAAAAGAACAAATGACAGCATGTGTTGAATATATTGTTTTTTATAATTTATTTCCTCTTCTACATCTGGAAAAAAAAGTCTGTAAATACTCAGTATTTGCAAAGCTTCCCACAGCCCATGAACGCCAATTTATTTCTAAAAGCATCTGACTGCCAATTCTTGCTTCTTTATTGAACAAATTTAAATCCTTTAACCAGACATTGTAGGCAATGTTATGTTGCAAAAGGGTGCTTTGAAAACAAAAATCAGAACAAAGTCAACCGTTATTTACAATTTAAACTGAAGACCTATTGCTGTTGCTTGGCATTTTTCTGAATTGCAGTATTTTGTGAAGGAAATTATAGAGAATGGTGACTAACATAGCAATGTATAAGCCCTGGCAATGAGAAGTGGAAATAGTTTTTTAGTATTCTCTCCTTACACTGAATTACTGTGCTACCTGGTCGTATGACTGATGACACAGATCGGGTGAAAAAAAATGTTACACGTGGACCTTGCCAAAGACACAGAGCCCGTTTGAGTATTTGTCAACAAGTCTGCAGAAGAGAGAATCCCCAGTGTGCAATAAATCCCTAGGCTTAGGTATGTCAACACCGGTTTATTTGTTAGGTTCATAGAGCGTTTTGTGAAGAGAAAGAAAGTAATTTGAATGTTTCTACGTGAAGAAATACTGTTTGGGCATAATGCTGATGGGTTAAAAACTAAACTAAAATAGAAATCCAAGTAGATATCTTGAAAATCCGTTTTCACATTTTCTGTCATTTTCCTGGGAACTCACATGCACTAAGTTTTACAGTCTTTCTTTGTAAAAGCCTTTCAGATAGGTTGTTTTTACCAATTTCAGGGAAAATCGTAGACATACACACATAAAAAGTGAATGAGTGGTTATGGGGACTCTACAGTTTGTTTAACTAGAGGGTTTTTTTTGACTCAGAAAGTGCTGCTGCCTACTTTAGACCCCTGTGTCCTTGTAGAAAGCACATGGTGTTCTTTGCAAAAAGCCAGTTTGTGCAGCCCATTCGTTCTTTGTACTTTCGAGCCTCTTGTATCTGTGTATCTTCAGTTAATTAATAAAATGCTGAGTGATAGTATCTGCCAGTAACTATTATGCTATTAATAGATCTAGTGCATCAGATATTTCCTGTGGGTTTGAATTTTTGTGTTTTTGTGTTTGTTTGTTTTATTTTTTCTCTTCCTTTCTGCAAGCTTGCCTTGATTTTTCCCTTTATTCCTGCAACGGTTCAGATTTTAATTGCTGTTCAGTACAGTGTTCTCTTTTCTTTAACTCTCTCTTTAAAGATGAATGGATTACAGATGCCTTCCCCTTCCTTTATTTTTAGTGCTTCAGTTTAGTACCTTTATCACAGTGTGTGAAGCACTGTCCTGTTGTGTGTGTGGCTCCAAGATAGAAGATATTTATTGTAAATATAATTGCATGGGTTTCAGTGCTGGCTAGATCCCCAACTACTTAAAATTTATTTCTAATAATGAGTTTTAAATGAAAGGAAATGAAAGGAATGACAGCCTAACCTTCTGTGCATTCTAGCACGGGGGGGTGGTGGTGCACTGAATAGTTGGCAGATGTTTCTGTTAGTCAAGATTGTAGAAGATTTACCCTTATTAGCTGAAATAGGAATGATTGAGTGCTACTTTCTATCCTATGGTATAGACAAATTAATTTGCTTTAAGTAACTCCTGGTTTTCGAACATAAACTGCCCACTTGTTTAAAGGGTAAGTCCCAGAACTCTGTGCTTTGCACCCACCTTTGCACCTGATCTTCTGAGGGTTAGGGCAGTTGTACCTGACATTGCTGTTTCTCTAGAGTCTGTTACCCTCAGTTGCTAAAATCAGATTGGGAACACTTCTAAGTATCCTCCCTCTGACCTGTCTCACCATGGAAGCTTTCAGAACTCTGATGTGATGGCAGGTCTTGATTTTTTCAGTCAAGGAAAAAATGTTATTTCCAGTGGTGTCCTCCTTGTAAGCCTCTGTAAATTGTAGTGTGAAGGCTGTCTGTTTGTATTGGAGAGTTTAGAGCTCAGCAGAACTCTAAGCATGCCTCACGGTAGAGTGAGATCCTGTGGTGGTCAAGGGATGGCATCCTTAGCAAAGTAGGCACAGTGGGAAACCCAGGTCTATCCATCATGCCAATAACCCAATGTGTGATTGCAGTCCACTCTTGCTGAGATAAAATCAATTTTTTTCTTACTCTCCCCTTTTCCTTGGGAAGGAAAGGTCCTTGTTAGCTGCAGGCTGGGAGTGCAGCCTTCAAAGAGCTGTGAGTGGTTGGAATTGCTTGGGGTTCTATGGCTGTGGAGGTTTTTTTTGTGGTTTTTTGTTTGTTTGGGGGGGGGCTGTTGTTCATTTGTTTGTTGTATAGTTTGGTTTTCTTTTTATTGTGGTTTTATTTTTGTTTGTTTTGTTTTGTTTTGTTTTTTAATGTTTTAGTAGATGTTTAATGAAAGTCTCATATAAAAGAGAGGAACCACCTTGTGCTGCAGTGTTTTGCAGATCAAAACAAAAAATTGATCAAATAAAAACTTCTGTTTGGATTAAACCTTGTTGTATAGCATAGGATGGTACATGAAGAAGCCCCAAGATTTGTTTGTCTCCTAAGCTATGAACACAAGTAATGATTATTTATAGCCCCTTATTTACTTCAGAGAGAGTATTTTGGAGGGAGGGAGTTGAGAGAATATGGTATGGGGTTTATGTGCTATTTTTACTGACCTAATAACCACTTTGGGCTAGTTGGTACTACACATGCCTTTGACCCAATGGTCTTCCAGTGGGAGAACATAGGGTTTCTTCTTCACTTCTTTCTTTTCTCTAAATATGGCAGTCTAAATCTGTTTCGTTCAGCAGTTTTAGCTTAAAATTTCACCTCATCAGAAAAGAGTTGAAATCTTGAACCTACAAGAGAATTATATTGGATTGCAGGAGTGATTCAATGGACTTCTGATAACACTATACACATGTAAAGAGTTCACTACCTGTGGGAGGAGAGACATCTCACACTGCCAGTTAAGAAGTCTCTAATTTTCTGCAGTTCAACAGTAATGATGGATTAAGTTGACTGCTGTTAGATGCCGTGGTGGTGGTAACTGGAAAATCTGATAATCTTGGGATGTCATTGGTTAATGCAATTACAGTTTTCACTTTTGCTTGTAATATCTTTAGGTTCAAGAGTACTTACCTGTGAACCAGATAAAAAAATACAGACTTGATTTCCATTTCAGAAGACTGCCTCCCATCTCATATGAAAACAAGGATAAAGCCAAAACCTTTCATTAGTTTAGAAGGGTAGATTGTTCCTCACATCTGTTGGGTGTGATTTAGCAGAGCTGCAGTGCAGTGGTTTCTCTAAAGTCCATGAAGACATGTAATCTGGAGTGCCCATAAAAGTAGTGCTCTACTGTTAGTCTTTCATACTGGGTTCGTGGGAAAACCAATAATTAACAAGCATTTGGTCCATATTAACAAAGTGAAGGCAGAGCCTCATCTTTCAAAGTGAATATTTTTGCTTTTGAAGTGGCTGGCAGTATTTGCTACCAAACTTTCTGATTCATGGCTACAGCATATGACAGCTCTCACAATAGCCATTTACACACAAAGCCCTTGCGATTATTCTACTTCCATATCTCTTCTTGGATATGAAGAGAAATCAAAACCCATTTCTTCCACTTCTGGTCTTGTAAGCCTATCAAAAATAGTGTCAGTTTTGACATTTTCCCACTCAAAGTAGCACTGCAATATGCCATTGTATCTCACAGAAGTCTCCAAGGGGCACAGTGAGTGTTGAAACTAATGATAGGGAGGTATAAGCCATGGAATTCAGCTTTAGAGCTAAGATTCACCCAGGCTGAGGAGGGTTTCAAAGATATTCTTTCCATTCTGACTCTATCCCCTGTTTTCTACAAACTGAACATTTAAATTATATGCAAGGTAATCTCTTGTTTAATGTCCTTCAATTTTTTTATCCCTTTTTAATTCCTTCATGATTTACCAATATCCTGGAACAGAAGAAATACCTTCTGGCAAGGAAGGATATATACCAGCAGCTTAGAGAGCAGAGGAGTGATATGTTTTTAGTTGCAGACCAAATACAGGCAGCTGACATTGATGGTAGTGCAAGAATGTGTCTAATTACAGAGCAAACCTGTCTTATTGTCAAACTTGTAGCTCCATGCATTTCCCTAAGTAAGACAGGCTGTTTAAACCAGGAAGAAAGCCACTTGCCACAATATTGATTTTTTTTCCTCTGAAAAAATAGACCCAAGCAGTTGAAAATCAGTTGTTTGAAGGTCCCATGAAGTTGAACTAAAAATACATGCAGCAGGGTTGCTTTCAGATATCTTCTGGATTTTGAGCTATTAAAGATACATAAATAAATCTCACTTTTATATCCTTTCACTGCTGTGTTCTGGTAGGAACATAGATCTTTGGTCTTGAAGTGTGGAAATTGTTGTACTATACAACTTCAGAAGTTCACCTTAAAGAGATACTGTGACATAATCGTATGATGGCTGTTCTCTTGTGCATTGGAAATTATCATGTAAAAAATAAGTAATGTGGTATGAATATTGACAACAGGAGATCTGAGCTCAGCCATCCCTTGCTAGGCTTGCAAAAAAGTAGTATCTGTTACTTGGCAGATAGTGTAATCTGTGAAGTGTGTTTATGAGCAGATTGCAACTGCTCACTCCTGTAGTTTAGATATGTTGTTATGAAGAAATGAATGACTAAATGACAGGATGCTTGAGTGTTTTGCCTTTTGTCTCGCTGTACTTGGAGTACAAGCAGAAAAAGGTGAAGAAAATAAACAAGAAAAATATTCATGATTATGAAACTTCTGATTGATAAGTGCTAGTAAATGCACAGAGGGGAGTGATGGCAAAGATTAATGGGTGTAATTATAAAGTTGTCTACTGCTAAGAAAAGGTGGAATTTGACTTGAATGCAAATAGCATGAGAATTAGAGACCAACAAGTGATGACTCTTATATATCATATTGAAAGGAAGAGGTCCTTGAGGAAGCAACCAGGTTCCTTGGAGAAAATGGAAATCCAGTGTCTGGTATGGAAAAGATATTGCAAAAGCAATAAATGACCTTTTCCTTTTAGTGCTACTAAATGAAAGGCTTGGGTTTCTTTTGCAGGAACAGAGAGAGATTTCCCATAGAAGGATAAATAAAAAAAAGAGTCAAGGTTAATGCAAAACAGAGAATTCAACTGAAAATAAGTCACTGTAATCTGTATCTTTTCTATTGCATCTTTTGATTCCTGTCTCTCCAACTCTTCCTCATTAGTAAGCAAAAAAGAATTTAAAACATTTAGGAAGGGTATATAACATGGGGAGCAAGAAGATACAATGCTTACTACAGCTCTGAGAGTAATGGCATAGGGAGGCTGTGCGTAGGAACACATAGAATTATCCTTCTATTTACTACGACATGGCTTTCAGATAGGCACAAGTCTCCCACAATGTGCACAAACTCAGTTTTTCTGTGGAGGAATCTCTTCTATGTTGTTCAGAAGTACTGCCAGTACTGCTGTAAAGGTAAATGTTTCAGGCATAAGTGAGAATAAAGGAGTGGAAGCTGTTGAGGTAGCATAGCAATGATGATGGCAATCATTGGAGACGGTGCTAAGGGTGATGCAGAGAGATTGACATTAACCAACTAGACCAAAATATTTTTAGAAAGAACTATCAGAAGAGTTCTAGCTACATATTCTGATACAATGGATCAAGCCCTAGACCAGTGGTCTGTTTTTCATTGATAGGGGAGGGTAATCAGACCATGGTGAATGTTCAGGGCACACTTGTACCTTCACAGTTTTTCCCTGTACGTTTGCTAAGAAGAATATGTGAAAATTTGGTGAGAAATACTTAATAGTAAATTCTGAACATGGCCAACAGTTACCATAAATTTGTGAACCAACACACTTTTGTTGCTTTTTCTTAAACTGATATTGCAGTTCAAAAACTGGAGGTGATGAAATAATTTCAAAAGAAATGAAACATTTAAATCAAAACATTATTTGGCAAGAAAGAATCAAATTTGCAAAGTTTTCTCTTGCATATGGAATAATATGAATAATGGATTTCGTTATTCAGAGAAAAAAATCATATTGGTTGAAAGCATTTATTCCTATTCAAAACATTAGGGTTTTTTTCTGCTGGGGTCAACTAAGGCTTTTCTGTCTTGAAGAGATTGATGTTAAAATAACAATGTTTTGGGGGTGAAAAGCTAAAACCATTTTGTTTTGAAATGTTTCCTTTCAAAATTCTTTAGAGATTTGCCAAGATAAACTATACTGAAAACAGTGGAACACAATAATAGTACTTAAATTACGTTCTTAATCACTTTCATGATTCTGCTTTCGTTAAAAGCGTGCCGTGAACAGTTTCAGTGCAGTAAAACATGAATTCTCCACTGCATGTGTGTGTTTAGGTCTCTATATGCCTCTGTGTAAAAACAAAATTTCTTCACAATCTCCAATCCCATATACCGAATTCCTGCATTAAAGGAAATAAGGAGAATTAGAGGGGAACTGCGGTGTGGTCCTTGCACCCCAAATTCTCGCTGTGCAGACATTTCTCAGGGTTTGGTCTCTCCTACTGAATGACTGAGATGCTTATGTGCTTGTATCAGTATCCTTTTCCACTCAGACAGACCAAAGATGCAGTGGGTTATGTTCTTCATGAAATCACACAGTTATCAACAGAACCTCAATTTGTGATGCCTAATCTTGCTGCAAAATTAGAAGGTGTATCTTCATCAGCCATGATTAAAAAAAAATCACCTTTCCCTGTTTTAGGGCTCTTTTGCACAGCACGTTTTACTAAGTTTGAATGTTATTTTGCTGTGTTTTTTTTTCCAAGTACGTTTTAGAGGATTTAGCCTTGAGCTTGTGGTCTCATTGCTGGGCTTTCTTTGTTTCCTCATGGGTTCAACACTTTCTGTGAACTTTACTCTTGAGCATGTTCTGTACTCTGGATGTAGCTTTCTGGTGAAGACAATTCATTAGAAGTAATTCCTTAATAATAGACATGGCAGCTGTTTGTGGACATTATGAAGGACTGAGAACATAAAATCATATTATTATGACTCATCCTTCTGTGTCAAGACCAAGTTTCTTCTGTCCTATTTATAAGTTAAGAATTTATAGGTAGAGAGGTAGAGATTTCCTTTCTCCATGTTTGAACAGTATCTATTTTCTTTTGAATTCTGGTGCACAACTTGTTTCCCATTTATTACCATTACTAATGGTAAATAATGAATGTGATAGCATAGCAAACCTGAATGGCAGCAGTCTGTGCTTACTTTTTGGCACTTCGGGAAGAAATGCAAACACATTCCTATGCCCTCCTTAATGTGATATTATTCAACTCTCAAAAAGCAAAGAATAATTGCAGATGAACCAAATCCCAACAGTATCAATTGGGGAAGAAAGTGCGACAGTTTTTCTGCTTTTACTTGAGACCCTTGGTCATTTATGGCTTTGTGTTAATAGGTACCTGAGAAGAAATATTGTCAGCCCTAGCTTATGAATGAGATTAAATGTAAGTTTGCTAAGTCAAAAAATAGTCAGCTGCAGACCGAAACTGAGCACAGGATTCTGGTTGAAACCCTAGCCACAAAATCATCTTTACTCCTAATTCTTACAATTCTGGAAGATCTGTTCTCCTTTTATACCATTTGTTTCTGAGAGGGAATCCCAAATTGCATGCCACCTGTGCAAATTTTTGTTCTTTATTTGCATTGCTAAAAAATATAAATAAATCTTTCCCCCCCCCAAAAAACCCAACCAAACAAAAACTGCTGAAAGGAAAGCAGGAAACATCATTCAAAGCCTGTTTGGGAGAAGAGTAGCATTAGGCTTTTGTGGAGGGATAGAAGAAGCTTCATTCAGTCATTGCAGTGGCAATGCAATGTAGCAGTGGGCAAAGTTCATAAATCACCTGGTGCCCCAGATTCCTATGTGTCTAACACCACTGTGCACTGCAGTATTCCTTTTTATTCTTGAAAATAAATAAATAAATTTTTCTAATTCCTTTTGAAAATATGTCTGACATTTCAAACCTTGGAGCCAAGAGCTATCTTCCAAGTCATATAAAAAAATGCTACAGTGTTTCACTGTTTTCTTTCTATAATACCTCTACCAGCAAAACTCTTCCATGTGTTCTAGGATGCCAAACCTTTCATTTTGCTAGTTTCAAGTGTGTTTCTGACATTTGCAAGCTCTCACAGGAGCATTCACTCAATTAGCACCAAAGACCCCATTGTTCCAAAGAGACTGACCTTCCCCCTTGGGCACCAATTACAATCTATTACTTTTATTCCCATAGTGCTTGCTGTAATTGGAGCCCTGGCTCTTTGCCTGGTAGAACTTTTTGGGATTTCATCTCCTTTTCTTTATTACTGAAACTTTGCTAAAGATAACAAGAGCGACAACTCCAAAACATATATGTATACACCTTGGGGACAACAGCATCATTTTAATGACACTTCTAATTTAATTTCTCCTTTGCTTGTCATCAGTATAAGAAAAATCCAAGGGAAAGAATAGATATGTTTCACATGACGACATGGCTGGCTTACTTCCTCTTTTTGTTTTCTTCCTTCAGCTAATGTGTCCCAATTATTCACAGAAAAGATTTGTCAGCAACTGAAGGAACAAATATGCTGTGGGCCTTGCTAGTGCTTAACTACAGTGCTCTGGAAGTTGAGGGGAGGAAGAGCTGTGTACTTGACAAGCCTCTTGACCCTGAAGGCCTGTCCTTTGTATTACAATCCACTGGAACCACGGACTGTAAATACTGCATTGCTAGTAGCAAAGCTGCACATTGTGGTTAAGACTCTTGCTGTAAAATTATGGTTTTGTGCTTATTGGTTCTTTCCACCAACTTGTTTCCTCTTTCAGGTGGAATTTGTGTGAGTAGAAGTGACTGCTGATTAAGTGTGGAGGGGTTTTTCACTATTGAACATATTTGTTTGGAGAGCTGCTCAGACATCTGCCAGAATATGGTTTTTCTGAAAAACTGGGATTTAAAAAAAAGTGTTCAAGTGTCTGCCTTTTGTCATCTCTTCTTATTTGGGATCTTTGAGGTTGTATGAAAACTTTCTATTTTCAACCTACTGCCAAACCCTCAACTATTCTAAAGGAAAAAAATGTTATCACAGAAAGCAATTCAGTTTTTAGACCAGAGTAGTACACAATCTTATGGTAGAGATGGCTAGGTATTAAACAGACACTGGTAAATTATCCAGATGTTTCTAAATCATTACAGTGATTACATAAGCCTAATTGAGAAGTAACAGGAGATACAACCTGTCTTTTCTGGTCCAAGGAGGATCCTGAGTCCTAGGAAAGAGTTGCTTGTGCATTTTGGTTTCACCTTTGGTTCCATCTTTCTACAGTTTCAGAGAACCACTTTTCCACTATAATACCTAGAACAAGGCTACCAATAATATGAAATTCTGACAGTCCTTTATACCATGATGGACTTTAATGCTCTTTCTGTTTGCTTGTTTGCTTTCGCAAGTTCTAAAAGGTTATTTTAGATGTGAATCAGGCTCAAGATTGATTTTTGTGTTTAATAAACCTGGAAAAATAAAACTTCCTTAACTGGAGTCTTTATTAACTGCAGGAACAGATTTGTCAAACTCTGCTAGATACTATTTAATATATTATGGGGAAGTAAAAATAAAAAGTCTTTTATGGAAGGGATTGAAATTTTCCTAGAATAAACTCCAACCTCTACCTGCTTCTGTAGGGGGTTTTAGGTTTGTTTTTTGGCTCCCTCTTCTTGACATCAGAAGAGGTAAATAAGATTGTGACTTTGCATTCATCCCTGGTGGGTTGCTTCCTGAGTTTCTATCACCTGAGGCCAGAAGGAGGCAACTGGGTTTGCATGATAAAGAGGCAGTTTGTCATCTGTGCCATTATGTGCTTTAACATTATAAATATACATCAACACCAATTAATTGTTATCTTTTATATGGGGAATAAACCCATCCTTCATTCATTATAGCCAACATAAATTAAAACTGAAGTATTGAGGCTTTCCTGAGAAGGCTAAGAGGTAGAACTTAGTTCAGTCTTTTTGCTTGCTACAAGTTTCCTTCATAGCTGAAGACAACCATTGAAGATGATAGCGGAGGAGGGAAAAGAAGGTCCAAGAACTACTTTCTAATGGACAATAACAGAAACAAAATATGTCATAGGTTGTATGGGATTGAGTAGTGCCTGAATTGAGGTTATCATAGAATCACACAATGTCCTAAGCTGGAAGGGACCCACAAGGATCATCGAAGTCCAACACCCAGCTCGGCACAGGACCATCCCCAAGAGTCACACTGTGTGCTTGAGAGAGCTGTCCAAAAGCTTCTTAAACTCTGTCAGGCTTGGTGCTGTGACCACTTCCCTGGGGAGCCTGTTCCAGTGCCCAGACACCTTTTAGGTGAAGAACCTCTTCCTAATATCCAGCCTAAACCTCCTGACACAGCTTCATGTCCTATCAATGGTCACCACAGAGAAGAGATCAGGGCCTGCCCCTCTTCTTCCCCTCATGAGGAAGTTGTAACTGCAGTGAGGTCTCCCCTCAGTCTCCTCTTCTCCAGGCTGAACAGACGAAGTGACCTCAACCACTCCTCATACGGCTTCCCCTCAAGGCTCTTCACCACCTCTGTAGTCCTCCTTTGGACACTCTCGAATAACTTAAGGTCTTTTTTATGTTGTGGTGCCCAGAACCACACACAGAACTCAAGGTGAGGCTGCACCAGTGCAGAACTGAGCAGGACAATCACCTCCCTCGACCAGCTGGTGAGGCTGTCCTTAGTGTAGATTACTGATGCCTAAAGATGTTTGACATTGGCCTGAAGCTTTTAATCACATTTTTAGTATAGGACCATTGTCTTCACCTTCTGTAAGCCTTTCTAGTTGTGTTGGTCTGAGTTTGGGTTTTTGCTTAACTTTTACGTCTTTCTGACAGGAGCTGTCATTGGCAGCATTAGGAGGAAGCTGGCAGATATTAGATGGCACTGGGGTTCACGCTGTATTGAGACAAGTATTTCCATTTAAGACTTTTTAAAGGTCTTAGGAGTGTATGTACCATTTTCCTGATTTTGCAGACAGCCTGAAAAGTGACTCTAAAACATGTGAGTTGCCTTGTTTATCCCAAATATCCAATAATTCCAGTTCTAGGTAACCAAAAAGTCCCTTTTCAGTTTTAACCTTACCCTGAGTGTGGGTATTTGCTATTTATTCACTGACATCACATATCTAAGCTGATGGTGTGCTTTTCTTCCTGCACTATCTGTGCAGCTTACATCCTCTAAATAAACTATCAGATAATATTGATGGAAGCATTTTTCTCTCCTGGTGGTTGATAATGATCAAGCAGTGTATCTCAATGAGCTAGCAGCATGCGCTATGCTTATCACAGCAGAGACCCACAAGCCCAGAAGCAGACAAGTAAAAAGGATTGTATGTACGGTTTTTAAGATGTGCCAACCTACCTGTTTACTTTACCTTGTAATTAGGATCATGCCATTAGCTGTTCAGATTGAGGCTGTGGTTATGAATGTAGTAAACAAGGAGTAGATATAAAAGCAAAAAAAACCAAACCAAAAATAAAACCCACAAAAAACCTGCTGCAAAGCGCTAATACAGTTGTGAGTAAAAAAATATCTAAGGCTAGGTAATTTCTGGAAGGGTTCCAGATTCCAGCATTTGTCCATTGCTCAGTTCTGCTTCTGTGATATTAAAACTGCTAAAACTGTGCGACATACAACTGCTCTTATGTAAGTATGACTGTCACTGCAGTCAGTGTCTTTCAGGAGGGGATCTAAGCCCACCCTAAAGGTGAGATGACAAGTCTGTGCTAAAAGGAAACTCAGGGAGAAAAAAAACCCACTTCTTTGGGCCTGAGGATTCCCTTGCTTTCAGTGAGGATATTCTAAGCTAATAGCATGTGATTAGTAATCACAAAATGGTTGATGTTGATCAGAAAAGTCAGAAAAGGCTTTGAGAATGTTTGAGGGTGTGATGGTTTTTGCAACCAGGCAGGATCTGCAGGCAGTATGAGGTTAGCTGGTTTTTCCACCATTTGGACAACAGATGCAATGTAACAGGTTTGCATATTCAGCAGTGTAGCCTTGTGGAGCTAAGTCAGGACGAGTAAAGGTTTAGATTCTTTCTTTGTCTGTGTCCCTAAAGACACTGTAGTTATAACCAAATCTGTGTATAGTTACATTTTGCTAGGGCACCTCCATGACAAAACCACCCATGGGTTGGTGAGTAGGATCCCAACATGAATAAAGCTTAGGGTTGGACTATGTGTCTCTTGTATCCTACAAGTGATAGGTTGGCACAGCCCAGGGCATCCTTCAGCTTAATTCAGCTACCAGCAAAAGGGGCACAGACTTCAACAGAGATTAGAACAGCCTGTCAGGGACTTGGAATGCTTTCCTTATGTGACTAAAACCTGTGTCATTGCATCTCAACAGATGTCAGTATTCAAGTTAACTGAATTTTATTCATATCTGTAGGAGTTTTATTTCCCCAAGGCAGTGAAGAGGTGACTTTAACAAATGTAAAAATTTTTAATAATCTATAATTTCAGTGTTTATTTCTTTACCTGATTTGGCTTCACAATTTGCCACATAACTTTGAAAAAGCTGTATTGAAGCTTTGCACTTGAAAATGGTAGCTCTTGACCTCTGTAAAACAGAAACATATTTCACTGAGAAAATCCCAGAATTTTTTAGGGTGAGGTGCTGTGTAAGTGCAAACAGTTTTTATTAATAGTCAATTCATGTACATAATAAAAAGTAGGTTCCCACTATAAAGAAGGTTAATATTATTCAATATATCTACATTACAGCCACAATAAAGCTGTGTTGTATGTTCTGTTTGGAATTATATTAATAGATACTACATTATACTATATACTCCTGTATATTGTTATTATTGTGTGAGAGACATATGGTCTCTACTACTTGAGATGAAGAAAACATTACTTTTAGTGAAAAGATATTTTCTAGGCTTGATGCAATAATATGTTATGAAAATGTGAACAAGTGAATCAGATTCATAAAAAGTAAAAACAACATTGTTTTTGCTGGGGAGGGGATAGTTTAAAAATAAAGTTCAAAGCACCCTCTCTCTAAGTTTACCTGCTTTCAAAACCGAAGCAGTGGAAGGGCTGTTCTCTCCTTAAATACAAAACCTGAGAAAAAAAAAATAAACATCTAATTCTTTTGAAAAATCCATTCCTAAATGTCACAAAATATTACTCAGTAATCCGTCAAATCATTCACACTGAAGGGTGCTGTGGTCCACATTGAGTTTAATCAAAAGTGAAATTAGTCCACGTTTCTTCCTTCTGGTCAGAGTTTCATCCCATGAGGGTTCTTTCCTGCGGTTCTCTGAGGACAGGGTAGTCATGACCAGAGACGGCCTTAATGCTGAAGAATGTGTAATGGAAGAGGTGATTTTCACAGGGGGTCAGGTGGGTACCCAGCTCTCAGCAAAGGTGAATACTCTTTATATGCAAGTCTCCTTTTTAATGTGTTTCAATCTAGACAAAATGTTCTACCTCACTGATCTGTGGACAACAGGAAAGGTAAGGTTTTTCCCTCTATGAATATGTGGAAGTGCCTTTTTACGTCTCCGGTCTGTGAATATTTGTATTTATCTTAGTGTGCTTTTTAGCTATCTTTGGTGCTTTGACAACCCAAACAAACAATGACTCTTTTTGAACCAAACTGACAATCTTATGCACAACTGCACAGGGTATGTCTTCCTTCTCTGGGCCTCACTTCTTGTACATCAGTCCTTGGTAGTGCCTGGGATCAGGAATGTCATTCGTTGCACCGCAGTGCAGGGGAGTAAAGAAGTGAG
Organism: Myiotriccus ornatus; assembly: GCA_036023395.1. Classification (NCBI taxonomy): domain Eukaryota; kingdom Metazoa; phylum Chordata; class Aves; order Passeriformes; family Tyrannidae; genus Myiotriccus; species Myiotriccus ornatus. The sequence continues at coordinate 25,444,753 of JAYRBT010000178.1, read as the reverse complement.
AGGCTTCCTGTAGTCACACTGTGAGAATACAGTGGGTACAGGGGTTGTAGATTAGGTTCACCCTGACTGTAGCTGCCTCTTTCCCTGTCAGTCAGACAGAGTAGTCTGTCCTGTGATGGGCACATACACAGCTGAGATTGAGACCCCTTCCCAAATAATTTCACATGAAATATCAAACAATGACTGGAGAATGTTTTCATCACTCTGGGTGCTGGAGGTGTTTGTAAGTGCTACCCACTGTTATTAATTCCGAAGGCTTTTTATTAATGTTTTTCGAAATATTCTTCTCTTTCTGGTCTGTCTTTCAGCCATGCTTCTTAGAAAGTGCCTATCCCACCACTCATTTTCACTACCAGAGCTCTATGAAGGCATTACAGATCTTGATCTGATAAGCCAGTTGGCCATTAAACTGACCAACTGAAGTCTTGAAGATCCTTTTCTTCATTCCTACCTTTTCTGTAACTCCCTTTAGCAAGTGCAAATAGAGGTTCAAACCTCATATTTTCCAGACAGAGATAATCACTGCCCTTCAGACCTTGCTAACCCAGTTGCGTGTCTGTTCTGTTTTTCTTCTTAGTGGCCTTGGGTATTTTCCTTTGAAAGCAAAGGAACAATCCTGGCATCATTCAGGGAACTGAGAAAAGGAAAAAAAAAAAGCCCAGTTTTTTTTATTCATCACTTCTTTTGCTCTTAAAGGCTAGTTGCTCCTCTCTTAGAAGACTTGCCAAGGAAAAAAAAAACAACAGAAAACAAAAGAACTGAGCTATAGTTCGTCACTGCTACATCATTTGCCTGTCATTTTTTAAAATTTTCCCAGCTAGCAAAAGCATTTAAAAGGGGCTTGACATCCAGCAGCCAGCACTGCTGGCACACAGCAAATTGTGTTTAGACACTGCTGTTTAGACAAGCAAGCTGGGATAAGAGAGTGCTCTGTGGGGTGAGAACATGCATTTGTGAGAGTAGATATGTTTTGTGGATGTTGATGCTGTGGATTTGTTTCCCTACAGACTGAGAAAAATAATCCAGACCTACTAACAAGCAGGTTTTAGATTGAAAAGAGTATTTCAAAGTATTTGTAGATGGGATTTTTCTGAAAGACTTTTCATTGTCAGTTCTTTTTTGATCAATGTTGTGTGTCCTGCAAACAAACACACACAAATACATGCAAGCAGGTTGGAAAACACCTGCTAGCCAGTCTCAGCTGGTATAAGCTAACAAAACAAAGTGTTCTATGGACTGATTATCTAAATCTCTGTGTTATGGGATTACTTCATAGGTTCCTGAAATTAGATTTGATCAGTATTTTTAGAGGACTTTTTGGTTTTTTTAAGAAGGCATGGAAGGTTAAAAATACTGCTTTTCCAAGCGTGCCATAATCTTTGGGAAAGACAATTTCAAGGCATAGTAGAAATAGTAATAAAAAGTAGAGAAAAATAGAAGGAATCTGAAGAATCTGGTAGGAAAAATAATCCTAAGGGAAGAGGACATGTCAAATCCAGGTCTCTGAATTGTATGCATTATGGATTTTATACAGTGCAGATGTGTTCAGTGATAATCAGATTGGTAGGCTATTCTTAAACCTAGGGAAGAAAAAAAGGGAAGGATTTCAGAAATTTCCTTCTGATGAAGATAAGAATTTTCTTTTTTAATCATGAACATTTCTAAGAAGCAGTGAAATAAACAAACAAACAAAATCTTCCTCTCTCTATTATACCTGAAATATATCTTCTTCTAGGTTGGAATATATTTGGGCTTATTTAACAGCATGAGGTGAAACTGCAACAATGTATGGGGAGGAAGAAGAAAATCTCTTTCAGAAGCTGCAGGGGAAATTTAGGCAGAGAGAATGTAATTAGCTAACCTAAAAAATGCCTGAGAGAACAGAAATTGTCAGCATCGTTCCTGCACAGTGTTTTGACAACTTCAGTGGATGCAAGTGATCAGCACACTAGTTTTAAGTATAGTCTGGAGGCCTGCAGCAAAAAAAAAAAACACAAAACAAAAAACCAAAAAACAAGCAAACCACAACCAACCAAACCCAATAACTACAATAAAATTAGGGGTACTTTTGGGGGGGGAGGAGACTTATGTTAATATTTGTGATGAAAATCAAGGATATTTGGGAAAGATAAATATGTTTTATGGTCATTCAAAGGAAAACTTGCTTATACTTAAGTGTTCAGGTAGTAAAAGCTTTAATTGATTCTTAAAGCTGCATTTAGATAGGACTTTGCATATGTGAGAAAAACTACTTTAATATGTTCCACCACTGTTTCAGATTCAAGAACATAAAGAAGGAAAGGGAGGCTTCACCTCTGCTACCTCATGACCTTGAGGTGACCCTGGTTCTTTCAGTGTTAAGAATATGACAGTTTTAAACCAGTTTGTTATGTGGCTCTGAAATATCCTTGTGCTGTGTAATGATGTCATATAGTAAAGTAAGTTAAAATAGCTACAATAAATGGTAGTAAAGAAGAGCAAAAAAGAGTAAGAAACCCTAATGTTTTCTGTGTAATAAAGTCTGATTATTAGACTGTAGCCTTCTTAGGCTGAGTAATAATAATTAACATGTTTTGCTCTGATTTTAATTGTGATGATAGCTGGAGTAATTTGAGCAATAAATGTTTGATTATCATGTTAAACAAGATCTTTTTATCCTTCTTAAGTTGTAGTTACTAATTTAGTACATTATTAAGGCCTTTGGTGAAACTAAGAACAAAGTCCATTATAAATTAAAAATATGGATATACTGAGAAAAGTGAATTGGAAGGAAAACTTGGGAAAAAAGAATCCAAACCTGTCCTGGGAATGGTTTACAAGCTTTTAAATGCAAATATATCAAAGCTTTTTGTAAGTCATGGATCTCATTTTAACTGCTATTCCACTGCTTGAAAATCAGCCACGTAGGCTCTCTCTTGGTTAACATGTATTTTACGAGTCTCAGATCTTCATCCAAAATCCACTGAAGTCACTAAAAAGACTCATTTTGAATGTAAAATTAAATTATTCTTATTAGCATGTCAGAAGAACTTCCCCTTGCAGCTTGGAAAACGAGGGCACAGTAAAATATTTGGCAAGAAGGTGGATTTTTCTTTAGGAGCCAGCGAATGAGCTAGGATCAGGCAACATACTGGACTTCAGATCTTCTAATGTGTCAGTTTGGTAGGTGTTAAAACCTGTAAACTTTTGAATTGTTTCAGAGGTCACCCTAATAAGTATAATTTTTTTATATTTTATACCTGTTCATACTCAAACCCCATATATAAGCCACATATTTAACATTTATTGGTTTCATATGCTACTCAGGTATCATTGTGGTTTCCCTACATATGCTGCTGGTGGTTTCCTTACATATGCTACTGGTGTATATTCTGTAGTATTAAAAGTGAAGATAAATAAATTAAATATATACAGAATCCTACTGGTAGACAGCTATGCACTCATATTGGGAAACCACTACTTCGGTCAGGAACAGTTAGATCACGTATATCATTCCTGGGTTGTTCTTACACACCCGACATCCACCATAAAACTTAGTCAAGGGTCACCATTTGTGAAAAGGATTTATGATGTCTTACAGAATAATCTCTGTGCTGATGCTCTAAAGAAAATACCAGTAACATCATCTGAAATGAGAGCTTTAAAAATGTTGGACAGCCAAGCATCCAAATCCAAGTAGTCAGTGTGTTATTCTGTTTGCCTGTGTGCCAATTCACACATTTAGGTACCTTTTACTGGCTTGTGTATGTACTGAAGTATATAATTTTTCGATGTGTATTTAGAATTTCTTTTATGTCTGACAGAAATCTGTTGCAATTATTCTGTCTATATTAAGTTCAAAGTAGCTGTTTTCTTCTACATCCAGTGTTATGTATGAGATAAGAGAACTACTGTGCTCATTTCTGCCCTTATCATCCATCTCTGAATAGCCAAGACCAGATAACTGACAGGAAGACTAAAAAGGTCTAAAAACATGAAGTAGTTTGTCTCCATCTGTACAACCACTGGTGAAATGGGAATCTGAATCCCAGTGTACATCCTAGCCTTTTGTCCTGTGAATCTGACAATACTTTTTTCCTCAGAAGGTTTCCGACTATTTTAAATGAACATGTACGTTTGCTAAATCAGTGGAAGGTCAGCAGCATATATTTATGGAGGCCAAGCAAAGGAGAGTATCACACTTGTGATAAGATGGAATAACATGTGACTGCAATTCATTTTGCTTAATTTTTCACTAAATAAAAATGATAAATTATTTTTATCAAACTCAGCTATAAGAAGTATTTGTGAATGTCTTTAAATAGTTAATGGCATGACTTGCAACAATGGTAGCATGAGTTTTTATCATAAATAATTTACCTAGTTCAATCTAGAGAGAGATGTAAGTGAAGTGTGACACTGATAGAATACAGACACATGCATACATGCGATCATGCATGTTACAGATATAAATGTACCAAAGAAGGAAAGGTGGACTTCTAGGTCCTAGTGACCAGTTATCCCAGCCCTTGGGGCAGTGTATAAAACCTTCATCCTAGAGACATTACAGAACAGAGGAGAGGGAAGCTCTGATACGGTTTTGCAATCACGAGTTTGGTGATGGCTCCTAGTCATTGCAAGATGGAGCTGGCAGGCTCTATAACAGCATGGGTATGAAGTTAGAGATGTCTCCTCTTGCTTATTTCCTCCTAGTCAGGGTTTAGACTACCCACTGGACCATGAAGCAGTATAACATCATTTTTGGCTGCATGCCATTGAATTTCTTGTAGTTGCATTGCTTGTCGCTGTTTGGGTATCACAGTAGGTAATATTCTTACCTACAGGTGAGGAGCTCCAACTGTATGATCCTGCTTGCTACTGTTTAATTTTATCATAGACTTCATCTGTGTGTTTTGAGAAGTCACTGAAGTCAAGATCTGTGAAGGCCTGTAGATGTCTAGCTTCCCTGGCTTTACAAGATTTTAATAGGGGATGGATTACTTCTTTCCTTTTCAAGCTGGGCCAAGGTCTGATGCCAGCTAAATTTCTGACAAGGGCAGGGGACACAGATGGAAAATGTTCTGACGTTTTCTTCATTTCTTCTCTCTTGTCAAGATTTGGGAACTGTAACTTTTCTCATTAGAGTTGTGTAGCTAAATATTAGCAGCTATAGTAGTTACACAGATATTGCTGTAATGAATAAATATTAAAAGGCTGTCTTCTTTACTATTAATTTCGTAGTGGTTTACCTGTATTTACCTACACTTAGGTATGCACTGGATCCTGGTCCCCTTTGGCTTCACCTTCATTTCTGTGGAATAAACCTGATGTTCTGAACCACCAAAACTCAGTGTTTGCCTTGCTCATTTCCAAATAAGGCTCTACAAGGGCCAGTCCTTGGGGACATTAAGTCCTTTGCTGTGAATCAGGATTTATTTGCTTTTGAAATGCTAATACTAGAGAGGAGGAGGAGATGTCTTACTCACAGCTGCCTTAATGATGTCATTTGCTATTCTAGTATGTTGCTGTGGATTAAGAGAACTGCTGAAGGGCAGCGTGACAACCTCGTCTTTGATCCATATGACTGCCTCTGTAGGTGGTGGTCATTAGAAAGGAGAAACAGCTCCATCCATCCTATGGTTCCAGCTGTAGGGAGCCATAAAGCTGGTTTATATCAGGCCACGCTTTCTATGCAGGTTGTATCAAAGCTTGGCAAATTCTTTTTGCATTCCTGTTTCTAACACGCTGTGTTTTCTAGCTGTCTACAGGGCTAATACTCTTATTCAGGCTTTCAGCACCTCATGTCTCAATTATTACAATGTCCTTTTCTCTGGCCCCGACAACTGTGGCATGGCCATCCCTGATTCATTCGGAATGCAGCTGCAGAAATCAGACACCTCGCTTTCTGCTGCCGCCATATGACACATCTTTTTGGAATGCTCCCCAGCTTATTACACTAAAAGCAGGACTGCTGTTCTTTGCTTTCCAGACCTTACTACCTTTGCCATACCTCACTGCTTGTTAGGAGGTCAGCTGCTGCCTCCCATTAACCTGTGGTGTGTTCCCACTTCTGCTTGCAGCCTTTGCAATTAAGTGCCTTTATACAGTTTCTCACTGTGCCTATCATGCATGGGAGGAGATACTTTCTAAAGAGCATCCACTGCCCAATGCCAGTACTTGCCTTAAACAAAATAAGGTTTTTCTTCTTTTTTTTTTCCTTTTTTTCTCTCATTCTTACAAAACCTTGGTCATCATCAGGGTTTGTCTTACTTTTGGCTGCCTTTGGTTTATACCTTTGCAGGTACTGTACTTTGTCCTGTTTGGCAAAAACCACTTTTTTTGTTGATACTTGTATGTTAATTGGAGCAACAGACTCCTAGACTATGATTGGACTACCAAGATGCTGAGTTAAAACAAGTAATAATTACTGAAGTAGTTGGAAAGCTGTGTACGAAGTGATGAACCAGAGAGGGAGCAGACAGTCACCTGTCTGCTGTAACATCGATAGGAAAAAAAAGAGATGGAATCAGAGTATAAAAGAAAGGATGGAATCAAGGTGGGGGAGGGATTGAGAGGGGCTTTACGGAATCACAGGTAGGGAGGGGGTTCTTGCAAATCAGGTTGATTTTTTTGTTTGTTTGATGGACACACAATGCGTTAAAACATTTGCATAACATTCCCAGGCCCTTCAGCTTAGATTTACAGTTCTGAATGATTCTTTGTTTGAGGGGGATTAAAGTCTCTAAAGAATTTACTGGCCAGGTCTACAAGGCGGGTTAGTACCACCTCTTTTCTTCTTTTTACTGTGCTGGGAGTTGCACTCCTAATTAGGACTTAGATATTTAGCCTTCTGTGGAGTCAGGACTTTGCTCTTTTTTTAATGTATTAATGGAAGGTTGATATTTGATTTTTCTGAAATAAGAGACAGAGGAAACATAATTTAGGGTCAAAAAACTTGTTTGATTTCCTCCTGGATGTCAATTCTACTGAGACCCAAACATTTTTTTTTTTTTTTAATTGCTGAGATTTACAAAACAAAACAAAGTTTTGGGACGTGTTTTTAAACATTTAATTTTGAAGTAGATAAAAACATTTAGGCTTTCCTGATTTTTTTCCCCCCGAAAATGTTTCAGGTTACACTTGTTTTTCTGAGATTTCCAGGGTATGTGACTTTACAGTAGTCCTCCTGAAACTTCAGGTTTTTGAAACACACAAAATATTTGTAACAAAAATATCTATTTCTCCTCGTTAGAAACCAGAACTGTGTATCAGTCAGCATAGTCATGAGATGTAGGCTTTTCCTTAGTTGTTCTGAACAAACTGTGTCCTGCGTGTGGCTTTTGAGAATTTGTCACCTCACCTGTTTTCTTCCTGATTTTGATTTAGATATGTGGCATTATCCCTGCTTTGTAAGCAATTTTACTAAGGAAAATGGGGAATTTACTAAATGACTGGTAAGTCAGGGAGCAAGTCTGAATGAAATCATTCATCACCATAGTATTTGATGATTTTTTTTTTTGTTTTTCAGCTGCTGTTGTTGTCTTTGCAGGTAGACCTGTGTTTATCTGTAGGAACAGACAGGGCTCTGCTCTAAATGGAGGACCATATCTGGTTTATCATGGTAAATGACACATAATTTTTCTTGTCTCAGGAGGTTTGTGCACTCTCACTTCTCATCTCTCATATATCCATATTGGTGTCATCCACATCCAACTATTTTTGAGGGAAAAGACGAGGAAAGCAAACACAAACAAAATTTGCAACTCCCTCAGATGTGCTTTAAAAGGAACTCCAGTGCAAACGCTATGAAACATCTCAAAATTCTGTCCAAGAGCTGATTATTACTGGATCTTTCAAATCCTGTCTGTGTAATTCTTGCTCTTCTCTGGATTCCCTGCTAATCCTACACCTGCTCTTCCTAATTCCAGCCTATTTAAGGATCTAGGCAATACATTCTGTTTACTGGTTCATTAATATGTCTGGACATGGGGTGTTTAGCATTTCTCTGAGGATACAGATGAAATCTGATGAAGTTGTATTGGAGGGAAAACAAGTTAAAATCAACTCCTAAAATGAAGCTTGGTCATTTAAGATCTGTACAGTGTGGGTCTTTCTCATTTTTAGGTAGTGTTGGAGGAATTTCTCAGAGGATTTAAATTTAATGTCTTCGAATATTGCTTATAACTATTAACTCTTTCTTCAGTAGCTGAATGCTCTTGGGAATGTCTTGGTGCTGCAAATAGTGCCTGCTTTTGGAGGGGTTATTGTCATTAACATTGAAAGGTTATCTGTTTTTCCCCTTAGAAAAAAAAAAAAATGAAAAAAGAAGGAAAAAAAGGAAAAAAGTGCATATATCCTGAAGCTATTTATACTGATTGGAAATTTACTTAAGGCTTAGCAAGTTTGAACATCTTACATATTAAAATGTTGAACAATTTGTAAAACAAATATTTTCTTCGTAAAATGCTGTGTTTGCACGCAAATGTTTATGTACATATTTGCACACACATGTTCTACGAAATATGGGAATATCTATTGTATGAAATAGATTAAAATTATTTTAACTTTTTGGCCTTCCATTAGCTTTCTCCTTTTTATGAAACAGGATTATTAGGAAATGAGGTCAGCATGGCTTCCTCCAAAAAATGTTTTCAGTTAGCAAAACTCATGAAGTATATTCTGGATGGAGAGATGAGGGGGCCACATCATCAACTATGTGACTTCCAGTACATGATCACAGATACTGTGAAATAACTTTCACAATGACTGTAGCCTGTACCTCTCACTTGCATGCTGCCCTTAAACTGCTTACCACTGACTTTATCCTTGAGTGGAACTGTAGTGGAATTGTAGTCTCAGGCACACAATTACATGAAAAGAGTTTACCAGGCTGATAAGTGCTAATGAACTCATTCGTATCAACATCCATATATGTGCTCTTAGCTTGTCAATGCAAAGTGGCAGGACTTAGTTGAGGTCAAAGCAATAAATGCTTAAACTAAGCATGATTACCCTGCATGCACTGGGGATAAAAATATCTTCACAGAAAGGTAAGTCACTCAGTAACAGGAAGTTGTTAAGCTGAAATGAGTTGGCTGCAAGTCTGGAGATTTACATCAGACTTGTGCTAGTGTAACCAAGATCAAAATTGGGTGAAGATTCTTAAAAAAACCCCATGAAAATGTGAAAAGGTTTTATGAAGTATTGATTTTTAGTGTAAGTAGTTATCCTTGAGAATGGACCACTGAAACAAGGCAGAGTATATAATTTTCCTGTTCAAGGTAGCAGAATTTTAGGATCTCCTGTCTCATGATTCATAGGGGATGGGGCAGGAACTGAAGCTGGATGAGAAATGGCAAACAAGAGGCCTGAATATAATATTAAGAGTATCTAACAAAATATCTGACAATTTCTCACTTCTGCAGTCTTGACTCTTGCATAACGTTGTTGGTCTCTTTGTTGTCATCTCTTATTGTAGAAATAATTTAAGCTCCCTGGGACAAGTACCTCACATTTTATTTGCAACTACGATGCCTCTGAGGCTGTATGAATAGTGCACTGATTGGAAGGTAGAGAATTCCATGTTTTCAAAGATATAAAATGTACTTCTGGGCTGGATGCCCTTTGAGGTATCGAGTCCCATGTCTGCCACTAGCCCTTTGATCAGCTCTCCTATTTTGGCACTCTTCAAGAGCTTGATGTCTGGGGCTTCTTGGGATTGAAGACTCTCATCTTTAGTGTACAGAGTAAGAGTTACAGTGGAAAGGCAACAAGGTTAGATTGTAAAGCCCCTAATTCTGGTCTGCAGAAGAGCTAATTCTTCTGGGTCTGAAAAAGAACTTGAAGAGATTAAGCAGTATTGACGCAACCTGATATGACGATTTGCTTCCACAGAAAACCTTATTTTGATACAAACTAAGCTACACATTAACCTTTCAAGTAAGGGACAAGACACTCTTATAAAGAAAGTTCACCCTGCCTTGTGTAAACCTGTTATTAAGATTGCAAAGCTATGAGGTTATCATTCTCGACTTCCACTTATCATCAAGACCACAGACTTGTCAGAAGAGTTCAGCAATCATACGGAAGCTGTTGTTCCACTGCAACCTCAGCCAGTCTATGTCAGGGTTACTGCACATACCCTGTGTCCTCAATAATTGTGTTTCCCATTTGAATTAGGGCTGTGTGCCCCTGCAGTGGGCTGATTCAGTTGGTTATAAATCAGTTGACAATTGAGTTCAATGAGTGCCAGTGATAACACAAGAAGAGGGACAAGAAAATCTGCATCTTGAAGCAAAGGAGACAGAAGGATCTCAGTACCTGTGACCTGTGATCCTAATGCCTGCTGTGGCACTAGATTTTATGAAGCAGTATCTAAAAAAATCTATTTCTCTCTGCTGGTCCAGAGCTGGGTATAGGAGATGCCTGATGTGAAGCAATGTAACTACTCTTCTCTCCATCATCTCCTGTCTGAGAAACAGGCAATGAAGCCAAAATAAACCCAAAATTCAAGCTTTTTTATTCTTCTTCCATACTTCCATGTTTTGTCGTGTTAGTTGATGTCACTGCTGTGATGGGGCTTGAGAAGAAATAAGTCAATATGAACAGGACACACTGAGCTGTAGTCTCCTTAATTAGCCTTCTGCCAACTCCCTGAAAGATCCTGGAGAGAACACATCTAGTGACTACATTCACAGAGGTCAGCACAGTTTCCAGTGTGTCTTAGACAATGCACAGCTAAATGTGGGAGCTGTCACCATTCTCATGCTTGGATTTTGCTCTGGATCTTCTCAAAGTATACAAATGTATACTGAGCTTCTCAGAGTACAAGAAGGTTGTTTGCAGAGTATAAGAAGGTTGAAATCACTGAGTTTTCTGGAGTTCTGCCATTTTTCTCACTACGTAAATTGTCCCACTGCCTTTATTATGCAGGAGGACGTGGACAAGACATATCTGAGTATAATAAAAGGAGGAAAGCTGTGCCAAATCAGCACCTGAATCAATAAATTTAGTCATCTAACATCTGCTTCTCTTGTCAGGTAAAAAATTTATGCAATTAGCTCAGATACATGCCTACAAAAAGATGCAAATGTGTCAGTAGGATTGCAAAGCTGTAGGCTTTGCATTTTTCTGTGCAAGTGCTGGGGAATTAGAGGGGAAATCCACGTGTTCACAACTGCTGAATAAACATTGATAGCATATATGTGTTTGAGAGAGTGTATATAATCAGATAGGAAACTTCTTGGAAAAGCTGGTTAGCACACAAATTGGGCTTTCTTTATACAGGTTTTTAAAATTCATTTTAATGGGTGAGGAAAGCTGGATGACCTTCTAGAACTAACCAAGTGGTGACATAGAAGCTCTCTGATCCATGGCCCACGGGAATGTGAACATTCACTGGAGTTTAAATCTCTGGTGAATTTTCTGCTATAGCTGTATAGCAGCCTAATATTCCTGTCTGAACAGATTTGCAAATGACCCATAAAACAAAGAAGAAACTAAAGCTGAAAGGATTGCTCTGGGCAATATCATTCTCTTTCCTGAATTTTGCCTGAATCTGAATCATTGATAAAGGTTTCTGAATGCGACTTCTATTCAAGGTTAATAAAGAAATCAGGATATGTGGAGAAGAATATGTTGACTTATTAAGAAAAGCAGTTAATTGTTATAACATAGTAATGAGATTTCATTCGTTTCCATGGCATTTTGTCTAGGCTCTAGAGAGAATCTCTCTAAAGAAGAGGGGTGTCCCGAGTACCAATAATAGGACATACTATCTGTTACATCTTGGCTATGGGGAGTAAGCCAACCAGATCTAGACTGACAAATGTCATTACTCGTAACATTTCACATGCAATGGTCAGTGGTCTTAGAAAATCTAAAAATCATAAAACTGTTTAGGTTGGAAAAAGCCTTTAAGGTCAGTGAGTTCAACTGTTAACTTAGTCCAAGTCCACCACAAAATCATGTCCCTAAGTGCCACATCTACATGACTTTTAAAGATATCGAGGGATGGTGTTTCCACCACTTCTCTCAGCAGCCTGTTCCAATGCTTGACAACCCTGTTGGTGAAGAAATTTTTCTGAATCATAGAATCATAGGACCCGGGGAGATGGGGCAGTCACAGAGGAGACGTGAGAGAGCTGCGCCGTGCAGAAACTTGTCACAGTTGCCCCTTCTGCCCTTGTGGGAGCTGGGGGCTCCTGGCATCTTTCTCCACTCTTCTCAGGTTCCCCCAGTTTGGGAAACCTCCCTGTGCACCAGCACTGTGCCGGCACTGGAGCTGCTCACTTTGGTGTGCAGAGTTTAGACTGGCTGAAAACTGCATGCGTGGTTGAAATAAAGTCTGTCTGCAAGTACACTTCAGGTACTTGAACAGAGGTAAGGGGATATACATTTACTGTTTTGTGTACTGTGAATTAGTAAATAACTTCAGGCCTCCAGCAGCTTGAATCCTCGGGAGAGACTTCTCTAGACTCCAGGGAGCTTTGGATCAAACATCAGAGAAGGTGCAGGATTCTTTGGCAGTTTTTCATAAAGCCGTTCAAAAAGACTTTGTGCAAGTCAGTTTGAGAGAGCTATCTCTCAGTGACAGAGTGTGAAAAATTACAGTAAACATTCCTGTTATTCAGGAACTTTGGAACTTAACAAAAAGTATAAAAAATAAATTAAATATTCTTTAAAAACTTAGCAGCAGAGCTGCTGACTGTAGGTAGCCATTCTACCTACAACTTCTAGTTAATGTGTAATCTCTGCCTCAGGTTTTTCCTCACACTGAGATATTCAGCTGGATGAATTTTATCTCTGTTTTTAAAAGGAGAGAATCACTGTATTCAAAGCTATTCAGAGATTGGGACTGAAATGTCACAAAGTTTGTGTTTGACAACAGCACTTCGCTGACAGCGTGTCTATAGCCTGCTTGTCTCCCAAGAAAGTTACTTGGCCCAGAAACATGTAGTAGGAAGAAGGAAAGTCTTCTGTTAAAGATACTGCACTCAAGCATTTGAGCTTTGGCACAGGCTTTCTTATACCTTTTAATGAATGTGCTGTTTAATTGCTTTGTGCCTTATCTTTCCATGATTAAAATTGAAGGTGAGAACACTTACTTTACTTGTGATATTCAAAGGATAACTCAAAAGAATACATGTGAGGTAATCAAATTTTCTGGAGATCACTTGCCCCATAGAAATCAGTGTTAGATAAATGTAATTATCATGATGAGATTGATATAAATTTGATGCCAGTTATTTCTGAAGTAAAAATAATTTAAACTTCAGACAGTTATAGAAATGTTAATAATTTCTCTGCTTTTGAATGTTAACAATTGGGCACATCATTATCTATTAGAATTTGGGGAAATCAAAAAAAAGACATCTCTGACATTTTTTTGATGGAACAGGTACAATACAATAATATAATGAGAGTCGATTAAGGAAATACTTTGCAAATAACTTATTCAATAAAAAGTCCTGGCAAAGTCTGCCATTTGTCATGTTCCTAGCTCTGATTCAGTGAATTCTGTTTTTTATAGTGACAGTTCAACTGATGAGAGTAGGAAATAGCTTGTTGGAGACTCAAGAAGATTAAGTAATTATGTGAAAAAGAGTGTCTTCGCCACATTCAATATTTTTTACAAAATCACACCACTTGTAATCCTGGGCACCATTTGATGACCCACTATAGTCAGGAAGAACATCTTTTAGTTTATTGACGTGAGTGACAGTATAAATCTATCCTATCTTCATTTTCAGGGAACTGAATGTACAGTGTATGCAGCCGGCTCTTCTAGACAATTCTTTTATTCCCCTAGAATATAAGGTAGCCTCAAGAGGAGGTTCATCCTGCCGGTAGACTGAGAGGAGCAGAAAATTGAGCATGAACTCTGTCTCTCTGTGTGATCTAATCTTTTTCACAACCAAAGTATTCCTTTAGCAGGGTTAGTGCATCATCTAGAGAAGGATACGTTTTTGTTTTGAATACTACATTTATCTGTAATAACTGGGCTTAGTAACATATTTATGAGCAGGGGCTGTGGTTGGAGTTGGTTGCAAAGACCGACCACTAACACCCTTGATTTTTTTTTTTTTTTTTTTGCCTCTCTCTGTTTGTTTCTGATTGCCAGTCCTCAGTTGTTTTCTACTTCTGGCTGTGTCTCCATGGGAAATTACTGTCAAGCACCTTGGGCTGTCGATTTCTAGCACGCTGACTACTGCATAGTAGCTGTCCCCATGCTCACTGCAAGTGTCATAAATTTGATGGTGCTTATGCCTTAGTGAAAGTGAGGAGAAATATTTACACGTGGGCAACTAATGTACAAGAAAAAAGACAGTTATCTTGCCTGTGGGAATTGACTTACATAGCCATAGGTTTTACTTTCCTAGTCTTCTTAGTACATATGAGTTTTTCATTCATCCACACAAGTATGGTGAAATTAAACTGGTGTCTTGCATTGGTGTAATCCCTTTTTTTTTTTTTGAGGATGCTAGTACTTGCAGTGCAGTAAGAAAATATAATTGAAACTTCTATGACTTAGGCTGACTACAAAGGCAAGTGATTCAGCATAGTAGGAACTTCACAGTGTTGTTTGGCTTCACTTCTGTTGTCTCTGTTTTTCACACCAACTGTATTTTTTTGTGAAAGACTTTTCACTGCATGTAATTCTGGTACCTTTGCCTGAACCGAGTCTGTTCTGAAATTTCACCTTAAAATGCAGTTTTCCTCTCTAGCTTCTGACTTACCTAAACCCTTTCTGTAGTAAAGTAAATATCCTGTTTCCTCAACTTTCCACTTTTTCTCATGCTTATGTGATTTCTCTGTGATGTCTAGAATGTTTTCTTTCAATTGCTAGCTTACCAAATCTTGTTTTCTTTATGTACGGAATGTGCTGCCATCTGAACAACTTCTTAAACTTATGCACAGAAGAACATACAGAATAATGAGTTTCGCTGTATTACAGAGTTGCCCTCTATAGCAGTAGGGACAGTATTCCCGGGGGCCAGAATGACCTGTCATTTGTTTTTCACTTGTGAAGTGAAAGCTTAAGGCTACCTGACATGTTGAGTGCAAATGTGGAAATATCGCTAGGAGCATCCAATCAACCAACTTTGTCTGTATTGCTGAGCAGCTGACAGACCTGGGCATTCATGCCTGTCTATATATCTGGAATATATTCTCCAGAAAGTAGTGCGAGGAAATGCTGGTAATATATGATCCTATTTGAGGCTGCCTGAATGGTAAAAAATGGTAGCTTTGCTCTCACCTACTGTCCAGTAGGCATTATAGAAATAACAAACCATTAGTAGGTAACTCAAGGGTTCTACAGAATAGTAGCTGTAAGCATCTAAGCATTGTGATCCTTGGAGTCTTTAATGTAAGGGTTGAACGATGCAAATACAACTGGAATATGAATTACTGAATATGAGGCAGCAGGTGGAATAGCAAGAAATAGGCAGCACTGGAATTTGCCATGGCTGACATTATAATCATTCCTAACTTATTTTCCCTTTTACCAGAAGCAGCCCCATTACAGTCTGAATTGTGTCATTAGAAATACTATTGATCAAGTTCTCATTAGCAGTCATTGGCACACAACATCTATTGTTGCATGAGTTATCTTTGCTGCTGAAACTGATACTGATCACTGGCTTCTGATAACAAAAATACAACTCTGTCTTTGAAGCCAGCTAGTTGATTGAGTTAAATTGGTTCCATACTCTCCATAATTAGGAGTGAGCTATCACACAGTTTAACATCCCCAGCTCTTTGAAGCCATTAAAGCATTAGGGACTTAGTCTAAGTTTCCTTTGTCATCTCATGAGTAATAGCACTGCTTGAAGTCATTAGTGCCTCAGCCTCTCAAACACTAATTGAAGTTTGGTGAGCAGACACCCAAGTACCTGACATGAAGTATGATACAGAAGGACAATTCATGCTTTCACAGAACTTTGCTAAGAGTAGAAGCAGAAGGTGATCTTTGAGTTTGACCCCATAGTATCAAGTCACTGAAAAAAAACCCAAAACCACATAAATTCTAGTGTTCTCTTCAGTCAGTTTTAAAACTGCTGCTAAGTATGATTCCTTGATTTCTTTAGTACAGGATTGCTTCTGTACAGTTTTGGCAATTAGTCTCATAATGAGTAGGATTCTGATTTAGCAAGATCAGCTACACAGCTATGAAGGTCACTTGAAAGTACCCACCATCTTTTATTCCTTAAAAAAAAAAAAACCACCCTG
Organism: Myiotriccus ornatus; assembly: GCA_036023395.1. Classification (NCBI taxonomy): domain Eukaryota; kingdom Metazoa; phylum Chordata; class Aves; order Passeriformes; family Tyrannidae; genus Myiotriccus; species Myiotriccus ornatus. Next base: position 25,428,541 of record JAYRBT010000178.1, on the reverse strand, counting down.
AAATGAGAGTACTTTTTTATGCCCCTCCTTGCATGCTGTATTTTAAGTAGAAAAATAAGTTCTGTTATAGTGATATTCATACAAAAAATCCAGCAATGCTTTGCCCCAGTTTGGTTCTAGAAACTATAATGTCTATTGTGCAAGAAAGCCTTCTTGCAAGTTCCACCACTGTGGGACTGATAAAAGCTTTAGTCACCTTATTAAAAAGCCAAGGAGGGTTATAGATTGAACTCTCCGTCAGAATGTCTCAGTGTGTCTCTGCAGACACAGACAGGTGGCATTCAGCCTTAAAGAAGGCTCTATTTGGAGATGACAGCATTAAAACAGATACTTGTTGCAGTACTTCTGCAAAACCAGTGTTCTTGAAAAAAGTGGAGCCTACATTTCTTTTCATTGATGAAACTACGCAGTGGGTGATGAAGATAGAAAGGTATAGCCTCAGTTGGTTCAACCTTTAGTAATGCCATTAACTTCTAATCATGCTCTATTAACCTCAGTAGGCTTTTGTACCAACTGATGTTCTATTTTAAAAATTGGTTTTCTGTCTGTATCAAACTAATTGATCATGCCTGCCATGATGTTATATGAAAACAAATCAAGAATGCTGAACCTTTGCTTGCGACAATGTAAATATAGATTAGATCATGAATTAAAGTTTGGGAGTAAAAAAAATCTCAGCAGATTGATGTATCATACTCTTTTTGTCACTTTTATTTAAAAACTTTGGGAAAATGAGTGATTTTAGGAGAAGCAAAATTGCATAGAAAGAAAGGGAAAAATGAGAGGGTCAAGGAGAAGAAGAATCAACAACTCTAAAATGGAGTAGTAATAGGATAAGAGCACCTTACTTGCTACATTGTCATCCATCTTGCATGTCATATGGTGTATGCAAGGAGAGAAATGAGGCATGGGGAATCATTTCTTCATGAATATTTTAGCCCTTATACTATTGCAACATCTCGATGTGACCCAGAAGAGCTTTCATGTATCTGTGTCTGAATCGGCTCAGGAAGTCACCTCTGTGAAAAACAGCAATATAGAGTCTCTGGCAGCTGAACAATGGTGCCCTTGCCTTAATGTGAGCTTAATACTCACATTAAAATTGCTTACATATCATGGGTGGTCTGTGACGCTGTAGTTCCATTTGGGAGCCTGCCTTGTGGTACCCAGAGAACAAGAACAGAATTGCAAAAATTAACAGAGTAGCTACCTAGGAGCATATATGAAAGACTGTGTAAGAGTGTTACATAGTGATACTACATAGTAATTCAGCTGTTATACCATAACTGATAAGGAAAAACAGTGGTTTCTGCTGTTGCATAACTGCACTGAATTCCCTTAACAAAAAAACAATAAAGAAAGTAAACAGAATTATTTATTCTTGGAGGTGGGATTCTTTTCAGGCACATTCAGTATGGATAATTTGAGTTCATCAACTGCAACATCAAAAATGAAAAGCCAAACCAACAATTTGCAAGCAGATGCTGATTCCCCAATTGTTCATGCAACATGGAACATAATTTGAAGTGATTAGGAAATTAATGCATTAATACAAAAAAATGCTTTGGAGAGAAGCAAATCAGATAAATGTGCATAAAAAGAATTAGCTGTAGACATAATTAGTGAAGCTGTGCTTTATTCACAGTCAGAGGTAAAAATTAAAACTACTCTGAAATTTTAAAGAACATTCCATTTACCATGTAAGAAACCAAAATTTAAACAAAGCATGGAGCTTCAGCAAACCCAACACACAAGACACATGCTTTGCCATTAAAGATACAAAAAGTGTCATGCCATATATTTGGGAAAGGAGCAGTTACTTATGTAGTAAGAAAGAATTTCCAGCTGTATGGGCACGTGTCCTGACTAAAGAGGACTCAAAGCCTGGAAGCAGGTAGGTGGTAGAACAGAACTGTGTGTAGTGAATATGAAGAGCCTTTATAGTGTATGGTGAGAACTGGAAAATTAACAGACAAGGTTGGAAGATTCTGTGCTGTGTTTGGTATTTTCTCCTCTAAGTTCATGCTTGTCCACTACACTGTAGTTAGCAGAGAAAGGAAGTACCCTCCACTGTCCTCACTCGCAGCCCAGAGTCTAAGCTTACCTTTCTCACATTGCACCAACTTTATTGTAGAATCTTTGATTTTTATATAATAGTCTGTTGAAATTAACTTCAGTGACACAGGGGGTCAGGCTCCACATGCTGCTTGAAATCATTGGTCTGATTTAGTGAACCTGTTTCTTAAAAATTACAGGATTTCATTGCTCACTCTTGCCACTGCCAGAGAACTTTTGATTTTCCTACCCTTGTTTTCATGACCTTTTTAGGGTAGGAAAATGAACCTGATTAAAACCCTCAAGAAAGAGGCTTCATTCATGTTGAACTCTATTCCCTGTACTAATTTTTTTCCATCTCCATGCCTAAAAATCAAGAAGTAGCAAAACCAGGTGTACCATGACAAAGTCGATATTGATCCAGCAAATGTATGCTCAGCTGTTGTCATCATCTGTTGTGTAGATGTGTGGTGATAGATAGATAATTACTTGAAAGCAATTCCATTTAAATCTAGTAAGAAAATATCACTAAGAACCTTATTTTTCAGGTAGTTAAATGTTAAAATAATGTCAGTCTTTATAAAACATATGAGCAAAATAAATGGAAAAATCTCTTCCACTACCTGAAAAACAGCCTTTATTTTTGCAATTTACTGAGGGTACTGCTTTTTTTTCACTGTATGCAAGTTTTCATTTTCTTTCGTGTAGGTTCTGTATAATTTCAGGAGAAAATAAAAGTCTGAAATGTGAATTGCTCTTTTTCCAAAACATTGATAACTATCATGAAAAACTGTACTTTTACTCCTCCCCCCACCCCCCCACTGCTTCTACAATCTACATATCTTTTGGGGAGCAACTGAATACTCCAAGTTCTGTCTTGTTGCACTTTCTGTTAAGATTCTTAAGTTCAGAACACGAAAGCAACATATGCTAAAGGATCTGATACTTTCCTCAGACGGGTACAGTGTCTCCAGGTGCAACAAGATCAGTCCCAAGAATTTTGCAGTAAAGGGAAAACAGATGAAGAAAAAGTAGCAATTTCTTACTAACGCTATCGGATTAAGCAGCTACTATTCAAAGTTGTTACTGGGTTCCAGTGGTTCATGAGCACTCTACTAGCTGGAGGCACCACCTGAGGACTGATGGACTGGTTTGGACAAAATCAAACATGTTTACTGAACACTTTCAGCTGGTGGATTTTAGGTGAAATAAGATGAGAACATCTGTAAGAAATGGAGGGATAAGAAGTTGTACAGAGAGGTGAAGGTGAGCAGGTATAATGTCCTTGGGACCAGCAGGGTACCACTCTGATGTGCATGTAGCTTTGTGGTGTTCCCCCCTGCTTGTTTCGTCACTTTGGGAACGCTATAAAACATAGGCAAGTGTAAGAGCCCTTGAAGTATGAAACAGCACAGTGCCACACAGGTGCCAGGGCTGGCCAGAGGCAAGTGACATGGCTTGAACCATTTGGCTATGAAACCACGTGTTTAGTGAGTTGACCATCTGTCCAAGCTTGGCATAACTGCAATAGAGAATCACAGACAGGTTTGAGCTGGAAAGGACCTTAAAGATCATCTAGTTCCAGCCCCCCCTACCGTAACCAGGGACACCTTCCATTACACCAGGTTGCTCAGGGCCCAGTCCAACCTCCCTTGAACACTTCCAGGGCTCATCATGTGGATTGTGCATTTATCACTAACTTGCCCTCCAGGGAAAAATTGCTCCCTCGGTGTCCCTCTTTTCCCTATCCCTTTTGTAGCTCTGCTTAGGTTACCATACTTTTATGCCGAAAGTCTCGTCTTGCTTTCATTAGGATTAACAGCCCTTAGTGTCCAGTGTTTGGGGCTGGGAGTTGCTATTGTTTGTAATACGCTTACAGTGCAAGTGGCTTCTTTCTTTTTGTGCCATTGATTGATTAGTGGAGTTTGTCCAAGCAGTTTTCCCTCTTGATATGTGCACTTTCCTTCTCTACCACAAAGTTGGTGTGAAGATTAACTAATTAATCTCATGAGATTCTTTAGTGAAAGGAATGCCTTACTGAGCAACAGAACAAAGTACAGGCAATATGTATGAACACAACTCATTCCAGATGTCTACAAAGCTGAGGTTCCTTTTCTCCCCTAAGCAAGTAAGACTGCAAGAATGTCTCAGCTTAATTTTGGTTTTGTCTGTTCAGTACAATGCAGAACATCTGTTGCAAAAGAATGGATAATTAATAATTGAAACTAGATTGTACTGTCCAAAATAAAGTGCCTGTAGTACTGTAGCTTTCCTGAGTTTTTTGTCCTTGTTTCTTTATGTCTTCTCAAAGTATAATAATAGTCATTGTTATGTGTTAGATTTTATTTCAGAATTCAAGTTTCTGTTATGTTTTACTTAAGTTTTAAGGAGTAGATTTTCAATCTAGTTTTGGTGATAAAGGTTATTATATCAAATGTATGTAAAGGAAGAGAAGCAGTGTGTAGTACTAATGAAATAGGAACAAGAAATTTTCATTTCATGTCAGGTTACTAAATTAGATTCAAATGGGCAGTGGAATGAAGAGATAAAAATCTAGAATTTGATTTGAGGGAGATTTGAAAAACTGAGAAGCTTAATCTCTTCACGTTCCTTCCCCCAGAACTGATTGCTCCAGAGCTAATGTTTGTGTGTGTGATTAGGATCTGAGCCTGACGAGTTCTATTTTCAGCACTGCTACAGGAACCCAGTGGGTGAAACTAACCTTGGTGCTTTGGGCTCACACAGCACTTCCAGCTTTCAAAGTTCTTGCTAAGATAGACTTTTAAGATAAAAGGAATGTAAAATTGAAGGTGTTTTTATTTATTCTAGAATTGATTTATAGCCCCAGGTATTTAAAGTTTGGATTAACACTGGATGCGAACTGATCAGCATCAGATTGGATAGGCCCAAAGAGTTTGTGGAATCTCCATCTTTGAAGGTATTTAAATATTGACAGGATAAGGTCTTGAGAATCTATTTGTACCTTTGAAGCTGGCTCTGTATGAAGCAGGAGTTTGAAGTAAATGACCTCTAGAGGTCTTTACATGCCTAAATTTAATGTTTTAAATTATAAGTCACTGTATAATTCTCAGTATAGCGAAAGTAGCTCAGAAACATCCTGCAGTAATCTATTACATTTATGAAACGGTTTCTATATTGTTTTTAGTATTACATTGCTATTTTTCCACAAGGATGATGCAAATAAGAGTTTGAGTCCTTTTTTACAGTGCTAATTAAAACACTAAGTGCAATAACTAAATAAGGAAAAAAATTAGAATCTTAATTTTCATTTAATTCTTGTGTAATGGAAATGGAAGCTGCGCTTTAACAAAATACGATTTAAAAACTGACACTAATCTTCAGTAACTCCTTTCCCCCCCATGTCGTCTTTTTTCCTCCTCTGATTAAAAGTTAATACCTCAAAGCAAGAGTACATATTTTGAGAATTTCCCCTAGCTGCTGGGATTTCATCTTACTCTTGGGAAGGTGAAGGTCGATGTTTCTCTCTGTTCACAATCCAGCCCACAAGCAGTGACTCAGCAGCACACAAACCCCCTGAAGATGTGGCAACTTTACCTTTAATGGAACAAAGAAGCAGCTGAATCTTTTCAGGCCTGGTGCAAAGTGAGGCACTTTTGAAAACAGGTCTTCTGCCAGAGCTCAGCTGCACAGAGAAAAGGCTGCAGGTAGCAACCCGTGCACTTGATGGACATCTCCACGCTGATGAGCTGCGAGTAACAAGAAGGGCTGTGTGGGGGTGCACTGCCCTCTCTTGGTTTTTGGTCGAAACAGGAACAGTCCCATCCCAACTGGTGCTCCAGAGGTTTGCTGAGGTTGTTTTTGTACTCTGTTGTCTCTTTGGAAAAATTTTTTTCCCCAAACCTCTGGATTTTCTGTATATTCCTATTTGTATCAAGTAGGATTAATAGAGAGAACAACTGCATCACATCTGCACAGGTGTCTCAGCCTCATGTTTGCTTTTCTGACTCTGTACTCTATTAACCCAACCCTAATACCTGTGACTTTGGTGGTATATATTACTTACATACCAGCATATAAAGTAGTTCTAAGTGTTTGTTGATACATGCATTCACTCTTTCTATCCAGTAAATCAACCCCAGATGATTTCCACAAATAATAAAAAATAGAACTTTAATTGGCTGCTTTATTTTGTGGTCACTTTTGGCCTGTAATGAACATTTCCATAATACTGAACAGGTAAATGGATTCTTTTCTTTTTTTCCATCCTCTAGCCAGCTTTTAACATTTTTTTCAAATGACATTCATCAAGATGCCAAATTCAGTTCTCAACAATTCTTCTATTAGGAACACTATGCAATCACAACTTTCAAAAATATTGGCAGGTGGTAATTTTTCTCTCTTAAAAAATAGTCCTTTGCCATCTAGTATTCTGCTGACAGGAGATTGTCTTATCACTCAATGAGCACTAAATTTTTCATGTGGCAAATAAGATGAATTCACCATGTGAGCTTTCCATCATGTCATTTCTCTTACGTTTAAATAGCCAAGATTTGAAGAAGATGGTGGTATCCTATCCTACCAGTTATGGACCTCCTGTGGGTTTATGAGGTAAATGATGATAGTTTCCACTGTCCAGATCTGGTCTCAGTCTGAATCTGAATTACACTGTCTAGTCATCATGACTATAGTTTTCTTTGAGGGAGACTTGAAGTATGTTCCCATCTATATCAGCAAAGTGCAAACTGATTTAATGAGTTTGGATTTTGCATCTTTGTATGAATAAAACCCTCTTTCTTCATAAGTCACTGAGTAATAGATGCAAAATAACTTGTTCACAGACCTTTTCCTTGTATTAAAGAGGTCATTTCTACTTATTTCTGAGACCATTCCAAACCAGGTCATCATTCAAAGGCAATATTACTCATTTTTCTTCAGTGTTGGACGTGTAATTCTGTCACTGAAATCTTTTCTTTCCTTACAAAATTACTGCACTTTCTGAGTTAACAAGAACTTCTGGCAATAAAATACTCCACAATGCCTTAATTGAATTATTGGTGTATTATTTTAATGGTGTCTTAATGAAATTGCTTAGCAACTAACCTTGTCTTTTAGTTGGCAATAGCAACAGCTTCAAAACTGTCAGCTCTAGCTCATTTCTTATTTTCATTTAGGTGCTAGTATTGTGAGCCAATTTATTTGAAGCAGCAACTTGGGCCAAATTTTGGTGGCATTACTCATATACACAGTTCTAGAGCAGTTGATGTTGGCCCATGAGTAAAGATTGTTAAACTTTTCAAAGGCTTCAGTCTCCTCTTTCTCTGTTAATATGTAACTAAATAACTACATGCTTGTTATTTCTTTTGTGATTTTGTCTCTAATTTATTTGTTCTTGCAACCACTTACTGCTTCCAGCAACTCAGTCCTGTAAAAACAATAGGTCTAATTTACTTTACAATAATGTTGCATTTATTTCAGAATGTCATGGCCCTTCTTTGGCTTGTTTCACTTTATATCTTATTCTAGATCTTGAGAAAGCTTAAGCAATGAACTGGTTTAATTAATTATTAGCAGAGAGTGTTGCTTTGAAATGCATGCATGAGCTGCTGAATCTGGAGGATCAAGTTCTCTCTTTACACAATCTTCATGCCTTGTAAATGAAATCCAAATTCAGAAGTGGCAGAAATTACATTTTGTTATGTTGGGACTCCAACTCTTGCAATCAGTTACCATGTGAAACACCCCTTCCACTCCCCAACCCTCTAGAATTTTGTAACTGCTGTGCAGAGAAGCTGGAAAAATATATGCAATCATTTAGAGAATTTAAGTAGGGACTGCCCTGATTTTGTTAGAGACATTTCTGTTCTTACTTGCTGATTTCTTCTTCTGCTGTGCTTCACTCATTTCTTCATGTGACAAATATTACTTGTTCCATGTGTTGGGTCCCACCAGTGTTGTGTCTATGCATGAAGCGTGTGATAGGTAAGGCAGGTAAAAGTTCTTTCAGGAGCTTTGACCCTGTTTGCATTTTATCCCGATTTCTGCTCCGGTGTCATAACTCAAATTTGTTGATACATCAGAAATTAATGAAAGAACATGTGAACCTATGAAATGCGTTTGGATTTGCTTTATACTGTTCTATTTCACTGATACTGTGCTCTCTCCTACAAAATGTTAGGAAAAAGTTGGTCGATGTGGAGGTATCAGTGGCCGAAATAAAAGACTGAGAGCAGTTCTGGACTCTTTTTACTAAGCCACTAAATCTAGCATTCAGGGCAGTTACACAAGGATCCCAATTCCATCTGTAGAAGCAAAATCAGAATCCTCTTGCTAATAATTCCCGGGGTTTTTTTGTGAGGACAGCAAAAATGCACATAATTGTCAAGAGAAATCTGTCATCAGCAGAGTCAGCATCAAAAAAGGGGTGAAAAACTGAGGACTGTTTAAGATCTATAAATTATATTTTGTGTTCATTTGTCACTTCTAGGGAAAGCAGATCAAGTTTCTTCCTTTTTGGGGTGTAAATAATTAACGGATGCCTTGCATTTTGTTGCAAAAGCCTGTGTCGACTATATTGACTTTTTTTAGAGAAAAAAATCAATCCATCTGAACCATCAGGAAGTGCAGTGTGTGCTTGCTGTGCCTGGTGTGAATAAGCAGGTTCTGATCATTGCTGAGCACTGATCTGAATGGAGAGCCATTACTTTTGCTGGGGAGAAGTAGAGTCTTGGCTCATACTCACTCTTCATTTTCATTTAACAAAAGAGAAACAATAAACCACACCAGAGGCACTCTAAGGTTGGTCTCCCTCTACAAAGGGCTTTTACTGAAAGTGAGAGGCAGATGAATATGGCTCTTCCTACTCCTGCATTAATAATTATACTTTTTAATGGTGGAATCAGAGGTAGTTTAAAAACTGTCAACATAAAAATCATGGGCCCAATTCTTCACAGAAGAAGTTGCTAGATCAGCCCACCTGAGCTGATAATATTATTATTATTTGTGTAGACAGGTGGGTGTCAGTCTTTTCTCCCAGGTGACAAGCAATAGGACAAGGGCAAACTGCCTGAAGTTGGACCAGAGGAAGTTTAGATTGTATATTAGACAAATTTCTTCACTGAAAGAGTGGTCAAGCATTGGAACAGGCTGCTCAGGGAAGTGGTGGAATCACTCTCCCTGGAAGTGTTGAAAAAGTGTGTAGGCGTGGTGCTTAGGGACATGGTTTAGGGCTGGACCTCGCAGTGTTAGTTTAATGGTTGGACTCTTTAATCTTAGAGGTCTTTTCCAGGCATTTATCCCATGGTAACTTCAGATCCTTTGGCAAGGAAAAATCCTGTATGACTTCATTAGCTAGGTTGTCTTTCCCAACAGGCTCTAAGGACCTGGATAGATTTAAGGTGTCATTTTCCTGTACAAAGGTCATGTTGATTCCTCAGTGATATCCAGAATATACTCATCCAAAACCCAATGTTAGCTGAGAAAGCAGAAATATGTTGTATTAGGCACTGTGGAAAGAGAGCAAGATGTTTGATGCTCCTTTGAGGAGCTCACTTTTCAGGAAATTCAGAATGCTTTCTACAGTAAAGCTGAAAATTATACAAATAGTTTCTTTATAATCTCTTATCTTACATATTCTTAGATATGGCATCTGAACTTAGATTCACTTTTGTTATCGTTGCTGGTTTTGGCTTTCTTGCTTTTCCTGTTCAACACGTCTGTGTCCAGTTGTATTTTCTGTATAAGGAACTGCATCAAGTTAATGGATAATAGACTACTTCAAAGAAGAAATTGGATTAATTTATTTCAAAGGAAATTCTGAAATGTACTTGCTTTGTATTTCAAATGCTGCAACAACAAAAGCATTAACATTAATTGTGCTTTCCCTCCTTTCTCGTTTATATTCCAGGCAACTTGGGCAATAAAGCTAAACTAATGTGACTGCAATCACATTACCATGTAGTGCAGCTCAGTGGAAGTGTGTTTGTAGAATGAAATGGTTGAAGTTGAGATGACATCTGCAATCTGGGCATTTATGAGGCAGAGGATCTGACTTTAGAGTAGTGCTAACCTGATACTCTGATATGAGTGTCCAGTAGTGGTTAGAAAATATTTGATGGACTCCTGAAATATATCATAGAATTATTGAATGGTTTGGGATGGAAGGGACCTTAAAGGTTATTTAGTTCTAACCCCCTGCCATGGGCGGGGTATGTCCTGGTTTAGTGTCCTTGGAAAGGAATGCAACTCCTGTCCTCCGAGATCACTGTGGTGTGAGTCAGAACACAATACATAAGGACTTGCTATCGAGATTTCCCTCTAAATTTGGAAGGGTTAATTTCAGAAGCACACTCCTGGTCTGATCCGAAACATTTATGTAGATACACACGGCATTTTCCTCTCGTTTTGATGTGTTTTTCATACAGGTATCAGTTTATTCTACTTTTCCAATAAATGCTATCTTCTGGGCTTGTAACTCTGATTATTTACACACAGATATGTCGTAATAAAATTTACTTTTCTTATCTTGTAAGAAACGTGGTGTTGTGACTGTGATGTGAGTAGTGACTGATAGTCAACTCTACCTTGTGTTGTCTTACAACATCTGTGCAAAGTGATTGGTAATACAGGGTGCAACACTGGAGCAGATAATGCTTATAGTTGGTCTCATAGTTAGCAACCTGATGGTGGCTGGAGTCACCCATCAACTCCCTCCCCTGTCTATGACTCCCTGTATGCCCTTCCATAAAGCTGCAGCAGTTCAGCACAGCTCTGCCCGTCTAAGGTGCTATTGCTGTTGGCATGTGTGGCAAAACTGGTGTGTCCTGAAACTCTTCTTAGGTACAGAATGGCTGGTAATCACAGTGCAATAGTCGGGCTTTTGGAGACCCGTAGACACCTGAAAAAAAGTACTAATAGCCCAGCATGGCAGTTAGCAGATTAAAGCCAAAGTCAGCAGTGTTAGCAAGTCTGTTCAGGCACTTAACTTTTATTGATTGGATGAGGAATTAGGTGCTTCAGCGCCTCAAGAGTTTATCCCTGGATTCCCTTTCTAAGAAATGCAGATAAGAGCACTTTTGCACTTCAGAGGAGTGGCCTAACAGAAAATGTGTTGAGGCAATGATGTGCTTGGATGTGGCAGTGATGAGGTTAGATGAGTTCCTTGTGCAGGCAGAAGGAAATATTTGAGACTAGACTGGATCTTGATTAACAACTTGCCTTAGAGGCGCAATCCAAAGTCAATGACAAGACTCTTATTAACTTTGGGGAGCTTGGATCAAGCCCATTGATTTGTGCTTATTTCTGCTCTAGTTGCTCTAGTCCAAATTAGTGCTGTGCTGTGATATTTCCAAATACTAACATAAACAAAATCCACTCAAGAGGGAAGTAATAAAAATAGGAAAATCATAATACTTGAATCATCGTACTGAATCAATAAATGTTAAACATAGGAACATGTTGTTTCAGAAATTAGTCTGTTAAGAAAAAAAGAACCAACTGATAAACAACGTTGTAATTAATTTTTGGCTTCAGAAGCTAGGCTACTTAGTGGCAGTAGATTATATATATATTTTGATTATTAATCCTTTCTCTGTAGCTTCTATCATACAATCTTCAGTTTAGAAGTCACATCAACAATATGTTTGGTATATTTGGAAGTGTTAAATGAAAATAAAAATGTATAATAATGCATGTTTTCATCACAAATTTCTAAAATAAATCAGAGATATAATAGGAGACTGTAACTTTTTGCTACAATAGGAACCCTATGCTATTTTATGTTAGAGATACAATGGGGTAATGTAACTGCTCTGTGATAATTTAGATTAATCAGAAAGTTCAGGGATTTTGCAGAAACCCAGACTTCTAAGTCACAGGCCAAATTGTGCTACCAAGGAGGTTTCTAGAGACAGAAAATACAACATTTGGCAGCTGCACAATAATGAAGGAGATATTCTGTGTAGATTATATATGTATTTACACCTTCACATACAAATAGTTCTTTAGCATCTGGTGTATATCAGACAGCAGATGCTATGTCTCCTTATAATTCATAGGGTAGTGAGTTAAGTTATGTCTAACTCTGCCTGCCTAAATGAAAGAAGAGCAGGAAATGGAGTGTGTGATTTTTACAATGCTCAAACTGAGATAGGAATTTGCTCTGAGAAATGTCAGGTGTGGATCCTTTCATTTCAGGCTTGTCTAAAACCAGATCAGTGTTTGCCATTTGCAGAGCAACTTAGAAAAAAAATAAAATAAAAATCCTAATGATTCAAGGCTTTAATATGTTTCCAGGCAAATATTCTTTAGAACTTTTCATGGTTTTCAGTCATGATGCCTCATTCCCATTCCTTAGGAGTATTACTTTGTTGCTTGCTGAAATACTGGAATGATCTCTTTTTACTGATTAGACCTATACATTCTCTCATGCAGAGACACATAAGAGCAGTAACTCATTATTCTCTCTGATTCATTAGCAGTGCAGAACAATTAATACCAGAGTTAATGATGAGAAGGAGCTACTACAACTATGAACCGTATATCTTTTGTGACTGCTAAACTAACACTCCTGGACAAAGCCAGAAAGCAAATTTACTATGCAGAGATTATTTTTTATATACTACCAAATCTGCAATTCACAGAACTGGAGACGGGAAGAACCCATCATGTTATCAGATGTGTTCTTCTGCCAGAGCAAGATTGCTTGTTGCAGACAGCCAGGTTATAATGTTTCAGGCAATGAAACTGTCTTCTCTGAAATTTCTGGCAGAGCCTAACAAAACTCACCATTAGAGATCCTTCTCTAACATTTCACTCTCCTCTCTCTAGTTTGTTTGTTTGGTTTTGGTTTTTTTTTTTCTTATTTTCTTAGCACCTTTTTGTTTGCCACTCCAATAGATCATTCTTGAAGACCCCAGCACCCCACTGTGTCTGTCTGGTAACTTAGTAAGTTTGTACTCTAGTGTTAAAAATTTCAGGTTTAATTTTTCAAATAACCTAAGCATAGCTTCATTTAGATCTGGTTTAACTAGTGGTAAAATCATTCTGCTTTTTTGGTCATATGTTATGTGTTTATATGCATAGCTGAAATGTACTGTTTTAATTACTGAAGTATTGGCTATGACAGTTTTGACATTACATTGAAACATTTTGAAATAGCCATATTTAATAAGGTTTTCTGTAGTTCCTAGCTGCTTGCTTACTCTTCCATCACTGACTTCTCTTCACCACTGTATTTTCATCTTTCCCTTCTATACAGATTATGCTGCTGACTGATCCAGAAGTTGAAAGCAGCTTATTAATCAGTTCCGACGAAGGAGCCACCTATCAAAAATACCGTCTGAACTTCTACATCCACAGTCTGCTCTTCCACCCCAAGCAGGAAGATTGGATCTTAGCCTACAGCCAAGATCAGAAGGTAAGAATTGTTGGCAGCATTTTGCTTTGGTTGTTTAGGAAGAACTTGGGATTTCTCCATCTCTTTGTGTAACTGCTGCAGAATATTTAGGTGGTCTTGGGGGTGATACCGGGACAGTCTTTGGAAATACCAGTTTGGTATTTCCAAATAAACATTGAGCAAGCCTTAATGTAAAGGTCAGAGTAAAGGGCATGGGTATCTATTGTATTCTTGGGGCCTAGCCCTCAATTACTGATCTGGCAGTCTGCATTTAGTCATCCGTCCTTTTGGCAATATTGTTTGACAGGCAATGGGCAAAGAAGAGAGCTAGGATCCTTCACTGCAGGAATAACAACCTCTAATGAGGCTTTTACCCTCTTATTTGACAATTCTCTTGCTCCAGCCTAGCATCAGCTCCAAAAACAGTAAAAGACAATCCTTGTTCCTAGCTGGTTGGCGTGTTTTCAAGTAGTCTTTGATTTTCTAAGAGAAAAAGTAGCAGTGAATCAATTTTCTTTGAAGTCCAGTTCCTTCAGTACAGGTAATCCATCAGCCGAATAAATATGCTGTGAGATTTGCCATGATTTTTTGCTGCCCAGCCTAACACAACAACACAAGACTTTACTTTGGAGAACTCATTGTTAGAACTTTTTGAAAATCAGACACATCAATACTCACAAGGAGATGTCTTCCAGTGAAGGACTTGCTAGACCTCAGTCTGTTTAGTTTAACAAAAAGATTGAAGGGAAACTATATGGTTGTGCATAAATATCTCCGCAGGGGAAGACAAAACATAGGAGTAAGCATTTTGGTCCAGCAATAAAAACTTCTAACAAAATTTGGTGGTTAGGAGTCAATGGCAGACAAACTCTGCTCTAAAGTAACTAGCCATTGGAGCAAACTGCTCTGATAAATGGCAGATTTCACATCCTGTCATTTTGACATTTTTCAATAAGACTGGAAAGACAAAAAAAATTTGTTGAGTCTAAGCAATAACTCTACTAGCTGAATTGTTCAAGTTATATGGTAATGTAAGCATCAACATAAAAGTTTGAATTCTATGATGTTTTGCATCCACATATTTTAATTCATTGAACATATTGTTCATATTAAACAACTAATTTTCCTTTTGCATAAATTAGTCTTGTTGTTACTCTTACTGTAAGCCTGAGAAAATAAAACCATAACTAAGTAAGTAGGTAAGGTCACAAAATGATCTTACTGAAATTTTTTGAATACTTCAGTCCTGCATTTTAAATTCAAAACCTTCCAGGATGCAGCGTAATATCCTTTGCAACTGAGAAATACATCTTCCCCACCTCATTCTTCCCAATTGCATACGATATTTTTCACTCATTCCTCTCACAGCGTTTTGTAGAGTGTACTGTGGTTATACTCTGTTCAGAGGAAGGTGCAGATTAAATTATTTCTGGGTGTTCAGTATTAATTAGACAAGGTCAGAACGTTTCCTTTCCCTTGTGACTGTTGAATTTTCTGGACTGATATGAAACAGAACAGAAGCTGGTCTCTGATGCCTTTTTAGGACCTGTTGGAATGAACATTACTGTGTGTTAGTAAACAGGAAATTTATTATGTGAAGAGCAATGAAACTTTCAGTGGGAACTTTGTCAAATAAAAGTATGATATAGTAGAAAATTTATTTCAGTTGTTATGGTGTTCAGTCTGATGATGAAATAATTCTGAATTAGAGGCCATACAGCTAAGGCTTATTCAGTTTATGATAGATGGCTACCAACAAGTATTGACACTATTCTTTAGGAAACTCCCACTTGTACAGAATCCTAAAAACCAATATGGATATAAGAACAAAGGGTCCTTTCGTGCGTTAACCTGAATTTATGGGGTTGGAGTTGGGTATATGGGGTGTTTGGGATGAGAGGCTGTAGGCTGTATGATAAAAATTCTTTTCTATGGTGTTGATTAGCAAATTGGATAACTGTTGGTAATTCAGTACTGTAATTGCAAGACAAAAATCAGGTAGCATAAGGTCTGTAGATCTGTACCAATTAACTTCAAAATAGAATTTTAAAAGTGCTCTGAATGGGTGTGAGTCACAGGCCTGGTTTCTACTTTAAAGCCTAATGGATACATTTTCTGACTTAATAAGCTTTGGCCAAGAACTGTAGAGAGTAACCAGCAGGCAAAGAGTATTAATCAGTTTGGACTAAATTAAATGTAACTCAAACCAAGGGTCAAGTTCAGCCTATGGCTAAGTGTAAATGACTCCCATTGGTTTCATGTTTATATATCCAAAGGCAGAATTTTCTGAGAATAATTAAGAGGTCCTGCAGGTATTTAGATAATTGCAATGGGAGCTGTAGGGTACTTTGACACTGCTGTTAGCTGTTTCCTGATCTTGTGCTAAGGCCGTATTTAAGGAAAGAGAACCTATTACTCCTTGGATTCCAGCACTGTGTGCATACTGACTAAGAGTCACCCAAGGAGGCAAGGGAAACATATCTGCATGGCGAAGAATTTACATTTCGATGCCACTAACTTTGATGCCACTGATTCAAGGTTCAGTGAAGGTGCTGTTGATGGGGACTTTAAAGAGGGAGTTGGATGTTGACCAGTAATGGTTAGCACAGTCATTTAATTTTGCTATTGACAGGAGGGAGGTGAGAATCAACCAGAAAACATGTTTTGCACCTTTCTTGCAACATGACTGTGGTCATTCATTTGCATCATGTCATTGCAGCAAATGGGACCAGGAGAATCAGGTGGTGAATAAGAGCAGGAGCTGGAGAGAAATGAATCCCATTGGATCTGGACTGCTTTCGTTCTCAGAGGTTATCCATCAAATTCACGACTGATGAGGGCAAAGCCAACAGTAGTCCATGCCTCTCATTGCTCAGTTGTAATCAACAGGAAATGGGTCACATAGAATCATCCCTCAAGCTCTTCACAGCCCACTGAGCCTATCACCATGATAAGATCTTTTTTGTTTGTTTGAATAGGGATTTACTGAATGGTAGGGAAATCTGTTTTAACTGAAGTAATTTTATGTCCCACTTTCTTGGGTGTTGTTTATGAGTGAATGTGGTTAATTACTGGGGTTCTGCTGACGAGCAACAAATCGTTAAGGTTCAGTGACTATTACTTTCGTTCACATATCTCCCGTGTCTCTGCCTTGGGCAGCAGACTTGAATTACCACTTCTGACAGACCAGTCCCTTATTCAATCATGGCTTTTTCCTTCCAGTCTAGAGAAAAAAAGAGCAGCAAACCATCTGCTGCCTGCACTAATTGGTTCATGATTGCATTCATTGTTCTGGCCGAAAGTACAGTTGTTACTTGGCTGATTCTTACCACATAATTGCAGAACTACTGCATGTTTCTCCATTACAAATCAGAAGGAAACTTCAGACACAGTAAAGCATTACTTGTAAGGCAAAAGCTTGTTGGAGGTCTTGTGCATGTGAGTTCTCATGGGTTTAATCAGCTTGCTTGTAGAATGAGGGGCTGTATTTTACGGCAGTATTGCTTATGTATTACTGTGTAATCTTTAGAATTGTTTTCTGTGTAATCAGAGCATGGAATGTAAGAGCCTCTGGTTCATGTGGAAATATCTTCTGCTATTCAGATGGGTCAGACACACAGAGGAATGGTTAGTAATCACTCAGAAATAACAGAGCTATTTGAAGAGACGAAATACAGGTGAAATTGGGAAACACAAGTCGAGCAAAATGCAGGGTTGTAATTACCCAGCTCGGGAATAAATGCACAAAGGCTCTCAAGCATTGAAAGGCAGCAACAGAGACTGAAAAATCAGGTTTAAAATGAAGTTATCGTTGTTTCTGCTGTGCTCTCATTGTAAATAACTCTTGAAAAGCGAGGCACCCCAAATTAAAGGAGCTCTGTCAACACAGCACTAGTAAATGAAGAGGTTTGTATTTCCTTTCTTTTCTTTTTTTTTTTTTTTTGTCATTTTAGCCTTTTTGAAATATCTAATTCCATCTTCTGCCTTTATTGACTGCATGTGTCAGGCTGAAGATCAATGTTGAGGACTGATGTTTGGCTGTATTTCTAAAGTGCCAAAGTTTAGCAAATCAGGAGTCTGATACTTGTGGGACAACATATCTTCTGACATCAAATCATATAATCTCTTCATTTTCCTGCATTAAAAGATGTCCACTCCTCATGCATATAAGTGGAAGAGAAAGGTATTCTTTTATCAGGAATGACAGAGAAGCCACTTAGAGAAGAGATATGGATGCATGTGGCCACAGGATGTCTGTGAGAGAACAGGCCAACACTTAACAACACCCTCAGCCCCGTCTATCCATGTGTTTTGGTCTAATACTTGTGTCTGACAGTAGAGTATCTGCCATAGATGCAGCCAGTATTCACTCTTAAAGATGTGATGGACTGTTCTGGATATACTTCATAATTCTAAAACCTTGCATTTCGTTGCACCAGGATTTTTGAGAGTGAATCTGCTTGGAAAAGGAGCAGACCAGGAACCTCCAGTGGTTCCTTTCAACATAAATTATTCTGTTTCTATTTACACCCTCTCAGTTTCACTGTTAACAATCACTGCTTACTTAGACCAGAGAAAGGAGAATAAAATCTAGATTTATTTTATCAGAAATTGCATCATAGTTAAAAAGGAAAAAAAAGGAGTTGAAAACATCAAGTGACATGATTTCGTGGTTGGGTTTTTTTTCCACACTGCTGACAACATCTAGAGGACTATTCAGTTGGGCTAATGTTAGCTGAGGGAGGCTAATCCCATCTAAAGTTAATGGAGAGGAAAAAAGCTTCTCTAGAATGGTAAGCATTAGCCACTTTGAATCATCCTCTGGAAAAGCCTATCTCTTTTGACAGACTACAGATACAACCAGGGAGCTAGTTTGCATAAAGCTAACATTAGCCTATGTGAATAACTCTCCCATCCCCTATGGCATTACTCCTGCCACTGTCTACACTATTTGTGTTAATATTTGGAACACCACTGATCATCCAACCCAGATTTTCAGCAGACTTGATTCTCTTTGACACATATTGTTGAAGATGAAGAAGTAATAAGTAATATGTATGTTAAAAGTTGTTCATTTCAACCTTTGCAATGTTGCACTTTCTGCGCAATCTTAGAAATCTTTTCTGGGTTACCAGCACTTGTGCCAGGGATGGATATGGCCTTCCACACAAAGGCCTCGTGAATGCTATTTGCTGTTTTTAAGACATTCCATGTGGTTATGTTTCTAAGCAAGCGATGCACAGAAACACCCACATTTGTAGCTGGGGCTGTGCACACCATTTGTGTGAGGACCCTGAGCACAGATGCCTGTTAGGCATCCTGATAACACATCTAGCACACAACCCTTTGCAAATATGCCTTGTTATCTCTAGGCAAACTGATGAGCATTTGGTGGCAACCAGCATTCTGAAAATTAACAAAGAAGGGACATCAAAAGAAGAATAACGGTGCAGTGTACATACTATGTTGTAAAATAGAGTACCTATCAATCTTTTACAGACCTCACTAAGGATGATGTGCTGGGGTAACAAATTAAAATAAAGAATGGAATTAAAATTGGGAGGAACAAGAAAAAAATCAACTAGCAGAGCCCAGTGGCAGCCTGGCAATCCTGAGAGGAAGATAGATTTCTGGGCCAGGACTGTGATGAGTAAAACAGAAGGAAAGATTCTCAAGCACTGTGCTCTTTACCAATGAGTCACTCATCTTTAGGCAAATCAATACGTCCTTGTTTATCCATCTGTATAAACATCAGCCCTCTGTACCCTTAGAGTACTTGTTCTTTTCCTGCTTTGGTGTCCATGGATACATACTTTTAATTAAGGGTAGATCTGTTGTTTCTCTACAAGATCTTCTGTGCTCTATCTTTCTCCATTTTTCCTACTTCCATGCAAAGATTGCTTTTTTTTTCTTTCCATCAGGGCTGGATGGCTCACTGGATTAGGAATAAAGAAGTGTACTCCATATTGCTAGGTCTGACACTGATCTCTGTGGTTTTGAGCAACTCCCTTCACTTTTCTGTAGATGACTCGCTTTTCCCTTCTCTGCCTCTGTCATTTGTTTGACTGTACTCTCCAATGTGTCTCCAGTTTCTTACTATACAAAGTGCCTGTCAATACTAAATTCACTTGAAGCCACAGGTTTTAATATAATGGAAATGATAAACAATAATTTATTTTAAAATTTAAAGCTGTGCATGTGTGCATGAAAATTCTGACACTTTGCCCTAGATTCTGCTGTAACAAGCCTTTTCTGTTCTGTTCTCATTCTAATACAATACACTTTTTAAACAAAAATGCATTTATTTAATGCAGCTATGAACCTACTTAGTAAATTTGCAACACAACAGGAAAAAACTGCAGGATACCCTGTTACTTGTTACAGAGATAGTATTTTTTTAGTAGAGAAGGGAATTAACCTTGAGGACAACAGACTAAGTGAAGTGATAAATTCATCATCCCTTGGGTTTGAGATTGGGTGTCTTTCCAAATGATAAAATCTGGTTCAGCCATCAGTTGTTGGCCTGAATAATTCTTTTTACAACTTGAGCTAGTGGCAAAAATTCTGCGGCATCTGTTAAGAAGAGAACAGACTCATGATATTAGAGGTTCATTCTTGCTTTAAAATATATATGCCAATCAGATTCCCTTAAATATCTCCTGGAAAAATACATGCTTCCAGCCACTTTTTTTAGCATACGAGTTGAATGCATTGGAGACCCTAATGGAGGTGCTTGCCAACTGCCACAAAACCAGAACACTGGCTGATGTGGCTCATATCTGAGAATGTGTGAGGAGTTATTGAGGGTAAGGTAGGAAGAAGGCTAAGGGTCATCTCCAGGACACTGTGATCTGATGAACAGGCACAAAAGAAATTGCTGTGTTATGATCATACTGAACAACACACAGTCTATGTGGCAGTAGTGTGTGATTCATCAGCAAAAGCAGCTGCAGAGCTGCAGACATCACTGGTGTTTGAAGGAGCTGTGAAGCAGGTATCTGACAGCTTTATTGCCCTGATGTGTTTCCATCAGCATTCAATAAACACCAGTTATTGGGAAACGTTATTGATGGCTTCCGTGTGGCATGATTAATGCATTGCCTGCAACTTAAAATGTTCAAAGTCTACACAGTGTCCTGTGACCTTTATTGCTTCAAGGGCATTTAAGCTTCTTAACACTGGAACTTGCAAACAGATCAGAGATCAGAGACATATATGACTATCAGCACTGTAGTCCATTTCTGTATCCTTAATCACGAGTCTTATGCTTTTTTCTAGGAAGGAAATGCCATTCACAATTTCAAATTCTCTGTTTATACTCTTCTGTCAAAGTCAGTGTTGTTGGAGAAAAACCTGGTCCATAATGTGATTCAGGGAATGACAACATGCCTCCCAGGCTTTAGCTGCTCCGAAGAAGAAATGCCCCATGCAGCAATTTCATTAAATGTAATGTACTTTGTTTGATACCCAAATAAGCTGCACTGGATGGGTGTTGGGAACATGTGTGCATCCAAGTTCCTTCATTCCTTTTCAGTGTTTTCAGATGTCTATATCACCACTGTGGAAACTTTCCCACTGAGATAATTTTTCATCCAGCAGGCAGAGTCAAGGGCAAAAGGTTGTGAAAGATCATAAAGGACTATTGTATATACCTATATAAACACGTTCAATCTGAAGTCCTTACCTGATACACTAACCCCACTTTTTCTACAGACTGCATAGAAAGCAAAAGGAATGCAAGAGAGACTTAAATTGAAGAAGTACCTCACCAAATTGCATCAATCCACATGATGTCTTCCCTATTCTTTGTTTTCCTGATTATTTTAGATTAGTTCAAAATGTGGTCTTTCACAGTTCAATAATATTTGAATAATGCCCCTATGAAAAATGAGAATAATGACTGAAATGTTGTAGGAGACTAGAATTTATTTAAATGCAGCTGCAGTGGTAGTAAGGTACAGTTTATCAGCAATAAATTTACTCTATATAAATGAATGGGGATAAGAAGAAGGACTTACCTGCATTTATTTCAAATTGCATTGTTGCATCTTCAGAAAGAATTGTCTTCATCAAGTTGGACTCTGTTATGTTTATAGTTGAAGCTAGACTGTGCTTTAGGAGTGTTGCATTCTTTGTTGAATTTGAGATAAATAAAAAAAAAAAAAACCCGAATGTGAGAAAAATATGATCTTTCAAAATCTTTATATGGTTCACCAGTACAAAATCTGTGGTTTAGGTGAACTGGTGTTTTGAGGATTTTTGTGTGTGAATAAATTCTGTTTGAAGGGGTGAGGGTGAAACACCATGAATAGCATTAGTTTTTTAAATCGTCTCATCAAAACACCAGGAAGTGTAATAGTCAAGAAATCAGGATGTGTGAAGAAAGTATCAGGAGCACTGACTAGTAGAAATCTTCTCAGGGAATTGGAGGTGAATTTGAATGAAACCCAGTGCTCTCAAAGGTGTTCTGAGCTAGTTTTCCAGTTGCATCTGTTTTTTTAGGTCAATATTGTAGTGTAGGTTGATTTGCTTTGGTCTGATCTGTGTCCAGGAAGAATGAGTGGAGATTGTGTGGAAAGTAGAGGTGAGAGAAAGACAGCTTTTCTTGTTTTGAATATAAGAATATGAAAGTTGCTAAATCCAGTCGACAAATAAACTTATACTCCGTGCTCTATTCCATTACAATTTATTTAGGGGAAATCCCTTAAGAGTAAAAGGAAAATAATCAGAACTACTAGCTCGCTCAAACTATTTCCCTCATGTCACTTTCAGCATTCTATTTAAATTACCTTTTCTTTAACCAGATTCTGAATTTATATGTGTGCATAATGTTGGTTTTTTTTCATGAGATTAAATCAGTGTATCCAATTTAATATCCTCATCAGCATAGGAAGCACATGGAACTACCACATGATTCAAGATCTGTGTGTGGAGAAACATCAGAATCAAATATTTAATCCAGTTGGTTTAAGCGCTGAATGCTGAAACGCTGTGGACACTCAGGATCAGTCATACCTGCAGCAATCTCTATAAGCATTAAAATGAAGCTGAAGGCACCTATGAAAGCTTTGGCTAGGAAAATTAATCTTTTGAGGACAGAAGGGGTGGTGGTAGGTCTTGACTAGCATAATGACCCTTCGGATGGCGTGGTATCAGAATGGATGGGTCATTCAGGTTCCTAGTAGCTGGTATGTGTAACTGTGTTGGGTTTGGGGGTTTGCAGCAGGGTGCTACAAGGGTGGCTTCTGAGAGAAGCTTCCAGAAGCTTCCCCTGTGTCCAGCAGAGCCAATGCCAATTGGCTCCAAGATGGACCCTCCTCTGGCCAAGGCTGAGCCCACTGGCAGCGGTGGCAGCACCTCAGGGTTAACAAGTGGAAAATAAACCCGCCAAATAAACTGTCAAGGCCAGTGAAGAAGGAGAGGGAGGAAGTGCTCCAGGTGCTGGAGCAAAGATTCCCCTGCAGCCCCTGGTGCAGCCTGTGGAGCTCCATGGGGCACCAGATTCCCCTGCAGCCCCTGGAGGATCCCACACCAGATCAGGTGAATTCCTAAAGGAGGTTGTGACCTCATGGTTGTTCTTTTTCCTCTTCCCTGGCATGCATTTTCCCTTCTAGAAGTGATGTTGCGGTCTAGATCAGTGAATCAAATAAAATCCAAGCTTTTCATAGTGGAACATTTTGGAAAACCTCATGTTCTCTCCCTATATTTTCTGGAATTTAGTTTTTTTTTTTTTCACAGTGTGAAATGCAAAAGAAAAAAATAGTCAAGTCTAAATTTAGTGCTGGAGAGATCAGGAAATTAGAAGGAAAGAGAAGACCATGTGGCAACTGTATCCTGCTGTTACCTAGACATTCCAAGCATTTTAAGGTGAAGCTTGCACTATCACTATGAAATACACGAGCAGCTCTTATGCTTCTAACACAGGCTGGGAAACAAAAAGACAGAGGGGGAGTATCATATCACGTCTAGTGTAAATAAAGAAAGAAGTTCAGTTTACAGATGTCAACTTTCCCTACTCCAGAAAATAATAGTGTTGTATGGTGAGAGGGCTCTTGCTATAGTTTTGCCATTCAGAGAGTTTATTTGAATCACTGCTCAGTCTCAGAAGGTTATTTTTAACCTCAGAACAGCCTTTTCTTTTCCTTTGCGTTTCTGTTTCCTTATATAAAAGAGGTAGGTGGTAGGTTTCTACCTCATGGAATATTAGGATTTTTAAAAGCAAAACAAAGGACAACCAGACTGTTAATGATTGTTACACAATCTGTGTATTACACAGAAAAATAAAAGTACAAGAGAAGAGAAAGCAAGAACAGAATTATTCCCTGATGACCCAGGGTCAAGTCTAAGAGATCAATATGAGATTTGTACTTCGTATCAGTTTTGTCTCTGTGAAACCAGAAATGTCAGATCACTACTTGGCCCTCAGATGAAAACACACATTTTTTATCTGGGGTTGAAAAATAAGTGTAGCAAAGAATATTATCTAATTCATTCTAATAATGAAAATTGTCATCAGACAGCAGCATGCCAAAGAAAACAGAATGTCATCTCTGAAGGGACCGCATGCACGAGTCTGTCACTGGAAGTCCCAAGAGAGGGAAGGCTTTTATAACGATGACAAAATACCATGCTGGGTTTAAGAAATATCCATATAAGCACTGTAATTGCTAAATGGGGAAAAATAATCCCAGCTGTATCATAATGGATACTTGAAAAAAATTTAGCCTCTGAATACTTCTTTTTTTCTGGTCCAA
Organism: Myiotriccus ornatus; assembly: GCA_036023395.1. Lineage (NCBI taxonomy): Eukaryota > Metazoa > Chordata > Aves > Passeriformes > Tyrannidae > Myiotriccus > Myiotriccus ornatus. Next base: position 25,404,358 of record JAYRBT010000178.1, on the reverse strand, counting down.
CTGAATAAACTCAGTTTAAAAATGAATTATACTTGAATGAAATATCTGGAAAAAAATCCTTACTGCAAAGGATATTTTGTTTTTTGGGGGAGAAGGGGGTGATACATAAGGTAGGGAATTCAGCCTTTTCTAAAGGTACATTGGTGCTGCTTGTGCTGCTCTGAGTCAGTAAAGGCCAAGGCTGGTGCTGAGATAATGGCAGAGGAGGAAAAACCACCTAAGGCCTGGTTATTAAAGTGTCTCATCAAAGACAATGAGAGCTTTGGGTATGGGTTCCCAGAGAGCTGATATTTCCCTTTGAGAGCTGTTGCCTTTTCTCACGCACTGTCTCCACCTCACTGGGCTCTGGTTTCCAATTTGAGACTCCAACCCTGACAGCAGAATTGTCATATCCATTTCCTGCCTTTGAAACAAACTTTAAAAGTCTTGCATTTCTCCACTTTTTGCCTGAATCATGTCCCATTCAGGGCACAGATTAAGAGAAGGAGGGCTCCCTGGGCGCTGTGCAGTGTCACAGCTTCTGTTCTGCTGAGGGAGTTGTCAGATGCACCAGGTAAAGAGCTCCTGTGAAGAGCCGTGCTGGAAGAGCCAGAGGGAAGCTGTGGCACTGGGACTGTTCAGCCACCTGGCACTGCAGTGGGACTGCAGGCACGAGCACAGAGAAAGCTTTTGCAGGCTGGAATTAATCTCAGTTAATTGTTACTATCGCCAACAAATTCAGGGACGGAATAACCTACTGAAAGTTGTGCACAGGGAAACTAGAGAGGAATAAGGGTGACAGATACAAAAAGTGGGAAAATGAGATTTAATATGATGACTTCAGTCATCTGAACATCAGTGTCACTGTAAAGCTTAGATCCTATGTATATCTAGTCTAGAAATGCAGAGGTATTTGCTGAGTTGTTTGGATTGCTCCCTGTTATTAATTAAAGAATGATATGAGCTTTATTAAAACTTAAATAACTGCATGTCAAAGACATTACTTGGCATGGAAGAAACTACTTTGCCAGTAAAGGGAAAAAACATCAGAGAGATGACAGATAATAACAATAGCTTATTGTTATTATGTTTTTATTTTTGTTGCAATTATAAAAGCAGGTCTGGAAATGGATTTTGAATGTGAAGGAGGGGAAATACCTCCTCTAATGGTAAAGTTCTTTAATAGGTAAACTCAATTTACTTTTAAAAATGAATGTCAAATATTCCAGAAAATTTTCTTTAATTTTGAAGAATAAAAGTTTTCCTTAGTTATAGTTAAGGTTTCCTACAGTTTAAATAAAAATGTATCTAGAATCTTCTATTTAAGGAAAAATAGCAGACTCACCTCTGAAGTTTTAAAGTGGATGCATTTCTAGCTACAAAACTAAACTGTTTTCCCTCCGCTTGTTCTCATTATCTTCTACCCTCTCTATCTTCTTCCCTCTCTCTTTGACTGTTCAAGAGAAAGGAAGATGAAAGAAGTGAATTTGTAGCTTTCATATTTAAAGTAAATTTTGACATATGCCAGTCTACTGTTTACCAAAGAGCTGTTATAACTAGTTACTAGATGTTCTTTCAAGTTTTTACCATAGAAAAGCTGAGGGATGTTGGGATTTGTGTTTGAAATGAATAGCCAAATAAGTAGATCTCAAGGATTTTTACATCCCAGTCTCATGATTCTTAAAATATACTCAAATCATCTTTCTGATGAACCTGAAGTTTTAAAATCAGTTTTTCCTTCTCAGTTATTCTCACAGGTATCCATCTTTCTCTTCCCTGCCACAATGTGTTCCAAAAAAAATTTGTCAAAGTTTGCACATGAAGATGCAGATTGTTTGCATTTCATACAAGATCCCTGAAGTGGTGTCATGAAAAGGGAGATCATGGTTCAAAAATGGTGTCCAATATCTGCCTTGCCAGAAAGGGGACTGACCAAGTCTGCCAAGCAAAGAACAGAAGGAAAATAGGATGAATCTGCAAGAAAGTTTAGGGTTGACTGCTTCTCAGTCCTTCCATGTGATAAATCTGAAGCTAAATAAAGCAAAAGCAAAAAAAACCCTAAAGTGATCCTTCTCTCTACTGGCCTTCTGAGAATTACCTGATGGCAGCATTTACGGGGAGCATCTGTTTGCAAGTGCTCTATAACAGTAATATTTGTATATCATTCCACAAAGACATGTCAAACTATTTCTAATACCTGTAACATGCCTTTTTGCTGACCTTTCTCAGCCTGGTTTGGTATTTATCCTGGAAATATTTTCTGAAATGATTGATATGTTTGGATATTGCTTGTGTAACCAGAGTAGGAGAAGGTGTCATATTGTTTGCAGGAGAATGACAAGAGCAGAGGGAGAATCATGGGTTTCTGTGCTATAAGCAACTTGTGCCATTTAAACTCATCCAGTCCTGCAAGAGAAGTTTAGGCATGTTGGAACGTTTTTTGGTGCCAGATTGAAAAAGCTGTCTAAGGATGGCACTGATAAATAGAACAAGAATATCCTCCTAATGTAACATCGAGGAAGGCAACTGGATGATGAATTTTCATTCATGGCAGGTTGTTGGGTGTACACATGAAGTGATTCCTCAGGTAGTATGAGTTGTGTCCCATATTGCACATCTCAGTATTGTCTATGCTAATAAAAGGCACCACAGACACCTTTTGGCTGCCTCAGGTGTGTCCCTTTGAGACTGGAAGAAGTAGAAGTCCCAAGTCACTATCTCAGAGTGATACAAGGTTCTTCAGGTTAATTCTTCTGTTAACTTTGTGTTTTACTGTGATTCATGACTGTTTGTTTTTGTCCTCAGTTATTCAGTTCAGTGGAGTTTGGCAGAAGATGGCTGCTTCTTCATGAGGGAGTTGCACCAAACAGGTTCTACTGGTAAGAGCAAAAACCTCTTCCTCATTTCCTAGACACAACTTCTTATACATACCGAGATGCTGAAATGAGATCTCGAAGGCACTGTGGCTGAATGCAACCTGCACTGCTGATTTGTAGAGATTAATTTAGAACTGGTATGAAAGGGGCATTATGTGTTTATACAACACTTAAAAATTGTGTGTTTGATCTAAGGGTGATGCACAACTGAAAAACACTGAATAACAGTCTGAAGAAAGCACTGATTTGGGATAGGAGAGTGAAGAGTTCAGTCTGGTCCTGCTACATTAAGGGCCAAAGCCTGAAGTCTTGGAATCTTTGAGGATACCAGCATTTCTGCCCCTGGTAGCAGTAGATTCTTCTAGTGGCTGTTGTTGTGTTTTTAACTACTGTTAGACCTATGTAATCTTTGAAAGTTAAGACCATTGAACTAGGGGCACACACACTTCTTCATTATGAGCTTAACTAGGGGCACACACACTTCTTCATTATGAGCTTGAATCACTCTGCAGTAAAGCTTCTAAGCAGCAGTGCAATGTTTCTAGTCAGATTTCCAGCTGTATGAATCAGCCATGTGTAAGTTCCTCCTGTTGAATCTTTGAATGTCAGGTGTTTTACAGCAATGGCAAACGATTTGCAAGTTTGATGCCAGAGTTACCTTGCAGAAGTATCGTGGCTCTTCGTCACTAATGCGAGTTGAACTCTCTGCTGCATTAGCATGTGCCATATAATTTGTGTCTAAATTCACTTAGGGGCATTACCTACATGAGGCATATGGGGCATCTGTAATGCATGAATGGACTTAAATTATATATTCCAAATCAAAGATAAGGTTTTTCTTGTGTTTTGCCTTATTTCTCTTTTTACTTACACTGGTGTAAATCCGTGAGACTTCCCATCAACTCTTCATGGAAGCAGCAGTCTTCCTGTGAGCAGAAGTGGGTTTTTGTCTTGTGAATATGCCTTTCAAAGAGAAGCTTTTGATAAAATAGTCGTCTTGAAATCAGGAGGAGCTTAACCCAATGATTAAAATGAGATCCCCATTGTAGTTTCTAAACTATAAATTTATGCCAAACCCACAGGTTTTGAACATATCAAGATTCGGGAGTGGTTAAGTCAAATATTTTCTTTTAATTTATAAAAAATGTAAGAGCTCTAAGGCAAATTTACTTCTAAAGCTGAATTCTTATTTGGTCTGCAAAGGATATACCAGAGATTTTGTTTGCTGGTCCTGCCTTTTAATCCTTTCTCAGAATCTGTGTTAGCTGAAGCTTTTGCAAGCTAAATTCCATTTTTAGGTTAAACTCATTTTTATGGAAGTGTCTGTATAGACAGACATGTGTATTGGTATCACTATTTCTTTCCTGTAGGACTCCTAGCAGGGTCTCAAGATGTCAGATGCAAACACACAGCTCCACACATCTTGTTTTTTCTGGGCTAATAAAAGCAGAAAGTCATAGAAGTCTGGGTGCCCAGTCTTTGAGACGTCCAACAAAATTGTAGTCACTGAAGAGGGTCAGAGAGATGGAAAGACTGTCCCTGAATCCCCATATCCTGTACAGTACTCCCAACCTTTTGAAGTTTCCTGTAATTGCTTACAGATCTGGTTTATTGTAAATTGAGCTGATGGATGCCTGCAACAAAATAATGATGAAAATTATCATTTTCCCTTTCTATGGATTTCAAACTTTGAAGGCCTCTTAGAACCTAACAAATAAGACAACTCAGGCTTGGAACTTCAAAGGCAAAGAGTAAGTTAAAAGATGAAAAGATATTGCAACCACCCATCTAACTTCCCTACAGCCAAAAACAAAGCATGAAACTGCAAGCTTGTATTTTCACCTTGAGCGGAATGTCCTTTGTATAACACATCTCAGTGTAAGCTAGACTGCACTTCTGCTACCAAAAGTAAAAATAATATAACTTGTGGAGACAGTGTTGCTTATTTATTATGACCATCATCACCCTGGGAAAAAAAATACTGTTAACTGCAATTCTATGGACACTGTCTGTCCTCAAACCCATGCATAGTAGAAAAGAGCTGTACATGTGTGATTGAGAACCTGTACACCACAGAGAGCAACACTGGGCTTTTCTACGCACTTCCATTCCTGTGCAGCCAAGTAACCTGAGGATAAAAGAGGCACTGAAGTGCTGAAGCAGAAGGGCAGCCCTTTGCACTCAATGTGTGGCCACTGCAGACTCCCCATGCAAGAAAAGCAGAAGGGAACTGGAATATAAGAGTGCAGGAGTACAGTTGAAATGCAAATTTCTGCAGCAACATCTCTGTATCTAGTGCTGGTGTACAAGTTGGATAAAGCCTTGCTCAGTGCCCTGTGGTTTGTTGTTGATTGGGGTTTCCTTAATTATTTTGGCTAGGAGGTATGCAGTCTTATGAATCTGAAAAATCAGAAGATTGACTTCACTTGTTCTTAAGAACAGTGAGGTAAAATGTCCCGAAGTCACAACTTTCCAAGAAAAGCAGAATGTGGGGTTACTCTCCCCTGTTCCTGGTGCTTTCTCTAATTTAGATGTATTTGAAGGAATCAACCAGGACACAACAGTAATGGGCAGAGAATGAGGGATCTTTTCTGTTGACTAAGGCTGAGGAGTTGCTTTAATGCAGATTGCTTCCAGTACTGTCTAAACTAGGACTTCTCTAAAATCGGAAGACACAAAGTAAGACCCTCAGCATCAGGCCTTCTTGAGACTGAATTTATTTATACTGCTTCTTTTGATAGGAAGGGTCATCTGGAAGACTTTAAAGACTTTTACATGGATTTGAAGGGTTGGTGAAACCAAAGATGCATTTTTCTTCTTGCTCACTGATATTTTCATTGCTGTTTTACTCTCTCATGTTGTCTTGTAAATAGTTTGTGGGTCACTATAAGTCTTGTGAACGAACACGACTAGGCTTGCTAGTTTTAGTCTTGAGAAGGCTCTACATGCAAATGCTGTCAGAGAATCTGGAGTGTCTTTTACAGGTGCAGTTCTTATATACGTTTCCAAGAGAATTTTCTTCTTTATTTGCTTACTTTTTGGCTGCTCCATGAAACACTGCCTTCTGCTGCTGCTCCAGAGAAATTTAAATCCCCGGAAGAAAAACACTAAAGCAATCTGATAATGTCTACTACTGAGAAATAACTGAAAAAATAACTCTGAGAAAACACTCTGTGTGGACACAACTCAGCTCCTTGTAACTAATACATATTTTGTATTTGTGCGTCCTCTCATTAAGAGGAGTCATTAACATGAAAATAGAATATTTGTTTATTCAGAGCTCCTCTGTTCCCCCTTTTCATTCTTCCACCTGCAGCTCTAAGTAGTGCCCTGACGTCCAGACTTATAATGAAAGAAATGTAATGTCACTTTGTGGAGCTAGATACAAGGTGAGAGATGATCAGATGAACTCAAACCTTTAAAATGAGAGGTTACTGGAGTTTTTTTGTCTTAAAAATACCGCCAAACAACAGAATAAAACAAATGCAGAAAAGGGGATCTGTAATTTTCTACCTCATTAAAGACACATTTGTGCTGGGCAGGCTTTAATGATGGACAACTGTAAAATTGACATCTCCAATAATTGCTATAATTTCGGTATCATCATGTATCTGTTTTCATAATCTAATCATGTGAAAGTGGTGTACTCTCACTTAGAGTGTTCACCACATGTTATGTGTCAGATGGAGACATGAAAGAATCCACACTGCATACAACCCCAAGGCATGGCAGTTCTGCACTATATCAACAATTTTCATGTTTTTTTTATCAGTTCTCTGGCAGCTTCTTGAGATTTTGCTGTTAAATGTTTGTGATGGAAAAATACATGAAAGTTATCAAGGTACTTGGTACTTCTGGAACTGTGTTCTATGAAAATACCCTAATTACTAGGAAGGAGTATTCTAAGTGACAAATACTTCATTAGGGTAATACAGGAACAACAAGTTAATATAACATGGATTATTGCTGATAGCACAGTGTTTACTGATGTAGTTGACATTAGGGTAAGAGAATGCAGTAGATCCTAGTTAAAAAAGTTGGATAAATGCTTTATCCAAATACTTCTGAGTTTATTTTTGTGATACTTGGTCATTTTTGACATACATTCCTATGGTGGAATTTTGCTGGTGAAAGTGCTGATTTGTAGGGAATACGAATGTGAACACATCTGGCCAATCAGTCATGTTGGGAATTACATTACTTTTTTCTTTCTTTTTTAATGTGGTCCACTCATCTAGTCAAAGTTCACCAATGATACTTGTGACTTGCAAATCCAAATATCTGGGAGCAGTAGTTGCAAAAAACGTGGTTGAAGTGCATATAGTTCAATATGGACAAAATATATATGCAGACATTCATTGCTCATTAAAAGCCAAGTTTTTATTCTAGTCCTCAGATCAAGTATGCCTTCCACCAGAAATTATTTTCTGAAAGTCAGTAAGTCAAGGTATCACAATTAGAGCTGTTCCTAAAAAATATAAGAACAAAAGGTTAAAAATCTCATTAAAATGTCTGGAAAACTTAATGTTTTTTTAATCAAAATGAGACGTTTTACTGTTTAATTCTAATGAAAACCTAATCTTGAAAAACTTGGAGGGGAGAGGGAAGACATAAAACCAAATAATGAAAGTGTCTTAAAAAGTAACATAAAATGAACAATACAAAAGCCCAGCTAGTAAATTATATCAAGTTATAATCATTATCTGTGCAAGCTGGTATTGCTTTTATTTTTTTACTTATTTGGTTATTGTGCACAGCCCAGCAAGTGGGAGAAATACAAAAGAAATACAACTCCATGCTTCAGGAAGATCAGAGAGCTGTAACACCTTTCCTTTGAAAAGTCTGAGAGAGTTGGGGTTGTTCAGCCTGGAGGAGAGAAGGGTCTGGGGAGACCTTAGGGCCCCTTCCAGTTCCTAAAGGGGCTACGAGAGCTAGAGGGGGATTTTTGACAAGGACATGGAGTGATAAGAAAAGGGGTAATGGCTTTAAACTGAAAAAGAGTAGGTTTGGAATGGATACTGATAGGAAATTCTTTATGTGAAAGTGAAATATGAGGCCCTGGCACAGATTGCACAGAGAAGCTGTGGCTGCCCCATTCCTGGAAGTGTTCAAGGCCAGGTTGGATGGGGTTTTGAGCAACCTCTTTCATGGAAGGTGTCCCTGCACAGGGCAGGGGGTTGGGAACTATGTGATCTTTAAGGTCCCTTCCAACCTAAACCATTTATGATTTCTAGTAGGGTCATGAGTTCATGATGTTAATGATTCCCTGAAGAAATTAAAGGAGATGTGTCAGTTTGACAAGATGTTTCTAGGTCTCCACTCTGTCTTGTGTTTTTCTGAGTATGAGAAGGAGAAGAAAATGGAGGCAAATGTTGTAAAAGAAGCAGCCAACCAACCTTTCCCCTCAAATAATACAAAGATATGCACACACACTGAAGGTGAAAAAAGCTGGTAAGCAGCTGGGAGGACAGATGAGTAGATAGGGCTATATTTGTGTTTCTTATGAGTAGTGGCAAAGGAAGTTAATCTTCAGAGTATAATTATAGAGTATATATCTTTTCCAGAGGAGGCTGGAGACTGTATTTTAAAAGCTCTGACAGTGTTCATTGGAGCAGCTGAAAGAGCTGAAAATTAAGGAGAAAAGGTGTCACAGCCCTGTTAAAAACTTCATTATATTCAAGCAGTTGGAGCAACCTGGGCAAACTATCCCAGTGCTCTTGTCAGATCTTGGCTTGGTGAGATTTGCACGCCCACCCAGGTGGGCTGAAGCAATTTAAATGGCACAGTATCTGGGTTGTTTACAAGTGATGCTGTGTATGGCTGAACAAGACCTTTTAGTCACTGCAGGGTGACTGCAGGAGGCTGATGGGGAAGGTGCCAATCAAAGTGCATTGTGACATCCACTTGATCTAGCACACAAACCATATGCTGTGAGTTGAAGTGTACCAGAAATTTAATTAAAAATGCATGTATTTCATAGCTTAAATATGGTGGATATGGGCACATGCCAGAGGAACCCATGTCAGTTTTCAGGACATCTGAATTAAGCAACTGATTAATAGGGAACAGCAAGAGTTGTACGGCTTCCCTTCTGCTTTAGCACTTCAGTGCTCTTTTATCCTCAGGTTCCTTGGCTGCCCAGAAATGGAAATGCATAGAAATTTTCCCTTTTTTTTTTTTTTTTTTTTTTTTTTAAATATATTTCCCTGCATTAAACACCAAACATTTGTTTCCAGTTTGGTTTTGGGAGAAAGTCAGACTGAAGGTCTGTCTGTAGCTCTGTCTTTGTGATACAAATGGAATCTCCCAGATTTATCTTGGGAATTAGGATTTTGTTCCTGTCTGGCTTCCAGAATTACAGACTCCCCAGCCCCATGCGGATCAGCAAGGACAGAAAAAGGACATGCAGGATTCTCTTTCTCTTGCTGTTAAAAGCTCAGTTAGACTCTGGATTTATGATAAGGATTAGTTCTTAAGAAACTGAGGTCCAAAATACATAAGACTGAGAGAATTGTGAAGTCACACAGCAGCAGTTGGTAGCCCTCTGGTCCACTGAGTCTAAAATAAGCAGATCCTCTGGTCCCAGCAGTCTCTTGAGAGACCTTGTAAATCACAATCAAATCAGGATTCCGCAGAGCAAAATATAATTCCTCAGTCCCAAATCCTTAGTTTGGTGGAGTTCCACCATGTGAGTGAAAAAGGGTTCTCAGCCCTATTTGCATATCACAGGGACTCTAGAGAGGGGTATAAAATAATAATTGGAAAAACTAAGCAGAATCTTGACTGTTTATCTTACTACCCTCTTCTTTCCCCTCGAGTCTTGTCCTCCAGTTTTGAATAGGGAGGATAGGTATATACACCTGAATAAGCTTTTTGAGACCAAGGAGCACCAGTCTCATTGATGCATAGGTTGGTGTGTTTTGGTTTTACCTGTTCAGCAGATTTATCTTAAGAAATCATCCAGAGATACTTTATAAATGCGTACAGGCTCCCACGAGCTTAAGCTTCTCTCCATCATTCACTTTCCCTCATTAAAGTTCTGCAGAAGTAGGCAGGCATCCGAATACGAAGTTCAGAATCTTGATTTGGGTGCTACTCATCAGCAGAAGCCTGCAGTGCTCTGCAGGACCCTGGAACCTGTCAGTCTCCAACGGGCATTGGGGTAAGCAGCTGATTTCTCTGTATGCACCTGTAAAGGACAGAACTTGAGAAGGTGAAGCAGTTGCACAGTTAAGCTGCCTGTGGATTTGTCTAGACCTGTGTCAGGAAGGTTTCACTGCAATGTTGTGTTGTATGTTTAATGAGCAGCCCACTGTGTTACCAGAGTTGGCTTTCCATTTTTGCTCTAAATGACTTGCTGGCCTCCTCCAGAGCTTCCTGACTCAGGACCACAGCACTACAAGATGTGTCTTAACACAGTGGGAAATTGTGATCCTATTAGGCTGTACCAGCAGAGAAGCTGTAAGTCAAGTAGGTTTGGTTTATGATATCAGGGAGCTGAGTTCAGAGGCTATAACTAGGGCGTGCCTTCCACCTTCTCTCCTTTCAAGCTAAGTTGTAGTCCTAAGTTTCCTGCAAGATGTGAAAAAGAGATATAGGACAGGAGGGCTATTGTAAAATCAGGATTTAATCCTAGTAACTGAATTTTATCTACTTAATTTAGATTGTTATTTTAAGGCATTCCTCCCACCCAGTGCTATGAACAATAGATAGCTAACTCCCTGAGCATTCACATCCATCTATTTCAGAGATTTAGCCAAGTTTCCTCTCTGGAGCTTCCCACAGAAAGCTGTGGTGTTACTGCAGCAGAGGAGAGAGCTTGGTTTGCTACTGTCCTCAAAGCTGTGGGGCATGTAGACAGCATGGTGTGGAAGCCTATGGATAATTGTGCTCTAGGGCTGTAAAAAGTGATGGTGGGAGTAGAAGGGACTCCCCATGGCCTGGAAATGACACCACTATCTCTGTTTACCTACTCATCTATTCTAATGTTAGCAGCAACAACCACCTGTTCTTCTGTGTCAGTGCTGAGGGATGGCACAACTGGGAGAAATTGGACTTTACTCACTTAACTGCTGTTTTCTATCAGTTCTAGAGAAAAGATGACAAACTGAGTAAAGCATACCATAGGATGGGTTTGGCCCAGTGGCTGCTAGTTGAATTGTCCAAAATGGTGTCTGATTTAATCTGACTGGACAATGTGGGAAAGAATAAAGCAGAGATGTAGCGGGGAAAATCTAATTAATTAATGTCAGGGCAGATTTATTAGCCAAATATAAAGAAATGAAGTGCTGATTTATGCCGATCTGGAATCTGGCCCTTTGTTTTTAAAACATGTCCAAAGAATGTGGTTAAGTTAAAGCTAGAAAGAAGTCCTTCAAGTATGTTCCAGGAATAGTAAAATCTGTGAAATTTCACATAATAGGGACTGAACTAAAGAAACTACAAGAAATGCCTCCCACTCTAAGCTTCCTGGGGCAGATTCACTGACCTCTGCAAGCAAAAAAGGAACAGAGTATCTGCGAAGTCCTCATGAAGTCAATATAGTAGTAAAAGAAAAAAGAGCCTGGAGGACTCTCAGGCTCTATTTTTGTCTCTGCCACACAGCAACTGTGTGATCTTGGTCAAATCAATGAGTCCCTGTGCTCTTGACTAATCAGTGGAGTTTATCCATAAAGCTGAGAACAAAAATTTTCCTCAGCCCCTATTTCTAACTTGGTCTGCTTGCCTTGTACTTTTCCATAGGTCTTGAACAAATCAGTAGCATGCAGGGAAGGTTACTTAAAGGTTGATTGTCAAGTGCTTTTGTATCTTTGGACAAAAAAGCTCCCTGTTCAGTGCTACATGTTACTATTTTTATGAATGGCAATTAGGATTTAAAGTGTTACAGAAGCATCAGTGGAACCAAACAATTGATGCTACCGAGGACTCCATGAACGTCATCCACTGTTGTTGTTTTCATTCTGTTCTTAAAACCAAAACCCCACCATTGGAATAAACTGTCAGTTTTTTAATGTGAAGTGGTGGGACATGTCCCAGAGGCAGTGGGGGAGCTGGTTTTGCATTGGCAAGATTTACGATAAGGGATTCGCATGAATGCTGAGGCTAAAGGAAGATAAATCCCCAAAGGCAAATTCTACCAATAATTGAATTACAAAGCCATTATCATGTGCTGAACAGAGCAACTTTATAGCTCTATTGTGACAGGATAAAGCTTGTTAGAATATTTATGTTCATAGGACAACTTTGGCATAAGGATCTCTAAGAGTACATTCTCTTCCACCTGTCTTGTTGCAACTAGTTAGTCTTTCTGTGTAATGCAGTATATGTGGAGATGGGGATTCCATTTGGGACTGGGAAAAAGGAATGCTGAAGGTCAGGAGAAATCTCAAAATAAATAACATTTTAAGAACAAAGTCATCTGCAGAATGCAACAGAGTCAAATGAACATTTTTAATGATGACTAGTCAAGCTGGATTTTCCAAGCAATGTGACAGTTTTCTTTTTGGTATTGCATTGCAGCCACTTCTGAGCTGCTCTGAGTCAGTTTTGATAAGTTCAAAATGGCCAGAACTGTATGGATCTCATTCCATCCACCTTGGTAGAGGCATGCTGTTATCTGTCATTTATCAGCCATTCTTTGCTGCGTGAACAAGTCATACCTGTTTACCCCCACAGAAGGTGAAGTATAGTTATAGGAGTCCTAATTCTGCACTTGTTCATTTCCTCTGAGACATGGGAAAGCTGCATAATGTCTCTGTTCCCATATAAAGAATGAAGGACATTCGCACTGGTTCTGTCTGTCAAAAGGACATAGTAGCATTTCTGTTCTTCCAGCCTTTTATTCTGGGCCATATGCATTGAAGATTATGTAAAATAACAATGCCTTTTATTGCCTGACTTAAAAGACCTTTGATCTTGGCTGCTTTGAGCATGTATGATACAAGGACTACATATGGAAAAACTGCCATCAAGTTTCTTGTGCAAATAGTCCCAGATATGGTTTGACTGTGTCTGAAGTCAATTATCCAAAACCAAAAGCAGCCAAAGCTACTTTCCAGAATGCACAAACCCTTGAGATGCAGTGTCTTATTGTCTGGTGTTTCGAGCTCTTTGTTTATGAAAAAATGGTAGTTTGAAATTAGGTGCACCAAATGGAAGCTTTTGCTTACTTCACAGTGATGCCTTTTTGCAGTTCTGAGTGGTCTGACTGCCTTGCAAGCCTCATCAGTTCCCAGCGTCCATAAACAATTGCTTTTGTCCCTAGAAGTGAAAAAAGATACAAGAGGTGGAAACCCCAGGATAACAGGGTCTCTATTGAATTTTCTTGGCTCAGAAGAGCTGACAGGCCAAGGAAGCCAAGGTTTTAGAAATGTTTCAGGCAGAGAAGATGGCAAGGGGTTGGTCACTACAGAAATATGCCAACTAGCATTTTCTGTGCAATGGGCAGTGCCAGGCTGCTTTTGTTTAGCTCAGCCTAGTTCTAAACCAGAGGATGATTTGGGGTCTGCTTCTCACGGTGAGTATAGAATCTGCATTCAGAGCAATTACTGCACTGCAGCCAGTGATATCGATTTGTGAGGCTCTCAAGTGTAGATGACTACTTAGCAGGCTTGATGATGATTAAAATTTTAGGAAGCAACTTTGTAATAGCACTGCAGGGGTCCTACATTTTTCAAAATGTAAGCATCTCCAGTGGAAAGGCAGTGAGGTCATTGCCTTGCACTCCTCTTGGCTTTTCTAAATCCTCATTTTCCCAAAAGATTGTTTTCTTTATTTTTTTTTTCTTTTTCATTTTTCAAAACGTCCAGACAATTGTGGCAACAAAACACCAAAAGTTAATCACAAAAATACAATAGGCACCATTCAACAGAAAGTATTGCAAGGAAATCCCCTGAAGTTTCAGGGAGTATTACAGAAAGCCTGAGATTAAAGGGACAGACAAAGGGCATGCTGGCATTTTACCACAAAGTGAAAACACAGACTGCGGCAAGAAGAAAAGTTTGGGGATATATGAGTGTTTGGTCTTTGAGAATGGATGCTGAAAGGGAAGAATGGATTTGAGAAATATGAGAAGAACTGCCAATGTAGTGAATAAAAGTTGCTCAGAAAAGGGAACGGTGAAGAGAAGGCTGCCCAGGACATTCAATTACCCCTTTAATTACAATCCATAGTTTACCTGTAATTTGTGCTTTTAAAGGTAGGTAATAAACATATTTCAAGTCTGTAGCTTTACCTGCTTTGGGACTGTTGCCTAAAATGGAAGAAAAGTTTTCATCGTCAGCAAATTTCTAAGTTGCAGGTGTAAGAAAATATCAAAAGAAAGGAAACCCGTGAGCGTATGAATAATGTTTATCACCAGTCATGTCTCAGCCATCCTTGCTCTGTACATCCTTGGGACAACCGATGGCCTAATTCTGCCTTGAACTCGAACTTCTACAGTCCCAAGAGTGGCTGATGTAATGTGAGACTAAGTGACTACAGCTGTATCTGTAGGGTTTTATGGGTCCTGATTTTTATATGGTTCTCTTAAATCATCAAAGATTTTGACATAAATTATGGCTCATATCATCAGTGGAAGTAACAGTGACAATCACATCCCATCCATCAGTGAGATGTATAATTCTGAATTGGCTGTCTTTGCTTGAGAAGATGCAACAGAGGTTTTTCTTGGGGTCGGAATAGCACTGTAAGGAGGAAACACAAAACACCTAACTGTAGACTTGCATGCTTTAACTAGGGTAGCAAGTTCTTTGCTGGATGAATACCATTGTTGTGTGTCTCTGAAGAGACAAAATGCTGAAATTTATGGAATCCTTGTTTCTTTGCAGAGCTCACATCCCTGTGGGGATGTGTGAGGTTAGGAGGAGAAATGCGCTGGCAAAGCTGGACTGTGTTTTCTGTTCTTCAACCCAGTTCCAGATGGGCTATTTTAATAATCCCAGTATTTAAAGCCCACTAAATAAACAAGAATGAAGAGGAGATATGCCGTATTGCAAGCCTAGTCCTTCTTGAGCACTGTTTGTCACTGGCATCTGTCTACCTTGAACTGAATTGTAACTAGCAGGCCCAGCATTTTGGTCCTAAACTTGCTGATGATAGCAGGTATAAGAAAAATGCCCTAGGAAGGTGCTTCTTTACCACACACTTGGTGTCAATTATTAGGAAGCAGAGATTCTAAATGAAAGTTGAATGTTTAGGAGAATAAGACCTTGCCATAAACTTTATTAAAAATGGAGAAGAGGTGAAGGCAATGCTGGCTCAGAGTAGTTTCTGAAAATTCAGTTCCCAGCAAAGGAGAACAAAAAAATCTGAACCTTTTCTAGCTAGTGAATTGCTACAGATTTTGTCAAGCAAAGCTAAGAATTAATCAGGACACAGATAGCCTTGTTATTCTTAACATTTTTATAATAGTTATTAGTTAATGCACATGATGATTAAGCGCTGGAGGTGCCTCAGATTGCAGTCAGTGGGAACTGAATTAAGGTCTAAATCACTGTTTGAATCTCAGTTCTGATTTCCTAAAAAATAATTAGGCTTTGAACAGAACATCTAATTTGTCTATCACTGGAAATGAATGTATGTCTTCATGTCTTCCCTCATGGTTCTATTAACTTGGAGGTCAGGCAGCTAACAAGAAACTGGTTGTTTAACCCTTAGCTTTAATCTAGGATTATGACTTGAGTGATAGGACTAAGACCAGAAACAAGGCAGATTGTCAGAGATGCTGCTGAGGCTGCTGTACAAGGGGATTGGTACATTCTTGCAGTCAGCATTTCCATAATGCAGGCTGTCCATCAAACCACTGGCCATTTGGACTCTTCCAGGGAGTTAATGAGGCCAGTCTAGGGGAACCTTAATAATGGAAGTAGAGCTTGGTTCCATAAACCCCTATTTGTCATACTCATTATCTCTATTTGTTACTTGTTAATTCAGAGTGAACAAACAGTAATTTTCTGAGTCAATGTGACATTTCTTTTATTAATAGAACACTGTTTTTATTAGATCAGAAATGATAAAGTGTCTCAGGATAAAATGAGTTTTAAAAAATTCTTAATTAATGAGGGAACATTGATCATTAAGAGTGTCAATTAAGCAAATGTGCATAAAATGTCCAATATAAAGGAACAGCTATAATTAGTATAATTAGCTGGCAAATACTATTATCTCATCTATTAAAGTCTTCTGTATCCCACCCTGAACTGAAATGCATCCCTCTGACCAAACCAGGAGACACATCAGAATGGCAGGTGCGAATGGGAACAGGAACAGGTAAGTGGCCATATGGAAAGAAGTGAAGGGGTCAGAAATAAAGAACTCATAAGTACAATGGCATTGATCAGATAAAATGGTAGAATATCTTTAAAATGTTCAAGTTTATTTTAGGGAAAACTCCAAAATTCTTTCAAAATTATCACTTCTTATTTGTGAGTATGAGTTTATGTCTAGTTAAACAGGATCTCCTGTGAAATTAATATCTCAGACATTCACGGTATATTTTGTTTTTAATACTTTTGTCTCAATCTGTCTTTTACAGGTCTATGATGGGGAATGGTAGAGAGCCTGATCTTGTGCACCTGGAGGCGAAGACGGTGGATGGTCGTAAGTAGATCAGCTTTTAAATATTGTGGTATACTGGGCTGTCCTCATATTCTTGTAACCACACAGTATGACAATAGAAATCTGACTTTTTCCTTGTTCACTCACTTAGTATGAGAGGTTTGGCTGTTCCAAGTCAGGTCTGTCAGAAGATGGGCCTTTCCAGAAATGCAAAAAATTCGGTTTACCAGGCTGTGAAAGGAGCCGAGAACATGGTAAGGAATAAGCAGTAATTGGAGTTACTACACAGAGCACTTCCATTTCCTCTGGCGTGATTTTTGTTGATGGGAACATGACATTGAAGAGAAGCTCCTGAGTCACAAAGTCTAGCTGCTGTTTTTTTCACACAGTGCATAACTTCACCTTTTCACAGCTTTATAGTTTTAGCAGACCAGGGATACTCTGCCTTAGGTACTGCGTTTGAAAATACCTTGTTTCTCTCTCATTAGAAACCTTTAAATGACCAGCCTAACTGTATTTTTCACTGTTCCTGCTTGTCCCGTCATTGTCCTTCACTTTGATCAGCTCCTTTTCCTCTCTGCTTTGCCTCTTGAGGTGCTTTTTTTCCATTCCAGGATCCTCCTTTACCCGCAAGTCCAAAATATTCTCCTAATGGACCATAAATTTTCTCAGGCAGCCTAAGCCATCCACTGGCCTTTTCTCCTCCCAGCCATGCTTCCTCAAGGTCTGTCTTTGAGCTCCACTGCTTTGCAGATCTTTCTCCTTGGATTTCTTTTCCACACTGGATTGCCTCAGGCAGGCATCACACCAAAAGACTGGCTGCCATTGATCGTCACTGTAATTCCGTATTGTTTCCTCAGTAAACAACAGCTTTGCTGCAATATAACAAGAAGATTTTTACCATTTTCAATACAAAAGTATTAATGATGCATTCAGTTAATTACTTTTTAAATGTATAAGTTTCTCCCTTGAATTTTCCCCTCAACTGCAATGGTGTTGCTTAAAATGTGTATTTTGTCACTGTAAACTTGAAAACTATCTGAAAAGTTCATTGTGGGGTAAGATGGTATTTAACTTATGGAAATTTATCTTGAAAGAGAATTTTTTGGAAGATGAATTTTGAAAAGAAACAGTTATGATAGAAACTATAAAGTTTTAAAGGTTTCCCTGTCAAGATATGCAAGATAGCAAAAGTGAAAGAATGTGTTATCTCTATTTCTTATAATTTATGATCTATGATTATTATTTCTCCTCTCAATTTCACTTACCTCATATGGCATCAAGGCTGGGAACACAAGGCTCTCTATTTCTTGGGACATGTTAAATGAGAGTAAGGTATTCTAACGGGACAGTGTTTATTTCAGCACCAAATACTGCTCTTGTAAGTCATGAGGAATTTGAGGTCATTGAGATGAAGCACTACAAGTGATGTTGAAGGAGCTATATTCTGGTGATGCTTTTGAGGAATGTTCAGCTCACAGTGGGCAGAGACAGTGCCACGCACCAAATGCTTTGGATGATCTTTTTGAGTTCTTCGGCTAAAATAAGAACATATTGCACAGCTATCGCACATTTCTGAAAAAAGCTTCTTGAGTTCCTAGCAAATTAGTAATTACAGCTCCTTGCAAATTAGTATTAAACCAAAAAACGAGTAGACAAAACTGGCTTCACTGAGAAGCCTGGCATATTAGTGAAAAGAATTGTGGAAAGACAAATTATTGCTCAAGAACTGAGCTCTAATAACAGATTCTTCACACTTATATTGGCTTCGTTGTGAGGCAGCACAACTTAAGTTCTTCCGTTTAGCCAGTGCATCAGTGGTGCCAAACCTTCAGCCAGTGGTGATCTCTCTTGCAAACCAGTCCTTTGGAGTAAACTTCTGCTAAGGAGTCAAAAGATCCCAAAGTCACCTCCTTGGCAGCATAAGAAAATGTCTTGGATTTTCAGTAAGTGCATGCTCTGTTTGGCCTGTTGTTCCAGGGAGTGTTGGTTTCCAGCAGAGGACTATGGTATGTAGCTGAAAGCAGTAACCTTGGAACATATCACAGCATTTTTTGCCAGATGTTTGGAAGCGCTGCAGGTCACAGGATTTTAAGACCAAGACAGATTGCACATGGTCCATTATTCTAGTTACCATGATCAACTTGGTATATACAGGTCTCTTGGCTACTAGAGCTTTCTTTTAAGTACTAAATCAGTCTCCTTTTCCTGCACAAAGTAATCATAAACCTCCAATGGATATAGAAATCTTGACCTCTGGAATGGAGCAGGTGTGTCCCTACCAGTGGGGTGATGGAGAGAACTGTGCTGAAGTGAGAAAGATACCTTTTTTCCAAACTGAGGGTAATTTACAAATAATTTTCTTGAGGTTTTTATGTTTGGGTTTTTTTGGTGTTTTTAAAAATGTTTTTGCATTTACTTATTTATGCCTTGTTTGGAATATCTCTTTTGAGGTTAACCAAGTGTAAAATTTCAGTAAAGGGATTAAATTTGAGAAGGTAGATTTGCCAAAACAAGACAGGGAGAAAGAAGGAAAGAAAAGGGAGTAGTGTGGAAACAGTCACAGACTCTGTACAATAAAATAAAAGATTATGAAGTGGAAATAGAAGGGCTAAGCACGAAGCTGCTGAACTCAGTATAAATAAGAAAATAACTCCTTGTTCTTGTGCTGGTGTATTTTCCATCAGAAGCTGAATAGTACAACTGCAGCTTTAGGTGAGAAGTAGAAATGTCAGCAGGATGCAGTGTTAGCCCTTCT
Source organism: Myiotriccus ornatus (assembly GCA_036023395.1). Lineage (NCBI taxonomy): Eukaryota > Metazoa > Chordata > Aves > Passeriformes > Tyrannidae > Myiotriccus > Myiotriccus ornatus. The sequence goes on along the minus strand of JAYRBT010000178.1, from coordinate 25,385,188 downwards.
CACTGACAGAGTCATTTGAGAACATCACCAACAACCTTAGCATTGGGCTTTCTTTGCTAGAGTAACTCTCTATCTCTGCTTTCTGATTATCATGTCTGTGCATTTTATTTATTGTGTTTATTTACATAATGTAAAAGGTTTGCAAGGACCAAAGCAAGAGTCTCTTAGCAGGCATAAATCAGTATAACTTCCATGGCATGTTGATTTACACCTGCTGAGAATCTGGCTAGCAATGTTGTTCCTGAGTGCCTGTTCTCCCTGCACTTTTTTCCCCTCAGGATCCAGAAAAATCTGGACTCCTGAACACACTGTGTCTTATCAAACTAGGGTGCAGGTAAAGATGAACAAAATGAGTACAGTCTGTTCAATGTAGTTGTATTGATGGAGACAGATTTGCAGGGCTAATCATTGCCACTTATGTTTTTAATCCTCTTTGTGTAAATTTTGGAGAGCACAAGGCAAATTTTTGTCTAGTGGAATATGATGGTTTTGTTTATTTTTTAAAGGCTTCAGGCCCAATCCAAGTCAATCTGGGACTGAGAGTATATGGTAAAACTGTTTTTTTCTGGTTGGAAGAAGTTCATACAAACGTTATCTCACATTTCCATTTGTACGCTTGGGTATCCCTGGTGTTCCACTTTGAGTTTGGAACGGGATGAAAGGCGAGTCGGCAAAGTCAGCAGGAATTGTGAATTTTTTTTTGTCTGGCCTCAGGTCAACACCCCAGGAAGATAATTAATCCCCTACAGTTCTTAACCCTATGATAAGCTTCTCCTTGTTACATTCACCATCATAGTCAGCAGGCAGAGAGATTGTGGAAGTTAAATCTAGGTTTGCTCAAATGCAACTTGAAGAGCTTTCAGAAGGTGTAAACTTAATGACGTGGCGTTTAGGTTTGTAAAGAATACACAAGTCCTGAAAGATCCTAAATTAATGGGCTTATGTGATTTGAGCTAGGGAGGGTTACCCCAGTAAGGCCTGATTCAACCTAATTTACATGGGAGGTAATTTTTATTCAGGTGGGTGCCTACTGAGGAATCCAGTTGGTGAGAATTAGAAAGATAGATTCCTACAAAGCTTTTGGAGACTAACTGGGTACCTGCTGGCCCTCTACAGAATGGCAAAACTGACTCAGAGGATGTCTAAGTGACAGTTCCTGTAAATGTAAAACATGAAAATCAGCTGTTATATTTATGAGACATGCATTTGCTTATTTAGATGACACCAATTGATTTTGAGTAAAGTTATTAATTTATGCGGGAGTTTTTTTAAAACATTGATGAAAGAAGCTGAGGGGGTTTCTAATGTGCTGGCAAAAATTTAGAGAGCTCCTGATATTTAAAATGTAGTTCTCTTTCCTTTGTTTTTCTTCTGCTGACCTGATTTACACAGCAGCTTTTCTTAATCAAAGGTAATTTAGGTGATGCAGGTAAGACCAAAGTCTCACCTGGGGTCAGCATATGTGTTCTGCTTGCTGATCAAGAGGGAGTGAGCATCTGACCAATAGTGTCTGAATCACAAAGTTGCACTAGGACTTTAATTTCTGTTTCCACAGAAAATTGCTAGGAAGAATAAAATAATCAGTGTAGTAGAAAAAGTGAGTAGTCAACCTAGCCTGACAGTGTTTTACTAACATAGCTAGAGTGGTGAATTAATTTACACAGTATCCTAAACCTGTGCAGTGATTTTTTTTTTTCCTTATTGTGATTAATGTTTTTTCCTGATCATGATTAGTATTTGTCCTGGAGAATGACATCTGTTAGTTTCTCTAATTATAACTTTATGCCAGAAATGGCAGAGGATTTGCTTCCCTATGTAAAGAAAGATTTCTGACACTGACATGCAGTGAAGAAAGAGTAGCAGCAGGATAAGACCAGATTTGTGAGTAGTTAGTAAATGGGATGGTTTCGTTTCATTGATCTTCATTACTGGTTAATTGCTTTGCAGTTGCTGAGTCCTGGAGAGTCATGAACATATTCCCATACCATGAATGTTTCACAAATCAAAATTCAGACCAGATGGAAATGGATAAAGAACAGTCATTTTTTGTGTTTCTTGAAAAAAAAAAAAAGGAGTAGAAAGATTAAAGTATGGGAGAACATTTAATTAAATTTTTGGAATTCATTGCCATGGGAGGTTGTGAATGCTGAAGATGCACTGGAACTACTAAGGCAACCTGGGCTTCTGTTATTAGTCACTGATGGAGAGGGGTTACAGGCCTGGGTCTTTCAGTGATATATGTTACTACCATGTTTATTAGTTACAGAATGCTAGTCATCCTTCAAAAGCAGAAATATCCCTAATGTCTAAGTTGCTCAGAAACAAACTGGGATACTCCATAGAAAATCTGGAAGTGAAACAAATCATGGATTATGTGATTACTCTTTGCATAAAACTCCTGATTTGTCATTGGTGGGTTTATTTGTAGAGAGAAGGATACATTCCTCAATGAATTAAAGACAAGGAGAAAAAAATGCTACATTTGCAGAGTACGGTGAATATTTTCTCCAACTCTCCCTGTAATCAAATAAGGTTTTTGAAAGATGTGCATGCAAGCTTAGGCTGCGTAGAAAGCAGCGGGTATTAGGGTTTCATATGTAATCCAAAATAGTACTCAGCAACAAAATATCCTGAAGAAATTCCCACTCTGCTTTAGGAAGGAGTCTAAAACTCTCCTGTGTACTTTTGTAGAGGCTCACCAACCTCCAGTAACCACCAATAACCTTCCCTCTACAGCACCTAAAGGAGAAATGTCTCTGGGACAGGTTGGATCCATTTCCCTTGAGAACATATTAGCATGGAGCTCGAGCTAAACAGAAAAGACTGAAATATTTCATGGCACAGGGTCTCTCTGACTCTTAACTTCTGTTATATGTTAGCATTTTCAATTTTTTTTGACCACTGAAACAGATTAATTTTGTCAGAGGTTTCCTTTACAAGAAGTCTTGTGTTCTGTGACTTTTCTTGCTTCCTTTTTAGAAATAGCTGCCATTCCCCAAGAAGAATCCTACTCTGGGTGTCTAAACCTGTCAAAATCGAAGTGTCTGGGGGTGTAAGAGCTGGGAGTTGCTATGTTCTTCTCTCCAGGCACAGTGTGACTTTCTTGTTGTATATTAAAAACAGCAGCTGTTGTTGGAGGTGAGGGTTCTGGAAATGAAAAGCATAATGTCCTAATTACCTATGGCAGGGAAAACATCTGTGCAGGAAAACTAATGAAATTAATTCCAGAGCTTAGCAACTGAATACATTAATTGACATTAATTAATGCTAAATTACAAACCTCTACCAATGGAATCACACAAAATGTCCATGAGAATCAAGTGAAAAAAATCCATGAGTTAATGTGAGCACAGAAAATCTTCCCCTAGGAAAAAAAGAGGGAACCAGGCACTGCAATAAGCCTGCTTTTGCTTCTTTCTGTCTCCCACAACAGAGGGAGCTTTTTTTTGTGCACATCTCAGGGTTTGGCCGTTTGTGAGATTAGCTTAAGCAATTTCAGTCCTCTGCCCTTTAGTAGTTATTACTGGCATTTTAGAATTGAAGCCATGGAGGATTGCACTGTAAAAGTTCACAGGAATTGCCTTAGTAAATCTTCATCAATGGTACAATCACTGCTGCCCAGACTCCTGCGATCACAGCAAAAATAGGCATAGTCCCCATTCCTCCATTAAAACAGGATTGAAAGAACTTCAGTCACCTCTAATGGATATCAACCTGGCCTGCTCTTTAAAATCTCTTGTGGATGAGATTCCGTAATCTTCTTTGCTGGCTGGTCCCAGCAGTGTACATCCTGTTCTCTCTCTGTGCTCTCAGCATTGGTAATACCTTTGCACGGGAAGTAAGACAGCACTGCAGTCTCCTCTTAGTGTGTCCCAGACAGCTGGTGTGCCTGTGGAAGTAACACAGTGATGGTGAGGGAAAAAAAAGGAAACAGAGTGGGAAACAGAGGTCTGATCCTGTATATCTCTGCTGGTGGGGGGGGGGGGTTGATGCCATGTATGAAAACCAGTCTTGTCAACAGCTCAGGTGGCCGTAGGGCCAGCCATTTTAACTGATTCTGCTTTGTTTAAGCTCAGGATTGCCATACATTTCACTCAGGAACTTTCTTGAGACAGAATGAGAGACCCTACCTGAAGTACCATGTTCAGTTCTGGAGCCCTCAGCACAGAAAGATGTGGAGTGAGTCCAAAGGAGGCTACAAATATGATCAGAGGGCTGAAACACCTCTCCTATAAAGACAGACTGAAAGAGCTGAGGTTGTTCAGCCAAGAGAAGGCTCCAGGGAGACCTTATTGTGACCTTTCAATACATAAAGAAGGCCTGTATGAAAGATGGGGACAAACTTTTTTAGCAGGTCTCATAGTGATAGGACAAGGGATAGTGGTTTTCTACTAAAAGAGGGTAGATTTGGACTAGATACAAGGAAGAAAACAGAGGGCTGAACGGCTCTGAAGGGGAACTTTCCTGAGCTCACTGGAATGAGCAGGCTGGGAATTATGTCGTTCCCTGCCCTCTCGTGGCTAATGTGGAAAAAATCATGTCCCTCTACAGGGAAATGCATTTCGATCATGCTGCCCAGGCTGCATTCATTAGTGTTTTGCAGTGAGCTGCAGGAGCATGAAATGTTATAAACGGCAGTGCTAATAATACTTAGCACTTTATATATTCAAAGAACTCTGCAAATGCTGGAGTAAAATCATCCCTCATCAAACTTCCCTGAAGGTTCGTTACCCTGCATGTCTGTTTCAAGCAGAAGACAACAGCCCTTAGAAGCAAGGAAAGAAATGTCAAATGATAGATTTTAATTAAAACCAAGATTAAATATGAGATGGTAAAATTCCAGCCATTTCTATTTTAGTGTAAAATGCTATTTCTCTGATCAGAAGTTGGTAATTATATCAAACAAGGGTCTGTGCCTCTCCAAGGAAAACTATTAGAAGTACTTCTAACATTAAATGCCATGGAGTGTTTCTGTCATGTAAGTACTACTGCTAAAATGCCAGAGTCGTTCCTCCTGTAGATCAGGTTTGTCATTAAACAAAGTGGAAATTCCTAATGAATCTGAAAGAGTCCAAACTAAATACTGAGAATCTGATTCTGTGTTTTCGCATGAAGAAATTCAAATTGTTTTTCTTCAGGTGGTAGATTATTAGATGAGCACCTTGCAGTGCTTCAGAATAGGAGATGAGGATGTCCCACATAGTGACAGTGGATGAGATGGCTTGCATGGATGGCTGTATTTAGACCATTTACTTTGAACCTGCTAAGGCCTCTGTTTTCAAGAGAATGTGGAATGATTGTCCAGGTCTGCCAGAAGGCATCTTCCTACACCGTCAACAGAGAAGTAGGTAAAACCCCCTGAATAGGAGGTAGTCCGAGTTACTTTCCAAGCTGATTTGAATTACTCTACATAATGTAAGTGCTGTAGGAAATATGAAGGTGTATCATGAAAGGGGGTCTCTGGTGACAGGATGGGGTGTGAGTCCTTGGAAGGTGTCCACGTGCTTGTGTATGCTCTGGACCTTGACCGTGTCCTAAATAAACTCAGCACATGACTGTGGGGCAGCTGTTGTGCTCTACAGCAAATCCCACACAGTGGGGATGACAAAGGTGCACTTGGGAAAGGGAAACTGCTGAGGCTTAACACAATGGGTATCTGGGTATCTGTCCCAAATTAAAGACACAACTCTTCAGACCTGCAGTTACTTAGGGAGTCCTAGGACTTGGGATGTCTTTTGCCTTAGTAAATAGTCCTTTGCAGCTCTTGTTCCCTCACTCAGTTCCTGCTTTAAGCTTAAGCCTGGGTAGCATCCAAGTAAATGCAGCATGTGGAGGTAACAGTGCTGAATGATACACCCTTAACTGGGTTTCTGTCAGATCTGAGACACAAAGCCTTTGCATTGTGCCACCTTCAAGTGCTGCCTGTTCTCTGTTTCCAGCACAGAGCCACAGCAGTGGCATGGAGTAATCAGATCATCTATGCTGGGCTCTCTCTAAGTAAAAATGTATAGCTTTGATGTCTAATCTAGGGCAGAAATGAAAGAAATAATCGGAGGCTGAGGTGGGTAAATAAGGAAGGAACTTAAAGGAAGAAAACAATCAAGGCTGGATTTGTGAAAGATGTAAGGGAAAGAAGTTTTGTATGCTGTTGAATGGATGATGTCACATGAGTCTGGGAAGCAAAAATGCTGCCTCAGCAAATAGATTTATGACAGCAGGAAGACTCTGTGCTCAGGATCTCAAGTGAATTGTTTTGTTCTTTTCCTTTCAGATGCCCAATACATCACCTGCAAGATGCAGAACTGCAGTGAAGCCACTCGCAGCAAACCCTTTCCAGGCTATATCGACCATAACTCCCTGATCGTCCAGGGTGATTATGTCTTTGTTCAGGTGCAGAACACCCTCTTCTCTTATTTTTTCTATTATTTTATATTATTCTATATTATGTTATTTTCTCTTGTATTCCCTTGCATGTATGTGCATGTTGGATCCATAAAGGCACTGAGTGGATTGTAGCAGTTTGTTACAAAGCTAATAGTGTTCCTTTTACCTCTAGTATCTTGTCACTGTAGGGCCATAGAGTTCCTGCCTGGAGTATCCACCATATACACTGGAGTGCTCTGTGCCACTCCCTGCAATCTCATCAGCACTCTGGAATTACTGCTTTAACCCCCCAGCTGGAAGTGGTGTGTCAGTCATCTGCTATTACAAGGGAGTAGACCAAAGCTTTCTGAGCATGAGAGGGAAATAGGAAAGGAGGGAGGGAGTCGGAGAAAGCACCAAAGGAGTAATCAGGCTTTATTGTTATGCCTCAGTGGTGATTATAGTGAAAAGGCTGAAGATGAGATGTACTCAGCCAAGCTGTGTTCCAGGTGAGAACTGGTGAATAGATTTGAACCACTGTGAGTCTCATTAGGCTGCTGCCAGTGTCCATTTAATGTCAGCTGAAGAGGACAAAAATAACAACAGGGTTTCAGGGAACATGGAGGTGAACTGGAAATCGTTAGGACTAAGCTGGGCTTCCAGACAATTTAGGTTCTAGCATGCTTGTGCATGAAAGGAAGAGAGAGAACTGATATTTTACATTGGGTGAGTTGATTGCTAGTTGCCTTCAGTCAATGAGCTCAGTCTTAAACACCAGCCTAAAGTACCCACAAATAAATTCGAGATGTGTTCCAGAATTGCTTTTGTACCTAGTGTGTTTGAGGCAAAAATGAAATGTTTAAGTGGCCAGGGAAACAGGGGCATGCATCACTGTTTAGCCATGCTCTCACATTTCAGAATGACTGTGTTTGTGGCTTCAATGACACAGGAGCTGGAATATTTCTCTTCATATGCGAATTGTTTCATTACTTCATCACTGATGCCTTGGGTTTGTGCTTTTCAAGACTGTTGGTATTCTCTGTTCTGACCTCATGTTATTAAACAGTGTAGAGAAGCCCAACTCTTTGCTTTATCCAAAATCAGTGCTGAGGAGATTGTTCACCTTCCTGGATAGCCCTTGTATTTTGATGAGTTTCTCTTTCTCTTTCATAAACTGCTGTATAATGTTCCCAGTGCTGTCAAATTTTTGCCCTTCATGGTGTAAGGAGGAGCATGTAAAGAGGCAGCTCTTACCATGTTCTCCTTAATGCCCACTGGGACTTTATACAACTTCATGTATTCATGTTTGTAACACAGTTTGTGAGGATGGGATTTAATATTTGGATTTGAAAAGCTCCCATTTTAATTCTTAACTTCATAGGATTCTGAAACAAATAACAGGTCAAAGAGATAGTACTTGCCAATCATTAATAATTGACACTTAGATGTATGTAATAATAATATTGTAATCCCTGGAACACACCTCTGCTTGCTTGATGTAGTCAGGGAATTTACTGTTGGCTAGTAATTTAAAATGTGATTCTTCAAGTGGTTGCATTTGTATCTGGCTGACAAGGACCTGTTAAATAGTGCACCATGGTTGATGCCGGACCCTGTGTTATCCCAGGCACTGTCCTTCAAAGGAGGAATAACCTTACACCAGGCTGTATATACTTGGAAGAGTAGATGAACACCCTCTTCTAACCTTCCCTACCTTCCTTGATCTTCATCTAGCTTTTCTGAACTAAACCATTTAGAATGAGAATTAGTAGGCTTAAAAGCAGTAGAATAAGGAAAAGGGAGTTTATTTTCCCACTGAATTGTGTTTTATTTATAAATTCACAGTCTCTCACAAAAGAATACTTCTGGCATTCCTTCCCATACCTTTTGCCCAGTTCTCCTAAAAAAAAGTGTTTTAGAATGAGAAATACCACTTATTTTACCTAATCTGGTATGAACCTAGCCTCTGTGTATCATGCATTTTAAACTACTGCAGTGCATTGTAAAACACCTACTACTAAAGAAAAGTCTTGATAAACTCAGGCATCAAGCAATTAAAGCAAAGTTCTGCATGGAGAATCCTTTGGAATATTTGTTCTTCAGTATCTTTTGTCCAAGGATTTCCAAGTACTTTACAAACATTGATTATATTTCAGCAGCACTGGAAGCCAGATAAAATTGTCAGCTTTTTTCTTTCATTTTCCTCCTTTAATAGGTGGTAGAAATTGATACCTCACATTGCTCTAACCCAGCATTTTTGAGGTCTTGCCATCAGTATTTATGCACTTAAATAAATAGCCGGATTCATAGAAATGCAAAATCCATGGAGCTTCTCCTGGCCCTTCATATCTCTGAATGCTTAGTGCATCTCGTAACAGATAACTTATGATGGCTTGTACATGGCCACACAGGAACCAAAGCTGGAAGCAGAAATAGAAGTCAAGCCAGTCTCATGTCTGCCAGTCTGCTGATCCAACCAACAGCTTCATGGCAGCTCTGCAGATAGCAAAGAACAGACAGTTTTGTGGTAAGGCAGAGGAGAGCTCTGGTATCAGCATGTGACTCCATGGCCCAAGTGAAGTCAGGACTTCAGTTTCCCCAGGTTTTCACATGAAATTCTGACCTTTATCTCTCCTTGCTGAAATTGGGATTCCTCTTGTTTTATTTTTCAGCCGCTGTCAGCTAGATCAATGTTTATCCATCACCTGTAACAGCACTGCAGTTTTAAGCCATTGCTACCACACTGTGGTATTTCTCCAAACAGCTTTTGTTTGATATTCTTCATTATGATAAAAAAATAATAAGAAAAACCTGATGATATCTTTCCTGCTTCTCTCATAGCTGACATCAGGAGGAAGACCACATTATTACGTTTCTTATAGGAGGAACACATTTTCACAGATGAAGCTGCCAAAGTACTCCTTGCCCAAGGTAGGTTGCCATTGCTGGAATGCCCATATGAATCTACAGATACTTTGACTGTACAGAAATTCTTGAATACAACACAAGTAACTGCAAGTTGACATGCAATGAGTGAAAACACCATTCTTCTTTGCAAGCAAGAACGGAGAAAAACCAAAAGTCAGCACTTTGGCTAGTCAGGGACATTGGCATGGAATGTAGACAGATACCACAGCCTATGTCAATTACCATTTCTTTATAGTTAATTATGTTTTTGAGGAGATTATCTCTTTTTTTTTTCCTTTTTTTTTTTCTTTTTTTTTCCTTGTCTTAAAGTTCTCCTTTCCTGTCCCTATTTTGTGTGGGTTTCTTTTTGTGCTTGCCTCATTAGCAGATTTTAATGGGAACCAAGCAAAGAGATGTCTCTGTGTGTCTGCGTTGTATCTTCCCTAATTAAGAACAATGGTGAATTAGCATTGGAGCTTGAAAGGGTATTTCTGCCTTCTGGAGCTGAGTTTTTTAAAAGACCTGTAAAAAAATGTTAGCTCCATTTTGAAGAAACCACCATTTTGCAGCTGAGGTCCTAATGGCTTCTTAACAAAAACAGGATTTTTTTTCCTCCCTTCTCATTCTTAATCTAGTCTGCCTTAAATGAAATTTAAGATCAAAGGTAGGAAATGATCTTGTGGATTCTATATGAGGTCTAACATCTGAAGACAAATGCATTCCCAGAAATAAAGCAAGGATTGTCAAAAGAAAAAAAACAAAGTGCAAGGTCAGTCTATTCCTTGGAGTTGAAGTTGCACCAGATTTTGTAGGGGGAAATATTCAAAGGGATAACTTGGCTAATATCACAACTGACTGTGATTCCTCAAGCTAAACGACCTGTTTATAGTAGATTGACTGGTGACCTTCGTATCAACAGGCTGCAGCTCAAACCCAGGCCTTCAATGCCATACCTTACCTACTCTGTTGTTGTAGCCTTTGCTTCTGTTTACATCACCTGAAAAAGCAGCTTACAGGACATTGAGGACGATACCAGAAGCCATGAGATCTTCTTAGCTCTGACACAGGAGACCAGTGGTCTGCCTCAAAATTTTCAGTCACATTTAAAGATTGGTTGGTTTGAAACTTCCTGTCCAAGCAGGAAGAAATTCCTCTTGTCAATTCAAATCTAATCTAAACTGGTGTTATTTGAAGGAGCCTTTAGCGAAGGAGTTGCATTTTAGAATGGTTATTGTAAAACCCAAATAAAAATTGTCATTTACAGTGATTCAAATCGTCTGTAGAGGGACTATTTGCTTTAAACTTACTGTTTCCTTTCGCCCACAGTTACTTTTCAGTCCACCTTCTTAAACAGACTTCCGGAGAGCTGGGGAAAATGTACTACGATTAAATTACAATGTGTTCTCAGATAATAGGAATTGGAGCAATATATTCATGTTATTTGACCCAAAGAAAGATGCTTTATCATGATCTTGGAATATCTTCAAAGACGGAAGTGCTACATTTGACGTGGAAAGAGCTACAGTGGAGCTGTGGCTGTCTAGGAGGCTGCTATCAAAGCAAGATAGTCACTTTTATGAAAAATGCGTAGAATTATATTATTCAAGGAATTTAAAGAAACAGCTTCTTTTATGCCCAAATTCTCTTTCATCTCCTTCAGCTAAGAAAGAGGGGCCAAATATGGTAAACAGTACTAAGTGACTTCTGGAATTGAAGATGGAAATATCAAGCTTTTTGTCTCATCATGTCACTCTTCCTAAACTGGAGGCGTGTGACGGCAGGCAGCTTTGGCAGGTGATGCTGCTGCTCAGGCAGGATGGCCTACAGCACATCAAAACTCAAATATTATTCCTGTTGACATTAACAGCCTGGTAGTTGCTTTAATTAAAAGCCTAAATGAACTTGAAACACTGTTCCTCACAAGCAGATGCCTGCATATGTGCATACAGGTTTTGTTAACCCCCTAAACAGTCTTTATTGAGACCTGGTAATTGTTGCAATGACATTGATCTGTCGGTTGATACTGCCTGTTCTGCACCACAGTGCCACAATATGGGTTCTGTCACAGACCGTGGTGTCACTTATGATAATCACCTTAAATGTACACTCAGGGTACATTGACTCCAGTTTAGACCAACGCACTGGGCAGACATCTGGGAATACTGAAGCAAGCCAAGCAATTTCTCTTTTTAAAAGACCTGTCTTAACTGATATTGGGTTGAATAGTGATGGGATGGGTGCATGTGCTACCTCTGTTTTAAATTCATCACCTTCTTTCAGCCTCAGGATGCACATCCTGACAGAAGAAGCAATAACCACAAAAAACCCTCAAACCCAAAATCTTAAATACGTACCTTAAAAGAGCTGACAATCCCAGTAACTGACAGAATAAAACTGGCATTGCACATCCCTACCGTTTGACTTGCCAGGAAGAGAAGTTCCCTGACCAAGTGCAAAAAGGCCAATTGAATCATGTTCCATAATTCAGAAAGCCTTGGCCTTTCGTCATTAGAGTAGACACCTGATCAAACCAGTGTACAACATTATCCTGTTGCTTTTGTCTTGGGAAAGGCAAAAAAGACAGAGTAGAACTGTATATGAATTTACTTCTAGTTTATGCTGTAACAGAGAGAAAAAAGCTCAGGCCTTTAGTAGACAGAAGCCTGGAAAGCCCCTGAAGATGACGACAACTGTTTGAGAAAGGTGCCTTGCTTTACATTCCTGTCCTCTTCTGTCTCTGTAGGAAGCTTGTTCCATATCAAGTTGTTTTGTATTATTTTGCCCCCAAAAAAATCAACTCCCACACTGCAAAAAACAAACAAACAAACAAACAAAAAAACCCACAAAAAACCCCAAACTATATGCTGATTGAATTTAATTTTTCCAATGTGGAAATGAAAAATTCGGATGTTGGTCAAAGATCTGTTTGATGTCCATATACTGATCCTCTTCTATCAAAGCTTTGCATCATTGCTGCATCTATTGGACAAGGACATATTAAGAGGAAAAGTTAAGAGGAAAATTTATCACCAAAGGCACACAGTTGGAACACTATCTTTCTTGACTTTCTGCACTATGTATATCATGCCAATTCAGTCTCTCTCTGCTTTCCCAGGCTTAAATTCCTTCAGTCTTACTGGAATCTTCCTTAGACATCCATCTTACAGCATGATCTGATAAATCCAAGAAGCATCTAGTGAATAAATTAACTTGTTTACTTCTTAAGTATTCATGAAATTGCCTGTAATTTTCTCTGGTGTTGATCAAAGTATCTTTCTACTCCTCTCCCCTAGTTATTATGAAACTATTAATTGAAATGGTAAGTTAATGAAACAGTACATTCACCAGACAAAACAAATTTTACTTATAATCTGTTTAAATAGAGGGGCCTGCCCATGTGTGCACATATGCAGGAGTTAAAACTTGAGATCAGAGCTGTGCTAGGCAATGTTGCCTGAAGCACATTGGGAACACCTACTGATGTAGATCTCCCAGCAGATTCACCAGGGTGACAGTCTGAAATAAGGAGCCTCAGAACTTCTACTAGCACAGCTGGAGCTACAAGAGGATGTCTATTCACAGCCAAGACTAGTAAAAGGCAGTGGGACTTACATTACCTTTCCTCTTGCCTCAGGAATTAAGCCAATCTGTTCTTCCACAAGATGAGCCCATCTTCTGGGATATGATTTTCTTCCAGTGCAAAGAAGCAAGTAAATCAAGTGCATATTCATCCACTCTGTATTCAGACCTGGATCTGGATGAACAAACAACTGTTCTGAATCTTAACTCCATGGTGAATCTGCTTTCAAATTTATGGATCAAATTTCTTCATTGTGTTATTTTTTTATCTTTACATTACAAGGTTTCATCTGGAATTATTAATTCTCCCTAGAAATCCACAAGACAGTGAATTATCAAAGAATATTATTAACAGAAGGAAAAAGTAGCATCAGCTTCCAAAGAGTATATTTTCTGATAAGGTTTGCAGTTTTGCATATAGAAAGTCCTGGCTGAGATTCATGGAAGCAGAATAACTTTGGGATATCTGCCCAAACCAGACAGAACAGCTGAGTCTTCTGGGAATCACCTGGTACTAAGAAATCTTCATTTCTTTTCCTACCTCAATAGATTTTTATGGCACCAAAGAATTCAGGGTGCCTGTGCTGGGCAGATAGAGCCTGGGAATTTCATTATAACAATCTCTCTCTTTGGTGGCTTTTTCCATTGGGTAATAATTTCTTCAGGCATTGAAATATGTAATCAGGTTTAATGGTTCTTAATTTTTTCTTTAATTATGCATTCTTTTCATTGTTTTCTACCTGCTGTAACACACAGAACAGACAGACTAAAACAAAACCTCACTCATAACACTAATGATCTAACTACAGTTCTTTACTTCTGGTGAGGATTAGGGTTGTTTTTCTGTTAAATTTCTTGGGGTGTGGTGTTTAGTACTGTGATCCAGGGCCTTGGCTCAGGTCCACACTGTCATTAGAAACAGTAGATAACAGCATCACTGGCTGCAGACATTAACCCATTTGAATCTCCTTATATCAGGTCCCAAGCATACTTGGCTTCTGAATGCTGGGGGAGAAGCAGATGTTTCAGATGCTCCTTTTTTTTTTTTAAACATTTTTAATATCTCTGATTCCACAGTCACAAGTGAAATCACTCAGACACCGAAAGAAAAAAAACACACCTAATTAACAACCCTTCCTAGCCCTCAAAGTACTTTCATTAAAGTGAAGGTGTTGATAAGGGGGGCGAAAGTGCTACTACCAATGTAAATGTTCGATTAACACCTCAACAGTTAATTACTGCTTTGAAAATTGGCAGAAGAGAGCTGGTGTAAAATATTTCTAGATGGAATGACTAGTTTACAGCAGTATTGTTTACAGCTTCTGAATAAATTCCAGCCTAAATTTATCCCTTGCTCCTTCACAATTTGGTGCCTTTGGAAATGACAGCTCAGAGCTCCCTCTAGGTAACCTCCCTCTCTTTTCTATCCCCAGGACATGCATGTTATCAGCACAGATGAGAATCAGGTGTTTGCAGCTGTACAAGAGTGGAACCAGAACGACACGTACAATCTGTACATCTCCGACACCCGAGGGATCTACTTCACCCTGGCCTTGGAAAATGTCAAGAGTAGTCAAGGGCTGGAGGGGAATGTGATGATTGACCTCTATGAGGTATGTCATAACTCCAAACATCTCATATCTATCTCAGGAGCTCACATGGTGCCAGTACCATTTCCTCCTTGCACATCAGTCTTGTAATATGCATGTGAACAGCAAAGCCAACAAGTGACTAAACAGTTTTACCCTCCTTTTACTTAAGGGCCTGTGTGCAATCAGCTGAGTTTTAAGTCCAGGTTTTACACATGAGTTGAATTTAGGCCCTGCTTAATATTATGAAGGGATTCACTGCTGTATTCACCAGAGGGTTCTCAGGTGAGGAAGAGCTCATGGCTCTTTCATGCATGGGAAAATGTATTGGAATAGTGCATTCAGTTGCTAAGAGGAACCCTTTGTTTCTCAGCCAAAATACTTGGCCCCACAGTATCAGCTCGGACCCACATTGTCTCTCTGACTCTGAAAGCCCCCAGCTGTCTGAATAGCATCATTCTCTAAATTTTTTTTAGCATTTCTGACAGTCCAACCACTTGTTTTATAAGTTAAGCAGAGACAGCAGTTTTCAGCTCTCTTTGTCACCTTTTTCAGCTTGGAATATTCTGGGAACTTAAGTGATTATAGATATGCCCTCTTGGGCTATCCCATGAGCATGAAAGCTCTCCTACCTCTTTTTAGTGCCCTCTTTATTCCTGAGACTTTTCCTGAACAAGTGTGTTCTGTTTAAGCTCACCTGTAGAAAGGCCAATTTACATTGTCTTCTATGACAACGGATCCTAAGAATAGGACTTTTAATGTGCCCTTGTGCATTTCTTGCCCTGCTGCCTCTTTTACCTCTGGAGACAGTACTCAGCTAATGAGAAATTCCTCAGCTGCTGTTTTGAGCATCAGTTTCTCTTTTAAGGTCTCTTCCAGGGTATTTTCTGACCATTTAGAATAAAAGTCATGAACTAGACATGAGTACCTTTGAAAAGGAAGATGCTTCCCATATTTCCCCATCACTGCCTGAATGCTGGTTCTGCTATGTAGTTTTCCTTGAGCTGCCCTTCACTTGGAAACCACCTTGAATTGTCCAGAGAACCCAAGTGCTGTATATCAATGCAGATGAACTGTAGGAGGATGGGCACTGCCATTTCAGTCATTTGGACATTTTTTACTGTTAATCTCTCTGCAGCACTGGCAGACCATGGAAAAACTGTTGCATCTTATTACTGTCAGCTCAGGAAGCAGTTTTACTGCATTATATAGAGGTGTCCTGCATCCCGAGGGGAGGGGAAGAAAAGCTTTTGCTTTGTTTTATTCAGCTGACACCGCACAGTAACCTAGATTGAAATTGATGGAATCAGAGTTTTAGTGTCATATCTGCTGATTATCTAGATAGAAGGAATATTGGCTGATGTGGAACCTGGCACAAACCTTCCTTTCAATTTGATGTTCTAGCTGGAACGGAACACAAAGCCAGCCAACGTGGTTCTTCGAGTCAGATTATTGCAGAAGATGAGTGCTCTAGGGGTAAATGGAGATGAAGACAAGAGAAGGAAAAATCCATAGATAAATTAAAAGGAAAGTAGAGAGATTTTAAAATGAGTCCTTATGTGGTGGCAGCAGTATATTTAAAAAAGAACAATTATTTGAGAAGATGCCAGAGAAAGGCCTGTTTAGTGTGCATATGTCTGTATGCGTGTTTGTCAGGTGTTAGAAGGAAGTTCTTACTGTTGCATTGTAGTGAACATGTTTGTGTGTATAATTCCTAAACTGATTCTAGGTCAAGGATTAATCTGCTCAATGCTGCTCAACAGGGAAGTGCACTGAGTACAAAGGCAAAATAAAAATTGTTTCATGGTGTCTCACTGAGTTTTCTTCACAAAAAGGCTGTTCTAGAGACCATCTTCGAGAGTAAAGGAAGAGCTAAAATCACTGACCACAGGGTCTGAGTGCCCTTTCTGGTTTCTGTGTCTCTCCAGTGATGTGGTATGGCTCTGTTGGACTCGTCCACAGCAAGACAGTTCTGCTTGTGGGAATCCAGGACTTAAGCGATAACAGACTGTGAGGAGATGTGTCTATAGCTATGGTGTATACGACTATTACTCTGACACTTATTTTTTTATAGCAGTACGTATCTTGGCTGAGAAGTATACGTTTGATATATGAAGGTGGTGATGGAGAGTGAAGAATGTCTTTTGAGTTGTGCGTTCCAAGTGTCTTGCATGAATCTTTCTGGAAGTGTAGACCAGCATTTGTGTCTGCACACAATGCATTCAGGGTGGTGAGGGTTGTCTACAGTTCCTGTGTGGGAGCTGATGGAGTGCTCTTCTCTCTGACAACTGGTGGTCATGCACTCCTTACATGGGTCTTTCTCTGTTGTGAACAGCAGGGATGAAGTGTGTGTGTCACGGCTGTGTATATGCAGTAGGTGTATCCCTTCCTACTGAGAGCACACAACCACATATAGTGTGTGCAGTCTTTTTTCAAGATAAAGCTGTCTAAGACTGACAGTATAACATAACTTTGCTTTCTTGGGAAGGGTTTCTGAATTCCAGCCCATGACTAGAATCATAAAAAGAAAAATTCACAGGATTTCAGGACACATTTATCACCTGATATATAAAACGCTCTTTAATCATTTATGGCCAGCATTTCACAGGGACTATATAATAGAACTATTTCAGGACAACAACAAAGCAAAGTACAAATGGAATATAGGCTCTAGCCTCTGGTAGTAAAGACAGAACTGTGTTATTTTTCCAGCCCTGTCTATTCATGCAATATCACTGGGTGACAGAGTACCCTTGTCTTTTCAGGGTGCCTTTCTACTATGACAAAGAAATCCAGAATACTTAATTGGGTAGGAAAAAAAAAATCCAGCAAAGAAATTGAAAAGGTTATCTTTTTTTTTTTTCTTATATCAACAGTAAATTACTTAACTACTTAATTTAACAACTATCGCCCATTATAGCAAGTCATGTCAAAGTCTTTGTGCAACTTCAAGTGAAATTCAGTGCCATTGCTCAAGCAGGAGGGTACTATTGCAAATGACTAAGTACACCAATGTTCTGTACAAAAGCACTGTACACTAGTAGTCTCACAGCATGTGACTAAAAGTGCAATAAGGTCCTGTTCACTGTAGCATCCAAATCCAGCCACGTAATTAAATCAGTTGAGCTGGAAAAAGCTCTGAATCTGCTGTGTAACCATTTCCCATGTGATGCCACTTAAGTAATAATCTCTACGAATAAAAAGTCTTGATGAATAATTCTGTCTACTAGTTCTACATCATAAGAAGTGATGAGGTGGATGACTGAACAGACTTGTTGGAAACCAAAAAGTTTTTCACTTTCGCTCTCCTACTCCTGATTTCACTTCCCTTTTTATTGCTGCACTCAGATTGCAGAATGACAGCCTAACAAATTCATTCGCAAGCTGCAGCAGCTATTGGGCTATTGATTTTCAGTGTGCTGAGAAGATGGGAACATTCTGCAGTGTGAGTTGTGGTTTGAGGCTGACTTTTTTTCTCCCCACTAAGATACTTTTGGGCTTGTTTCCAATGTGAAACTGTTAGCATCTTGTCTTTACAAAATCCTCCTGCAGGTTTATGGATTGAAACTGTTGGGTAAAACACTGGGAAAAATAAAAAGTTGAAGATCTCATCGCTAGCTCTGCAACTAGCATTCTGGGTGGCCTTGCTTGAGTCACCAGTGGTTTGGTTTCCTCAAAATACAAAACCGCAATAAAAACACCTCTGTGCCCCAGGTTATCCCATTGAAAAACTCATAATTATGAAGCACATTGGGATCCTTAGAGGAAATGTCTGAAGAAGGCTGAACAGGAGTAGAAGCACTGAACTGCAAGTTTTTGTTTGTGTGTTGCTGTTTTCTTTGCAAACTCAAAATTGCCACTGTGTCCAACTACTGTTGTGCAAGAGACAAATAATTGCCCTGTACGTATTTCATATTTCAGAGGAAGGATCCTACACAGCTGAGAGATTGTCACTTTACAGTGACACTTTACAGTGACATTCTTACTGTGTTGTCATGATGACTCTGAAATACAAGCTTTCTTTCCCATTTGTCACCTTTGCACCTGTGATGGTTTTAGCTTTTCCCCAGCACCTCAACTTGTCTCCCTGTGATGTACCTTGAGAATTCTTGCCCTGACATTGACAACACTGACAGATCCACGAGAGTCCTATTGGGTTTGACGGGGAAAGAGGGACACATGCACAGAACATGCATGGACTTGATCTATTTTTCAGCCATGTCAATTTTTCCTAGGTAGCAGGGATAAAGGGAATGTTCTTGGCTAACAAGAAGATTGACAACCAAGTGAAAACTTTCATCACCTACAATAAAGGGAGAGACTGGAGTTTGTTGCAGGCTCCACACACGGATCTGAGAGGAAATCCCATTCACTGTCTCCTAGTAAGTATCTGAGGGGGAAGCTTGGGGGGGTGATAGTATCCAGAATAATATTTTCCTACCAGGTAACCCAAGAAAGAAAGGGCAGCTCCCCTCTCCATGCAGTGTCTCATGGAGTGCAGTACATCAGGCTGGGGCTGCCCAGGGGGTAGGTGTTGCAAGACATGGCATTGTAATTTAGCTTAATTTAATTTAATTTCTGGAGCAGAAGTAGGCATCGTGGATCAGCTTCCTTCTGCACAGCTGATGGTGTCCCCTTAAACAGCAGGTGAACTGGATGCCGTGTCTGCGCAGTTGATTCTCTGGACACTAGATGGGAGGCGTGAGCTGTTGTAGCTCAGGAACTTTAAGAGGTCTAATAACTATAGACAGGCACAAAGGAAAATAGAGCTTTGATTTCTTTCAGACCACTCTGTAGGCATTAATATTTATTAACATATATCATTTTCTCTTTGAGCCAGAAGTGAGAATTGACATATTCATCCAAATATATGTATAGCTTTATGTTGATGTAAATTGTATCTGTCTTTGTACTTATTGATATAGATACACGTATATTTAAGTCTTTAATCATCATTATATGCAAACAGTTTCCAAGAGGGAAAGTGAAATATAAGCAATGTATATATAACTATATATAACTATAACTGGAGATCTGTATCAAATTAGAAAGCTTAGACTTATCTTGATGTATTTTTCAGCCAATGCAATCTATACTCAGGAGTGGGATAATACTCAGAACCCCTGTACCTTTCATATTACACAAATTCTAACATTTTTCCAGGCAGAAGCAGGTACACTATTTGGACAACTCTTCCTCCTTCTATCTTGTACCTGAATGTTGCATTCTATCAAAAAAAAAAAAAAAAAAAAAAAGAAAAAGTTTTTCATTTTGAGACTGTTAGAATCTGAATCAGCATTACATTTTGTAGCTGAATGCTACACTAATCTCTTAAATGAATGTCATGCACTATTGCAAGAGCAAAGAATAAATATTTGAAGCTGTTCAAATAATTGATTTTTTGATTAAGCCAAAATGCAAGCCTTATATTTTCTGTCCAGTTTGGAAAAAATAAATAGGGAGGACTGGGGGTCAGACAGAAGAGTTATTTCAGAGCATGCCTAAATTTGTTTGGGTTGGTGTTCTTCTCTCAAGTTTTTAAAAATTGTAACTATGTGCATTTTTAATTAGATCTTTGTATGAGGTAAAAACCAAAGGTGACATTCAGAAAACGTTGCAGATGTAAAACAATTTAACTTTTTGGAAGGGACTATGTAAAGAAGCCTTTGTGGCTTCTTGTAGCAATCAAATAGATTGTAAATCTAGCTTTAACTCAAATGAACATATTTCATAAAAACCCCACACCTTGACCTTTTCAAATTATAACCAATTTTATCAGACACCCAAAATTTTTCTTATATGATAAGGCAGTATAATATTTTAGGGGGCTGGCAAGGCAGATCCTGCTTTTCCTTACAGCATAACTAAATGAATTCTTAATAGTCCATTGTACATCTAGCCTAGCTCCCAGCCTTGCACCATGGCAGATACTAATGCTTTCCCACTGCTGGTTTTCAGGTAAATGTCTCTAGCGCTAGCTCAGGACACAGCGATGACGTATGTTCCAGATAGTTGTTAGAATGGGATCTGCTGTTTCCCAGAGTGACAGCATGGTCCCCAGCCTGCGGGGGCAATGCTGTGTCCTCTGTGCAGCTGGTCTTTAAACCTAAACTCAGTGAGAGTGAAACCAGAAATAAGTACATAGCAGCTAAGTTGGCAGCTAAGGCAGTTAGGAGGGAATCTGGTTGAAACACAAGGCGAGCCAGACGGAACCCTCCCTCTACTGAGAGTTCGCTCAAGGTGGTTTTTTCGAAGCAACTCAGAACTTCTTTACTTTTTTTTTTTTTTTTTGAGACAACTCTGAATAATGAGGATGGAGGAAAGCAGTGAAATTTCATCTAATCCCAAGGTTTTGTTTTTCTTGCTTATACCACTTGTTTTCTAAGATGAATACACTTAATCTTCATAAAATAGCTGCCAATATATTTTATCAGAAAGATACTGGTTTAGTTTGATACTTATCGTGTGTTGTGGTTAGCTGAGGAGTAATTCTGCCTGATAAGAAATGGGCATCTGCACAGGAGAGTTAATCAATTAACTTTCAAGGATGGACTGGTGGTTCAAACACTGGGCTGAATCACAGGAGAATCTTGATTCAGTTTTTAGGCAGGCCTATCTCAAATTTCCTACATGACCTTGGGCAAGTCATTTATTTTCTCTCTGTCTTGCTTCCCCAGACATCTATTTATTCCCTCCCACATTTTGTTTGTCTTGTCCATATGGATTATAGGGATTTCAGGACAAAGACCCTCTTCTTGTAAGGGGGAGACATTCATGCCATCTGCTATGGAGTAGTTTAAGCATCTAAGGGAGGTGTTTTGAATAGCTCCCTTGGAAATGTTTATCTCTCTACATTGCTCCTTGCTATTGCAGGTGAGAAAATACAGTGACTACCCCTAGGTTTGGGAATGGTGTCTAGCATCATCCTTATGTCTTAATACTTTGTCCCACTTCTGATCAGGTACAGCCACTAATAGCTGGTTTTTGTGTTTCATACCATTGGAGACAGTTCAGGTGGGCTTTGCAGAACAGCCAAGAGGTGGGGTTCTGGATATTTATGAGAAATCTTACTAGGGACTGAGGGGAACATAAAGAGGGGGACATAAAAGTTCTGGCTTGAAAATATTAGGAAGCAAGTAATGAACTGTAAATTCATTGTAAAAACTATGTAAGTTGTAAAAACTATGGCAGTGAGCAGAGCAATGGGCTATGCCACCTATGCTTTATCTTCTACCTAGGTTTTGAATGCTCCAAGCTGTGGTCTTCTTTCCCTTAGTGGCAGTGCAGCAGGTAGCACAGCTGGGTACTGGGCAATGACAGGGAAACCCAAAGCTGGTGATTCTAATGATAAGAACTGTTTCAGTAGCTTGTTGGTAACAACAAAAGGGATAGAGACAAATGATGAAAATTCTGAAAAACAGAGTGAGATGTCTGTATGTGAATTAAGCTATGGGAGCTAGAGGAGGAACACAAAGGGACCAGCATGATGGAACACAAACCAGCTGGAAAAATACCTATTGATGAACTCTATGGAGAAGGTGTACATCAGAGATGAGGAAGAGAATGCTAACACAGTGAGGATGTGGGATGGCCATGGACAGTAATTTTAGGTGTTTGGCTAGAAGTGGAAAGGCTGTTTTTTACACCATACCCAGTTGTCACTAGAGACTAAGCATTACTGCACTCCAACCAGTAAGAAGTCGTGCCACTGAAAAGATCATCTGTCTGCTTAGACAGATGGCCTGGATTTTAATATTTGAGATATATTCCACTTTTATGTTCTATATCTGTGAAATGAGACTAATTTGAAAGAAAACTTCTGGTAGCACAAATATTTGAGTCTAACAAGGTCTCATCTGAGTTGGGAACTGGCTGAGTTGCCATTTGCTTCTGTCTTCAAAACACTGAAGTGGGCTTGGAATATGTGAATATTGAAAATATGTTCTCTATTTAGTCTTCTCACAACCAATAAAAATGTAAAAGGAAAGAACTCATGCTCTTGCAATGCTTTTCCACTTCCTGCATTCATGTCAGCTCAATTTGTTTTCCACTCCCTCCCGGTGCCCCCGGGCTGCTCCAGCGGCTGCCCTCGCAAAGCTGTCAGTTAGAGTTAGGCTGCTCAGTATGTTCCACTTGGCAGATTGTGTTCCCTTCTGCACAACCCATGTCCCCTTTTCCTGTCTCACATAAGTGAGAGCTCCCATCCCTCCTTACCACCCTTATTTGCCTTTGCCAAAAGAACCCTGCCATTCTCCACAGGGGAAATTTCATTTCAGAGTCATAGTCACCTGCTCTGAGATGGGATGGATAAGTGGTCTTCCTCCAGTGACCTATGGGACTAGGTCTCCTGCAGGAGGTGCCTGCCAGACTCTTGGAGCTGCAGATCTAGCCTTTAGGCAGCAGGTACTAAACAGAAAAACCTGCCTCCCTAGAGTCTGAAGGCCCTTCTACACAGCCTCTCCTTCTTATCTTATAGAGCTGGGCAAGCTGTAGCATGGGCTTTGTTCTAGTTGTATTCCTGTGTGATGTCCACCTTGACTGGGTCAGTTTGCTTTAGGTTTCCTTTCCAGTATTTTTCCCCATCTCTTCCCTTAGCATGTTTCATGAAGGGGTCCTCATGAGGCTTGGGAGAAAAAATACAGAATATAAAACCCAGGCAAAGGAAATAATTATTAGGAATAAATTCAGAAATTATGACACTATGGATTTGGAGGAAATTGTAATGGCAGTTTTAGAAATCTGCCTGTCTGACTTACCCTCTTACTCAGCTGATTTATTCTGTACCATTCCTGTCTTCTCTGACTACCTAGCATACAAAATCAATAGCAAATAGGTGAGGTTTCCATGGGTGTATTTGTATTGAAATCTTAAAGGTCACATCCAGATGGGTGATGAAGCATTGTTTTAAGTAACTTTGAATCTAACACTTTCCAGTCCTGATATTTCTTTGTACTTACTGCAGTTCAGTGCAATGCAAAAAGAAAGTGTCAAAAAGAGTTGAGAAATGGTATGACACTGTCTGAATGAAGTTGTTTTTCCTGACTAATTAGTGGTGAATCAGCATCACACCACTAGGGGTATGTTGCTTCTTGTTGCAGAGATAGCTTGGGCACTGCTGCTCGGAGAGTCATTTTGTACCTGCATCCTTGTTTGCTTCTCACAGAGGTAGGAGTCAGAAGCCTGGTTAGTCCCTATCACCACCTGCCCTTGCAAGCCTGGTTCCCTCCTTTGAGGGCACAGCCTCAAAGATCTTGTCCTTGGGAGAGAGTTTCAGCCTGGTGAATCCGTTTCCCAGTGGGAACAGGTTGTGTCAGAAAACGATAGCCAAGTGACTGTGTCTTTCTAAGGGTGACTGAATGCAATGATTAGGACGAAATACAGAAGGACACTCTTTGTTTTTAACCCTGTAGAAATAGGTGCATGCATTGTTGTATCTGCTTTTTACTTTTACTTCCCCTTTCTCTATAGCCCTATTGCTCCCTTCATCTTCACTTGAAGGTCTCAGACAACCCCTACACCTCAGGAAACATCGCCAGCCGAGACACTGCCCCCAGTATTATTGTAGCTTCAGGTATGAAACATTTAAAGATTTCCTGTGTGTGATGTGCAAATGTTGACAAAATGTGAATTTTGTAGAGCGTGTTGAGTGGTTGTGGGGTGTCACACCACCAGTATTGGGAAAGAAGGTTGGCTATCAAATGAAAGTCCTTATGGACCTTCAACTTGTCATACGGTTTTTCATGGAAACTGGTCTTCAAGACCAGGGAGATCACATCCAATCCTCTACACCTGTGAACATAAGACTCCAATCAGGGCATTTTCTTTGCATTGGAGGTGTATAGAGTTGTATGTGTTTGGTCTTATATATATATTTTTGTCAAACTGAAATCCCCTTCCCTCCCCTTTTCCCCTTTCTTTTCCCTGCTTTCCCCTTCCCCCTTCCTTTCCCTTCCCCCTTTCCTTTTCCCTCATTATCCTCCCAGAACTGGAAGTTCTGTAATTACAAAAGGTAGATAAACACTTTTACTTCCCTGATTTGGTAGTTCTAGTTTCTGAGAGTGTTTCATCACTAATGATCTTACAGGTAATATAGGCACTGAACTATCAGACAATGACATCAGCATGTTTGTTACTTCTGATGCTGGGAACACTTGGAGGCAGGTAAGAGACATAGAATCACAGGTTTAAATACTAATCATAGGAAATTGTCATCAAAGTAGATTCAATCTGTCACTTTATTTTTGTTTCCTTTGGTTCAGAGCAGCTTTTTTGCAAATCTTTACAAAAGAGTAAACTTTGCTTCTGAAAGGCACAGAAATGCTTAAAGAAAAAGACTATGTTTTTAGACTTCATATTACAGCAAATTATTTTTGTAATTCTACTCAGAGTTTGACTTCAGTTTAACTCTGTGGCGAAGAAAACAGCATAAATTATGGATATTAAGGGGAGAGAATGTGTTGCCTTTTAGTGTTGTACATCCCTTGTACCAATCAAACCATTTTTCTCTTCATCCATGATTATAATTTCTCAAAAATCAGTAGTTGCACTGGTCTACTTTTCCTTACTCCATATGGGACTCATTTCACCTGCGTTGAGTTGTCCAAAGTTCACTGTCCATATAAACAGGTTATTTTGCCTTGCTCTTAAGCTAACGGAGAAAAAGGCAGAATTAAGTTCACTTTGTTAAAGCTACCTTCATAAAGCTATCTCTTCTTTAATTGTGGAAAGAGACTGAATGTTGAAGTTAAATTAAGTTCCTAATATTTAGTGGAGTCCCAATTGTTAAGAAATATACTGTAATGTATTTATCCTCAGATCAGGAAATTCCATTACTCCTATTTTTTGAATGGGATATCAAGACATGCAGAGAAAGGTTGGCTTTCTCAGACTGACAAATGCTGCTATATAGACTGGAGGGCAGATGTTTGCAGAGAGTTAATACAAAAAAAGATAAAGGAAAAGAAAATATTTTCAAATATTTGATATTCCAAGAATCTAATTATTTTGCAATGTTTGACCAGCCCTCATTTTTCTGTCTACATCAATTATGTGAGATAAGGCCAGATATGTGCAAACACATGAAATTCTTTAAACAAAAATTTGTCATTGAAAGAAGGGAAATTGTTGATCCTTGCAAAAAACCCATATTTCTAACTTTCTGTGAAAAGCAGAATGATTTTTCCAAAAACCTGGGAAAACTGGAGAAAAAAACCCCCAAAAAATAAAAAACAGAATCCAGAAACTTTCTAATTTCCTCTAATTCGTGACTTCATTAGCACGTACCTGTCCTCTATCTTGATCATACTTAAAAAACTATGCCACTTTCTTGATAATAAGAGTAATAGATTTAAATAGATACCTTTTTGTCCAGATCTTTGAGGAAGAGCACAGTGTTCTGTACCTGGATCAAGGTGGAGTACTTGTCGCCATGAAACACACATCTCTGCCTATCAGACACCTCTGGTAATGACTCCTTCTGTGCTAAATATCTGTTCTCCCTCTTTTCAGATGGAGGAAGTAGGCAGTTAATAAGAATCCAGTTTTCTGTAGCTATAATCTAGACTGTATTAGTTCAGCTATTGGCAAACATTAACTCAGATAGAGCTAAGAAGTCCTGGCAGTTCCAGTTTACATAACACTCCTGTTTTACCACAACTTGGCTTCTTGAGTCTGGTTGTTTATAAAATATATACATGGTTTATGCCTTTTTCTCTTATTGAGTTAATAAAGTACTCTTTAGTTTCAAAATTATTGATTATCTTATCTTCTGTGTGTCAGGCAGCACTTGTAAACCTGAATTTTCTTGAATAGATTCGGGGTTATGTAGCCAGTAAGACAGAAGTGTCCTTGATAGCACTCTTGAGTTTAGGAGATAGAATACAGTTTTTTGCTGGTTTGCATTATTTGCTTCCACTACAGGCAGTGTCATATCAAAATCTGAAACACGCAGACCCAAGTCTTAACAAATGATGAGTGGTTCTAAGCTTTTGCTTACACTCACGCTGGGAAGACTGCTTGTCTGAAGAGTCAAAGCTCTCATGCTCCAGAAAACTAACCTCCTTAAAAGGTTTTATGTTGGGGACCCAGAAATGGGATGCTCAAAATCACTTGTTTTATTCTTTTAAAAGTCTTATCCTTAGGCTACATTTTGCCCTTAAAGCATCAATCTATCTCTAACATAACTATTAGTTTCTACCACTTAAATATTGGCCATGGGTTAGTGGTATGATGCCAAACATGTCTGATCAATGCTCTGATTTATGATGCTTCCCCAAAAAAATAGATACTGAAAGGACTGAAAAACCATTATCCAAAAAGAGAAGCTGCTTCTCACTTCTCTCATAACAGCTGTAGTGGAGTAGGGTCTCTTTAAGTAAAGTAGGAGAGTAAGGAAAGAAGACACTAATTCTGCTTTCTCTTCCAGGTTAAGTTTTGATGAAGGGAGATCTTGGAGCAAGTACAGTTTCACATCCCTCCCACTATTTGTAGATGGAGTTTTAGGGGAACCTGGAGAAGAAACTCTCATCATGACGTAAGTGAGCATGCCATGATGCTGTTGTTCATGAGAACTGCACCATAAATATCTTATGAGGGTTATACATAACAGTAGCATTTCTGGTTGGGGACCAAACCAAGTACTAACTGAAGCCAGGAGTGTGCACTCTTCTGTTGCTAAATCATCAGTTTATTTCTGATATGACTGAGGGAATGACAACATGGTTCCTTGCAAGCTGCAAACACATTATCACTTAGCTTATCAGCATGAAATGTGACTCCTCAAATTGGATGTGATATAAAGCAGAGCTACTCTTGACAGATGAATATTTGAAAGAAAAATAGTGAAGTATTTTTATAACTGTGTTTTTGCTGCTACATTCTTTTTTTTTAACTCAGACACAGAAAAGTGAAGACATTCCTCCGTAAAAATGAATGACAAAATGTTGCCTGGAGGCTGACTCACGAAAAATTATGTTTAGTTTCAAGGTGGTGTGCTGAGTTCTGCACGATGCATAAATCTGGACTCACTGTACCAGAAACTATGTCATTTTACCTGAGGTCAGATTTGCAAAAACAGGAGGAAAATTCAGTTTCTGACTGACCTGTAATAAGCAGAATGTGTGGCTTAGGAACTAAACTCAGTTAATAGAGATGTATAAAGAATGTTCCCTTCAGCTTCTGATTTTAATTTGTGTGGAAGGAATTCCCAAAACTTATAATTAAGATAAAAATCCTATCTGTATTACTGTCTCCAGCTCCACATCAAGTCTTCTCTTGACTCTTTGCTTCAACTATAGTCTTTCTGGGTATTGTCAAAGGTGGGAGGGTCTTCATGAGCAGAATAAAAGCTAAATGCAATTTTTAATATGGTTGTAGATATTTAGTAGGCTAAGTTTCATTTTCACTATGTCAGTCAAGTGAAAATGAGTAGTGCTGTCACTCCTGAAACAATTGATCTCTGTTGGAAATTGTGGGTAACTGTAGCTCTGTAACTACCAGACTCCATCAGATGCTTCCCTTTACTGTGTGTTCTTCCTGCTGCATCCTGTAGTGTGTTTGGACATTTCAGCCACCGCTCAGAGTGGCAGCTGGTGAAAATAGACTACAAGTCCATTTTTGATCGGAGATGTGCAGAAGAGGACTACAGACCTTGGCAGCTCCATAGCCAGGTGAGAAGCAAGTAGGCTGGGATCTGACCTGAACTAGCTAATGATTCTACAGTTAAAGGTCAGCATGATCCTTTCCTATTAGTTTGGCATATGAGATTGTCCCTTACTGGATGGGTCCGTTTTGTTACATTCGTGTGTTGGCCTCAGATTTAGATTCTGTGAGCCCTGAAGGATGAACACCTGGTTTTTGGGTATCATCCTCTATGCAAGCAATTAGCTCAGACTTACCCAGACTTGAAGGATACATCAACAGTAGAAGCGCTGCAACTGAGGCCTGAACATCTTCACTCTTATGCCTCCCATCTAATTTCCCTGTCCTTACATCCTTTCTCTGTGTCCTTCTGTGTCCTCAGAACCAGTGTCTTAAGACCATTCTAGTTGGGCCCCCTTAGCCTCATTGCCCACTTGGTTTCATCTCTGTTCTGTCTCTATCTGCCATGGGAGTTGGACACTTCATTCCTCAGCTCGTTGGTCCCCCTGTCCTGCCCTGATGCATCACTCTAGGAACCACTGATTACATGCCCATCAAGGAAGGTCCTCTGCATAGTGCCTGCACCTGCCCTGGGGCACCTTTCCAGCTCTGCCAAGTTTGACACAAGGGCCTGTTTTATATCAGGTTAGAATAAAATATGGCCCAAATTCTGTGGTTATATAAACACCACAAGCTCCATTAAAGTCTAAGGCAGAGCACACATTTATATCATCAAAGGTTGTCTTTCTGTATGTGTCTTGCTGGGCAAGAATTTAATAATGAATATGAAATGAAAGTAGCTTGACTCAGACTAGCTGCTCTCACAAGGCAAAATTCTACACTAAAAACACCAGTTATTACTTAGATCTTTAGATGCTGAAAATCAGTACAATTCCTTGAATTTCAAGGAAGCACAACATTTTACACCAGTTGCTATTCAGGCCCTTCTGTTTCATGCCGTTAAATTATCAAATCAAAGCCACAAAAAAGTTTTTGCAACGATTTTAACAGCATAAAAGGTAATAACTGAGACTTCTCTGTATTTTATTCTTTACTTTCTTGTACTTGCATAAGCAAAAATACCAAGACTTTTGCAGTATTTCTTTGAGGATGCTGGCTTTGGAGCTTGCAGAACTATTTTTAGGAAGACTGCTGTGTACTCTTGCCTTTTGAATTCCTTTCCATTGAGATTGCAAGGCTGAGCCTTGTTCCCTAGATAGAAATATTTAGCAGGGTGCTGAATACAGAGAGTTTTAGCATCCACATAACAAGTCAAACCCTGTAAAACCTGAACTCATTCATGGAAAGTATTTACATAAACACATATTGTGTTTGTACTGAATGAAATTATTCCCAAAGAGATCAGACTAAAGAAATAGATCTTCTCTGTGTCTCAGATTGCAGAAGGATCAGACTATGTTTCAGTTGCTATGAAATGGGCCTGGATCAATTGCTCATTGGCTTTGGAATAAATTCAGAACTGAATCAGATATATAAGTAAGCTCAGATCGTTTCTTAGTGTGTATCGGAAAAGCTGGTTTAATTTCAGTTGAAGCTTCAGTAGCTTTAATTAGCTCCAGTGTACTGAGATGGCATTTGACTTCCCATCCTCTTGCCTTGAGTAACACCTCCCATTGCACAGGCTTGGAAAAACCGGGTGGCACAAATAGCCTGGTGGGCATCAAAGAAATATTTTTGGTTTTGTTTCTAGGGAGAAGCTTGCATCATGGGAGCAAAAAGGATCTACAGGAAGCGCAAGTCAGAGAAGAAATGCATGCAAGGAAAATACGCTGGGGGTATGACCTCGGAGCCGTGTGTGTGCACAGAGGCTGACTTTGACTGGTGAGCAGTGGGCACAAGGACTGCGTGCTCTCTACCACAGCAATGCAGAGCTCACTAGAGAGGCTGTAGGCTGGCAGAGAGTAGATATTAATAAACATGTAAGTGTCAAAATAGGTTGCTCTTTGATAGTGCAGGTATGTCAAAGGAAGGAAAGGTGGAATAGATACCTGTAATCTTGAGGGCTCCCACAAAACTGATGCAGAACAGACCATTTTCCAGGTCACATCTGAGCTCTGTGCAACATTAAGATAACAAGATAAATTTAGCACATCTAACCTCAGCAATGACCAGGGGTGGCTGTGAAAGTAGTATAAAGACATATATAGCATTGTGTAAAAAATAAAATAAACTCTTCACACACAAACATACGTATATCTGAGTAAAAGTAAATATATGCATATGCAAAGTAGGCCTTCTGCTTCCAGAAATCAAATATCTCAGAAATTCCTGGGTCATTTGTTATATCTAAACCATCATGTTTGATAGTATCCAGCAGATATTGCTTTCATGGTGTGATAAAATGTTCAGCAGTTGGTTTCATTTCAGGATTACTGCTGACTCACAGCAATTTGCACAAAAAAGGCAGGGAACCACATTATTGAAATCTCTTTTTTGCCTCTTTTCTCCAAGTCTGAAAGTCCTGAGTATCTTGGATGAGAGAAATGGTGGCTCTTTGACAGTGCTAATATACCCTCTTTGTTCCCCACCCAGCTAGATCTATGCCATGTTACTAATTAAACCCAGAATCCGTAACATGAGCTGAAGAGGTTCATTTTATCAGTATTTTGTTTCTTGATATATGAGTTCACTCCAGGATCATGGAACTTGCAGCATTTCCCTTCTCGCTCTTCCATAAATGCAGGAGTTTTTTCTATGTAAAATCATAGAATCAGAGGAGGCTTTTCCATGTGCAAAACCAGTAAATCCTTTTGCACCAAACAATAACAATTATTAGCATATTTGGGCACTGGTTCTCTGAATAAGGTTTCCTGGTGATTTCCCTATCTTGCACTGAGTTCTTTGCTAGGGAGAGGATACCTCAGTTCTGTGTGTAGTTTATCATTTAAGTGTCCAAAGGTCCTGGATTTCAACCATTTAACATTTATCTAGTAATGTAAAAAAGATAACAGACAGACAACAACAACAACAAAACCCCCAAAAGCATGCAACAAACCAAACAACCAAACCAAACAAAAAAACAGAAACCCCAAACAAAACAAAAACAAAAAACTCAAACCATCATTAACAGGAAGGAAATTCTCTGAAGATTTTGAGCCTCTTGTTGACCATGCAGTACAATGCTGAGCCAAACTTATGCCCTCATAAAAAAGAAAGTTGATGGAATTGATTCACAGTCAGTTCATTAGTGATTAAATCCCTTGCAGTCATAAGGGACATGCATACCTGAAACACTTTTGATAAAAATATGCCTTCCTTCCAGAACGTCTCTCTTAGAATATTTTTTTTTTTCATTAAAATTGATTGTGTGGTTTGCTATGACAAAACTTTGTTGCTAGGTACAGAACAAAAGTACTACAGTGACATTTGCTGGGAGAAACATGCTTTTATTTCTTTAATGTTCTCCTCAAGGAAATTTTCCCCGCTGCTGGCTTGTGGGAGAATCTTCAAGAGAGTGCTTGGTTGCTTGAGGATGCGTAACAGGCACTTACAGTTCACACACATGAACAAATCCCCTTAAATCTTTTGGAAGAGGCAGAATTAAGACCTTCCTGACCTAGAACAGCCCTCCGCCTTCTGATGGAATCAGTTTGGGTTTGGACTGTCATTATCCCCTCCAGATTCCTTCCCTACTACCTCTGATGAAAAAAGACTGAAATATTGCTTTAAGCATCCAGTTCAGAAACATTTGCCAGCAATATTCACCAGGAACGTAATTTTACATAGATTTGGCAGACTAAAGGCTCAGAGAAGAGGAGACAGAAGTTTATCTAGGAAGGAGAAAAGAGATGACAAAAAAAAAAGCAGTTCTGTTGTCTGCTAAGAAAGGCAAAGCTGTTCAATGCCTGCCTTGTTGAACCCTGCACTAGGCTTCACTGCCAGTGCAGCCTGCAACAGCTGGAAGGAGTTTTGGAGGAAAATCAGATGAATTCTTGCTGTGGAAGGATATCTTCTGTGAGGTCTTTCCTTTGCAGGAAGAAGGAAGCACTTTCATCATCCTCACTTATGACATTTCAGAAGTACTTTTGAATTCTCTATTTATCTTTTATTTTTTTTTTTTTTTTTTTTTCCTGGGCAGGGCTCTTAATTGAAGGAGACTGAAGTGGACATGTATCCCCCAGGCAGGGAGAAGCCCCTTAGCTGCCTGCACTTGATTTTTCAATCTTAAAATAAACTGGGCAGCTCTTTATATTAACGTCCATGGTTACAGGACCCAGAATCATATACAGAGTTGGAGAAGACAGCAATGCCTGTTATTGTGCTGTCTTTTCTGTTTAAACACTAAATTTGTATGGGGAAAATTTTATTATCTAAGCTTGTCAGAGATTGGAATAAAAAATTGTATCTCTGTGGTCAGCTAAAATGAGAAAAGGAGTTGTGTTATTGCTGTTAATCCTGCAAGTGCTCTTTTATCAGTTCAGGGGGAAAAATGACAGTTATAAAAGACATAAAGATTTTATAATGTTTTTTCTCCTTGCAACATGACAGAGCTCCAGGTTCATTTCAAATCTGTATGCAGCCCATGGTAGTTTCTTCTCAGAGAAAAGGGCACATTTGTTTATTGTTTTACACAACAACAAAACTGAGTGACATTAGAAATTACTGTAGTTTCTCCAGCCTTGGGAACCTGAACTCTTCTGACAGAAGGCATCTTTTATCACGGGGGCAGAACCCAAAGGAGCTGGGGACAGGGCTGGAGCGCAGGTGTCTGCTCTCCATGCAGGGGCCAAGGCTCGCAGCCAGAGGGCAATAGCGCTTCAGGAATGGGGGGACTGGGACTGTGAAAGGAGCCTTCGGCAAATCTGTCCTAGCAACAGCCTAGAAACGAGAGTGTCCTTCTTCATTTAATTGATTTGGGTAAATGGATGACACCGTTACTTCGGTGTTATTAAAACATTAATTTACCCGGTTTCCTTACATTGTGTTCCTTCCTGCCGTCTGAGCATTATTATGGCAATATCTCTTCAGTAGAAACACCTCCTAGACACAGATGGAAGTCTTTGGTGGTGTTCATCCTTCAGCTACCTGCCTCCCAGATCCTTTAATAGAAACTTTGTCTCACTGTCAGTCCTCCCTCTGAACCCACTGTCATTAATACTGAGGGCTTCTCCTATCAGTATTCTCATATCTCTCACAGTCATGGGAAGTGTGAGCCTGTTGATACTGATGCTAGTGATTTTAGGTAGGCAGAGAGGCACAAAGGAGCCTTAGTGCAGTTGGGAATCAGGTCTGTTTACTTCACTGATGATATCAGCAGGGATCTGGCTGGCTCTTTTTTTTTTATTGTCTGGCACTTAAATTACACCCCTGCCTGCCAGGGTTAGTTCTTATGCTAAAACATCAGAGTCCTGCATCATGAGAAACTGTTCTGATAAACCACAGGGACGCAGAGGACAGATACTGAGTGTGATTAGATTCTGTTGTCTTCATGTGTCACCACTCATCAGTTCTGATGATTGTGCAGGTGCCAGTTCTGAAATACACATACTTTTGCACCCCTAGGTTAACTAACTTTGCTTTCTCATCGAGGCATGCTTGGTTAGCTAAGAAATGGCAATTTTGAATGAATGTTTAGTTCATTTTGAATGCTTGTGGAATATGCAGGTTCTCTATGCAAAGTCTACAGTGTATCTCTGCGCCATTAAGGGCCTAGATATCTACCAGGCATGGATTTACTGGGAAGATTATGGGGATTTTAGGTTCTGTATTTACATAATCTGGTATGGCTTGATTTCAAATACTGTGATGCAATTATAATCATACACCTTTGTAGATTCACAGTTCAGATTACAGCTGAATTCATCCTTCTCTGAGCTTAATCCCATGTCAGATTGTGTAGAACTGTGGAGCAACCACAGCTCCCCTTTAATACAAATCTACACTTGCGTCATAGTTAAATATTAGACAGTGGTATTAAGTGAATAAAAAGGTATTAAGACTTTTCCATGGCTGTGGCCAATGTTATTTTTTTCTCCTGGGGATTTTGGAAACTGTAGAACAAAGGTGACTATTTTCAGAGATACTTCGATTACACCCCATTTAATGCCTGAAAAGTTTGGAAAGCACAGCCTACAAAACCATTTTCAGCATTTTCAGCTTCTGGCATAGTCAACCTTAAGGTAGCTGTTAATATTAAAGAAGTCCTGTGGTTACATGCTAAATAATCTCTTAATTTTTAGAAGCTTTGCATGTGGCAATCACTTATCCGACTTAACTGGTTATTTCTATATCTTAGGGCAGTACGATTTTATTAATTTCATGTGAATTAACAGTTTTTCCATGACAGTGTGTTTTC
Source organism: Myiotriccus ornatus (assembly GCA_036023395.1). Taxonomy (NCBI): domain Eukaryota; kingdom Metazoa; phylum Chordata; class Aves; order Passeriformes; family Tyrannidae; genus Myiotriccus; species Myiotriccus ornatus. Next base: position 25,350,796 of record JAYRBT010000178.1, on the reverse strand, counting down.
AGTTCTGTATTCAAACTGCAAACTTCCTTAAGAAATTTCTTTTCTTTTTATTATTAACTGTGCTGCAAATAACATTAGATAAAGGCATTTATCAGGAGCTTTGAGTAGGGATACAGAATTTCTGGAATGAATTTGTATCTAATTACGGAGGAGAACTTGCAGTTTTACTTGACTAAGACAAATAGGATTCCAGTTTAAACCACTAAAATTGGCCAAGGTAAAACCATAATCAGTGAGAGCCACAAGATAGGTTGCTTCATACTGATAAAGCAATCCCTGATGGCAAATGCTCCACTCCTTTTTGATAGGTACATTATCTATGCCACCTGAATTCTTTTCGGGCATGCACAAAATATCATCAATATATGCAAATATCAATTCCCAGTTACCAGGCAATGACTTGGATAGCTGATTGCAGTCTGAGGCTGATGCCTTCCCTGTCTCTAGATTTTGCTCTACTGCCTCGTGCTATGGCAATCCAATTGATGCTAATGCTTGTTGATTGCTACAAAGCCTGTTGTGCCAAATTGTAGGCAGCAATTTGTTGTCAGCATCAGTGTTCTGTGTGCACCAGCCTGTAGCCAAGGAATTCATTAGATTCCAAGACTGCGGAGGTGAACAGGCAGCTGCTGCGTCTGTAGAGGGATATGGAATAGAAATTCATGTCATTTACTGGGATGATATTTCTGTAGGGCCTTAATGAGCCAGATGATTTGCAAGCCTGAAAACAACACTGAAACTTCTGTGCTTATAACTGTTTCTGCTGTGGAAAATCCTACAGTTTCTTTCTCTTGACTTTGAGAAATATGATCTAAGTACAGTCAAAACTGGTTAAGTCAACCTTAGCTTGCCCAGATGTACAGGTGGCATTACGAACCGAAATAGTAGCCTGAATCTAAATGCATGTAAAGTAAGAAATCCCAGACTGCTGCATCAAATTGGACTGTGAGTACTGATCCCCTCTGAGGCAGATTTCACTGTATTAGTTTGTTTTGTTTTCACTTAACTGATTACAGAACATTGCGTGTGTACAGTGTTACAGCTTTTTAATTAGAGTCACACATGATAACTTAGGAATACAGTGCTGCAGAGTGTTTACAAATGAATTACAAAAATACAATAGTCCCACTTGTATGTAAATATTTGTTTTCTCTAAGCAAATCAGAATGGTGTTATTCGTCATTACAAAGTGTGTTCTGCAGCTATAGTGTTCTTATTCCAACAAGGATGATTATAGAAGCACATGGCAGTGGGAGAACAGGCTGGCTGATGCTTCCAAAGCAATTAAGCAACATTCAACCACTAGTATCTGAGTAAATAGATTGATGAAAACTCAGTCAAAAAAAAATGAGGAAAAGACCATTTAGGTCATCTACTTGATTGCTGTTTCCTAGAGTATGTTCTCAATTACTTGTTGTAGATATCCCAAGCACCACAGCTGCCAAAATGTTCTCTTGGAACAGTCATGCAGTCTAATAGATGTTTAGGATTTTTCCCAAGTGATAGGCAGTTTTAATTTTCTTTTGCTTGATGTCATCTTTTTAATTTCCCCTTTTTAAGACTGCCTCAAAACATTTTTTTCTCGATTCAGAAGGAAAAGTTGAGGCACAAGTAAAAAGTGGTGACTGAATTCTTCTCATTGTCCTGCTTTTGATAACAAGTAAAAGAAACTTAACAAAGATAAATTGGAAAATATTCTTTCCTTTTTCCTTCTTTGTCTTATATCTTAGATCAGTACCAGACTTCTTAAAATTGTTAAATAGTGATTAATTAATGTTTTTTTAAGCCATCATGCTTTCATCCAGAATGAGACATTTTTAAGAAGTCTTCATTAAGTCAAACGTTCTTGTTGTTGGAAAATACATATATTGGAATATGTGTATTGGAAAATATGTGCACTGTATTTTATGTGTACATAAAATATTGATCCCACCAGTACCTGGTCTTGCTCAGTATCTAGCCCCTGGATGCCTTGTCTCCCCAGATAATGATCACTGGACATCCCCAGTTGTCTCAACTGGAATATTGGAAAGCAGTTGGTGGACTCTTTGTAGCAGTTTCCAGAAATTAAATCCCATTAACTTCTCCACTATGTGCTATGGAGAAAGTTTAGTAAAAGGAATAAGAGTGATTATCCAACCAAGTAGTCCTCATTACTCAACGGCTGGAAAGTAACACCACATGTGAATGGAATACTGATTAAAGAGCGGGTTTGTTTGTTTATTTTTTCCACAATAACAATTTTTATAGAGTCTTTGTTTCCCTGTAATCAGAAACAATTTGAAATTTTGTTTAGTGAAACCAAAGCAAATTTAGTCATAGCTAAACCCAAACTGTGTCAAAAGATTACAGTTTGATTCATTGCTTCTAACACATGATTTTTGGTAGCATTTCCTCTTCCAAACAAAAAGAGAATGGAAGATCACAGACTTCTTTTCCATTAACGAATACTCTGTTAATGTCTTCAAGCAAGATCTCTCTCAGTGGTGTAAATTTTCCTCTACATTCTATTTAATTTCCCAATACAATTAGCTTTTTAGCACTTCTGTTTTCTAATATGTGATTGAGACAGTGGTGATTTAACTTGGCTTAGATCTCTAGTTTTTATTATATTTATTATATTTGAGCCTAGAGTTGATCCTGAGGCCCTGTTAGTCTGAGGAAAGAGAACACCTGATGCAGTAGTTCATAAACTACCTGGTCTGATTCTGCTTGTTTGTACTGGGACATATGCAAGGTAACTCCCCCAGTAAAAAAAGCTGAAGTGGAATAAAGAATCTGTTTTATCAGTATTAAAAATCAGAAACCCTAGTAAACAGAAGGAGGAAAATCAAAACTTGTATTAATAGGAGAGGACATGAGCTAATACCTGTATTTGTTCTTTTGGGTTTTTATGTTACTTTTTTTTTTTAATGTTAAAACAGCGATTATGGATATGAACGCCACAGCAATGGCCAGTGCTTACCAGCATTTTGGTATAACCCATCTTCCCTGTCGAAGGACTGTAGCCTTGGACAGAGTTATCTCAACAGCACTGGGTAAGTGGCACACCAGACTTTATTTAGCTAAAGCACCCATATGGATTTAACCCAATCACAACTATAGCTACATTTACTATAGGTGTCTCAAAGCTGGCTGAAGCCCTTGGGACACTTTCTTCCCTCCTGTATGCTCCAGACCTTTCTCTGAAAGATGTGGCCTTAAAGAAACTGGAGGGCAAAACCGTAAGGCAAAGGCCAAATCATTAGTCTCAGAAAAGTCTCACTTAAAATCATGTGAGATGAGGAAAGGCAGAAAAAATGGAAAATAAATTAGTGGAAAGAGATGAAACTGATTTATATGTGAACTGAAGTAATAGATGGGCAGCTAGCCTGAATACTGATTGTTCTTTGGCCCTCTTGGGAGTCAGTGGAAGATGCAGTTTAAGATACTGACAGACTTCATTTATGCTGCAACTGATTAAAAAGGCAAAGCAACCCAAGCTGCGTTTGGGACTTTTGTACGCTCAAAGTCAGGCAGAATTTGCTTTTTGCTTCAACTCTCTTATTTTCCAACTCGCAAGGGTTACATCTTTAGACACTTGCCTCACAATAAGAAGTGGAGAGCACTTGAGAAAAGTTTTTAAACTATGCCTAACAGTGTAATAATGGAATACAATTCCATGCTGTATACGTATATAATTTATTTATAACTTTATAGTTATTTAACATGTAGCATATGATATAGCTTTATGGTTTAGGCAATTTATAAATATATGGTATCAAGGCATGCTATGCAGGAAATTATTGCGTGCCGTTAGCAGCATTAACTACTTGTATTTTAGGCACGTGAGGAATGGTTGGCTGAGGCAAATGCTAAAATATATTTGGTAATCAGTGTTCTCCCAATCTCCTTAGCCTAAAGAAACCTGTTCCCAGTTAACCCTGTTATGCTCCTTGTCATCGTCTTCCACGGATTTCCCTGTCCCTTTCCAGATACCGGAAGGTTGTTTCCAATAACTGCACGGATGGTGTGCGGGAACGGTACACCGCAAAGCCACAGCAGTGCCCTGGCAAACCCCCCCAGGGCCTCCGCATAATCACGTCTGACGGCAGACTGACAGCTGAGCAGGGACACAATGTCACTTTCCTGGTGCAGCTGGAAGAGGTAGGCTCTATTTTTACATTGCATTCCAAGCCCCATGGGTGTATTTGAGTGTGATTCATGCCAGACGGAGTTTGCAAAGAGGTGAACCGGGAGAGGGTGGTATAAAGTCAGTCAGCTCCATGATGTAGCTGGATGCAGTTTGCTCTAAAGTGTAATGGATGGTGTATGGAGAGGCTGTTTGGAGTATTGTGGTGCATAGGGTAATAGCTGGGAGAAGCTGATAAAAACTGGGAACTGGTTTAATTTGGGAATTTCACGGTAGAACTGGAGAGTGCAGTTTTGAATTCTGGTCCCCACCCTTAACTGTGCTTTTGGCTTCCTGCTGTTTTTGAAACTGAATTTCCATTTTTACTTGCCACTGACTTACAGACAAAGATGGCTACCAGTGCATGTGCAGATGTGTCCCATCACACAAGCAGGTACATATTGTTTAGGCATTTATGAGTGAAATCTCAAGATGTCATCAGCAGGATTAAGATTGAAATTCATTGCTAATGTGACGTTTATTCAGATTCTGATCTGTATTTTTGCTACATCTGTAACTTAGCTTGGTGTTTCAGTGTTTTTCTCCCTCCATTTCTGAATCCATACAAAAATATTTAAATCTTTTTACCTGTTTTTCCTTCTCAACACTTCATCTATGTTTAATTGTAGGCACACAAGTAAGAACATTCACAAAGCAAGAGTTTTCTCTTTTTCCTAATCCAGTTTGATTTCTTTAAACTTCTACCCCTTTTCCTCTGTAACTGGCCAATAAATCCTAAAACAAGTAGGCTTTAACACCAGGGCACAATGTATGTCCCTTTATAGCTTAGAGCCTTCACGGACATTACTTCTGACCCTCTCCATAGTAAATGCCATCTGCAAGGAAAGATAAATGATTTTCGTTACATCTCTTTTATTGATGCTTTCCACAGCAAACAGGTGTCCTGATTTGTAAAGGCAATAGTGTATGATAAATCATATTTAACCTGAAGCAGTTGTTTGACCTGAATGTTTATTTTCTCTGAAATATGGTCACTTTATTTCCATACTGTCAGTCATACAACATTGCTACTGTAGATTCTATAATGACAGTGTGAACATATAATTTCATCTGGTTAAATTATTGATTTCTACATTTAAAGATGAAGAAGAAAAAGTCCAAACCAAGAGTAGGTCTCCAGGTGCTAAAAATAAATAAATAAATAATAAATTAAATAAATAAACAAACTGTCCATTGCATTAGCTTTCTGCTCTCAACTAAGTTTTAAAACAGACTGGGAGAAGAAGGTGGATAATCTGAGTAGTCAGTAACAAAACTTTCAAAGAATTATGCCAGTAGTCAGAGGGAGAGACAATCACCCACAGTGTGGGAAACTCAGGACAAATGTCCTGCACTTTCTTCTGTGAGTGTTTAAGCTCACATACCATGTAAGAATACCCTGACTACTCTGTCATACAGGGACCTGCTGTGATTTGTTCCATCTTTTCTGTTTGTTCTGATTCTTTTTTTATAGCCCTGCTTCAGTATTCACCAGACCTGGAAGCAACACCTTCTCCAGTATGAGATGGTGTCTTTCTCGTAGTGTGTGTCAAGGAGTACACACAGTATGTTTTGATGAGTGTCAGCTTCTGAGGAGGTCTAAAGGGAGCTCTTCTTTCAGTATATCTGATAAGGAAGAGGCTAGGAATCACTTTGAGGGTTGAAACCGTATTGATCAACCTCCAGCCTTTCAGTATACTCTGCCTCTTAAATGAATCTTGACCTCCTGCTCCTAGATTTGTCAACAGAAAGAGTTTACAGAGCAACCAAGAGAACCTTTGGGTGAATTTTACCCAATTTGGCAATGACTTCAGGTGGTTATTGCAACAAAAGAAATATTCAGCAAAGAAAAGTATTTGCCCAGCTATATGCAAGCTATATAAGAATAAAATGTAGTTATAGCAGCATAATTGTATATAGACTAAAACATTTACCAAGTTAACTGTTTCAGTAACAAAAATCACACCACTGACTGAAAAAGTTAAACAGCCCATCAAGAGAACAACTATCCTTTTACAGAATGGCTGTTGATTTCACAGGATAATTGAGGTTGAAAGGGATCTCTGGAGACTGTTTAGTCAGACCCCACTTCTCAAAGGGAAGTTTCTTTTCCTTGCGTTCAAGGCAGAGGTATCAGAAAACAAGAATTTGCCAATTTCTATTCAGTTCTGCCCTGCACAGGTATACAGCATGATACAATCCAGGATGTTCGGTATCCACAAAATCTATGCCACTCCATTTTTGCTGAAGGGGAGGCACTGGGCAAGTTACAAAAGGGTAGGTATGTCACCTCGCACGTTTTTTCCCCAGTGGCTTATGAAAAAAGTGTGTCCTATCCAACCCTTCCCCCTGGAGTGGTGGTCAATATTTCAAAGTACTACAATCTGTTAAGGACTCTTTTTGTGTGAGCCACAGCTGACATCTTTTAGGGTGTGAAAAAATAATGGTCTTTCCTTATGTTGTAGTTCCTTTGCATCTTAATGTCTCCTGTATCCTTCTGAGACAGTTTTTTTGAAGACTCAGATCTGCAGAGCTGTACCTTAAACTGCAGCCTTCTGGCTCTCTTTTTTCATGTCCATGTTCCACTTGATCTGCAGGAAAAGGGAAAAGAAAAGAGAAGCTGGTGAGCTAAGGTACAAGAGTTTGTTTGACATTTGTACTCCTAATATCTTTCTAGGGCTTTCTGCTTCATTTAAGAATCCACCTGGGTTTGAAGAGAAGAACAAACTGCAGAGGCAGGCTCACTGGAGGGCTTGAAAAGTCACTGCATCTCTGTAGTGGGGCAAATTACTAAGGGGGTAGGGAGAGGCAAATGGCAGCAGTAAAAAACTGATGTTTTCACTCAGATGTGGGATTCAGGGGCAGGAACCACAATGCAGCAGTCTCTCGTAGAGCCTGTTTGTGCCTGTGGTGATGCTGAGGGCCGTGACTGTGCATTCTGACAAAAACACAATGTCAGTAAAAGATGCCTGAAGAGAAACAAGGACAAGACTTTCAGAAATGTTCTGCTATTGAAGAAGACACAAAAGGAAAATAATCACTGAAGTCTGTGTGAGTGGAGAGGGGGCAGGCACCAAAGCCAGGAGAATATAGAGCAGTGCTGATTTCTGAGTGTTGGGATTCTGGCCTTTTCTCTAACCCTGACTGCCATGAAATTTTCCTGTAAAGCATTTGTATCTGGCATTATATAATTGTTATTAAAAGCAAAACAACCAATAGCTCGTATTACAATGATCTGAATGTAAGAATGCTTTCCAAAGTGATCTAACTTTCCTGTTACCCTTAGGATTTTTGGATGGCTTCCTAAAAACTGTTCATAAGTATCTGTAGTCCCATTTTTGGAAAGGTTTTTCCAAGTTAGTTCTCTGATTAACCTGTGTATAATCATCATGATATTCTTACTGGGTGACAACAGCCAGGCAACTTCAATATTTCCTTTCCTAATTAGCATGTGCTCTGTTGTACAGAGTAAAACAAGCTGGTAATTATGCTCTTAAATTTCCATTGAGATAAGGAGAATAGCACCAGCATTTTTGTCATTCATTGACAGCACAGGAGAAAACTAGCTGTGCTCGAAAGAAAATTTTTCACCACCTCAAAATGCTGCCAGTTTAAAGGTTAATCCTTTGCCCTGGCCTGTGCTGCATGTACAGATCTGGGGCTGGTGCCCCTCACACTTCAGCATTCAACAACAGATTTGCTTCTCAGCCTAAACAATCCAAATCCTTGGACAGCAAGAAAAGAAACCAACAAAACCCTAAAGTTACAAAACCACTTTTCCTGCTGAAGTTATTTGACCCCACGTCCTTGACAGATTTTGCTTCTCTGTTGTAGAAAATAGAGGAATTTTATTAAGTGGGTGTTGTTTCTGTGTGCCTTTCTCATCACATGGTCATGTAGGTCTCTTGCCTGTCACAAACACAATTGTTATTTTTATGTTAGAGCTATTTGTGTGAACATCAGACACTAGTGCTTTCTGTACTGCATCAGCAGAGACACTGAAAGCTGCAGCCTCCAGAACAACACTGTTCAACACAATGGCTTTCAAACTTGTTTCATCTGATTGCTCATACATCTTTGCTGAGGAAATGGATGGTAAAGACATTCAGGGCAGGAAGGTTCAGGGCTTTGGCTGTTTCATTACAGATAATTCACAGAGAAACTGCCTCCTCTAATTTATTTTTTATCTTGCTAAAATGACAGCCAAAAGTCTTTGACATTCCAGGTCTGCCTCAGTTCTCACTTGACAAAGTCACTCCACTGGGAGTAGATTTTAGCTTGCTTTTAACTGCTGGCTGCTGCTATATGACGTTTGGATTAGACTAATGTGCAGGGAAAGCTCATTTGTTCCTACACTTCAGGCCATGGGCTAGAATTCAGGCAATCTGCACTCATTCCTGAACTGCACTCTGAGCTCCTTCTGCATGACCTTGAGTAAGAAACTTAAACTTTCCTCTTTTTCATTCCCTCATTTGAAAATAGAGCTTTTCATTCTCCCTCATACCCTCCCCATGCCTTTTATTTATGTCCTGAGTGTTCATAAGGCCAGAAAACTCTCTCTTACCATGTGAATACACAAATGAAGCCCCGAATTTCCTAGAGACAGTTGTGGCTTTCTGTAATGACAATGTTAGTACAGGGCTGTACAAGGTACATTGTGTCTCAGGTACATTTAATGAGCTTGGGGATCGTGGGGGGAGGACAATACCTTTAGCATTTCCCACCTCAGCACTGTTGTTCAGTGCAATTCAGTATTCAACTCAGATGAAGCTTCTGGAGATGAGCTTACCATTAGGATTGTTTTGATTGTTGATGTACTCCAATTGAAGATCCAAAGCTAGTAGTAATTAAAAGAATACTCTGTATTTTTTGTGGTATCCTACTGTGTTTCCTCTTTTGATATCACAAGTTTGTGTTAGTAATGATTGCAGAAATATGAAACCTTCATCCTAAATTTTAATGCACATGCTAAATCATGGCTGTTTATCTTAGTAACAACACTACACTCGTGTAATAACACACAGTCAAAAGATCAGTGTATAACCTCCCCCATACCACTGTCATCTGAATTATAATTGCATTTTCTATGGTACTAATGATGACAAGCTGGTTGGGAGAAATCAGAGCCTTTCACACATTTTTAAATTCGCTGTTGAAATTCCACGAAAATGTATGGAAGTGGTCCTTGCCTTCATGATGACACACAGCACTACAGACTTGTAATGCACTTCCAGTCACACAAGTTGAATTATTCTGCATAATCCGGGGGCTGGGGGGGGTGTTGTACTTATTGATTCCTTTGGGGCATGGAAGATCTACTCCTGTAGAAATAGCTCATAACTGAGTTGGGCTGTCACAACTGGCAGTCAGGATGAATGATGTGATCAGTACACTTAACTGTTTGCTGTTGAAAAAGAAGTACATGTGAAAGGTATCAAGCTATTTGCTCTCATAAACGATTCTTTACTGTTTAGTTTATGATTTAAAAAATCAGGAGCATAACTCTAAAAGCAGGGATTTACACAGGAAAGCATGTTTTTCAGTAATAATCAAGTTGTATTTGAGTATCTGCTTAAAATTAGGAATATGCTTTAAACAGGCTCAGACTAAAGGTATTCCATGTGTAGATATTCAGTTCCAGTGAAAATATCTTTGATGGATGATTTCTTTTGGTGCCAGGAAAATTCCAAAGAGGGAAAGGGATTAACCTAAGGAAAGCACAATGAAATTAATCCATGAAAACACTCCAACAGAAGCAGTGTCTGTTTCCTGCACAGGATAATTAAAACTATTGTCAACATCTCTGTGGAAGACACACAAGTCAGTGCATAATTGAAAGCCTTAAAAATGAAATCTGAAACAGGGGAGCAAAAATTAAAAACCTTGAACTATGTTTGTTTTACCGTTTCAATACTTCCATTTAGATACAAATAGAATCATAGAATCATAGAACAGTTTGAGCTGGAAGGTGCCTTTAAAGGTCATGTAGTGCAACACCCCTCCATTGAGCAGGAACATCTTCAACCAGGTGAGGTTTCTCAGAGCCCTGTCCAACCTGACCCTGAATATTAGCAAGAATGGGACATCTGACACCTCTCTGGGCAACCTGTTCCAGTGTTTCACCATCCTCATAGTAAATACTTAAGTCAATACTTTCTGAGCAAGATTCTGATGGAATGTTTAAGAGAGGATCCTGCTAGGTGAGTCTCACATCTGACACCCACCAAATTCTGAGAGCTGCATAAAAGTAATCAAAATGTAAAAATATTGTTGCTAACTGTATGGGCTGTTTCTTTATGTAAGCTGAGGCAGGAAGCTTCACAGAGTTTTTTGAAAACATTCAGGTCTTGAGTACACTCTAGAGCTTTATTCTTTTGTGAAGATACAGGAAAAATGTGCACTTGGCTTGGGAGGCAGAAATGGGAAGGAGGGAGAGCGGAATATTTTGTGTGTGCTTGAAAAACCCCTGGACATGTAATGAGAAAATCCCTTAAAATCAGTAAATTTCTGATTTACACTTTAGTAACAAATGTTGTATAGGTAGGTAAGGGGCATAATATGGGGCCTTGGGAAACTTGTTTTTAATTCTCAGGGCTTATTTTAGGCTAACAGAAGTGCCCTTGTTCTTAAAGTTCAGTATATGCTTAAGCCTTCAGCTGCACAAAAGCCTTTATCAAGATTGCAGCGCACTTCAGGTTATATCCAAGCTTGTGCATATTGCGTACACCTAGTACAAGGTAAAAAACATCCATCAAAAGTACTTCAGTTTTTCAGGTATGGTAATTGCTTACAGGCTAGCTTCATGTGAGTAGTATAGAGGAGCTGAATGCAGAGATGTCACTGCAAGCAGCCAGCTTGGAAAATTTCTCCCTTGATGCCTGAGAACACTGGCATTAAAAACCTCTTATAGTGAAGGCCAGAGAATCTGCCCAGAGATAGCTCAGTGCTGGTTGCATCGAAGAGCTTGGCTGTGACTGCAGAAGTAATACAGGGGGTTTTGTGTCTGACTTAATTGATCTGGAAGCTTCAGAAAAACCCTATAATGTAGTATGGAGCTCGACAAAATGACAAGGACAAGCTGGAAAAAAGCAACAGGAGAGGTTTTTGCAGTATGTGTGTATATATATATATATATACACATCAAATTGTTTGCAAAGCAAAACTTTTGGTAAAAACAACCACTTGCAAGTGGCTCTGGAGAGCTGCCGGAGATAGAGGCAGCCAAGGTTGATGTAGATCAGGTGTGGGCTGTATGGGAAATGTTTTGATTTTGGCTCACCTGCTTTCTCTTCCTGTCTTATTCTGCCTATGCTCTTACCTGGCACAGATAAAACATAAGAAAAAATCAAAACACAGTCTCTTTGTTTTCCTGACTTTTTTCTCCCACTTCCTAACCTAGAATTTTAAATGTCAGCTTTTCAAAATGTGGCATTTTCAGAGGAGTGTTATAGCCTGGATCTTACTCAATGGAAAATGTATTTCCAGTTCAAAGAGTTTTAAAACAAAACAAGAAAGGCCAAGACAAATGAAAAAGACTGAGGGAACAGCAGCTGAAGCTCTTCTCTAATTAGATTTTTGGTTGTTTCTGTCAGCATCTTTTCTCCCTAGGGAATTTGAAAGAAAAATTGAAATCTAAATCTTGCATGCCTTAGAAATGGCTCCTTTCCCTGACTGCACCTGTAGACACCATGGGTTTCATGGCTATGGACAAAATGAAGACAAGAGGAAAAAAACATTCATTAGAGCACAGATTTTGACACTTGCAGAAATAAGACTACTCTAAAATGCTGTCATCCTTCTCTTGTACCTCAAATATGTGGAGGAATATTCCACAGCCTGAAACGGACTTAGACTGCGTTCTTCAAATACGATCAGAGATGATAAAGCCAGCAGGGTCACTATGGTGATGCAGTTTTAACCATGTGAGCAGCTTTTGTCTCAGCAGTATAGTTTTACTGTTCAAAGGCATAATCTCTTTTTTTAGTAAGAAAAGAGGACCAAAAACCTAGTGATGATGGACCTAGAGGAACTGGGAGAGCATCTAAGGGTGCTTCAGAGGTCTCTATATTTGGTCTGAGTCCAGCACTGGGTTTGAGAGAATACAGTCCCTCTCTGAAAAGGGTTCAGAGCTGAGGAGCTCATGTATGTTCTCTTCTGCCTGTGGAAGCATATCCCATTTGATGCCTTCTGTTGGCTCAGTCAAACAGGCAGGAGTGCCCAAAGCACTGCACCATGCTTGCAACTGCACATCTTTTAAATAATAAAGATCAACAAAGGACATGACTTTGCTCTTAAGACCATATTCCCTGCAGTCTGGGATCCTCCTAAACAGAGCAACACAGTTATTTTTTTTTCTCATCTGTTTGAAAGCAGCACACCTTCCAGTAGGGTGCCAGGGCAGTGTAACAACTACAACTTCAGTCTACGTAAAGAGACTATCTGGGAAAATTTGTCACTCCTGCCATCCCCAGGTACAGTTCTTCTCCTTCTGCTTTCCATTCAGGCAAGGCTCCACTATTTCTGCCTTCACAAGTTATAAAAAGACTGAGAGAACATGAGGAATATAAAGCTTCTGTTATAATTCCCTCCTATAGTCTCATGCACTCACATATCACTTTCTGATGTGGAAACCTGCCTGATCCCAGACATTTACATGGGTACCTTTCATTTCAGTTGGGAATCCAGACGATTTCTCTCTCAAAGGAAAAGAGGAAAAAAAAAAAAAAAAGAAAGAAAAGTAAAGGGAAACAAAACCAAAGTAAATGAAATGTCCTTTCAGCCAATTTTAGGAACCTCCCTCAGCTATTAATTTTCCAGCATTCCACACAGTGGCTGCTGCTTCAGTGTGCCAGGCTTGTGGGGTGAGCTGGTCCGTAGCAATAGCCAGCAAGTGTGAACACAGCCAGCATAAGCATCATGCAGAGCCACTGGGGGGACTTCCTGAAGGAGTGAGAATGTTTAAAGGTAAGACAAGTTATTGCATCTTACATGAAAGGGACCATTAACAGCCATAGTTGGTTGAGAGGTCAGTGTAGGCTGTGTAACCCAGGGAAAGGAATCAGATCCCCTGGTCCCCCTGATAATTGGGAAAGCAGGGCTACAGCACACACCTTGGAGGACACCTCCTTCACAGTGCAGCTGAGTCACCCTCGAGGGAGGTCCACTTTCTGTCCACTGACTGCTGAGCAAGTTGATGAAGGGACCACCCTTCCTCTGGTAACGTCAGACCTTGTTGCTGTCCTCCAGTTGGTCTTGGTCACCTCACTGATCCGGTCTCTGAAAACTAAAGCAGAGCCTGTTTCAATCCTTTCTGTGTCCCTACAGGGAGATCTCCAGAGATCCCTCATTCAGGTGGATTTTGGAGATGGCATTGCTGTGTCATATGCCAATCTCAGCTCAACAGAAGATGGGATCAAGCACATCTACCAGAATGTGGGCATATTCCGAGTGACCGTGCTGGTGGAAAACAGCCTGGGTTCTGACAACGCCGTCCTCTACCTGCATGTAACGTGTATGTATGTTCATACTCGTTGTTGGCTTCTGTTGTTCTTTAAAAAAGTATTACTTGTATTTAGAGGTGACATTTGGGATTTTGCAGCTAGGTCCAGAGCAATGGGATATGATGAGTGTTCGTCTGTCCTTCAGACAGACTGATGATTTCAGACTGAGAGTAATCATAGATTCATTAACGTTGGAAAAGACCTCTAAGATCATTGAGTCTAACCATTAACTTCGGCCTTGTAAACCATGTTCCACCTCTAATTTAGGGTAGTCTAAACTGGGACACCTCAAAGGACTGTTCAGCCCTCTCTGAAATGCACTTTCATTAGCAAGCTTATAATTCCAGAACAACAAAGAAACCCAGGGATCTTTAATCACTTTTAAAAGCCTTGTCTCTTACTTTGTACATGTGTTTTGCCCTCTAATGAAATACATCCACCTCTGGAATGGAAACCAGTGCATTTTAGTCTTTCTGTTGTCATAGGAACCAAAATCTTTGTATTAAATAGTATTGCAAGAAAAAAATGTTACCTTCACATTGCTTTTCTGCTGTTCTTTTTAACATTTTTGTAATTCATCTGTCTCTGATTTACAACTGAAATGTATCTCAAGTTCTTGGATAAAACCAATATTGTGCTTTTTCATATTTATTCTAGCACATGGTTATGAACCCAAGGGGTCAACCTATTTATTGATATTTTGTAACTTTCCTAATGGATTTTGTTTGGGGCCATAGTTTTCTTTTTACAGTGGGGGATTTTTGTTTATTATTTATGTTTGCGACTGTGTGCCTCCGTGCTAGATAAACTGAGAAAAAAGGAAACTCCAAAACATGAATTATGTTTACAGAAATACTGCTTACCCTCTACCAAATTTACTTGACGTATTGTCTAGATAATTTAGCACGTTCCATATACTTTAACACTAGTTTTGGAGTTAGTTCATACAGCATGAAAGCAGCTGCCTCTTGAGAGAAAGAGGGCAGCTCTTTAAGGGTGCACCATTGTATCCACAGTTGGAAGCAGTGGGAGGTATGGCTGTGGGAGATAGGATTTTTATGAAGGAACACTAGAGAAGCATCTCCCTGAATGTCTCCCCTCAAAAACACCTTCAGCTGGCAGGTGTCCAGCCTTCACTCACTCATAGTGTCTTTCTGCTGTGTAGCTTTTCTAATTCATTTTCTTGAGACATTGAAGGCGTATGAACCATTTTGATTGTTTAAGCTGTATGGGGAATAAATAATATTCTAATTTGTTTGTGTGACTTAGCAGCTGATAGCTTATGTTTCTGGGGTTTGTACGGGTAATGCCAGCATAGGACTTAAATATGGAGTGATCATTGCAGCCAGGCCCAGATTATGTGTTCCTAAATCCCTGGAAAAGTGACAGCTCTAAGGAATGTGTCTCACCTTTCTCTCCATGACAAGAATTAGGAACTTCAAAACAGGTTACAAATGAGCATGGCACCACTCAGACTACAAATAGACTTACTGAGGACAGAGATGTGCAGTAAATTCTGCCTCCTTCAGAGTCTAACACCCTGATCCACAAAAGCTTCTAAATCCCAACTGAATACTTGCATTGCCACTCAGCTTTTGCTGAGTATTCTCCTTGGGGGATTTGAGCTTGGCCTTTGGGGAGTTTTATAAAAATATCTGTCCTTAAAATAGACACACACACTCTATTGCTAAGATCCACTGAAAAGCAGTGTGCATACTACAAACTGGGTGATCCCTAGTTAGAGGGTTAGTATGTGAGTGTCTGCAGACTTCCAGCACCCTTCCCTGCCAATGGTCAGCAGTCTTGCTGAGGGGAAAAACTGCAGACACTGAACCTCAGTGCTTGTGATCTCCAAGATAAGAGTAAAGGCTTCATTCCATGCCCTCCTCATCCTGCTGCAGCCATGTGGTCAGTGCACAGAAGCAGTACCTCTGCTGCAGTTGGTCCAGAAATGCAGGTTATTGTGAGATAGGAGCATTTTGAGTTGGATGGACAGTGTGAATTGCTGTATGTAAAGTGCTCCAGCCAACAGGCTGTCTCTAAATTGTCCTAACATGTGAAAATCTTTTCCTGGAAAGTTAGTTATGCCTTTGCCTGAATGCTTCAAAAAACCATCATCTGCACAAATGAGCCTTTTGAGAAGATTCTCCCTTTCTGTTGTCTGGGACTTGTACACAGTTTTTTTTTTTCCTGGGGCAGGTGAAGGTCTGTAACTTCCATGGACCTGGATGAAGCTCAGAAATGAATTTTCTTGAATCGTCTTCAAACTTACCTGTGTGAAAGCAGTCTTCTACCAAGCTGAGGGGCAATCCAGAGTGAGCTATCCCCATCTGCTGGCCAGATAACAGTTCAGCGTTTCAGCCGCCCTGACCCAAGTGCTGTGTGCTCAGAAATGCTCAGGCAGAATTGGGTTGCTTGAGCCATTCTTTTATGTCCTTTCCTAGCCAGGGTATGGTGAAGGTCCAAGGAGGTGCTGGGCACTCAGCCGTGCAGGATCGTTCAGAGCAGCGATGCAGTTACGCTGGAATGTGTCAGACTTTTCGTGGGCTCCATCATCACAGCTGTCACTGCACGCAGTCTGAGGAAGTGTGTTCCTCTGTACAGCTGTGCTGATATGGGGCATTTGACAAACATCCCAAAGAATACCAGAGCTGCAAAATATTTAGCCTGGGAAATTGCTGTTTTTCAGGTCTTCAGGGCCATGCTGAAAGCAGGCACAGCCCAGTCATGGAAACGGGTCTGAGAAAGGGGATACCATTAAAATCATGAGGGTGAAATTGTGGCTTCTCTTAAATTTTAAAGAGTGTTGACTGCTGCTTACAAAAGGAAAAATGAGCCATGGTCTGATTATAGCAAGCTTTGGTTAGTGTGATCGTGGATAACTCTTACTTGGGCTGCTTCAGATTAAGCAGCAACTGGGTCTACAGCCCAGAGAAAGATCCATTTCAGTAAGAAACCAGTAACACTGGTCCTTATTCTGGCATTGTTTTTACCATCTGATTTGGGAGATTTTTTGTTCTCTCTTCCTATTGTGCTTTACAGGATGCTTGCTCCAGAGTGTGGTGTTCCCTTAGGCTGAAAAGGAAGGTCTAAGTGATGATTCATACCTGGGTTATATCCTGGGAGATCCTCTCCTGAAATACATAAAATTCTCTATCAATTTATCTCAACTCCACAGGAGCAATGCAAGGCTGTGGCTGTGGTTCTCATCACTGTGGAGCTCACTGATGTAGGACATGTAGATGTGGCCTTAATCTGTTTAAGGAACCCATGTCCCCATGTCGCTTGGGTTTCTTTCTTTTTCTTTCTCTGTCACTCAGGACAATTGCTTTTTTTCTCTCACTGAACAGTCAGAACACATTTTTAAAAATAATCTACAGGATTTAACAACAAAGGCCCGTCTGTCTCCTGAAAATTGGAAATGTGTAACCCGGAGCATAATGTTTCTTGTTGAATTAATTATTTTCTGTTTATACTGAAGAAATAAAAGTTTATTGATGAAAAGGAGGGAATATAAGGTAACACTAACATGCAGGCACTCAGTAAATAGGTGTCTCTGGAGAGAGTTTCTGCTGAAGTTCACCAAATCACAGCAGTTTTCATCAGCAGAGATGCTTCATGTCCACTGAAGCCATTTATCCTGCAGATTCTAATGTCTTCCCAGTGAAGGCCATATTCACACAACAGGGCTGTGTCACTACTGTTAGTCATAAAACTCCTGACTATGTGACATTCATGCAGTAGAGAGTCCAGGTTTTTCAGCTCCAGGGTACAGGGGCAGCTCCAGTTCTCTGAGGCTCTGAGGACCCTGCCTGTCTAGAAATGGTACCGAGCCAAAACATTCTGTCATGTCCCATGGTGATTTGGAAGACTTTTCTTTCCTAAACCAGTAGGTATCCCTCCCAGGTTGACATTTCAGATGGAGGACTCACCTGCTGCTTCTGTCTCTGCAGGCCCCTTGGAACATGTTCACTTGTCTCTGCCCTTTGTCACCACAAAGAACAAGGAGATCAACGCCACAGCAGTACTGTGGCCAAGCCAAGTGGGAACGCTTACTTATGTCTGGTGGTTTGGAAACAACACAGAGGTTTGTATTCCTGATTGACAGAGATCAAAATAATCCTGGAAGAGCCCTCTGACTGAAGCGGGAGGGAGAGAGGGATCTGGGAATGCTTCTATATAGTCACATATGCAAGAAAATTATAAACCAAAGAGCAAGATACTAATGGTTCTTTGAGGTAACAACACTGAAATGTAAGTAGTGCTTTGTGTTTCTGTAGGGTTTATTTCCATTTCATGCAAGTTGCAAATAGCTTTCTTCCTGCATTACCTCCAAGGTGAACATAGTTAACCAAAATCTGGAGGAGTTGCTAGTACATTTTTCTTCGCCCTCCCTCCCTCAGTAACAAGAAGATAAAAAATGTAGGGATTTTGGTGTTTGTTTATTTTTTTTTTGAGGAAAATAACCTGTCAAACTGAAGCTGTTTTTATATCTGGAACAGACTTTACATAGCCCTAGAGTTTAAACCTCATTTCTCTGGTGACTAACAAGGGAAGAGACTGCTACCAGTTCTGTGCCTCCCCTTAAATATTCTGAACCCAATCCTGAGCCCCAGCACTCTATGCTAAACCACATGTGCAAAAATATTTTATTATCATCTACTACAGGTGGATGAAATGGTTCCCAACACACCTCCCTGCCTCTGGGCTCTGCTCAGATATGAGAGTATCATCCATCATGTTCTGCTGCCTCTGTGCTTCCAGTCTTGCTAAATCTGCACAGACCTTATAGCTGTTACTTCACATCTGTTTGTGGCTGAAGTACCCAGAAACCCTAATTAGTTTCTGAGGGGAGAGATTAACGTGGATTTTGTAGAGCCAAGAGGGACCTTCATAACCACACATGATTATCTTCTGTATAATGCAGGTTGGAGAGTTTCGTCCGTACCTTCTGCTTTATTTAACTCTGTGTGATTAAAGCAGAACCTGACTTTTGTTGTTGTTTTGTGTTAATAATTTTCCTCAGATGGTGGAGAATTTGCTGCTTCTCCCTCTGACCCTCTCCCCCAACTATTTTCCCACAGCTTATTATCCTGAGTTTTGAACACATGCAGTTTGTAGTCTGAATTTATCTAGTCTCGGATTCAAGTTGTTGGATCTTGTTATGCCTTTTTGTGTAGATTAAAGAACTCTCTGTGCTATCAGCAATCGTCTCCCCCTAGAGGTACTTACAGGCTGTGATTGTCACCTTTTAACTTTCTCTCTGATCTCCTAAGCTCGTAAGTGATCAGGGTTGGTCTAATTCTGTTCTCATTGAAGTGAGAATTTTACTACAGAATACAATGGCAGCAGTTTGACTTAATACTGGGTGCTTTGAAGGTCTCACCCAGAGATCATTAATAAGTGAAAACAGAAATTAGGGCAGAATTTGCTGAAAGACAACACAACTCATTGATAACCGGTTGCCTAGCAAAGCAAGCTGAGGGAATCTGTGTCCTCTCAAGCACCAGAATTTACCAGAAGTGGTATCTCCAAGTCCAAGGATAACATGGGACAACAACTGAGAAATCTTAATTTGGCTGGTTCTGTGACAACCTCCTTGAGTCACCTTAAACAAGACACTTAAACCAGATCTGGGAAAGGAGTGTGATACCTGAGCAGTGAGTCTTGCAGGCCCTTATATTTGGATTTGGGCCTCTCTGGGGAGTGAGCAGAGATGAACATTTTAACGTGGGATCCAGAAAAACCAACATGCTAAGTGGAAAGGAAATACTGGAATCTTAAAATTTAGCTCCTTTGGAAATTACAGGTGCCTTGCTCTGAGTTTCAGGAGGACTTCCCTGTCTGGGATTCCTGTGCCCTTTCTAGAAAATTAGCTCACATTTCACAGGACCCCACCTAAGTCTAAAGTTTTCAATCTGGAACTAACTCCCCAAAGCATCCCAATAGGCTAGAGAACCAAACTCATTTTTGCTTTTCCTTTCCAGCCCAATTAACTTAAGTATTCCTTTTATGATGTTTTCGCAGCCACTGATCACATTGGAAGGGAGCATCACATTCACATTTTCTGTGGAAGGCATGAACACCATCACTGTTCAGGTCTCAGCAGGAAACACCATTCTTCAGGACACAAAGACTGTTGCAGTGTATGGTGAGTTCTTCCCCTTTCATTTCACATAGGATTCTCCATAGTGTACACTAGAGAGCCAGGTTAGCTGGCAGCAACAAGAGGTCCTTTAGATTATAAATTCAGTTTCAGTGTTGTCAGTTCAGCATAGTATCTCTGAAGGCCGCTGACTGACATTAGTCCAGACTGACATGGTTGCAGAACATTGATCTCCTTCCCAGATAACCTCTGCATCTGCTCTGTCACTATTTGATCACCCTACATGATTGTCAAAATGTTAGTTCATTTTGTGAGCTGGTTTTCCCCCTTTTTGGCCAGTAGAGGCCTCTTAACTCACACAAAAGCTGCTCAGCTTGAAAGGTAAATCACTGCTGTTGCTGCGTTTCTGCACAGAAATCTGTACTGATTTGACCTTGTACTTGTTCCTCAGAAGCAGTTAGGGCACACAAATACCACCTAGTGTAGATGGAGCCTAGAAAACGCTGGGAATTCCAGATTTAGCTGTTTGTACAAACCACATGTTCGTGGTGATCAGTGGGGGCATCTCTGTTAACAGCAACAGAGATTAAGTACATTTTTCAAGGCTAGTCCTCTCCCCACATTTATCCCTTTCCCTTCCAGTTAAGAGTGTTTGGGGCATGTCTATAGAGAGTAAAATCACAGCTTCCTTCACAGGGCTTGCCTTCTCCAGAAGTCAAGATGCAGGTAACATTACATTTACATTCCCAAGACAGCTCCTTTTGCAGTGCTATTCATCCACTCAAGTAAGGACTGATCACCTGTTTCATTTCCATGACACTCAAGTGGTGAATCTCTCTGATTCTCCAAATCTCTCAGTGAGTCTCTCAGGCACACTACTAGATTCTGTGACAGTCTGTGCATCATCTGCATGTGGATTAGGCAAAACACGAGCTGCAGCAGGTTTCACTGGGTTCTGACCCCTCAGTTAGCAATAAGGCGTTTCACAGTCTTTTCATCAACCATGTCATTATATCTGCAGAGAAATTTCAGTCCCTGAGGTTGTCATTCTCTCCGAACCTTGATGACCACAACCCAGATATCCCAGAATGGAGAAGGGACATCAGCAGAGTAGTCAAGAGAGCTCTGGTGGAGGTAAGCTGTGTGCATAACCTGTGTTACAATGGTTTTAGTTTCTGCTCTGTTCCTTCATTGAGGCGGGATCAGCTGTTCTCTCAAGATGTCTTTTTGTTCCTACGAACCAGAAAAGGAGAACAGACTAGTGTTTGAGACCAGCATCCTAAATTTTGGATTGGTGAAATTGTCTCATCCCATGACAAACTGGTGCTCAGTCAGCTTCAAGTGTAAGGTAGTGCTATTCTAATGGAATTACAAATATTCTGTAGAAAACTTAGGAGACCAAAAAGAAAAAGATTTTTACTACATAGAAAAGCCCCACAGTAAAGTGCTTTTTGTCTTTTATATAGCATGAGGCTCATAGGTCAGGATTGGATGCTGATTTTCCCATCAACACTACAGAGAAACTTTGAAGTTCTTTCTTTAGTTGGGGAACAAAATGTCATAAAAATATTCTAGTGTGGCTGAAGATTTGGATTTCCAACTGAGAAGTTATGTAAAGTTAGAAGATGTGGCTGGGGTTTCTCAGCTTAGCAGAAAAATAGCAAAAAGAACTGTTTGAAACAGGGTTTCTGCTTTTTTTTTTTTTTAAATAAAGATACTCAGATTTTGAAAGTTTATAAGTATTGCAGATATTATTTAAAAGCTTATATGCACATTTGTGGTATCATCTGTGCAAAAAGTCTAGAAAAACACTATGCACCAGAGAGGTGCACACTAACATGTTTGGATTGTTTCTTAGACTTTTTTTCTGAGATTTCCTCAAAAGACAGGAGGAGAAGAGGAAAGGGGAAGAAATAGCATTTTTCTAGAGTTTGTGAGCTTGTTATTCTGACATATTTATGTCTGTATCAAGTATTCAAGGATCAATTTATCTTCAGGATGAATTTTCAGAATATAGACAACTCAATAAAACAAAATCAAACCTTAAAAAACCAGAAGAAATGTAAAACCACAGTAACAAGTTTACATATCCAAAGCAGAGCAGTGAAAACACTTTTTGCTGTTTGAGTAAAAAAAGAAAACTATTGATAGTTAATTATTCTTCTTTATATAGCTAAATGATTCACCTTAAACAAGCCTTTGTGAGAAGTTCCTGTAAAAGTTAAACCCAGTAGATTTCTATGGCAATTAAATAAACTGTATAAAAATGAGTTGAATAACTAAATAATTCAATGGGAAATTATATCTGTGCTATGGATTTTTTATGAGCTTTTATTAAAGTATTGCACTCTTATTACAGAATATCATAGACTCAGATAAAAATTCTGCATATGAAATTATAGTTCTGTACTAAAATCTGATCTTCTCTCTAAGTAGGGATAATTTCATATTATCACAAAATATCCTATTTTCTGTTATGATCATAACTATTTGCCCACATCATTGATTTTCTGAGGTCTGTCTCCCACTTCTGAGAAAAAGTAATTCCCAGCCTCTGAAAATGAAAGCTTTCTATTAACTGGTAATACTTTGTCTTTTTCTTCACATGTTAAAGCAACCTATTAGGCAAGTGAAAATAATGCAAGCCCTGGCTTTACAGAATACTCGAAAAGAATATAAGAGACTTTTATATATTTATAGGTTTGTGTTTTTTTTTCTAAATCCACATTTCAAAACTAAAAAAAAGAAGTGGTGGGGGCAACAAAGCCATGTACTTTTACTTGGTGAGTGATGGAGGGGAAGGATTCCCTTTTTATAGCTCCACAGGGTTCTCCCTGGACTGTCAGCAGTCACACTTGGGTTATCCACAGAATTAGCTCAGGAAATGATGATTTGTAATCAGTTTTGCTGACTACTTGTCCTCCATCCACCATTTCCTTCAATGAGCACCCCCAAGTGTTTGGTCCTGAACCAAGGGTGAAGAATTAAATAGATTTAGGCCCAATTAATATCTGAGAGACTTGTGAGTTCTTACTGCAGGGGAACCTCTGTGGTGCATTCCGCTGCTGTGATCTGTCCTCATCTCTAAGGGCACTTCTTCTTTTCCCTTTAAAAGTGACCTACTAAATTCAGCACTTGAAAACAGGTTTAAAACAAAACCTTGAGATTTAAGTGCATTTGGTGGATAATTCACAGCACAAAGAGGCAATGGAGGGAGATTCATCAAATTCTGTTTCTCCTTCCTTTGGCTAACTAAACTTCCTGAGGGACAAACTGGGTTCCTTTTCTGTGTAACATCTCCACAATCTGTTTGTGTACTATCATGTTAGGGTCAACTAAAACCCATGGCCAGAGATCAACCTGGTAGGGATGCTTATGAGTCCTTTTTTCTGAATTTTGTCCAATACATCAAAATTAGGGAGATTTAAGTTCTAGCTTAAGATTCTCAGCCAGCAAGACAAAAAAAATATTATGTGGATGGTTTTGGATTTTGGGACCATATGCAGTTGTTACTTCAGAGCTCCTTTTAGCTTATCTGTTTATCATTATTGCTTTAGGACACTACATATTTTACTGGAGAACATGGTAAAGTATCTTAGATCAGGAAATTATTAATTGCCAACTTTTTACCTGCAGTGTATTTTAACAAAATTCTCTCCTTTGTACCAAATATACCCTACATCATTTGTATAAGTACTATGATGCCTTAACAAAGACAGTCTCAGAATTCAGTGCCATCCACATGTTTATCTGTTTATCTGTCCATTATTTGTCTGTGCATCAGGTGACAGGTATTTCAAGCAAGCATGTTCTGGTCGCAGTGCTCCCTGGTCTGCCCACAGCTGCTGAACTCTTCATTTTACCATATCAAGATACCACAGGAGAAAAAAAAAGAACAGCAGCAGACCTGGAGCAGGTATTGTGTCCATTACTTGTAGAAGCGTATGTTTATGCATTTTTGAGTGTGTATATATATATGCATATATATATGTGTGTGTGGGATTTACAAGACTTATTTAGAATCAGTAATTATGGTAGAAATGCATCTGATTCACTGGATTACATGTTACATCCTCTTTGTTTTTTGGTGGGTTTTCTTGGGGTTTTTTTGTGGTGATGGGTTTTTTGGTAGTGAGCTTCTTTCTTCTCCCCAGCACTGGAAACAGGTTTTAGAGCTGCATTTGGTGGTTTAGACTGCCATTTGGGTTCCCTAAGTAATGTTAATTTGGCATAAATTTCTGTGATATCATGTCTGTCCCTTAGAAGTCCTGTTGTCCTTCATGGAAGCAGGAAGAAAGCAGGAAGGATTTAGGGGATGATTCTTGCCTGCATGAACTGAAGTAGCTTCATAAAACAAAGTTTATGAGGCTGTCAAGAGTCTAGAAAGCACTGGAGGACAGAGCTGAGTGGTAAACCTGGGCAGTTCAGAACTTCACTAATTTAAGGCACAGTGATGGGGCTGGAGTCTCTGCCTGCCTTCTTCATGATGATGAAGTGGGGTTGAGCCACTATGGATTGTTTTCTCTTTGCAAGGCTGTAACAGGTTATCACAACTGAAGGACTGTATCTGCTACAGGCATAAAAGATCCTACCCACCAGGTGGACCTACATGATTGTAACTAAAAGATAGAACCTTGTGCTGGGCAAAAATCCCAAATATCATCGAATCATGGAATTGTTCAACTTGGAAAAGACCTCTAAGATTATCGAGACCAATTGATAACCTAACATTGCCATGTTCACCATTAAACTATGTCCCCATGTCCCATAGCTTCTTTGTTATCTCTCAGCTTATTACTTCAGATTCCAGGGGCAAAGTTAACTAGCCCTGAGGGAAGTCCCACTGTACCTCTGCCTCTCCACGACTCATGTCTTTTCCTTAGATCAAGCCTTGTTGACTTAGCTATGGGCCTCAAACCACTAAGTCACCTGTATTCTTATGCTTCCCCTTGCTCAGCACCCTTAACTGTCATATTTTTTTGACAAATGGTTTTCCTCTGCAGTTTTCACCACCATATAATAAACAAAAAATATGGAGATTTGCTGCTCTGCAAAATCTTTCCTCCCTTTTCTCCTTCATCCCCTTTCTCCTTTCCTCCTTCGCAAATTGGCAAGAAAGCCAGTCCATAAACTTTAAAATTTACATCTGACCCAGCTCCCCTCCGGCACTCAGCAGCTTACTCTATTTCTCTCTCTCTCTTTATGCCTCTCTTTTTCCTTCCTGTAAAAATGGAGTCTTTGTGGCTGTGAAGAAGGGAAGCCCTGGCAGTGCTCTCTTGACCCTTTTTATGGACAAGAAGAAACGTAATTTTCAATGTAACTCCATCAACTTCTCTGGCATACTGCAGGGTCCAAGTGGTAGCCTTTGGAGGAGAGAGAACCTATTTGCCATTTGCAGCTAGCTGTTTCTTGTGAAGAAATATCTTCCCTGATCCTTTCAGGATGGTCAGAATGTTTTCCTTAATAGTCCCTTCCTATTTACTCTAGAAAAAGATGGCCTCGTTCTCAGTGAGAGAGCTGCCTGAGGGCCACAAAAGTTGTCTCTGCCCTCCACTCTGAAGCATGTTCTGATACTGTTTCTGTTCTGTTATCCATTTTGCCTCTGATCCTTCCCTATCCATTTCCCGAAGTGTTTCAGAGCTCATTCAACAGCCTCTCCCTGTGCCTGAAGTCACTGGGATGAGTACTGGGAGCAGATGTTTTTGATGACTACAGCTTAAGTTGCTTCCGAGGTACTTATAATTCATAGCATTATTTTCTGGTGGGAACAGAAATCTGTGTTCATGAGCAAGGAACAAGATATTCAAAGGCACGTATACGAGTTTGTGTGTTTGCAGGTGCACACCCAAAGGAGTTACAGTCCTGAATAATTTTTTATAATTTGGAAGAGAAACTGAAGTATGCAGGGACAAAATGGAAATAGTTTGCACAAACACTGCAATGGAATAAGGGTCCTTAAGGAAGCACTTAGTTATTTAGGTTCCTTTTTCTTAGGGTGTTGTATCGCATATGGCAGCAGGTCTCCAAACCCGAGACATAGTGAGCCTGTCCAGAGACGCAGTGACAAATAGTTTCTTTCCCTGGAAAACTTGCAGTCAGAATAGACCAGGTGGAAAAGAGTTACAGAAATTATTGTTTCTATTCTGTAAAAGCTTTGTTTCAGTACCAAAGGGATGGAAAACCTAACTCCTTCTCAATATCAAAAGTTGGTGAAAGTGACTGAAATAAAACAGAAGGGCGCAAAACCCACCATGCACGCTGTAGGCACAGATGTACCAGCAGAAAGAAGTGTGCTATAGCCCCCTCCTTCTCTTCCCCTCTTGTTAGAGCATCCTAAAGTCAGCATGTATAGTTGCTGTCATACAACATAAACATGGTGAAACAGCCCTGAATCCACTGTATTCACACACCAGGTACAAGAACAGAGGCCAGGGAGACTCTGTGGTCCTAATGCTCTGCTCATCCAACCTGGGTTTGGAAGGGAGAAGCCATGTAAATCAAGTTGCTGCAGGCTATGTCTGTCACAGGGAACCTGTGAGGATTTTGGGCAACTTGCTCAACCAAACTGTATGTCATCACCTGAGCTAGACCATTGTTCTGCCAAAGATAACGAGGAAGGGTATGTGTGTTTTCATGGACTAACATTTACCAGTAAATTTGATACCTATCTAATGACCATGAAGGGCTTACTTTTTTGCTGTTTCCCCTTGAGACGGATTAAGCTCACAGGATTTGGGGTTTTTTTGTTCATATTCATTTAGCTTTGTAAGCATAACATCAGGTATCTCTGTCCAGCCTTTCTGTGGTCTCTAGGTACATAATTCCCATTGACTTAGAGGCAGTTAGATGTTAACCATCCCTTGAAAATCTAGGTCTTAATTTCCCATTTGTCAGAGTCAGTAATACTCCTCTGTGCCATATTTTATGAATCTAAAGAGGGTAACTCGTGAATTTTTGGGTACAGTTGTATTGGGACTGTGGAAGTGCATGACACTTGACAAATACACGCTTTCATGCAGTTTTCCATTAGGGTGATGCATTTGTGTCTCATGCACTTGTTGAGACTGGGGGTAAATGGTAGATATCATTTTCTCCTTGACTTGATGTGCCACTCTCAAAATTATTTTTTTGTGCACACACAGTACCAATTATTGTCATATCTATTCACACATTACATTTAGAAATGTGAACTCTGCATTCCTGATATTTTCAGTGGGAGTCTAAAGTACCTTTATAAAAGTTTAACTGCTCTTGACAGCTGAAAAAAACTACTACGTGTTAGTCTGGGGAAGTTTTCTCAATGTGCAACATGGAACAAGTCCACTACTAATACATAAATAAAAAAAAAAAGTGCTTGATGCACTCCACTTTGTCTAGTCAGTGTAAACTTATTCTTCACAGCTTCCTAAAAATCAAAAGGCTTTTTAATCCTGCAGAACCCCCAAACACATTCACAAAAGCTAGTATTTATGACCAAAATGTCGAGATGTTCCTTTTTTTTTTGGTTGTTTGGTTTTTATTTTTTTTAATTTTTTTTTATTTAGTTGTGTCACTTGGTTCCCCTGCTTCATTTCACAGTAACTGACAGACTACCACCCTGCTTAAAAGTGCAGAGTTAATTGGAAGTTGTAAAGTGATGCTGTTTGATTTGCATACTATGACTGCAACAACACTGAAATATCCCAAATCTTACAAAAACAGCCACACAGAATTGCCACTGGACACTTAGACTGGTGTACAGCTGTTACACCACCTTCATGGATAGACTTGGTGAATGTGAGGATTACAAAATTCAGATCTGCCACTTCAAAAGCACCAAATTCTTTCCTTTCATTGAAGGGCAGATCTTTAATTAGTAACATTTCAAGAAATGTTTGAGTAATTTTTAGCACTAATCCAATTCAAAATGAATGCTCCGTAGGAAAATGTTCTACTTACAGTCCAGTAGAGGGTAGTTGCAATTACTCAGTTTATTTCAGTGTACGGTTTTACTCAATAGGAGGATTCTGAAGGCTTATCTTTATGTTTATGCATTTCACAAATTATCTTCTCTCCACGTTCCTTGCAAGTGGAGGCTTTTTGTCAAACATAGCAAATGCATCTTCTGTTAGTCAAATGAGATATAAGTGGAAGATACTGAGAATTCTGAAGGGATGTTTTCATATCAAGTACAGGTTTTATCCTGAATTTCCCTTTAGTTCTCCGTTTGCATGATTTTACCTGGCCTATTCAAAATAACTGTAACAGCAGAGTGCAAAATAGGGGTAGGAGCAACTAGTTCAAAGGCATCAGAGGCCAATTATGTTTTCTCTGAGAAGGGCTATCAGCAATGTAGCAAGTGTGATGGAGACTTTGGCAAATAGCAACATCAGCTGGTTAGTACCCAACTGTGCTCAACGTGTTGCAGCTGTGGCCAGTATCTGTATCCAGCCAAAGAGATGGGAAATGACATGGATGACTGAATATCAAATGGACAGTGATGAACTGCAGAGATGAAGTACCTCTGGCGAATTTTAAACTACGGAGAGTGGTATTCAGGAAGCCTGTATGCATATGCTTCTTAGGATTCTTTCCTTAAAGCAGATTTAGTTACACATCTGTTTCTTTGTAGCTGATGGAGCTTCTATCTTTTTTTCATCATTTGGGTTTTTCTTTCACCCACCCTCCTAAGCTTTAGTCTTTCAGCATATTTACTTTCAGTACTTTTCTCTGATGTATTTCAGATATGCCCATCACCAAAATATTTTTAGCAACAAGATCATGCCAGTGAACACTTTCAAATCTTACAGAAAATTGTGCCAATCAGTCCTGAAAATTAGATTCCGGGAAAAGCTTGATATACGGGGTAAATCATCTAGTATTTGCGAGGAAAGATTTTTTTTTAACATCTGTACCTTAGAATGCAGATCAAGCCTTCCACTGAGTACTTAGGGGAGGTTGGGCCAGTATTAAGAAGCAAAGGCAGGTGGGGAGAGAGTAGAATAATATGAACCCAAAGACCTTGTCCTGGGGCTTTTTTCCTTAGCCATCTTTTCTTGATCAGCTGCTTGTGTGCTGTAGAAGAGGCTGTTTATATTTCTTGTCTTAATATCCTTGAGTTAACTTCTGCCATGTAACTTTCAGCCCTCTCACCTTCTCATCTTTTGCTCAGTGTACAGAGCAGCCCTTGATTCTCAAGTCTTTTTCTGGTCACCTTTGTTCATCAAAAGTGGGTCCTGGCTTTTATGTCCAGGTTCTCTCTGGGTTCGTATCTGCTGGTCTATTCTTGTCCCAAACTAACTACAGGAATGTCCTCTGCCTTGTGCTCTCATGGTATCTCTGGGTACTAACAGCAGCTTGAATTTAGCATCTTTCATTAAAAGATCTGAAGAATTTCCTACTGGACCCAGTAAGTTAGTGATTATGCTCTTTTCAGCGTTAAGAGAACCAAGCTTTAGAGGCCTCACGTGATGTAACCAAGGTTATGCAGGACGAGTGGCACAGTTTAAAGCAATCCACGCTGGCCCTGACTCCTGGTTCACTTTTGTAATGCTGGTTCAAGTTGCTTCCTATCAAATCAATGTGCATAATTCTTTCTTTAGTTGTTTATTGATTTATTCAATGAATTGAATAGAAGTGTAGCACTCATTAGTTGAGATCTTTACACAGTATCTATAAAATTATCTAGATTCTTAGCTAGTGCATACTGGCATAGTTGAATCACATTCAATTAGTCTAAACTAATTTACACCAAAGGTTTGAAAAATCAATAAGGGTATGAGAAAATGCCCTTCTCAGTGATAATTCTGCCTTCTTGATGCACGTGGTTCTTTTACAGTCCTAATTCTGACAAAATGCTAAGAGAAGCCAAATTAATTTTTGTTTTGTTCCATTTTTAAATTGGAATCTCTTTTTTTTTCCTTTCACAAATTGTCTGTTATTATTATTCATTATGTGTCCTTTGATGAAAAATGATACATGAAGAATGGTTTCTATTACTGAATTATTTTTGCACATCATGCTTAATTCTGCAAATGAAGCAGATAAAGTCAATGAGGCTCAGTTAAGGACCAAAACTAATTCTGAAAGCTAATTATTTTCACAAGAGAGACTCTTGAAGACTATAAATTAGGAGGTTGCTATTCTAAGAAGTTTTGTCTTCAGCTGAGTTAGTTGCATCTCCAGGAGGGAGAGAGAAACAGGGAGAGGCCTGAGGCCAACCTGTTCCCCAGCTGAAGGTCTGACTGTTCAACTGGAGTTGCATTGCTATTTTTGAAACAGGCCAAAGTACTTTGATGTTTTCTTTTCTACTTTTTAAACCAAAATGCACCCATGGTACCACTTCAAGTGCAGAAATAAAGGAAGGCACAAAAGTCAAAATGTTCCCAGCTGAAACCTTTTTATTACCTCGGCAATTGAGATCAGCCTTTGTATGGAAATTTAGTTCAAAGATACTTTAGTAATATTGTAAACAAATTATATGAGTCAGAACCAATCCTAGATTAAAGTCTGATAACTGAGGAAGAAATAGACTTGACAGAGTAAGAAAGGCAGAAGAACCTCTTCTCCAAGCTCAAAGCAAATGTCTTGGCTGACCTTGTGGTCCCTCTTAGGACCATGTGAGGACCACAAACATTGTCAGGTCCAGCTTTGGACCTGATGTGAATTTGGCCCTTTAGGTGTGTAAGCTGCTCACTGACCTCAGATACTGACTTTGTAAGCCATTGTGTATGATTTCTATTTCAGATAATTTTCAGAAGTACAGAAATGCATTTTCACTGTCTGAATGTCTGTTTTGAAGAGAATCTTATTCTCCACATAAGGGAAAATGAAAACATTGTACCAAGCAAGCAAACATTTTAAAAACATGTCTGAATGCATCTGTTCTTCGCTCAGAAGTGTGTGTTAGGCATCTCCAGAACTGCCTGAGGAAGGCAGATGTCTAATTCTTACTAGAACTTCTGGCACTTTTGAAGGTCTTAGTCTGTTATTCATTTTTTTCACTTGTTCAGATTCCATAAAGACCGAGGCAAAAAAAAAAAGCTTTACACAAAAAACCACTGGGAGAGCATGTAATTAATTGAGCCAAGGAAATATGCTTTAAACTCTGAGCAGCATGAACAGTTGCTGCCAGTTTTGACACTTTGTGTGTAGTCCTGGAACAGTTATGGCTATTTCAATCCTCTGCTGAGACACTGATGGTTTCAGGCAAAAATAATTTTAGTCTGAGATGTGTTTGTACAGGATGTCATAAAACCAAGTCCTCAGTCATAATCAAGTAACAATGCAATACAGCAATAATAAACTTCAATTGTGACTGTTTCTTTCTGTCTTTCTTCCTTTTTCTTACTGCTTCACTCTTACTGCCTTTCCCCTTCCTATTATTCCTTTCCATTGGCACATCAGAGAGCAATACTTGTTGAGTTTTCTCTCTCACACACTGCTTGCCTGCTGGGAGGGCAGCCCACAGCACCTCTCAGCTGTCATGCTCCTGCTGTTTTGCCCTCATCACTCTGCACCACAGGCAGGCCAGGGCAAATCTTACTGTTCCTTCAAGTCACTAGTGCCCAACCTTGTACCTGCTCATGCTGACTTTCTCCACATCCTTCTATTCTTCCATTTTTTGCCCAAATCCTTGATGAAACCATTCTCCAGTGCTGCTTTGCTAGTGAAGACTCAGTTATCCATCGCATTAAGCCTCTCTGTATAGAAGGCATCATGTACGTTTTTTACCTCTGCTGTTTTCCTGCCATTTTGTGCAGCTGTCACAATGTGTTGAAGAGGAACGACACAAAGTGGTTGACTCTTCTTTTCTTAAGTTTACTGTCTTCCATTTTCTTTTTTTTTTTTTTCCCCAGCAGCATCAGCATGTCAGAGCACAAAGGAAAATAATTTCTGCAGGGTTATGGAGGACAGCTGCTGAGTTGTGTTTAGGAATGGATATAGCCAGAATGATATTTTTCCCGTTATTTTCTTGACCCATTAATGTGCCTGGCTTACAGCTTATTACTCTATATCTGTTGCTCTTCTTTTAGACATGAAAAACTTTGTACGTCAGTCATTAATATGGTCAAGTCCTTAAAGAGAGATATAATTTGCTTCCCAGCCTTTCTCCATGTACTGCACATCTTTGTGTCACCCTTCCTGCTACTCTGAGCTCAATTGATGTCTCTTTGAATGCAGGTGGTATTTTTTCTTGCTATTGGAAAAAATATATTTACTGCTCATTCCTGGCACCCATGAAATAAATTGTAACTTTAAAGAAATATATATAAAAATATAAATAAAATGCCTGTAAGAGTTATTGCCAAATGTTTATTGAACCAAAGGCACCTATTCAAGTCATCAGCAGCCAGAAATGAAGTGTATGAGCCAAGAGTATTGAAAGAACCATTAAGAATGTTAAAAAAATAAAAGAAACAGATAAATCTTGTACTGTGATGAATGATAGCCAAGGAACATCTAATCATATCTGGGTAGCATTTACTGAAATAATTCACCCAGATAAAAATGAAGAACATGAAAAAGATTGGTGTAAAAATTATTGGAATGTTCTTTTTTTTCTGACAATTTTTCATTAATCTCCAAGAAGGAATAAGGATTTATTTGAAACAAATTAAATTAAGTGGTGAGCACTAGAATACGGTTCCTCTTGGTCTGGCTGTAAAAACACATTCTCAGCACTGCATATTAAGGGTTATAGGGGGTGTGTTTACATTTTCCCAACCACCTCTGCCTAATAAACCAACATGCAGAACAATGACTGTGTTCAGTTGGAAAACTGATCACTGCTGTAAGAAAATGGGAAATACATGAGACATCAGGCAAAAGACACACAGCAAACTATCAACACCATGTCTATAGGCTTGCATTCTTTGTTTCATCTACCTAGATTTTTTGCTTTTAATGGCAATATGCCTGGAACTTCCTGGATGTAATTAAGTGTGATGTGGAAAAAGTGGCTCTGGGCATATTGTGAAAAAATGACTTTAAAAAATGAATGTTTACCAACAGATGGTACCAAAGTTTGGCTTCTACACTGTACAAATACAGATTTATGGGGTCTTATCTTGGCAAATGCTCATCTTTTCTGTTGTGTCCTTTAAGGAGGAGTAACCTGCTTCATTTCTGCTAGAGCTCTCTTGATGTCATCAATGTTATGGCAACATAATCTGGTGATCTGAAAGCTCTGTGAAATGTCTCCCCCATGAAAGAGAGTTCTCTCTGTGACCCATAAGAAGAGATGTAACATGCGTTTTGTTTCAACCACATTCTGTAGTCAGTAAACTCTTTTGGATTCAAGCTGGATCTGGTACATATTTACCGATTAGGGAGCAGCTGACTTGAAACTGAGAGCTGAATGAAATGAAATTTGCTTTTAGAACTTGAAAAATAACTGCAAGCTGGGGTAAGGACTTAATGGATTCATTTTTATTCAGTTATATCACATGTTATGTGCACACTCTAAGATCATGGAACTGGCCAGTCAGTGAGGAAAAAGTTATTTATTATGAGCAAATGAGCATTAACAATTGAAATGTTTATTTTTGCTTAAATAGTACATGAGTTCACTGATGTGCTGGTGCTGGCTGGTCCTGCAGACACACACATGGGTGTAATGTTCCCTTGGGGCTCGTTTGCTGCTGGGTCACTCCTACAGAGCTGTGACAGGGCTACTTCTTGATTCCAGTCATTGCTAACTGTATACAAACCACTCTGTACATCGTACTGGCAGAGGTGTCAGCTTTCACAAATTCCTCCTCTGTGAGGTGATAGGAAATTGTGCTCAGAAAGTCCAGCACCTCTGCAAAATCTTTGATTTCCATGCAGCTCCGTTCCCTACTGTCCTATTTGTAATCTAAATCAATGGTCAGGAGACAAATGCATCTCTTTTTTTCTCTTTTCTTTCCCCCAGATTTCCGAATCACTGATCCAGAAACTGAACCAAAATCTGGTCCATTTTGAGTTGAAGCCAGGAGTTCGAATCCTTGTCCATGCTGCCCATTTAACAGCAGGTTAGTATCCCTTTTCTGTGTATACATTTTCTGTCACTCTGTAGCACAGCAAGCAATACACTGATGGCAGTAGTGTGCTATTAGCTGAATTTTAAACATTTCTTATTTTTATATCACAATAACAGCGCAATGTGTCGGCAAACATTAAAATGCCTGGTTTACCTCCCCTTTTTATATCATGCCAAAAAGATACAGTGACTTTTGCATTTAAAGCTAACCCTTTTGTTTTCTTACGTGAAAGAATTTACTGTTTTTTTGTGGAAATGTGGTATAAAAAGCAGTAGAAATGTGTGCTTCTTGGCTATTTCTGAAATATTCAACAGGTAAGCAGCACCATGGCATTTTCAACCTGGGTCACACAGGGCAAAGGTTACCAGCTAGCCTTGGGTATGTACAGATATTCTGGAGTCAACAAACATTCAAAAGCTACTAAACACAGTTCATAGTCTGAAAGACTAGAATCGATATACATGTGCACAAAAAAAAGATTAGGCCATTGGACTTTAACTAATCCTTTCTCAAAACAAGTCATGTTCAAAGCCCTAACATTTACTTACATATGTCTTTGTGTATTCTGCATGCTAAGACCTCATTTCACAGTACAGGCCATATTTAACTATTACAAAAGATGGGACAAATCGATCCATGCTTGGGATTCTTAGGAATTCATTTTTCCCCAGGAGCTGCTGATAATTCTGATCAGTTGGTATCAGCTTCTTTTGCTAACTTGCGAACTAAAAGGTTTAGTTCATTTGTACTAGCAAACTGCTCTCCAAAAATATTTATGTGTCTGCCCAACCTGGTGTCAGTCCACATGCAGCCTTGTCTATAAAGCAAGGAAAAAGAAACTGTTGTTATCAGAGAAGAAACCCTTGGCCTGAATTTTCAGCAATGACCAGAAATACAATACATACTTTCAGAAGATGCGTAGTGTCCACTTCTTAAAAGAATTGTATCTGAAAGCATCTTAATGTGAGCTTCAAAAATAGAGTTACCTGCAATTGCTCAACATTTTTAAAATTTTTCTCTGGACATTGACTCTGCCAATGCACATGGCTGTTTTCTATTTTGGTCAATATTTATTAAAGTCAAAGTCAGATCCCTAATGAACATTTAGGTATGACTACTCTGGCCCTGAATATCCTGTAGGTCTTTTTCAAAAAAATATAGCTAGAAAGGTATATGAGGTATTCCTGGAAAGGCTCACCTTTATCCCTTGCTACTGAAGGGACATTCCTGATTTCATGTACAGGAAACAGAGGACACTTAAAATCACTTCTCCAGCTCTGCCTTTATACAAGGTGAAATTGGATCCAAGTTTTCTACTGTTTGTAGGAGCCTCCTGCAGCTTCTTAGAGAGCAGTTCTGGACATCTCTGCACAAGGGAGTACAGAGTCCCTGCTTGATGTTCAGAGCTGGCTAAAATCTGGGTAGCTCCAGCCCTGAAGCCATGTAATTAGTGGAGATACCGCAGCACTTTTCTAGGCTACTAAACCTTGTCTGCCACCCTGAATGAACCAAAAGGCAGGGTCTGTCAGTGTGGTTTACTGC
This sequence comes from Myiotriccus ornatus, assembly GCA_036023395.1. Lineage (NCBI taxonomy): Eukaryota > Metazoa > Chordata > Aves > Passeriformes > Tyrannidae > Myiotriccus > Myiotriccus ornatus. The sequence goes on along the minus strand of JAYRBT010000178.1, from coordinate 25,315,474 downwards.
CATGCTAAAAACCAGTATGGCCTCCAGGTATGTGCTGTTCTGTTTCTTGCTAGCTCAGGCTGAAGCAGAGGGTGCTTGGCTCAGACACAATCTTTGTGCTCACCAAAAATGCACATTTTTATTTGTATTTATGCACACACCAGGAATGAGTACTTTTTGATCATAATATATTCAAACACTCATCTGTTCTGCAAGGTAGGCTTTGTTGTGCTTCCCTTCGAAGCCGCTGGTGATTTCTGTAGCTGGCCTCACAGAGTCCTATAGGAACACTACAGGATTTTGTCTCTTGCAGAAATAGGATTCAGTAAGAATGCAAAATGAGCTTGGATGGACAAACTACATATTAAAAAACCCAGAGAGCAGCTACTGTGAGGTCTTTGAGGGAATATGACTCCTTAACAAGCTGCAGAGGTCATGACTGTTCTCCGTCTAAGTAAAAGGCCCAATTTCATGACATCAAAACTTGGGAATACTTAAAATTGGACAAAAAGACATGAGAGATTTACTTCTTGGCTGAAAGCTAGTGTTTTGGTTGTCAAGGAATAAGAAGAATCATCCTTTGGCAATCCACGCTTTTATAAAAAAATTAAATAAAATAAACCTGGAACATAAGACAACCCCAGAAGCAGTCCCTATAAAACACAATCCAGGGGGATGCACAGAGTGCAGAGGTGCTGCTCTGGTCTGTAGTACCCCTTCTTTCTCAGCCTTTTTACTCTGAATTTGTGTTGGGCTCTGACAGCTATGGGCTATAGTTGGCTGAAAACAAAGCTGAGCGTGTGTTTTTCAAAGTATTCATGTATGTATACATATGTCTGCACTCATGTTGTCATGCCTCGGTGCACATGGATGTTCCTCCCAGATGATGGTGTGGAAAGGAGAAGGTTTTTCACTTCTCTTTGTAAATTTTGGCTTTATCAGTCTGGGTGTGAAACTGAAAAAAATATGCGCATGTGACGTGCGTGTGTTAGTAAGCATTTGCTTGTATGTGAGTGTTTCCTTTTATGCATTTTTCCCCTGGTTTAGGATGGGTCTGTTCAGTGCATGTGAAGAGGTGAAAGAGGGAGAGTTGTGTTTGACAGTGGTTCAAGTCAGCTCTCGCTGCCTTGCAGAGGAAGGCACTACCTATGCCGTGTTCTGTGTGCGATGCGGAACAGTCAGTGAGGGCAGTACCTTCTGTGTGTTAGCTCTCTGTAATGGCACAGCTACAGCTGCATGTCTGTCTGTAGGAGGCTGTATCAGTGTCTGTATGAACAACTGACACTACTGGACCCATGTGTGAAACTTCTTGGATGCTGATGCCTTTATGTGTGTGTGTATGAGTGTTGGAAACTGTTTAATACAATTCACTTTGTATTTCTGGGAAACCCACGCTTCTGGGTAGTTTGGGTGGCCTTACTTTTCAAAGGGCTATGACCCGACGGTGAGCAAAACTCTGAGGAGAAGTACAGAGAGACTTTTTGTCTGATTAGGATTGGTTTTGGTGTTTTGTGGTTTTTTGATTTGTTTTGGTTTTTTCTCTTGAATCTATGCACTGCCTTGCAAGGAAGACTTGTGTGAGAGAGGTCAGGGCACCAGGGGAAAGAGAGTAAAATGTGCTCAGAAGAGTAGGGAAGGGATAAAGGAAGAAAATGAAAATGTCAGAGGCGTGACAAGAGCTTGCCATGGACACTGAGGCAGTGTCTGTGAAGGGTACTGCCTTTCTGATTGGGAAGTAGCAGGACTGAGCAGAAAACAATACATTAGGTGAGGATTGTTCTTTAGTAAAACTGAGGAGCCAGTCACTCATTATTCACTGTGCGTCAGGAGCTCCCCAGACTAGCTCCACACAAAGTGGAGAGCCAACATGACAAGTTAGCCCGTGGGTAGCTCGAGGATCAGCCAGAAAATGCAAGGTTTGGTACCCAAATGACCTCATTTGCAACTGCCATAGGTAATTGCAGTATGAGAGAGTATGTTTCACGCATCATCTCATAGGACAGAAAAGGCCTCTAAGGAGAAAGCTGTGGGACTTCATATCAAGGGGTATGTTTAGCACCACAAGTGATCTGAACCTGTGTTTCTTCCCAGGTGGATTAGGAAGGGAGAGAAGGCCTGGAAACATGTGATCAGATGAGACCTGCTACAAGTACAATAAGAGGGGACAATGAACTGTGTTTCTGGAGGGAGCAGCTTTCACTTCAGGCTGGTGTAGCTCTAACCTTCTCCTCTCTTGCAGCTCCCCTAGTGGACCTCACTCCCAGTCACAGTGGTTCAGCTATGCTGATGCTCCTCTCTGTGGTTTTTGTGGGACTAGCCGTGTTTGTAATCTACAAGTTCAAAAGGTACGACCATCCCTGAACCATTTCCTTCTCACCATTGCTGCCTTTCACTGAGGTGTTTGGGGTTTGTTTGGCTGGGTTTTCTTTTTTGGAGTGAGTTTTTTCTTGGTTTGTAAAAGCTGATGCTACATCATCTGCCAGATACCACACAATGATGGTTTCTGTTAATGTTTTAGGAAGATTCCTGGCCTTAATATATATGCACAGATGCAGAATGAAAAAGATCAAGAGATGGTCAGTCCAGTCAGTCAGAGGGAAAGCATACCTAATGTCCCTCAAAGTGAGCTGATGAGCCATGAGCAACTAGTAGATGAGAAGTTGGAAGTCCACCCCATAGGTAAATAACTTGCAGCATCCTGCAGCAGGTCAGACTCTGACTTATAATTGGCTAACCTTTTTCTCAGCCTCCCCCCTTCCCGTATTCCTGCACAGTCCTCCTCCCATCCTCTTCTGCTGCAACATTAGTTTTGCTACAGGAAACCTTGCTAACTCTTCCCTCTCCCTCACTGCCATGTGATGAAAGGGAGAGGAACAACTTTAGACTTTTTCTCTCTCCTAGTTGCTCTACGTAGATCCCCTCCCCTTCTCAAAAAATCCTGCTGGCAATGTTATTTATTTTGCTGGGGCTGATATAGTTGCGGGGCTAAGCCCCACATCCAGAAGAACTTCAGCCACCCTCACCTGGAACATGGAGGTGAGCAGGTGATTTGGTAAGTCATATCTAACAGCTAAATGTCTATTGATGTTTTGACTGCTGGGGTCTTTGTGCTATGCCAGACCTTGTTGCCAGCAGCAATGCTAGTCTGGCTGATTCACAGATAAACTGAGCAAAACCTGGGATCTCACCACTGGATATCTGGGTTTGCCCTCAAGCTGATTTCTCCCACAGGCCTCTGTGGTTGAGTGTTTCCAAAAGCAGTCTTTCGTAGGGCCAAAAGTAAACAGACTTGGAGAGGGCATTCTGGGATCAATCACACATTTGCTCATACTTGCAGGTTATCTGTTACCCTGACTACAGTAGAAGTGTTGGGATGGAGCAGGGAGGTTTCAGACATGTTCTGCTAAAGCCAGCGTTGCTTGAGCATTGCTAAGCTTCACTATCATGACGTGATAGTTCTACAGGCCCAGCCCAGAGCTACAGTGCAGGACCCCTGCAAATAAGGACATGGAACTATTTTAGAGGAATTAAAGGGAAGAGGCTGCCCAGAGATGTTGTGGAGTCTCCTTCTCTGGAGATATTAAAACCTTTCCTGGCCATGATCCCGTGCAACCTGCTCTGGGTGAGCTTGTTTTAGCATGGGGATTAGACTAGATGTTTGCCAGAGGTCTGTTCCAACCCCAACCATTCTGTGGTTCTGTGACTTAGACAGGAGTGAAGCATAGTTGTAACGGAGATCCCTTATTTTCACAATTTCATCAGCCTAAATAAACTTAGATCTCACCTGAGGATTCCCTAAAATGTATGGGAGTGTTTGCTAAAGTAAATTTGGAGTCATATAGAGAGGGAGCAAGGTAAAGGGCAATAAAAGGAGGGAATGTGATGTTCTAAACTGTGGCCTGTGAAACAACCTGGAAGAAAAAAAAAGAAAGAGTCTTGTTGAAACTGGTGTCTAAGCTGAAAGCTCCCCTGCAGTCAATGCTGATCTCTCCTCCCTGTCCACTAAGGAGATCTTGTGGCTATTAAAAGGTTTTAAGCAGCTATTCATCAGCAGACCCGGACATCCCTGCTTAGCAGAACACAGGATGGAGTGAGGGACCAACTTTCCCATGTGGTATTCCCCATACAGAGCAACCCCAGGCCACAGTCCAGAACCCAAGGAAAGGAAATGCAACCAAGGTAGTCTGGACAGAAGACTTCCAAAAAGCTTGTGGATCACCAAGAGGTTTCAAGCCAAGACCCGGAGCGGTGGGTCCTAAACTTTAACAATTCTTTATTATGTTTGTTTGGTTTATTTTTGTTTTTTTTTTTCCCCAGAAACCTCCAAGGCAAAATTGATGTAAGCTGCTAAGGGAGAAACACCCAATTTCAAGTCAGGAACTCTCTTTCTACAGATGAATGGACTTTGAGCTTCCCCTTTCTAAAAGAATGTAATGGTGGTGGTTCATGCTGTTCCAGAAGCAGGAAAAAACATGTTTTCATGGGTCATTCAGACTGAAGCAGCAAGTGTCAGTCACCTGCTGTTCAAGATTCATTCAAAACTGCTTTTGCTGGTGTTGGAAATTTAAACCCTTGAAGCCTCTAGATAAAGAGAAGTCAAAAGCCAAACTTTGGGGGTAGGTTTTCAATTGGTGCACCTATAGAATTTATGGCTTTCTACAATAGCCAGAATTTTATGCGTTTCTCAGCTGTGCTACTGGACACTTTTGAACCAGAAATTGGTTTTTTTACAACTCCTTGGTTTGTACCTGTAATTGCAGTAACGAGCACAAAAATTAAATGTGTGGGATACATAGACTCAGTTATGTATCAAAAGGAATCAGTCCACCAAACTTCCTAAGAACGTTTTACTATCCTGTCAGTAAGATGAATGAGAAAACTTAATCCCAGCTCATTGACAAAATGAAGAGGTCTGGACCTAGGTGTGAACAGAATAGAAAGTGCAAAGGCTCTTCACTCTCCTATACAACAACCTCATCTGTTCCTGGAAATCAGCAATTTCTTTTTTAATGAGTTTTCTTTCTTTTGGGAAAACAAAGCAGGACATTAATTGGGTGTTTCTCTTTTGTATGCTTGTTCAGAAACCAGTTTTTTGAACATCTTTCACTAACATTCAGGGATCCTTCCTTGGAAGAATCTGAATTAATGTCCCTGCATCATTTAATTTTCTCTCCAAACTCTGGCAGCAAAAAACCCCCACATTTCTATTTTCTGGATGTGAGCAAATGCAAAGCTTAAGGTTATTTATGAAATCTCCAACACCTTATCATTGCAAATGAGGTTACACATTTTCTTTGAGGACATCAACTCCTGCTTCCCTCCACACCTCTGCTCTGCCCTCTCCCTCTTCTGTTCAACATGGGTGAATCATCTTCATTAGCAAGAGAACAGGACATAACCTTCAGTGTTTTGAATGTCAAGAAAACATATCTGGGAAGAATGTGTCAGTCTGGAACAATTGAATCCCAAAGGCCAGGGAGGTGATACCTTCAAACATCTTCCTTGGCTAAATATGCTTGTTATTTACTGACTTATTTTTTTTCTTTCTTTGCCACAGGAAGTATTTCCACAGCTGCTGAGTCCCAGAGCACAAAAGAAATCCCTACCTATGTAAATGGTTGAATTGAAGACACCAATATCTGTATCTAAAAAAGGAGGAGAGCTCACTGCATTTGGACTTTTTAATTCTTCAGATGACAAAGGGTTTTTAGCTTTAAGCCTGTGCATGTGGACATTATACTGAGATCATAGTGGAACTGCATTGTACAGGTGTTCAATTTTAGTGGGGGGTGGGGGGAAAGGAACTGGTACCACTATTCACTCCTGCGGCCCTTCCCCTCACCCTTTCACTCTTTTTTCTGATCTGTCTCTAATTTGTAGAAAATTCATAATGATATAGGCCAAGAATATGCATGGGGGTCTCTTCTTTAGGGAGAGGGGTGGGCTGGGATGTGGGTGGAGAAGGGCTGGGGAAGTGGGAGGGAGTGTTTAGGGTTCTTGGCTTTAGATTTAACTGCTCTTTTAGCACTTTGGGCTGCGGGAGGGTTAGCCACCCCAGCAGACTTTCGTAGGACACACAAAAAAAATCTCGCACTGGAGTTTAAAGGCACTGAAAATATTCTTGGTCAGTCTGGTTTTATGTCTTTGTTTGGACTCTGCCCTTCGTTCCTCTAGCTGCAGCTGCTGCCTGTGCCCTACGGCTGCACGGAGGCTGAGTGTGGATGATCCCACCTGCAAGGCCAAGCTCTTTCTTACACAGCTTTCTTAGCCTACTCACACCAAGGCATCCCACTAATAGCACCATGGGAAGATAACTTTGCCTCCTGACCTTGAAGAGAACAAGCATGCGTTGCAGGCAGGGAGGGAGGTCTGTCCATACTGCAGTTGCAGGAGGTTATTGCCAGCAAGAACTTACACTGTACTTTGTACCAGCCTTTACACCTTCAATTTTGGCTAAGGCAAAGCCCTAGCAACACCCCCAGCTCCATGTGGTGCTGATGGCTGAATTTGTCTGGGGAAGATCCAGGAGATCTCTACATTTTTGGAGTCACCCAAAAGCCTGTCAGTGTTTTGAAAGACACCTTGTCTGTAGAATAGTGAGCAGGGAAAGGTCCATGCACAGTTTCCGATGGCCATCTTGACATCCCCAGTTGCTGACAAGCTCCTGCCACTCTGGGCAGAGGAGAGAGAATTTGGCCTGAGACTGTTACCATGCATTTTGAGCCTCTGCACCACAGGACCACTCCTACACAAGATTTGATTTCTTACCAATAACTTAAGCTGGTGTCTTACACTGCAACTAGAAATGAGGCTTTAGGACATGTTCACGTAGACTATGGCAGGGAATAGTGGGAAAGCAGGATTAGCATACCTCGAACAAGTCCTCCAAAGACACTGGATATGTGGCTGAAGCCTAACCTCTGGTCATTACATCTGTTGATTTCCAACCCAACTCAGGTAAAACTATCACCAGGATTTTGCTTTGAAGTGTAAATAGAGAAAGATTGCTACCAGTGTACACTTGCTTAACTATATTAGGTGAAGTCAGATAGACGCCAGTTCATAATCAGTGTGGCACAATTAGGAGGCACCCTGATTCCTGACATGGGTGGGTTTTGTTCAGTAGACCTTGTACGTGGCAACAGGAGAAAGCAGCATCGTCAGTGTGGCCCAGATTCCCGGAGCAGGGTTTTGGTGGTGGTCAGTTTGAATTTCTCTGTCTCGGGCACAAACTTAAGTCAACCTTCTTGCTGGCAAATAAAAATGATACCAAGACCTTTAGACCCCTAGTAGTTAATCACAGTATAGAGTCCTCTGCCTCTTTCTGTAGTTTCTCTGAAGACAAGTAGAAACACAGCAGTTTGTAAGGTTTTGCTATTGTCTTTGCAACTACAGCTTTAAGAAAGACGGGAAGGTTTTGGCTGCAACTGTATAATAGTCCCCACTGAAGTCCAACATTAGGCAACTTATTTTTATAGTAAGCCAATCAAAAAGTTTTCTTATAGTGTTGGAACTATTTCTAATTTTAAAATTACTTTTTTTGATGTACTTTTTCATCTTCTTTTTCCCTTTCGTTAAATACGATGTAGCGTAATGTATAATTGCTATTGTTTATTGCTTTTACAGTCATATTTATTAAACAGATTATGTCTCTAAATGAAGGCCCATGTTTTTGTTGCTCATTTTAGCTCTCTACTTCTGACTGGGATCACTAACAATATTAAAACAGTAGGAAGTTGATTACTTCAAAAAGAAAGGAGTGTTCAGTAGAAATGGGAGGGGGTGGTGATAAGTGTCCTTCTGAAAATATAGTTCCTAGAAGCAAGATGCCAATATGAAAGTAACTTTCTCAGTCCTCAAAGTGCTTTAAAAAGTGAAACTTGGTCCTGTTATCTCCATTTTATAGATAGGAAAGCTGTGGGAAGCTGAGGTGCAATGCTGGTTTTCTGGTTCCCGAACAAGGAATGGTAGAGCTCTGAGCAGTTCCCTGGAACTCCAGCTCACTTCCCTGGTTATCCTTCTTCATACACAGTCTCTATTAAAGGTTCCTTTAAAATATCTTTTTTTGATACATTTTTGCCACCACTGATGAAGGAAGGTCTGAATTAGTAGCATTACTGATTAATTTAAATGTGAATACAATAGGGCTTAGGCAGTTTCTGTCAACTTGCCATATGGCAGTGGATGCATGTTGCTGAGGGAAAAAAGAAGACAGAGCTTCTCTGCTTTACAAGTCAGGATGCAACCACCAGATCATTCTACCTCTTGTAACTGGATTCTGGTTCAGTTCTCCAGCTTTTGTTGTACCTCAGCATAAGAATTTATATATGCACATAAGTAGTCAGGTATCTGGGGCTCAAGTATCCTCAACAACCAAGACTGTGGTGTGACATATTACAAGTCCAGGAATAATGAGTTTGCTCGTTGAAGGAGTGTGTAGTTTTCACTCCAGGCAAATCCCAGTGTAATTAAAATTACTAGCCTAGAATATTCTAGTGGACACTGCAACCTTCTCCATTCAGGCTGGAATGGCCATAGTGCAGGTGACAAAGTGATGTGTGTATAGACATAATCTGCTTTAATAGTTAAAGTGCCCACCTGAATTAGCAGGCGTCTGTTCTGGCCATAAACAGTAAGTCTGATTTGGGCAAGCATCTCTCTAAAGCGTTTTCAGATCATTCTCTTCAGCTTGTTGTGTGTCCTGAGGCAGAGACTGATTGTTATTTGTAGTTGTTGTTTTCTGGTTCGTATAACAACGCAGCAATTCACTGCTAATGGATGAACACCAAGACAATAAACAAAGAATATACCAAATACTTAAAAATCCAATATGAATTTTCTCTTGAGGGAACAAAAAAATTTCGTCATCCTTTGACAGAAAGAGCAGAGAGTTAAAATGTAGTTAAAAATTCGAATAAAGTGTTTTCTTAAATTGGTGTTGATTCCCTACTATCATCCTAATTGCTGTAAAACAGATATACAGATGAACAGACATTGGCTTCAGAGAGACTTATACTTCTGCAGGTAGCAGTACACTGGGGCTAAAATGCTGGAGATTGCTTTTCCTGAAAATCAGTAGTTGTTAGTGTTCAAATACTGGTCATCAAACAATAACTTGTTTTTAATATGTGTCTGTGTTTAATTGCCTAAGCTTTTGATGGAAAGCAAGACTCTTGAAGTACTTGCTGAAATACTTATGCAAATGAAGCAGGAATTTCCAGTGACCCTAGATGAACCCTGTCTTGGTCCTGTCGACTTCTGCTGAGAATTTCTGACAATTGCATTTAGTCTGGTACCTAGAGCTGATAACAAGGGATTAGTATTTTATCTGTGTGCTGTCACCTCTCATTGAATGCATGAGAAGTTTCCTTGTCACATTATATCTCTAGGTACATTCAGTGTTTTAAACATTATCCCTGATTGCAGAGCTCCCATGTTCTTGATGTTAAAAAAGAAAACTTTATTTTCCTTCAGTTAATGAGATGCTGTCCCTGCATTTCTCCATGAAACAGAATCATAAAGCATATGAATAAATAATACTCGAGCTAAAACAGATCCTTTTAGTTTAGAGTTTTGATACCATCCTGGCCATAATACCCAGAAGAAAAAACTGAAGTCAAATTGTTTTCTAATTACTAAGATCAAAGTGCTATCATGTACCAAGTCATTAGGCTAAGAGACATATTTCATCTGCAGTTTTAACTTTAGCTTTTTCTTTTCCCTTTTTTCCTGCTGGGGAATATGTCTGTCTCTTACTGTGCTGAAAGAGGGATGTAGAGGAAATCTGCTTTATGTATTTCTCAGTGTGAGAATTTCAAGATGTCTTGCTTCTTGTTTCCAGTCCTAGGTGCTGTAGGCACCTTGGCAGCAGAGGTGAAAAAATAAGGGAAAAAGTTTTCTCACCAGCTCTGTATTTCAGATTGTGTCCCACATTATAACCAGACCTGGAGACTTCAGCACTGGAGAGCTCTGAATGAGATGAACAGCCCAGCATCTAAACAGTGCAACTCAGTATGGAATTAATGACTTCAACACTGGACATGCAGAGACACTTGGGGACCACCAGCCTTCCAGGGCAGTAGCTCCATGCTGTTCTGTTTGTGCCAAGGCTTGCTTTCTGCTGGGATAAGTTAGAGATTTGAAGTTTGTGCTAATTTATGTTCTTTTCCTCAGGAACGTTATGAGCTTTTGTTAGCAGGGAGAGTAGCATGGCTCAAATACATCCAGTCAAATATCTGACCTTTGACTCTGTTTGGGTTTGTATAATAACCTTCCACCAAGCTGTAGTAGCCCAGCCATGTGTTAGGAGAATAGGAGCCTGAAAACTATTGTATTTCCTAAACTACTCTGAGACTGGAGCACATCCAGCATCACTAACTGTGGCCAGGATATTTCTTATGTTGTGCTTCATATTCAAAATAATTGTACAGAAGGATCCCAAACAGAATCATTAGTCAGACATGTGAGATGCTGTATCTACCAAATTTTGGAGAAAATAAACTGGAATCCGAAAGTTGTTTGGGTTTTATAATATTTTATGGAGAAGCCCTAAGAGACAAAGGTGCAAGAGAAGGAATGTAGCAAAGCTCTTGAGAGTCACGACTGCCTGCCTATGGTACAACAGAGATGCAATAAAAAAACTCCCTTTTTGTAAGGAGTTCCTCCTCCAGCCCTCCCTAGACAAAGCTGGGTATGGTGATGTTTCTGTGAATGCAGCTACCCTGGCAAATAATTGCTCCTCAGCCCTAAAGCGTGGGCCACTGGTCCCATGGACCTCATCATTTCTTATTGTGCCCCCCATGAGGCAGCTGCAGGGCAGAGATCTGAAATGCAAATTGGACTGACAGCTGCCTCTTCTTGCCGCTGCTGCAAAGAGATGAATAATGCATACAGCACATATAAATTTAGTGTTTCAGAGAGAAAACCTTTGACTATTAACCCTGACTGCGTGAGAAGAACATCCTTATTTGGTTCACTGCAGTGTGGGGCTGAACCTGTATCTCCACACCACAAGGGTCTGGGATGCCTCGTGTCTCCACCATCTCCGCATGTGGACTGCACTCCAGGCTGAGGGTCCCTCCTGGGGCTAAGGCAGTTTCAGTGCAGAGTCCTGCTCTTGGCATTTTGGCTAAAGCTGGAAATTTTCCCTAAAGTCTGAAGCAGACTGCTCATTTGAAGTGATCCCTGCCCGATGTCACCTCAGGTGAGTGAATAAGACTCAGCACTGTAGAGAATTGGATACTGCACATCGTGTGGAATATTTACACCAGATACTTCACAGCAAATAACTTTTTCCCACATTCTACACCTGCCTAGTCCCAAGGAGAATGAGGTTCAGACCTCTGTAATCCTCCTTCATGCTCCCCCGAAGCTACAATATGCCTACACCAGAGACTTGAGGTTTCTTCCATTCCCTCTGTGGCCTGATGTGCGAGGTGAAGCTGTTTGGTCTGATCTGCAGTCCCCTAAACAGCTTCACCTGTGTGTGTCCCTGGAAAGTGTTTGCTAAAGAGATCCAGAAGAAGCACTAATAAATGTGCAGCCAAAATCCTTCTTCAGCCCCCTCTGCAGAGTCACAGCACAGGAGAGACTGGCCTCTGAGACACTGATTTCTGAAACAAAATCTTGGAGTGGGCTGTTCATGGAGTAAGTTCTCCTCTGCTGCCACATTGCCCTGTGTTTTCCACTACTGATGAATTTGCAGGAGTATCATTTGGTTAATTATTTATGTTCCATTAGTGACTAGAGGCCCTGGGACCACCAGCTGTAACAGGATGAAAGACAACTTGATCCCAAAATAATTTGCAACTCAGGAAGGAAATTTTCAAAGCCACAGAAAGCTGTTAAGTTTCCCAGATAATGTTTACACTCTGAAAAGCATTACTTTAATGGACAGGAGAGAGGCCCCTCGTGAGTCCAGAGGCCTTTCTTCCTCACCTGAAGGCCTAAAATCAGCAGTCGGGTTATGAATGTCACTTGGCATCACATTTAGCTAAGCCTGGACCAGGGTCAGAGCCCGTCTGAGCTTGGATGTGGCTCTAGAGGAAAGCTCTGTAGTTAGTCTGCCAACGATGCCCCATCCACATGGACTCATTTTTCATTACTAGATTGTTTTTTCCCCGTGCCTTCATGCCATGTTGACCTGAAAGCTGACCACACTGCCTGCTGCTGTGGGCTTTCGTCTCATTCCGTGAGGGTACCCAAAGACAGCCCACTGCCTTCAGGTGGCCTTGATGTTTATCTGCAAAACAGAAGCACTTCCTTTACAGCAGTTTTTGAGGTTCCTTGGACCTTTGAGACAATTACAAGAGCTGTTTCTTCTAAGGCACAGTCAGGGTTACTGGAGTTATCTTCCGGGGAAAATAAACACCAGTTTATTTTCAGCAACACTTTGTTGCTGAAAGTCCTTAAGCACTCAGTGTATGTCATGAAATAAGAGGATTTAGCAGATCTTAACAGGAAAGAAGTTATGATCCATCTATAACAATCTATTTTGCTTTCCTATTAATCCAAACATTTTTATTAATTAAAAGCCATGATTCTTTTCCCCTTAATTACTGCAGCTCTTTTTTTCTAATTTCAAAGAATGTTCTGGTTTCAGGGAGAGAAAATTTACCTTCAGTCCTTAGTTTTGCTTGAACTTTTCCTTCGTCTGTATAATACTTCTTCTAATTATCGTTTTTAATTAGGTTGATAATGCAAAAGGCAGCTTACATTATTTTTTCACTTGTTTGAACTAGATTCAAAAAATAGATTATTATATTGGCTTCCTTTTGATATTCTGATTTCCACATTGTGCATAGCAAGATACTAACATGAATTTTTCCAAAACCTGGAGAAAAAGAAAACCTCTACTCTTGAGAAACAAAGAGATAACAAGAACGAGTTGTGAGCATTTCTAGCTCTGGGGTTGAATACCATTTTCAGATCTTGCTCTTTTCACTAATATTGATGAAAAATCATGCACAAATTAAAAGATGGAGAAGCCAGGACTTGAACACCTGGGGAAATAACAATAATAATAATAATAATAACAACAGTAACTACAAAAAATAGCAACAATTTTAAAAGCTCCCCTTTTTCTCCTTTTTTTCTTTTTTTACTAGGTGATGTCTGAAAAGGCATTAACATCATGTCTACAGAATCTCCACCAGCTATCTACAGACACCTGCTGGTTGGATTAACTAGACACTAACTAGCGTTTGATTTTGGCATCTTGGAGCATATGAGTGCTTTTCCAATGGACTGTAAAGTGTACACTTAAAAGGAGACTTTTAGAAGCATACCCAGTGCGTGAATTCTAGTCATATTTTTCAAAGAACTAACAGGCTTTATTTTTCTTGAAGAACAGAGGAATTTAATAGATTTGTTATAAGCTCAGCTTTGAGAGTCTGTTGGTTATCAAGGCCCATTCTCACACAGAATTTGGCATCAGATCTGAAAGGTAGAATTATTTACTTTGTAAGCATTTCCACTTGCATGGACCTTCTTTACAACCTCATGCTGAATGTTTGAACCCAGGATAGAAAAACTTTAGGAATAAACTCCACTACTCTGGTGCTGCATGATACAGGCACCTGCAAAAGGAAGGGGCCTTCAGGGAAAGAAACTGTCCTGAGAGCTTCCTTTCTCTCCTGTAATCCACAGGAGTCCATTTCCTCATCATCTTGCTGGCTCTTGCTCCAGTGCAATGGCCTGAGAAGTCAGGGAACCTGATGTGGTGGTTCATGAGGTCACTTCCCATCCTATGCCCCGTGATATCTTCTCCAGCCCCCCTTTGTCACAGGCATCATAACTGAACAATTCTCAGCTGGGAGAGGGGCAAAAGGCAGGGAATGGTGAGAGCAGGGTTTGTGACAAAGCTGTGTTTCTGTGTGAAGACTTTTGCTTTCCTCCTCCTCGTTGTGGGCAGCTGCACCGAGAGGGAGCTTTGGGAAGGACTGATGATATTTTAGATAGCTGTTGGCATGAAGCCAACCCTGGAGGTGCTGCCTGGAGTTCAGCACCCTGTGTTCACCTACCAGAAACCCCATCAGCTAATAAATCGTGTCACTAATTTCCACACTGCTAGAAAGTCTCCTCCACAAGACTGTTTTCAAAGGCTCCTGCCAAAAAGATTCCTCCCGTGTCTTTCCAAGCTGACCCTCATTTACTGACACCTTTTTTTGATTAATTGCTAAGACAGCAATGCTGAGAAGTGCTATGCAAAACCCTCTCCTCTTACATTAGAAACACCTCACTGCTGAGATTTCTTTTGTTAAATGAAGTGACGTTGCAAAAACTAAACAACCCCCTAAACAATCTTTTACATTATTTTCCTAAAAATAATACTATTTTATTAAGAAATCAGAAACTGTATTTCTTTTTAGTCAAACAGTTCCCTTTCTTTTTTTTCTATGTCAGCATCTTAAAGCCTTTTAGAAGACACAACAGAGGAAAAATAAAAGCCCACTTCCCTTTCTCAGAATTTTACTGATAAAGATTTGCAGACTTCCTCCTCTTCTGAATCTTGTTCAATCCTAAAACACCAGCATATTAGCAGTTTGTAGATTTTGAGATAAGTAATACTATCACTATAAATAATATTCATAATTGCAGCCAGAAGGTTCCTCCTAGAAAAAATGTATATGAAGCCTGAGGATGATTATTACCTTTTTTTTTGTTTGTTTGATTTGAGTTCTCGGTGGTTGCAAACACGGTCCTGATTATCATATTAACCAGCAGGTGCAGTAATTACTGAAATACAAACCTGCAGATTACTACTGTATTGAAGTTAGTAAAGAATCCCATTCTTAATTCACTAGAATATTTCCTTAGCCTTAAGACTCGTAAGTAGATCTTGTTTTTAAAATCCCTTTCAGCCAAATAATCACTTAACTAATTTAAAATTAAGTATTGTAGTCAGGATATTTCTCAGGGATTGCATTTAAATTTTACTATTATATCATCTAGGGAAATATGTTTTTTTCCCAGCTTTGAAAAGGGGGAAAAAAGTAAAAAAAAAATTAAAATTTCTTTTCAATGGGATTTTTTTTTTTTTTTTAATGTGAATTTAGCACTTAGCCACCATGGAAACCAGCATCGTTCATTTGCCCACTAACTGTAAGCATCACTACATCAATTACCTGGGTCATAGTTACCAGCTTCTGTATCTTTGCTCTATCAAATATTCTGTCACTGCTGGGACACAAACCACTGTTATATCTTTCAATGAATGGTAACTTTTTCCAAGAATTATGTTTTTGGGAGAGGAGAAACCAAAATGTACACTTTTTTCAGGAAAATTCTGCCACCTTTTGCCTGCAATATTTTTTTTTTTTTTCAGTTTTTAATTTAGTTTTTAATATGTTGGTTTCACCAGAATGGAACATCTTTTGCCTCACTGAGCTTGCTTCTTCACCGGAGCAGAACAACAGCAAAGAAACTGTCTCTATGGCTGAGGTGTCCATAGCAGCCAGCAGTGTTCCCTCAGAGGGCCCAGCAGGGCTCACTTGAGTCTGCCCAGACATTTTCCAAAATAATGCACCACAGGAGGACTCTTCTGGAGCCCAGTGCTGAGGCACCGGGGTTGGAAGCACCACTGACAAGCCCATGCAGCCCTGCAGTCACAGCACTCGGCTGTGGGACCTGATGGGTGCAGGTTGGTTTCGATGTGCTTGACACAGGCAGGGCCAGGAACTGAAGGGGAAGACAGAGAGGCTCCCACAGTATTGTTTTTCTCGGGTATGGATGCTCTGTTTTCCCCAGCTCTTCCATCTCCTACTGGTTATTCATCTCCTGAGGTTATACCACAATGTATCATCCAGAAAAGATGCTCCAGGGCTCTTTCAAGAAAGGCTTTTTGCAGAGATGTTTCTATTGCAAGTGGACTTAGAAGGCAACCCGGGCTCATCCAGACTCAAATATTTCCCCAAGGGCAGTCAGGGCATGAGGTAGGAGCTCCTGAAGCTGTGCCCTTTCTCAGCCTGCTCCTCATTTCAGCAGAGGAACAGTAAAGATGGAATGACTGTCTTGAGCACTGAAAAACCACAACATGAAAACTTCGGTCTAATAAGTGCTTTGAGCTTAGTGGTGTCTACTTGAGCTGGGATACTTCATCTAAAAAGATGTCTAAATTAAATCATTCTTGTCTTTTTTGGGGTAAAGATTCAGTTTCAGAAGAAGGTAAAAAGAAGAAAGAAAAGAAAAATTATTATACAGGATTCTGTGGAGATTTTTCATGACAGAAACCCCATTGAGTATCCTGATAAAGCAGCTGAGTAGGAAAGATGTGTCTCTGGAGGAGATCTGAAGGCTACCAGGACTTGTCTGAGTTTGAACACCAATGCTTATGACATAACATTTTTCTCCAATTAATCTAATGGCAGGATAGGAAAAAAAAACAGTAGAAGAGGAATTGGGAAGCTAAACTTTCGATATTCACATCCAGAAGGAATCCATCAGTCTGAATTCACCTGTTTTTAGCGTTGGCTGTTGCTTAAATATCCTGGATTCGTAAAAAATGAAAATAAAAAAAAATAAGATATAAGCTGGAAAAAAAGTTTTGTAGCTTATGGAGGCCACTTGCCTGCTTTTTGAGCAATGCCATGTAATCTCTTACATGACCAGGGCATTGGGAAGGAAAAGGCTGTAATAACCACTACAAATTCTGCATCCTCAGGCAGACAGCCTTCTGAAAAGTCGTTCCAGGAATTAGCCATAGAAATCCTTCCTTCTGGGAGGTACACCAAGTGGTGTGAGAAAAGCACTGCTTAAGTAACAGGATCTGAACACTGATGGTCCTGCTTGTACTTCTGTAGTGGCTTTTCACCCCATTTTCATGCCTACACGTCATACTCTGGTAAATTATCTGCTCCTCAGAACAGCATAGCTCAGCTTCCAGCCCTAAGCACTTTGTTTACCCATCTTCGAACTGCGGTGAGAGTGAAGCACTGCTTTATAGCACTTTCCGTGGTATACACTGTGCTCTTCCAGATCAGAATTACCATGCTGCTTTTCGGGTTGGTTTTTTGTGTGTGTGTTTTGTGTTGTGTTTTTTGTTTGTTTTTTTAGTTTGGTTTGGTTTGGTTTTTGTGTGTGTGTGTGTGTGTGGTTTTGGGGGTTTTTTGGTTTTTTTTTGTTTGTTCTTTTTTCTCTTTTTAATCCTTTCATCAAGTCATCAGGAAGAAATTTTAGCAAGACAAAGGGAGAAAGCAAACAAAATGGTTCCATTATGACATGAGAACACACCTCACCCTGCCAAATTTTCAGCACAGTGGGGCTCTGCCCTTGTTTTGGAGGAAGCTGAGAGGGTTGCGGTGATACGTGCAGGCAAACAAGAAGTCTCTGGGGTGATGTTGTTTTAATCACTTCAGTGAGTAGGAAAATCAGGCTTTGGTAAGTTGTCATGTAACGAGCTCATGAATAAAAACCAGTGAAGCAAAACCTGCTACATAGAGAGACTCTGTTACTTTCTAGAAATCCTTTCAAACGGAATGCCGGGGGGTTTAGCTGAGTTTGTATATAATTGCACTATTTAATCACGACAACATAAAGAAAGATAAAAGAGTCATTGGGCCCGGAATTGGGCACCTATATCCCATGACAGAGAGATCTTCACCCATGACCAGATGTATCTTGCCAGCTGCGGAAAAAACAAGCAATTTCTGGTCTTCCAGGTAAAGAAACCTTTTCGTAAGGCCTCAGTTCAACAAGGTCTTTTCAGTAGGACATGATATGCAACTGCTTATCAGAATGATGGGGGTTTCCTAATTACTTCTGCTCCTACAGCCTCCTCTCTCTGCAAAGTGAGAGGATCTGCTAATTATAACCTGTGTGTTAATGTAACCTTTGGCATAACGCAGGAGTACTTTAATGAGGTTGCTCTGAGACCTCCTGCATTTGTGCTCTCAGTACAAATTGCTGATGGTTCTCTGTTGCTGTCTGCAGTGACAGGCTGTGGTGCAGCCACAGGGCCTGGTAAGGTACGACTACAAGCAAACATGTTAGTAAGTAAGTGGGACACCAAGGGGAATGGAAAAAAAGTGAGGAACCGGCAAAAATCCTACCTCTGTTGCTGTGATTGGGAGATTGTCTGGGTTTTGTCCCATTTCATCATCCATATTATCATTTAGAGGGCATCTAATGACTGCTCAGACAGAATATTTTAGCTGTCCACACATTGCAATTGACCTAGAAAAGGTCAATTGATGTCCTACTGAAATCAGCAGGAGCTGATTAAACATGCAGCAATTGTGGCAAACAGTATTGGGTGGGAGAAACCAATGTCAGTCCCCTGGCAACTTCAATAGAAACCTAACGATTTTCAGCTGAAATCATCCAGATTCTCTTGAACTGCACCAGAGTTACACCATCAGCTTCAACAAGCTTCTAATCACAGCACACAACTGGATAAGGCATAAAATTAGCATGTTAGTCTTCAAACATGGAAAAAATTATATTGGAAATGTGTTTCGTTTCATTTAGGCAGATGTGATTCCTCACTACCACCGCCCTTCCCTTCATTTGTCCTCACTCCTTTCATTATCAGAATGCTAATGTAATGAAGTTAACTTGCTTTGTTGTGGTACAAAAATTACAACTGAATGCTTGGAAGCATAATCTTTACCTTAACAAGGGTAGAGATTAAAATAAAACAAAAACTAAATCCCAGAAAAATAAGACAAATTACTTAGCTTAAGCACACAAGAAAATATTGATAGAAGAATTACCTTAATAGTACCAACTGGCAATTTCAGTAGCAGGATCAGAAAAAACCTAAAATGATGTCTTGCTTTGTGTTTGCAACCCTGGATGTAAGAGGAAAGGGAAAATGACACTATGAAATTCACTAATATTCTTGAATTAGATGAATACGCCCAGAATACTTGGAGTGATGAATATAACCAAGAGATGGCAGCAGTTCATGCACTATTCATTTGCTTTACTTTGCAACGTTATTTTTTTCCTGGAAGGTACAAAGAAATTAAGTTATGTTTAGCTTGTGATGCGAATAATTTCCATTATTAAAGGAAAGCAGGGGCAGAGACAAAGGAGAGAGGGAGGAATATTCTGATGAAGGGACTTGGAAATTTGTTTTAGGCACACATGTAAGGTCTCTTTTTGGAAAGAAATGCATCAGTTTGCTGTATAAAAGAGCTAAAAGCCAACTCCAGTTGGAAATCTCTTTTGGGTGTACATACTGTACCATTACACTAGTAAGTGGTGAAACACATTTCCTGTGATCTGCTGTGGTTCTAGGACCATAAATTCACATCCCATTTTCACAGACAAGGATAACTGCTACCATCTGGAGAACTTAGATTTGCTTTGAAGGTGGGATGCTCTAAATGATGCTCCAGTGAGGACCTCCAACTTTGCTTCTTCAAGAAGATAAACTGCTTCAAGTTCAGAAATGGTGTGCCAAAAAGAGAGAGTCACAAGACTTGTGTTTGTTTACAAATATTTATTAAAAAAGAACCCCCCTGTACATTGATTTTGTCTCAACTATGGATACTCGAAGATGTCTCTTTCTTCAGGACTACATCTTGTAGGGACATTGTCTTCCTTTTTTTTATCTATGAAAATGTGACACCTGTAAACTCTAAAAACTTTTTTTTTTGATAGGCAGTATAATAAGAAAGCCAAAGTGACCTCATTTGTGAGGGTAGATTATATCAAAGAGAATGTGGAATGGATGAGGCATTGCTCCAGAAGTCAAAGGACAAAAACTGTCATTTTAATCACAAAAAGAACTGAACAGAGAAACAAAGGTACACTCCAGTCCCTTATTATTTCAAGGAGGAAAATTTTGCATAAAGATACTGAGTTAAAACATCTTGAGGGATTCAGTACATGTTTGGTGACTTGGGAAAAGATTATTACATCAATAGAAAACTTGGATCATAAATCACTATTTCAAACAAATACAGATAATCATGGAGTTGTTTTTGTGTCAGATATTTACCTAGATAAATGTTCAGGAAACCCTAAGTTATCACTAGACTAAATGCCTTTGCATTGCGGTCAGCCAGGTCTACTATCACTGTCTTTCACAGTGTCAACAAATAATGTTTTGTTCTCTTCACTGCATCAGAATGCAGGTATTCCATCTAAAGGGGTTTTAGGTATGGTTTAAGCCCAGCCTGTGGTACAGATAGGTGAATGCTAAGCATTGCCCAAGCACCGCAGAGCTTACAGTCTGGACATGCTGTGTTTGTGCACATGTCTAAGCACTGCAAATATACATTCATTTAACCCATAGATCTTCCCAGCACAGTCTGGACTGAAGCAGAGCAGCTTAATGCTACTTAAATGTTGCCAAAATCCTTGAGAAAGATGCTGATCCCAGAAGAGCTTTCTGAGAGTCTTGTGAATCCTGAGACAAACATAAAACCAAGTTCTCTGAGTGCTCTTTTCCTTGATGATCAGTGCATGCATGCTGTGGAGGATCTGCCCTCTAGTTCCTTTCTGTTCTGATTTTGTTATAAAGGGATGAAAATATCCAAAATCCCCTGTCTTGTCTGTGTGCATTATGCACTGGCCTTCATAGTCAGGTTTTCTCTTATTTGCCTCCACCATATATTTTGCATTTCATAGTGCAGAGTGATTCTGTTTCAAAAAGGAGAGGTAATGCAAACCCCATTTCCAGTGTACTCCAGGTCATAATTCATGATCAACACTTTGAATCTTCCTAGGCCAGAGTTCAAATTCCTCGTCTTCTGAGTAGTGACTTTAAAGTCATAGGTAATTCAAAAGAAAGGATACAACAAAGGTAGATTTCTTTCTAAAAGTCTTTAGTAGTGCCTCATGATTGTTGCTGGCTGACTCTAATTAGGAATTCTTACAGCACAGGGGATGTTTCTGAATGCTTTTCAGAAATTACTATTTCTTCCACTCCCTGTCAAGGACACAGTTAAGTAATCTCAAGGACTTAATTCATGTGCTCTCATAGTGACATAATGTGACATGGAATGCTCACTTCTTCACTTGCAACTAACAAAAGCAGTAAAGCATGGAGATTGGAACTCTAGTATATTTATATAGAATACATTTCTCAAACAAGTTCTAATGCCACTAATTTATTTTTTTTTAAAAAAAACCTGAACGCGTGAAAATTTATATCATGAATTAATGTGCATTAAAAATTGGTACAAATTAGGACTTCAAAATTGATTTAGTGATCAAGGTTCTGCAAAATCATTTGAGAAACTTTTGTGTCATCATGAATTTGGTTCATAAGTATCATGGTATCCTTAGATGCTCGTTTACAGGCAATAGCTATTGTCAAGCTACAGTTATTTTCAAAATTATCATGGGCCATAAATTCTTAACTTATTTTAGAGATCCTATTCACTTTTCTTCAGTCTTCCACGTCTTTGATTTTATGCTAATGTAATGCCATTGATTCTATTGGGGCACAAGAATGTGAAACAGTAGTACCTCCTCACTGAAGGGGATTTGAAAAGGAATTGTTTGAACAAGTCAATACACTACTGAAATAAGAATCCTAAATGGCAACTTTGCTGTTGTAGTCTAAAGTCCCTCTGGGGATCCAGGCCTGGAGCCATCATCTTGTTAAGCTAAGGATGGCTACGTACTGTATCAGTAGCACCAGGAGCAGCGTGGGCCACTGGCCCTATCTGTAGCTTTTTACTGATGTCTCTAGTGCCATTGCAGCAATGAGCCTTCCTGGGACAATTTCTCAGGTTTCTGAGTTCCCTGTTGGAGGACTGAGCATTATCACCTTCAAGTCTTCTCAGTCCATCCATCCAGTGAAAGGATCCTTAGAAATCCTCGATATGAGCAAAGAATTCCTGTGATGACCTCAAATGAAAAGTGCAAATCATGACTAACAGGTGAAAATGCAGATAACATAGGGGGAAAAAAAGGAGGCTGGGAGAGAGCTGCAATTTTTGAGTAGGTCTTTTCATATAGTCAAATCTGTCTCAGTGCCAGCAATGTAGGAAGTCAGTGGGTGTCTGATTATCATCTCCTGAAGACAGAAAAATTGCTGTTGTAACAGTTCTTTTTAAAATGAGATTAATTTTTAAATAATAATTGAATGTATATATAGCAGCTTTCTTTGCTTTTTGTTTTCTTTTTTTTTTCTTACATCTCCCTCCTCTGAGCTTTCTCATTCAAGTTTCCACTTCTCATACCATTGGCAGTTGGAATAGGAATAATGTATTTGTCTTCAGATTAAGTTCAGTATGTGTTTCTGAACTACTTGGCAGGGGGTAAGGGGAATCCCTCTGTAATAGCTTCTAAATAAATTCAGTATAATTTTAAACTATTAGAGGCAATTAAATCAAAATAATTAGGATATTAAAATACTTTGTGTATTTCCAATCACTGGTTTATTGCAAGTCTGGGTCTCTTCCAAGGAACAATAATAGAATGAATACATTAGAATGTTCCTTCCACTTAATATGAGACCATTTGCTCATGGAAAGATGATTGATAACTTGCATTAAACACAAAACCAGAATGATTTGCAGACATGCTTGAGGAGGGCCTGGAAGTAAAGGAGAATAAATGTCACATTAACAAAACATTACACAGATGCACATTCACACACACCAAGTGTATTAACGAAATAAAAAAGAAAACAACATAAAAGCTTTCATAACACCTCTTCTCATTTGAAAAATATACTAACCTGTGCAATGTAACTGCTAAATGCACCCTGGCATGGGGAAAAAGAGATGTTTGGAGATTCTGATTGCTCTGAACCAGTTCAGAAAAAGTAAGAGCAGGGTCCAGGGGGAGATAAATGTAAGCTGATTACAGTGGCAACTAAGATATTGTCTCTGGCTTTTTTCTGATCCCTCTAACATCATTCTTTACAAAGTGAAGAACGATGTCTTCAGAACTCTGTAGCCTGCTGGGACTGGGGAGGATCAACAAGCTGGCACTGTGCAAGTCCTTGGTCTGTGGGAGTTTCCATGCTCTTCTCTCTGCCACTGCCACAGAAAGGGCCTGTGTTTGATAGCTGCCACATTTAGTCTTGGGGCAGACTCAGGTTCCCAGCCTTCAGGTGTTTGTTTCAAGCCCTGGTGTACTGTCCCTGGCAGGGTTACACACAGGTTACCTATGTGCAGGCTCCAGCCAGCTGGAGAGAGCAGGGCTGCAATCAAAGCCCAGATTGGTCTTGAGCAAAATACAGAAGGCTGAGCAGTGTCACTTGAAAGGATCTCTGTGTGTCTCTGTGATTCCTCAGTGCCTTTCTCAGTAATAATTTTTTTTTTTGTTCTTTCTAGGACATAAGTGTAATTTACCCTATCTTATTATTAGCTTTCCTTTTCTTTCTTTTCCTCCTCCTTGAAGAAGATAAGAATTGCTGTACTGGGTCAGATTAGGTCTCTCTGTCTCAGATGGTGTCCTTTTACAGATTTTTCGTGAAAGAATATCAGGAACAACATAAACATTCAGCAACCTGTGGTACAACCCTTCACCTTTCTGAAGAGAGAACGAATATCACAACTCTTTTCTGTTCAATAGAGTCACTGCTCGGGCAGTCAGGGGTTCACAAAGCTTCAGTGTCATCCCACGTGCCACATGTAGGCACTGCAAAAGAGTCTAGTTTCTGCTGCAAGGGTCCTTGCACCTTAACTTCCTAAGGCAATCAGTCTGTGTGTAAATAATGTAATCCAGCAAAGGTAGAAGGGAAATGAAGACTACTGGACATAACTACAGCCTACATAAATGGGGAAGAGAAGAATTTTGCTGTAGTGAATTTGAAGTAAGGATTCTTGAATCAGGAGAACATGATGCTGCCAACAAAAGACTCCAGTGAAAAATGCTTATTATAGAAGAGAATTCTGAGTAGAGGTCAAGATGCTGGTTTTATTTAGCATTTGATAATGCTGTGATCATGGTAGGAATATTATGTCCAGGTCTGGTGTTTGCAATTCGGGAAGGATATTGTCCATTGTTCTGAAAAGAGGAATGAGTGAAGCAGTGAAAAACATGCCCAAAAGACAAATATTTAAAGAAATAAACTTATTAGTTTATAAAAAAGATAGAGTAGCTTCATTCCATTTCATACAGATTTCAATGGGGAAGATGACTTTACTATTGAAACTCAAGCTGATAAAGCTACAGTAAACTCAGGGATTAGAACCCAAAGTTGAACAAACAATGTGTGATAAGATATAAATTTTTAATAGGGAAGATATTCATCATTACAATAATGAAACAAGAATTTTCACAGTATCACTGGACAATTTTAGATTACCATCAAATGCTTATAAATTTTGCTCCCTTTTTTTCTTTCGTAAAATATTAGTTAAAAATGCAGTTAAACAGAGTATAGTTCAAACTAGTTGTAATATCCACATTACACAAGTAATCCCTTAGAAGTGCACTTTGGGTCCCTTCTGGATTTTATAATGTAGAAGCTGATGACTCCTGAAATACTTAAGGATGTTCAGCTGCAGCTAGTGGAGCACAACTCTATCTCTGCAAACATATTTCAGTGCTAAGGCACAGCAAAACCATACCTGATGCAGTGGACCACTGATATTTGAAAATAAATCCCTTAGTTTTTAATTTATATGCCCTAAGATCCCTGTTTAAAAATCTGTTTCCTTTCTCGTAATTCACTGCATAACTCCCTGCTAATCCTCCTCATTTACAATGAATATTAGCTTTATGTAGAATGGTATTAATTAATCCTGTATAACTATAATTTAGTGGCTGGGCTGCACCACATCATGAGAATTAGCATGGCACTGGGTGCCAGGTTATCAGATCCATTTTCTGGGTAAGTCCTGTTATGTTCTGTAGGACAGGCACGACACACAACGAATTTAATTACACAGCCTTTCAATCAGCTTACTTGTAAGCCTGAAAACTATCTTTTAGCTCTTTCACTTTACAGAAAGCAATGCTTTCTCTGAAGCTACTCTTGCATAGTACTTGACTAGCTGCCCATTCTACCTGGACACTACCTATTGGTAGTCTCTAGTTCCTTTAATGATGAAATGTGATGTCATACATCATTCTCCCCAGTGGGGCATTACCTTTTAAGCATTGTCCATTTAAAGGTCTAGCTTATACTGCTGGGCCTGTCAGTGATCCTACCTCAGTGGATCCTTCTGACTTTCTCTGCCTGATTCCTCTAATGCTCTTCTTTCCTGGCTTTGTCCAGTGTCCTAACACCAACACCCACGCATGAAGGTGACTCAGATTGTGTCAGTACTGTCAGTGGATACAGAGTATTTTAAAGGGATACATCAGATCTACAGTAGCATGAATTGTCCTTTGCAAGTTCTTCTCCAGGATTAACAGTAACTAGGCTCCTAGTTTTGATGGTCTGGTTACTTTAAGTTCATTAAAAGATCTGGACTTATGCCTGCTTATTTCCCGTCTCTGTCACCTTAGAAAAAAGGGATGGCGTTGTAAGGGAGATTTTAGGCTAAAAAGTCTGGATTATAGATGTATAAATCACTGTATTTCACCAAGAAAGTAAAAAGCAAACCCATCCAAGTGAAAACAGTCAGATGTGAGAACAGCAGCACAGGACTACAAAGAGAATGCTGGAGATTCTCCTTGTTTCATTATTTATATTTCCCCACAGTGGCAAAAAACTGCATTCCTATATTCCATATAAAATATAATGCACTTAATTGATCTAAGTAATTTCAAGGTTGCTGATTAGCAGAAGCCTCCGGAGTGGAATATTCTGACTTAATGATCACATAAAATTGCTCAAAGTGTTTTTAATGTCATTGTAATTTTTGAGTTTATTTAATAGTTGAGGGGGAGAGAGGGTAACATTAGGAGTCATCTGCGTGGCTTGCATGACTGTATATAACAAATGAGACACGCATATGCCACAAGAACCATTATTTTAAAATGGCTGCAGTAAAAATGCAGTTATACTGAGCATTTGCTTTAGGCCATGACACAGTCTAATGAGAATGATGTTGCATTAGGATTCAGGACACCTCAGATTTGTTTCCAAGTGTTTGACCTTTTAACAAGTCAGATCTCTTCTTGACTGTGCTAATTCCTTCCTCTTTTTTTCTCAAACTCATCCATTCAGTTCATAAAAACTTTATCCTAGAGCTGTAGACTTGCAATGCACTTTACACCTGCAGAGTATAAAGACACTTCTGTATATATTTTTATTGAAAACAGAATAATAGAATGGTCTGGATTGGAAGGGACCATCCCCTAGTTCCAACGCCCTGCCATGGGCAGGAACACCTTCCACTAGACCAGGTTGCTCAGGGCCCAATCCAACCTGACCTCGAACGCTTGGGATGTGAGAGCCACAGCTTCTCTTGACAGTCTGTTCCAGTTCCTCTCCACCCTCACAGTAAAGAATTTCTTCCTAATATCTAATCTAAGCCTAATCTCTGTCAGGTTAAAGCCACTGCCCCTTGATCTATCATTATATGCCCTTGGAAAAAGTCCCTCCAGCTTTCTTTTAGCCTCTTTAGGTACAGGAAGGTCCTCTAAGGTCTGCCCAGAGCCTTCCCCAGGCTAACAACCCCAGCTCTCTGAGCCTGTCTTCGTAGCAGAGGTGTTCTAGCCCTTTGTGCCTCCTCTGGACTCACTCCAGCAGGTCAATGTCCTTATGTTGGGACACTTTTTTGTGGGTGCCCTCACAATGGTGAGTAGAGTAGCAGCAAATCTTGCTGGCTACCTTTATTCTCCCCAACCTTGTGTTTGCCTGCTGTTGAAGTCTTTTCCCCGATTCCTACAACACTGTTCAGAATTATTTTGCCATAATAAAACAAGAATTAACATTTTAAATCTAACTCCACGTTCTTCTCTACTCCTTCTACCCCTGTGCTCTGTTTGAAGTTATTTTAATCTCCTCTCAACCTTGCCATTTTTTTTCCTATTGGACTTGTCTAATTTGCCTCATTTCTAACTCATGATGATATCCTCAAGACACCAATTCATAACTTCCCATGTTGAAATAGTTCATTAAAATCTAATTTTTACTTTCTAATTCTAATTTTTTTAGCTACTGAAATCAGAGTAATTATAAATATCCATCTTGCAACACTGCATATTGACATTTGAATATAAAGACTGAGAATGGAAGAAAAGCATCACTTGAGAACTTCTTCCCTGTAGCTGCAAAGGAAATCAGCTAAACCATAAATATATAGATTAAAATTCGCTCATCTAAATTCAGCTCAATATTAACTTTATACTGCCATTAAGATTTGCCTGGACATGAACCATAAGGACCATATCTAATTTCACATGAGATATGTTTAGTTTGCTCAGATCCATTATTTAACAAAGAGAACTGAAATGCTCAGAAAGGAAGGTACAGCTCATGCTGTATTTGATCCGGAGTTCAACAAGAGCTTTAACATCTTCCAAAAATATTAGAATATATTGATGTAAAGAATTACTCAGGAGAACTTTTTGTATTTTTTTTCTTGTCTTATTTTACTTGATGATTCTAGACTAGATTAGTAGCTAAATCTTATAGACTCACACTCTACTAACCCTCCCTGTGACACTTAATAACTCCTCCCTGTGACACTTAATAACTACCCCACAATCTTATAAGGTTATAGGAATTTTTTTTTTATATTTTTAAATTTTTGCAAGCCTTGCTAGAAGTTATAGACACTGATGGATACTAGTATACTGATGAAACAGTCTGAAAAATGTAAGGATGGGGAAGGACAATCAGGCTTGTTATCAGTTAAGGTATTAACACCAAAGGATCCAGATCTGATCCCATTTGCAATTCTGCAGTGACAGATCCTTTCAAGAAGGTGTAGTTTGGAGAGATGGATGGTAGTTCTGCAGATACACTGGTTTAAAATAGGCTTTGGAAAATCATAGGTAAGGTATTGTAAGGATAGTTACATTGTTATTTAAAAAAAAAAATTGTTGAAACCAAAATTACTAACATGATGTGATCCATTGGTATAAACTTCCTGTTGTTCCATGCCTAGTATCTTGCCAAACTTCTTTGTGAAGTGTGGGGATGATCACTTATTGTTTGCACTCCAGTGAAGCAGCCAAGCCTCAGACTGCTTTCTCTGCAAATAGTCCCTGCTGGGTTTCCAATTCTATCCACAGAGCCGAGAGTCTGAGCGAGCTGAAAGCCCCAGCCCAAGGCAAAGTTCATGTCTGCAATCTGAGGAGCAAGGAGTTTTAACTCCACTGCAACTGGGAACTGACTTAAAGATGATAAGTGAAGTTCAACTGCTCTTTTTTGGATCTAAGAGCTTAGACTCCTAGATTAGTCCTTATTCTAATTTTTCAACATTACACAAAGAAATACTCCGATGTTCTGTGTATTTTTTTTTTCAAATGAAGCAGTAGATATAGTCACTGAGGAGAGAACTGCTGGGAAGAGCAAAGATGCTAGACAGATATTCTTCACTCAGAGTGCCTCAGCCACAACAGAGATGTTCTCTCACTCCATATTTTACACAGCAGCTCAGAAGATAAGTTTGTCTAGTGAAGGCAGCTAATGTCGTCATTGCCATCCCCACAACATACAATTATTTTGATTCATACAATCTGCCTCTGTGATGAGATGCCTCACAGTAAAGACATAATAACCACTAATACAACTATTTAGTTATTATGGCTAGATAATTCTAAATTAATTTTAATCAAAGACTGCAATGTTGGCTGGTTTAATATCTGTTGGCCTAAAAAATACTGTTCTTGGCAACAGACTAATGGATTCATAGAGCAAACACAAGGGAGTCTTGTTTGAGACCCAACATCAGTCAAAGGAAAGTATTCTTCATGGACATTAAGTAACTGCAGAGAGAATGGAGAATAGTGTGATTCAGTGGCAGAGACAAGAGAGTCCTGCATGTAAGAGCACGTTCAGACAAGTGTTCCCTGAGGATGAGGATAGGTTGATCATCCAGAAGATTGCAATTGCAATTTTTCAAGCCAGAATTGTGAGCACTCGTCTGCAGATTTTTCGGTAGTAGGTCCTGATGAGATAACTGGTGGGCCACTGACACTGGTTGCCACCCAGGATTGCAGTGACTCTGGATTTATAATTCGTTAGCTCCTGTGAAAACAACACAAGAATTTCATCCTGTGGCT
Source organism: Myiotriccus ornatus (assembly GCA_036023395.1). Taxonomy (NCBI): domain Eukaryota; kingdom Metazoa; phylum Chordata; class Aves; order Passeriformes; family Tyrannidae; genus Myiotriccus; species Myiotriccus ornatus. The sequence goes on along the minus strand of JAYRBT010000178.1, from coordinate 25,286,458 downwards.
GCCAAAATAGAAAGAACTTAACACTTTACACCATGCAAATGTCTGTTCTACTTCAAAGCAGGGAGTCGTGAACCCCTATAGCAGCCTGCTGGCTCTGATTTTACTTGGAATAACCCAGAAGGGTTATTCTGGAAGCCAGCTTTCTTTTGGAAATGAAAAGGATCTGGAAATTACTGCAATTGAGTATTAACATGAACAGAAAAAAGATCAAATGAAGCAGTCTTACAATAGCCATCACTTATTTCTGCTGCCAGTTTAGTGGTGTTAATGCACTGCATTTCAGAGCTGTCAGCACATGACTTTTCCAGAAGATGTAAACAACAGAATAAATATTTTGAAAGCATTGAACTTGGAAAATAGTACTTACAATATTTTGGGAAAAGCTAGTGAAGAGAGGATATCTAAAAATAATCTGGACCTTGGAATGTCTGTTTTCAACCCAGTGCTCAGTCAAGAAGGTTTTGTACCAGGAAGGACCGACTACAAAGACTGCCAGATCAATTAGGCCAAATCAGGTCCACACTGCAATCCAGAGGTAAACAAAGAGCAGATATAATTGTCTGATGTCTTCCTCTGAGCACTGAGATCCACAACAAAAATGCACAGATGCCAATGTGTTGCCTTGTCAGTCCCACTGGAAAACCTTAAAGAAGAGTTAGTATTATTCTGACAGATCAGAAAGGCAGTAGAACTATGGGCAATTGATTCTCTAGTGCACTCTGACCTATTTTGTAATTTTGCTGTGAATTATTAGTGCCACTGTCTTTTGGTATCATTGGTGCAGAGCCCACATATCCATGCCAGTACCCTGAGTGCTATTGCCAGCAATTGTGTAATACATCAAGAAGCCATAATGGGTTTTATTTAATTTATCCTTCTATTCCATGACCTATGATGCAACTCTCTATATAATACTATAAATAAACCATCTCATCTCATCAGCCTTCTCCCCCAGCTTAGACACCAGATGCATGTGAAGAAAAGATAATGAAGCAGAAGAACATAATTGCGCTTTTTAAAAGGCCTTGGCTGGCATCATCCCACCTAGCTGAGCACACCTAAGCAGAAAATCTGATTAGGGTGTCTGGTCACTTTTGGGACTTTAAGTCTTCAGTGATGAGACATGCATTGATCTGAAGAGATATTTGGATCTCAAGTGCACCTTCTTCTGTCAAGGCCTTTTTATCCATTTCTTGCAGTGGAAGTGCATGACATTTGAGCACCTGACTTGAAAACCATTTTTTCTTTTTTTCCCCCCACTGAGTTGGGAACTCATAGTCTGTGGGGTTTAGATTATTTCAATTCTCTATCATATTATCCCTATTTCTCTTCCTTTAAACCCTCAGGTTCTTCCTCTACTTGTAACTTTTTCCTATCTTCCATTTTCTCTGTATACAGTATTCCGTCCCTTTGATTTTTCTTTTTTCGCTCATTGGACCCTCAGCTGTTCAGTTCCTTTCTCTCTCTGTTCGTGCATTATGTGTTTAAGTGGACACTGATTTAATAGTCAGTTTTCCCAAAATCAGTCTTAAATTAAAAACTCTATTAGTCTTAGCTACAGATACCAGATTTGGTTAATTCTGCTAACTGAAAAGAAGATATTTTAAAAATATATATGAAAACGTCATTATAAATTTTTTCTTTGCACTGCCATTTTTTTGTCAAAAAATGAAAAGGAGTTTTAAAGCTAAAAAATATTTTCCCTTTGAAAAGAGATTTTTATATTCTTACTTGACAGTAAAAGGACTCAAGTCCAAAAAAAGAGAAAAATCTTAGAACTATTTTAATTTTAACAGAATACCTCAGTGTGATTTAAATGAGTATTTTATGGGGTTTAGATTTTGTGTTTGCGTTTTTAAAAGTTTATTGCCATTAAACTGTGAGCCATTTTTAAAATCTTTTTTGGTCTACCACAGAAATGAAAGATCTATTATTCAACAAATTTTGTCTTCAGTTCCTCCTTTCCCTTCTAATTTTAAATTGTCAATTTTCTCTTTGTCTGGTTGCCATCGATATTATATTGTCTCTACTTGATCTAGTCCAGCCTCTCACACAATAGCACTCACTGGTCTATAAACACTAGCAAATTAATGCTATATTCAATGGAATGAAGCAGTTCTGTTGAAAGAGATTGAGGGCTAGCAATAGAGAAATCATAGATGAATTTACAATGTGATAACAGCAGCAAAAGGAAGGGAATACAATCTTAGGGTACAGTCAGACCGACATTACATTGTGGAGAAAAAAAAAAGCCAATAATTTTCCTCTGTGCAGCTTGACTATGACTGCACCTGGACTATTATATTCATTCCAGGGCACTAGAAGACATACTGACAAACGGGTTACAGACAGAAGAGCTGGAGCAGTGGATTTACTGGGGAACGTTCAAATGAGATAAATAAGACAGCTGTGCTCCTCTGGGCAGAGCAGGATAGAGAGCAGTATAGCTGGGAGCAAAGCATGTGCTGTCAAGGATTGGAATGTGAAGCAAGCTTCCAAGGAAGGTCAGAGCACCACTGACCTGCATCTGTCTGCATCTGCATCTACAGCTACAGCTACATCCTCCCTTTTCCTTCACCTGTTCTCTCAGGATAAAACCTCCTGGAACTAAGTTTTCTGACAACCAAGATACATAACCAATTTCCTCCTTGTCTTTGGGCAGAATATTTACCCTCAGAAGAACAACGCTCCAGATCATCTGCCAGAAGTCAGTGATCTCTCTCCAGCTGTATGTGCTGGACCTTTGGGAGCAGTTCAGCCCATCCTTTGCCTGTCACAGCTGGGAGAGGCAAACGCCAAAAATGGGTGAGGGAAAAAGTCCATCAAGATACTTAAGAATGAGCTACAACAAACAAGAGTATTAATGGAAAGATGCAAGGCCCAGCCAAGATCAAGGTCCAGATATTCTTTGGTTGTTCAGATATGTACTGTGGAAAGCTTTGAAATATCAAGCATTTAAGCAAACAGCTTGTGACAGAATTTAATATGTTTGTATGGGATTATGCAGAACATTTGCTTTTCATGATGCTTTGAGAACATCTGCACTGCTTCTGCACAAGGTATGAAATTTGTTTCTGCAAGCAATCTGTCCCGCTTCCCCCCAAAAAAAAGACACATTGCACTTCACCACAGAAACAGTGGGCTACTGCCCTAGCCCCAGAGAGTTTCTCCCCTGGTTTCCGTGGCACATGTGAGGAAAAACAGTGTTTTTACAGTAAGGAACTGTGAGCTGAGAGTAGGTGTAGGAACTGAAATGTCTATGTTGATCACAGGAAGAGCTTGGTTTTCCAGGGCTGAGTACTTCTGGTGCAGGGAGCATATGTATGAGGGCAATTGCCATGCAGACAGGAAACCACACGCCTGTAAACAGGTGGAAAAGGACACAATCAAGCACTTATCAGCACTTTGCTTCTTTAAGGAAGATTCCACTCTACAGTGTGTACAATACTGCACTTTTTAGCTCTGTTAAGACTTTATTCTCTGTCTTAATTTCCTTTGTTCTGTGTTGTGTGTCTGAAGACATACTTGAGAAGCCAGTACATATCTGGTGAAGCTGCAGAAGTGTGGTGCAGTGGAAGACTGTCTCTGGAGGCCAACACTGCAACCTCGTTGCCACATTGGAGAGCCCATCTGAGAGGTCTGAGCATGGTCCTGTGATCTGCAAGAGCACGGAAGAAACACAGAGGCATCAAGGATTTAATCAACCAAACTGACTTGAAAATAACCCACACTTAACTAAATGTCCTCAGTGGAGGTATGTGGTGACAGCAAGAGATACTGACTTGAGTGCCACAGAAAGAAAATAAACTGTTGTCATTTTATAGGGAGGAAATGTATGTAGGAGATTTTATTAGGAGAAATGGGAAAAATCAAAGTCTAATGTATATACTCACAAGGTATTTGAAGCTGAGAATTAGTTGTGCAGTAAGAAGTAGAACTCGCTAACTGGCTCAACTATCATTTAGGAATCCACAGTGAAATGACTAATTTATTATACAAATTAAACCAAGGCAGAATAAGGCATTCTGTTTAATCATAAAGATTTGGGAGGTGAAAGTCTTGTATTTTTGAGCAACACTGAATATTCTATAAAGTCAAACCTCCTCACTTAAATTAAGGTATTAAAATAGAGGGAAGAAAGTAAAGAGGTCACACTGTTTTATCAGGATTACTTTCAAGTAGTTAGTTACTAACTTTTTGGGCTTTTCATGAGATAAACTGTCTTAAGTTTCTCTTTGAGCTAACTTAGCTGCTATATGGTGTGAGAACTGGCTAGTTAAATGACTTAAATAAACCAATAAAGGTCAGGATTTACTGTCAATATTTCTATCTGGGGAATGAGTGTGTTTTTCTCTGCTCCCAGAACGTAATATCTCTGTATGCTCTTTGTGACAATAGCAGTAAGTTGAGTAAGTCTTGATTGGCCAATTGGCTCACAAGTGGAGATAATTCTTATCTTCACAGTTAGGAAAAGTGTCTACTATGAGGAATCTGCAGTATATTTCAAGTGTTAATCACAATAAGCCTGAAGCATCTGCAATACTATTCCCTTCAAGGAATTTTATGTGTTAATTATTCTTGATGGCCAAACTTGTGAGGATTGTGTTAAAACTGTAGTCCTTTATTCAGGAAGACACCTAAATCTTTCTACATCCTAAGCTTGTTTTACCTGGCCTGTGACTGCTTTCTCAACTCAGTTGTGTTGTGGGGAGAATGCAAAGATAATGAACTTCTCAGGTCATCCTGACCTCCATTCCTTCACTAGAAATAGGTCGAGTGAAAGAAATGTCAGCCACCTGAGTCTTCTCATCTCCCAATTTCAAGCAGTTTGAGAGAAAGTTATAGAGCAGATGAACACAATTTTGTCACTGGTAAGGCAGCCAGTGGCTTGAGACCTTTTTTTTTCCTTTTGTTGTCAGTGAAATTCAGTGTGTGACACACTGCATAAGACCTGGGCATGCTTTGGCTTTTGAAGGCCTCATCCAAACTTTATGTAAGTGAAGGGTAACTATCCACTGAGTTTACAGGCTTGGGGTTTGGCTTTAACACTGCTGGCTTATAGCCATTATTTTAAGATCCAGACTCTTACCCAAAAGTTCCTGAATTTTAGAGATGCTTCTGTGAAGAGTTCCTTGGGGAAGTGTCATTATTTCTAATCAATTTTTAGGATTCGCAAAGTAAGCTGCTGTTGATTACATGATTTATACATACTCTCCACGGATTTGGAGGGGCTTCATGAGTTATTTTACAGTGGGTTTTGCTTATTAAGGAAACTGCATGATAATAGTGGTTTCAATTACAAGCCTATTAGGCAGGTAATTGACAACACAAGTATACTATAAAGTTACACTCTGCTTGCTTCAATACAAGTGCTGTGCTGTTTTTTTAAGCAGGCAGTGTTGATAATCAGTGCATAAATTATTTCTTAATTAGCTACTTCCATCAGAATCCCAATTTCACTCAGCAAATATGTTGGCCAAGAGTTCATTTGTCTCTTTGCCTTCCCCCTCCTCTTTATCATCTCTCATGATGAGAAACTGTTCATCTGGACAGGAGTCTTGTCCAGACCATGGCAGCAGATGTATAGTGTCAATTTTAATGTCAGCAGTTAGATCTCTTCCAAGCTCAAAGATGCAGCAGGTCACTGAAAACAAGAGTGACAATGCTTGAAAGTGGATTCCAAGTCTGACCCTTGAGAGATGCTTCTAAGAGAGTCATGGATGTTCAGTTCAGTCTAAAGACTCTCAGAGACTTCTTGGGATAATTGCAAATGAGATTTCAAATGCCTTACAAGTTTTAACTAGTATTCCTAACAAATCTGAAAAGTCAATAGTGATCAAATCCTGCGTGAAGGGATACAAAGCAATTTTATATATTTATAATTATTTTTTTTTTTTAAGTGAGGAAAATACAGGAACAGAATCCAGGTGTTCCTTATATCCTCCTTACATTACTCAGAAGAATGTAAGAGTTTTAGAAAACTTTCCTCTATGAAAGACTGAACACAAAAGAAGAGCAAGCAGTATCCTCTTTTAAAACTTTTAACTAGCCTATTAAGAAACTACTCAATTCATGTTATCTCTGAAACATTCATTATAGTCCAGCTGTGACAATAAATATGATTCTAATATCCTTAATTGTTCTTAAACCTTTAGGCTTTCCTAGACAGTTGCATAAGATAGAAGCTGAACTTGTGTTTCTCAAAGAAAGTCTTACACATGCTTTTCATAAAATCTTAGCTTAGTTTACTCATGACCAAATCAGGGTGCCATTGTGAGCTTTTGATTGTAGTCGAGTTTCTGATCTCCCATGGTGAGATAGGGTCAATTTATTCTACATTCAGATATCCGAACTGTCTGCTATGAAGTTGGAAATACTGTCATAGCAGTTCAGAGAATTAATAAATCATAATTTTTGTCTGTTTGCCACTGATCTTGTTGCTTTCATTACCATAGATCACTGCAAATCTCCAACATGTAGTGTGTTCAATGTCATTTCACTCTATTTTACTCCTTTAGGTGTAGCTTTTCTGGGAGAGGAGACGCTTGAAAAGTCTCCTCTCACAGTAACACAATTTTTCTTTAATCTCTAAGTGTAAGCTGATTTATAATTAGCAGTTTGATCCATTCCATTAAGAGAGATTCTGGTAAGACAAATAAGGAAATGAAACTTGTTTCATCTTCGCCTCCAAAATGTTGCTTCTCTTGTAACACCTCAAAAGGAGAGAGAAAAAGAAGCAAGTACTATTACAATATTGCCAGGGTCCAGAGAATACGAGCAGTGGTGTTTGTTGGGTAACAGGCACAGTAAAGAAGACAAAAGACTCTGTGGTCCTTGTTCACCTATGGGGGAAAAAATGACATCACTGATGGCAAACATCTTCCCTGACTCGATGCAAGTGAATCGCGTTGCCTGTTTTCCTACCCCCCCAACACCGTTCTCCTTGGACTGGAGAACAGGTAGAACCTCCTCACCCAGCATCTGCTCCTCTGTAAGGGCCTCACAGAAGGGTGGAAGGGTCAAAGGACAGGATACATTTGCTAGCAGCTGATTAAGAGATCTGCTTTCAGTGACCAAGAAAACGGGTCTAACTCACAGGAGATATTTGTGATGGACAGGTGATTTTCTGCATTAACCATATATTAATGCTGTCTGTTTTCACTATTCAAAGTTTCTGGGTGAAAGCACCATTACTAACAAAGTAATGTGGTACTATAAAATGCAAGTTTACCTGCAATCCCAGTTATCCTGATGATCCTAATGCCATCAATTTTGTAATGGCATGTGATTGACAACCAGAAGTTAGCAGAATATTGAATTTCCTGCAGTTCACGAGACTGCCAAGAACCTGGTTTCAACATTTTCCTGATAAAAAAATAATTCCAATTATTAAACCCTCCTCAAGATTTCAGTCTTTCAGGGGATGTGTTTGCAACAGTCTGTCTATAAGCGTTTCTCACTGAAAAAGACCTTGAATGAGGGATTCTTTTTCTCAGCTATTTTGAACATTCCTAGAACACTGGAGATCTGACTAAATAATTCTATTTTTTAATTATTTAGTTTATTAAATGTATTATTTAATATATTTTATTAATTATTTATGTAAAAATTAAATTATTTTATTTAATTTTATTTATTATTTATTTGCTTTCCCTGAGTTGTTTATTTAAGCTTAAATTTCAAACTTCAAGTTTCAAGTTTACTTTTCAGTTTAATATTTAATTCTTAGATGCTGAAATAGTGTTTTCTTTTTCTTACTTTAGTTCACAAGATTAGATCCACAGTCCATTTTAGATATTTCTGTCTGGGACAAAAAAACCCCATCACCAGTGAATAAGGGGAGCTGATATTCAGTATTAAACTGATAAATATTTATCACAAAATAGGAGGTTCAGAAACGCTTAGGAAAAGAAACTCGGTCATTTCATGTCACCTACTTAGAATGGCAATGTTACAGTTTGTATGGGAACTGAAATTAAGCTTTCAATTGCTTTTAAATCACAAAGCATGCATGCACACGCACATGCACAGAAATTAATAAAACCCAGAAATAGAAAGGGCAACAACAATGGGATGCACAGGGGTTTTGATTATTTCAGCATGTGGCCTAAAACGTGGCAGATTCAGCAAGATGCAGATTTGCATAATGTAATGAGACTGGAACCAAAGTATCAGGAAGACAGACCGAGTGCTAATTAACTAGACACTGCAGTAAAAACACCAGGATAGCAGGACAGTACAGTGCAGGAAAACATTCCAGGGACAAATGGATAGCAGTGTTAATTGCATTAGAAAAATCCCCAAACCCTACTGCCTAAAGTGTCTCTGGAGCTATTGCTGCAAACTTTAGCAGAGCATTCAAAAAGTTTAATGTTAGATGGAAGTTGTTTAGAGCTGTAGAGCTAGAACTTGCAAAGAACCTGATCAGTCGTTTTTTGAATGGAGCCAGACCAAACCTACAGCTTCGAGCAACAGCTCTGGAGTGGACAGCGAGAATTAAATCCTCCATCCCCACTGAAAATGCCTGCTGTTTGTAGCTTGCCTTATTTTTAATCTGTGTATGCAGAATACTGAAGACACTCTGTAAATAACTCCATGCCCTCTTTGTTTGGTTTTCTGGCACTGTGCCATGGCTGCTAAGGAATAGTTTGTCCCTCTTCCCTTATTCTGAGGATGGAAATTTGAGACTGGGAATTATTGTCTCTTGTGCATAGAGCATCCGTAATCAACCAGAAAACCCTTATGGTTCCATATGCCTTTTTCTTGCCTTCAGGATTGCATAATCAGAGCTAAATTGATAAAAAGCTTTTTTGATAAAAGAATCATTAATATTTAACCTCTGGCATAAAACTTAGACATGTATATGTGTCTATTTTACACAAATATCTACAATCACCTATCAATAGTTTAGGCACGTGAGTTTCTTTAGACACCTCCAGCAGTTACATTAACCCAGTCCTTTCTTTCATTCTAAGGAACGAATGAGTAGCTGTGGGTGTGTGGATAATTGTACAAGGGGAGAATAAATTCTGCAGGACCGCTATGCTTCCCATGTACCATGCTCATGGAGAGGAAGAGGAGCAGAAGAACATGCTTCCCAAGCTCAAGGCCAGCTGCAGAAGCATCTTGTAAACTCAAGAAGTAGTAGTTTATGATTTTAACTCTGACATGCTGCTGTACAGCCTGACAGCTAAAGTGTAACCCTCTCAATGGTGCAATTTCCTTTTCTCAAGGGAGAACCTAATGCTCCCCTTACCAGCTTGTTCAGAGGGAACAAAGCTCATTTAGAAGGCGCAAGGTGAGGCCGTTTTCTGGAATGAGCTCCAGGAAAACTTTAAGACACTTACATTTTGCTTTCATTAAATAAGTGGTTCTTCAATGAGTGCATTAGGTGGGCAGGAAAGACTTCCAAATCCTGCTTAGCAGCTGGAAATAATGATGCATCATTAGATGTGGTACATTGTTGTTTCAGCTACCGCCACCTGACCTCAAAACTGTTTTGAGCAGTGAAGAAATGTTCTTTACAAATGAAATTCTGAAATCTGAAAATGAGAGATCATAGGTAAGAAATGTGATAAAAGCATTTTGACGAGCTTTTTTGAAAAAATTAGTCCCAAATAATTTATGCAATAGATGATAGACATATTAGTTGAGCAGGCTACCCAGAATCTTTTTTTAGCTGTTGTAAATGATCACACTCCACATACCTAACTTCACGTGAGGATTTTCCTTTTTCATAATTTTCAGTGGATTACAACTAGCTCTTATATATGGAGCTTAGACAGCCTTTGAAGCTCACTGAGAGGAGAACTGAAACAGATGTTTCTCAATCAGATAAGAGAAGAAATGAATCCCAGTCAGAAAGTTTTAGTCAAATGGGAAAGTGAAAAGTTCTGTTTTATTGTTAAAAGACCCCGGAAACTCAGCCCAAATGCTTACATTTCAAGAGTTTCTGAGATGTGAAAACTGAAATAGTCTTTTCTGTTCATTAGCTGTGGACTGGTGAGGAAATCAGGACCATGGGACATAAAAAATATTATGTCATCAACTTTCTCCTGGAATACTGTTCAGTGCAGACCCAGGTTCATCCGAAGGCAGACAAATAGGGATGCTGAGATGAAAAAAGCCATAAAATGAAATCATGGTGAGATGGGAAGAGGTAGGTGAAGGGGACCTCTTTTCCTCTCCTTTTCCTTCCTTTTGAGCTCATTAATGTCAATATACATCAAACCATCCAGGCAGAATTAATGCTGCTTACTTTGTATAATGTGATCCACCACATCCCTAGTGACTGCCCCCAGGAAAACTGGGAAAATCAGAGGTTTCTGCATACCTGATTAAAAAAATCAAAGCTGAGAAATCCATCAGCTCCATTTGCATTTGATGTCAGTGAGAGGCTGGATCTGGTGTTTCTTATCCTTCTAATTTCACATCAGTATTTTCAATCAGAAGACACATATCCTTCCCTGTTCCCATTTTTTCTTAGTCCTGGAACAGGTACATCTTCCTCTGGGAACTGCCAGTGACTTTTCCAGAAGATACTGTGTTGGAAGTTTCTACTCATATCCACCTTCTTTGAGATGGGTTAACCTGGTTAGCCAGAACGAACTGTGTCCCTGAACTGCATGGGGGAGAAGTAAATGTCTTCTGACAACATGGATTAATGCACATAATGCTCTTAAATTATTCTGACAGTTTCCTCTGGGTTTCTACTTCAACTTACCAGGCCCTTCACTGGCTGGTAGATATCCTTCAGGCAATAAAGTATTGCCCATGGCCATACATTATCTGCAGTATTTATCATATATACTTGAAATCATCCCTGCAAATCTCAGGACTAGTGCAATACTCAATCATGCAGGTAACACACACAGAAAAGAGAAAACATCATGGTGTTGCCTCTTTGGGAAAAATCTCAATATATCTGTGCGTAGGTTATTAACTTAATTTTTTAAGGAATATGTCATGTGTCATCACAGCCACACTGTAGGGCTTGCAGCATTCACTAATCTCCCAAGGAAGTTCAACAAATAATTGACTTTAAATATCAGATGCCAAAACCCTTTAAACAATTATATATTTGGATTCGATCCCCAGTTAGTATCAGTATCAATGGGATTGAGGATCAGTGTTAATATGTGATAATAATTAATAATGAGATTGAATATCCCCAATTATTATTAATGTTATGCAGTGGGGAAAAAAAAGAACATGGAAAAATGTCAGTCAAATAACAGCTATAATCACTTAAGAGAAACAGACTTTTGTCCTTTATTTTTTGGGGGTGTATTTTTAATTCATTTCTTACTCCTCCTTTGAATTACATTCCTGGCAATTTTCAGAGGATATAATCTAATTTTTTTTAAAAATGTATTTATTTGTTTAAAAATGTTTGACTAAATTATTTTGATTTTTCAGTTAGTTTTTTTTAATTTATTTTTATTATCTGAAAGATTTTTGCTTATTATCACTTGGTGCCACCAATTTAACTAGCCTAAACATGTAATTTAAAAAGAAATATTTTCTGGAAAAACAATAACAAAAATTTCCACCTCAATGCCACATGTTCTCTCTCAGTCAAGCAGAATACACAGTGTCAGTTGGTTTGATTTCATATTTCTACAAAAAAAATATTAGAAATCTTCCTACCCCACTGTCCAAGTAAGTTCTACATTCACATAGGGAAAAAAAAAATCATTAGATTATGTAGTAGATTAGATTAACACCCAAAAAAAAATAAAAGTCCCTTTCTGCTAGAAGATCATTCCAGTTTGCTTCCAGGCATTTTTTATCCAGCAAGAAATTCAAGCAAAATGTCAGTAAAGTTTGGTATTTTGAAATGTAGCTGACAGGACAATTCTGGCCTGTCAGGTTGTGGTGGGCTTTTCTGTATTGTAATTCACTGTTTAAAAACCAAACCAAACCAAACCAAACCAAAATTACTAAGTGCCATCAGTCAAAGTTTTAATATGATAAGAATAATTATGTTCCCAGTCCATTAACTTCTGACACATACTCTCTAAATGCTTCAGGAAATAAGATGCAATATTGTGATGGTAAAACCTGTGCCTGCTGAAGGGAAGAGTGCCACTACAATAAAGAGAAACATTCTAAAGAAATGGAGTTTTTATGAGGTTAGGTATGTCAGGTAAGCATGATGAAATGCTAATTTACATCGTTCACAGTGCAGACCTTGCTGCTACAGCAGGAACTAATCATCATCTGTCAGTGGAGAAGAGCCAGTGTTGGAGATAGTCAGCACTGGGTGCCACTTCTTTTGGAAGTGATCTGATCAGCCCAGTGCCTCTGCATCAGAAAGTTCTTAGCTGCTGTCTCCCAAAGGACTTTATACACTGCAAGGATTTCTGCAAAGCTGAAGTTTATTCCTAGTTCATTGCAAGATCAGACTTGCAGTGAGAGAAAAAAAGTGGGTTAGCATAGAGCAGCAGATTCCTGCTTTAGAGCTGTTGGGAAATGGACACAAGGAGCTTTGAGAAGTCCTAGGACACCCTGAGGTGGGCTAGGCAAGCTGGACAGGACAAGGACAAATTCCCTGCAGGATGATGGGGACTGCACAGTCCCTTCCTCCAGCTCTCTTCTCCATCAGGATCGTGTTTGCACCCAGCCCTGCTGGAGCTGGATGATGATCCTCCTTTTAATTTTCAAGCATGACTTTGCATCAGGGACCATCCCATATACTTTAACTATTTTCACACCCAGGCACTCAGATTTTGTAAAGCTAGATCATCCCACACCAGTGTTTTCTAAATGAAGCATTCAGACTCTTTCTGTCAAAACAGCATGTTTAATTTCAGAAAATGCCTCTTTTGAGAAAGGAGACTTTCTCTCCATAGCATTTTTCAGTCTGGCAATGAACCAACTCCCTTAATTCTTCACTAAAATCCAGCCTTTTGCAAACACAGTAAAATCACACAGAATAGGATCTAGGACATATTCTTTCAACCCACACAGGTGTGGTTTCTGGATATTTTCTATCTCTTAGATTGCTTGTTCAGCCCAGAGAGAACTTTTCTACTTTTTTACTGTTCACACCAGAGCAAAGTGAGAGGGCAGTTGCTTCCAGTGCGTGGTTAACAAGAGGAAAATAATGGGAGCTTGGCTGCATTATGCAATAACAGGATTCTATCTTTCCTCACATCCTTCATTTTATTAATTCTGTAGTGAACTTAATATCCATGAGATACAAAACTTGGGCAGTCTGGTACAAGATAAGAATGGCAAGATTAAAAATAGACCCCTAAATGCCATTCAGTAGTTTGGGAGCATGCTTCATTATAACCTACGGAGGAATTCAAACAGAAAAGCGCAGCTGCTTTGGATTCCTGTCCAGAGAAACCACACAAGCACAGCTTGCATAAAAATTAATGCTTTGCATATTAAGGAAATGGCCTGTTATTTTCCATAGAAACATTCTAATCTTATTCTTCCTTTTTTAAAAACCATCTATTAGAGAACCTCAGAGTAGTTAATTCATATTCTTCTTGTTATAATTTTCATCCCTTTGACCAATGAACGACTGTTTCCTTGCAAGGGCACGGATGCGAGAACATCAGCCCCACAGGTTAATACTTCTGGTTATTACTAGCTAATCCCAGAAGTTACAAGTAAAAGAAATGTCTAAAAATCTCTTGAAAAAGTCTATTCCCTTAATAACAATTAAGTGTTCCTCTACCAGTTTCACTATCTACTACATCACACTAAAACTCTACTGGATATCAACCAGTGTCAATATGGAGTGTTTAACATCTGTCTCTCTACATGGTGCTTAACAGTACATGCTGCATTTTTAAGGATGTTACATGGAGCTTAACATTTTCAAAGTGAAATGAGGCATCTAAGAAGATGCTCAGTATTGCCACTTTTGGTCAAAAACTGAATATTGTGGAAAATATTATGATTCTCCGGCAATTCCAATCTTTACATCACAATGACATATTCTTGACACATGTTGTTCCAGGCCAACTGTAAAGTATTATGCAAGGATTATGAGGTGATGTTCTATGGGTTGTGCTGCTTAAGAGACTAGCAAGAACAAACTTTAAATCTGTGCCTCTACAGATCTCAGACTGAACTATCAACAGTTATAGAGAATGAACAATTCTTCAGTTGTAATCAAAGAAAATTGCTTGAAACTTGAGAAACACTTGACAAGGTTAAAAAAGTGGGCAGTATAATGTCAGTGCAAAGAAACACTAATGACTATGAAACCCAGTGGTGATACATTATGAATTCTGCCTCCACAATACTGAACCCCAGAGCCCTTTAGCTGTTCCGTTCTGTGAACACCACGTTCCTCAGCACAAACCTTAGCATCTTTATTTCAATCTCCTGTGTCAGCCAAAAAGGCAAACAACACATCTGACAAGTGCAAGGAGTTGCTTCTGCACTTTGCTGAGTTTAAATATCACTGCAAAAAGGCAAAATGAAATAATGATTTAGCACTACATGGACACAGAATACTATATTTATTCCTAAAATTCTGGGACCCAGATATAGGCTGGATTAATTTATGTAGATGAGTATGATCTTCATGTTGAAAGTTTGCATGTTGTAAACTGAGCAAGTGAGATTCAAGTTACCTAGCAAGATGAAGGATTGAGATGGATGTCCTGGGAAGGTAACAAGGGAAAAGTCTTTTAAGGCAGACTGGACAGCTCTTCATTAGCATTAACACTAGCAGAGATGGATGAATTAAATGACCACTTGAAATTCTTTCCAACCACATGAATTTATGAAATAAAATGTATTTGTGGGAACTGAGCATTTCACTTTGGCATGAGCCTGACTAGTAGTGGTTATAAGATGAATTAAGGCTGATGTTGTGATGAGGGAAAGAGAGAGACAGTTAATTCTTATCTTCCTGAAAAACTATCTATTCACCCTTCAAACCTGTATAATTTAGGCAGACACAAAATGTATGGTACAATGCTCTGTAACAGGTAAATGGCAGAGGAGCTTTAAAACATTTATTTCTAAGTCATGCATTCAGCTCTTCTGAAGGAGCAGAGCATTTACAGATCAATCTTTAGGAAGTCATTGACATGAGCAACATTTTCTTACTTTCACAACACTGAAACTGAGAGTAACTCAATTGAAGACAAATATTTTTCTCTGTATCTACCCACAAGATCTCTTAGTAACACACATCTCTCTGTCACACTAATGCATGTACTGGTGACTCCAAAAAGACACATCTCTAATAATGTGGCACGACACAGTATGGCTGATGTAGCAGGTCTGAAGCTGCTCCAAGGGAGATTTTAGCTTTGGGGACCAGTGGAAAAGACTGAGCCTCTCCTGTGTGCATGGTACCCTTTCTTACCTCTCTGCTTAAATGATAATGTTAACTGAGACTATAAAAATAATAATGATCAAGAGATTTACCATTTCCTCACATCTTTCAAAAAGTCACGCTTCAGCAGCAGGACCTAGCACACTCTGCACTGTATTGGCCTTACCCCAGAGGGTTAAACAGACCATTATGGTAGCAGGGGCCACTGAAGACCTCATGGACGTATGCAATGGTATGCGATGTGCAAATGTTAGAGCTAGAAACAACCCATACCATACAAGTGCCTAACGCTATTCAGGGATACAAACTTCATCCCAAAGTAGTACAGAGACCCTTACATGATGCTGTCTCTGAAATACTGTATTATGTTTCTGCAGAAGGCTAATTAGTCCCACTTTCCTGACCAGACTGTACGATCTCCTGTGCCACTGTTACCCCTAGATCATCTCTCGTTGCCTGGAGCATACATGGCCTAATTCAGGTAAGATAAAGTTATCTCAAAGGAGAAAGGGCTAATGCAAAGCCTTTTAATGTCTGTTCACTTCAATGAACCTTGTGTCCCGGTAACAGTAACAGAAATCCACCTGAGGGGGATCTGAAAAAGAAGAGGAATAATCAAAATAGAAAAAGATGGACTTTTTTTTAAGAGTCATTTGGAACATATATATATATATGTATGTGTGTGTGTGTGTGTGAATATTACTCTCAGCCTTTAGGAGAAAGATATGTGCAATATATGTGAAAGCAGAATATCTCTGAAAATATCTCCAGGAGACTGGTAGGGGAGGAGATTCATTAAATGGAAATTCACTGTAGTAAAATAATGAAAAACCTGAAAACAGTTTAACAGCAAGTCTGGTGGCATACCTGTAACTTCTTGCCACTCAGCTTCAAGCTGGGCATGGAGCATCTTAATTTCTGGGAAAGACTCTTCAAAGCAGAAATTGCTATTGCATAGTTTGGGACAGCAAGTTTGAACAGTGTGTCAGACACTTACCATTGTGCAAATCTGACAGCAGTCTTGCCTCAGCTTAATTGCAGTCTTCATCAGCTTTATGAGAATACTGTAGCACTTTAAAGGGTCCTGTATCTACCCAGTAAAATGTGTGAAAAGCTCACAATCATTTGTTAAACACTTTTGTATTATTAAATCCTGTGAACTATCAT
The DNA here is from genome assembly GCA_036023395.1 of Myiotriccus ornatus. NCBI lineage: Eukaryota > Metazoa > Chordata > Aves > Passeriformes > Tyrannidae > Myiotriccus > Myiotriccus ornatus. The sequence continues at coordinate 25,269,978 of JAYRBT010000178.1, read as the reverse complement.
AACCACCCTGCATTTCAGACAAGGTCTGAGGGAAGCGATTGATCAAGAGCATTAAAAATATGTTGATGCCTGTAGTTACCAATTTATCATATCTACCCCTTGCTCTTTTTTGTAGTGAAATGAATGAGGAACCAATTCTGAATCATCAACTCCCATATAAATTTATACCTCCAAATAGGAACAAGCTAAAGGATTTATAAAGAGCACAGTGGGCCTGGATACGTTATCTTGTTTGACATTGCTTATGCAAGAAACGTTAAATACACAAATTGATTGATTTGTATATTTCATCAAAGCTTGATTTAATTTATCAAGGGGAGAATGCCAATTTGCATTCATCAACAGATGAAGTCAGGTTGGAGTCAAGCTGCTGGCTCAAACTGTTTTCATATTGCCTTTGTTATACTCCCTATTCTCTTTGTTTAGTTTTAAAGACACAGGTGTGAGACCCGTCTGTTTTATTTTTTAACGTTTTCTGAAATGTCCATGTGAACAAGACAGTAATGCCACTTACTGTGTCTGTGCAGGACTCGCTCAGTTGGTGAAGTTGCAGGTTGACTAATTTTTCGACCTCACTGCTGTAGTACTGACTTTTTCAGAACCCTGGAGAAGTCCCTGCTTAATATCTCTGCAAGCTGAATTAAGGTGGAGGTTGAGGGTATCTATAGCAGATACGAAACCTAATGTCTCTGCCATCTCCCAGTTGTGCATATAGCCTGAGATATGCAGCCTACAACAAAAACAGGATTTGTGAATCTAAATTTTATTCTAAGCTTTAAACGTTTGTGTCATTTTTATTCCTGTCCCTTCTTTCAGCTATTTCTCTCCTTCATTTGTCCTCCAAATCCCTCTGTTCTTTAGGGCAGTAACTCCTTCCACTGGCAGCCGTGAAATCCTTCCTAATTCTGCCGCTACTCCCCTGCATTGAGCCTGAACCTTTTTCAGCTCAGACACCATTCAGGAAATACAGGGTAGTGGAAGGGACCTAGTCCTTACCCATCTCCTTGACTATCAGATAAGGATGATATTTCTACTGACATCCCTCAGATGAAAGCCTCATGCAGCTCATGAGTTTTATTCTCTGATCTGGTTTTCCCACAGTGCACAAAGACAGGTCAGCAGTCTTGTTCGCCTGCAAAATAAGATGTCCAAATTCAAACTAGGTCTCCAAGTCAGCCTAGTTTTCAACACCTCTGTGTTCCACTGATTTTATTTAAATTTCATAAGAGCTGTAGTCTTATGAATTTCATTCCATTTTCCATGAAGTGTCTCCATAAGTAAGAAGTTGCATAATTCTGAGCCTAATTTCAAGTTGATTTAAAAATGCAGTTCTGCTCTTTTGGCAGCTTTATTGGCAAAATACCTTTTCGAGCTCTGTTTTCTTGCTTTTTTATATATAATTAATTACAACAGAGGCTTACTATTTAGAGGATAAGACACTCCAGTGTAAAGATGTCACATCTGTTAGATAAGAGGACATTGAAATCGGAAGCATTACCTGTGGTTGAGCTGAATGCCAATATTAGTAGCTCTAATGTAATTAAGCAGTACATTGCTCAATCTAGTCAGGAACGTAGGAATAGAGAAACACTATTTAGAAGAGACTCTAATGTTATTACAGGGCCTGATTCAACAAAGCACTTGAGCATGAGCTTCAGATTAAGCACACATTTATTTCTTCCTTCTGCTGCAAAACAAGTTAAAATGAGTATATGCACAGTTACCTTGCAGAATATATTAATTAGAGAAGAAACTTGCAGGGACCACTGCAATGAGACCATCTCATAGTCTGTAATGTAACTATCTATACTCACAATCCTTCTGTTACCATAAAACCTGCTATTATCTTCATTTAAAAAAAAAAAAAAAAAAAAATCCATGCAGGGAGTTGAAGAACTGGAGGAAAAAAGACTAAGCTCATAAAGTGATTTGTCCTTTCAGTACCGAACTGATTTTGGTAATGTGAAAGCACCTGATACACTTGTACATTTTTGTAAGTAGTTAAAAGCAAACTGAAGTAAATTATTTTAGTAAATATGGGCCATAGTGATAATCCTGAAAAGTAGTGTGTGATGCTTTAGGATCACAGTGATCCCAACAGTAAATGCATGGCAAAAAAGCTGAGATTTCCTCTTCAAAAAAATCTGAACTGAAACTTAAATTTGTGTTTCCTGATGCAGAGCAGGACATTGTAGCCATGAATCTTACAGCCATGTTTACCAAGGTTGTGGTAAACAAAACACTTTTAACATCTGAGCTTTCAGTTTTGACTATCACCAAGGTGTCCTTCAGAGACTGTCAGATGCTTAGATATCAGTGTGAACTTGCTCCAGAAAAATACACCAAGTAAAATTATACACAGATTAAGTCACCACATTGCTAAAGTACCTCAAACTCCACTTGAACCAGTATCATAAGATACACTTGTCTTGTTTCATTAAGAGAGAAATAAAAGATCTAGAAGCTTTGGGGAGGAAAACTTGTAACATTTGTTTAAAAATGCAGTATTACAACTCAAGTCCCAGTATTTTTTCTCTAGAGCTGAAGAAATTTAACAAGATAAAAGTAAGTCAGGGAGAGTTTGAAAAGCACTTTGATATCAGAGTGGAAATGGATAGTAAAAAAATGGAGGGAAAACTTTGAGTTGATTAATATATTAAACTTCTAAATGAGCTGAGTTCTGTTAATGAATTAATTCCAAAATTCCACTTGCCTAAATCTTGGTAAAAAATCACTTATATAAATCACTCTTCTGCGGTAGTTGAAATCAATCAAAGCTTCAGAGATGAAAGTTTCAGTCCTTTGGCTGAAAATTCTTAGGGATTTACTTTAAATGCCTAGCATCATCACAACACAGTGCACTTTCCAATTTTGTTCTTGGTTCCAAGAAACCTGCCAGAGGGCAGGAAAATGCTTCTGACTTCCATTAGCCTTTTCAGCAGGACCGTCATAAATTTCTTCCCTATCCTCGGGATACATCAACAGGAAGACAGACCACTGTATGCACCAAGTAAAACTATCTGTTACACAGAAAAAAGGTGATTTAGTACCAGTTCATTGTCTGTGCATAATTTATTATATTACAGACCAATGAGTTTTATGTGGAAGAAAAAAAGAAGTGCCTAAAAATAATACAAACTATGTTATAAAAGCTAATGAGCTCATTTAATCCAGGTAGATGACTGTGCTCTTTGATAAACCAATTGAAAAAAATAAATTGCATTTGCAAAAGCTGGCTTGCACAAATTCAAGTAGAAGAGGATTATATTCCAGTGAAAATATTTGAAGCACATAACTGCAGAGACAAGAACACAATAAAGCAAGACAATAATGGGAATAAATACAAAAGGCTTTGTGATGAAACACTGAAGAATAACCTCAGTGGCTATCTCCAGGGTTACTTTCATTACATGAAGTTGATTTTAGGGCTGGGAAATACTTAGCTGCAAATGATGCCTTCTAGCATTGTTAAGGACTGAGACAGCAGCAAAAGGATTAAAACACAACACAAGAATTGTATGGCTGAACAAGCAGAGACATTTGATGCAGTCCTTTTAGTTACTATTGTTATGACAATACTTGTAGATCCTGTCAATCTAAGTGTTGTGATTAGATTGGTTCTGCTCAAGAAAAGCATAGATGAAATAAAGTAGGAATTGCAAAATGTAGTTTTGAGGGAATGGAATTCCAATCTGCACAGAATTACCTTGTGCCCTGTTCAGCTGAGATTTCACTGGGGAAGCTTTGGTAATATTTAATGGAAATGTGTGACAAAGCTTCTTTGATTTTTTATTTTAAACTGAATTCTAGGCATATATTCTGCAGATTTTAAATGTAACATTGAATGCTGAAATAGCTTGTGGTTTTTTCTTTGCATTTTTAAGTCCATCCAAGCATAACATCATTTTCCCCCTTTGTCCCTAGGGTTTTCTGGTTTTAGCCTTGATCAGAAGCAAAGTAAATGTCATTACCTCAAAACCCTTCCCCCTGACACGATTTTAGCAGTGCTGCTCAGTCATTTCCTCTGGAAGATTAGGCAGAGGTAGGATGTGGATGAGGCTGGTTTACACATACACATTGCGGGTCAACAGCAGAAACAGGACCAGAACTCAAAAAACCCAGTCATGTCCAAGGTCACAATACTGCACCAAAGCAGACATGAACAGGGAAATATATTATTCTCATCAGGAATAGCTGGAAGATTAAAATTCCTGTTGTGTTTGGGAACATTATTACCATGAGATCTTGTGCCTAAGGTCCATGTCTTTCTGCTACTCCCTCTCCTGTTCTTCAGCTGCAACCTATTTGGAAAGGGACCCCCTCTTCCAAACCTTCTCTTGGGGGAATCTCACACCGACCTCTGTCAAATATTTCCAAGCAAGTTTGATGTATTTAGTCAAGACTCATTTTGTTTCCAAACATAAAGGGACACACTCTTAATCTAAACACATGGTGAAAACAAAGCCTTGCACTGCATCTAAACAAAAGAAACCATCCATCTCTTATGGAACTACATGATGCAAAGTAGAGCAATACCTATTTTTTAGTGTCAACTCCAGTGTCAGTCTTGGCTACTTAAAGCACCTAAAGCCCCATAAAAAATATTATGTGCATTCCCCATTCAAAAAAAAAAAAAAAAATCAATAGAGCATCCAAAAATTCATTATTCAACAACAATAATGTCAAACTTATGGAATAGCTCAAAAAAAAGTAAATTCTCTGAGCTAAGAGATGGTCAGTGAGGTGGAATAGAACACCATTTCAAGGACAGGCTCAAAATTGCTGCCAGTTCTCCTGGACACCTTAGCACCAAGAAACACTGGTATGACTATGCTCCTACCTGAATCCATGCCAAAAAGACCATCAGCCTCTGTAAGACAAAACGCAGCTGGGAATAGCTAATAGAGTAAGAAGTTCTTTGCCTTAGACAGAAGCTCTCCCTGCATGCACTCTGAACTCAGATGCTGAATAGTTGCTGTATGCTCAATAAGCCTTCATGAAAGACACGGTGTCTTACTTCAGGCTCACCTGTGTGTCACTTGTCTACAGCCGATGCTAATTTGCACTGCTTTTCCAGGTATTTAGGGCACTGTCAAAGAAAAGAGCATCTCTCTGGAAAAAAAAACCCAAGCAGGTAGAAGAAGCAACCATGACCTCAGCTGCTTGAGTAGGAACCACTGGAAAGGCAAAAAATCCTGTCCTTGCACTGAACTGTGGATCAGTAAATGATTGGGGGTTTGCGTTCTCTATAGTTTCAAGAGAAAGAATCTCATTGGAAATTAAGGCCGATGAAAACCTGACTGATATCAGCAGGGGAAGCTAAACAAAAGCAAGGCAACAGTTATGTTTGTTTATAGGCTACAGAGAGGCAAAAGGAAATCCATTGTTCCCAAGGCAGGTCAAGAACTTTAAAAGAGTATTTGCACTTTTCCTTTGTGTGGGGGGTTTGGCATGACTTGGTGTAATTACTCAGCAAAGAGAAGAAACAAAATTTGAAAGAACCCTTTGTAGCCAAACTTTTTGAACTGGTTCAAAGCTGGTATTTATAATAAAGATACACATCAGCTACATTTCCCAAAGCTTAGTGGGCTGGGCAGCAGAGACAGTTGCTGTCTTTCTGTGACAGTTTGGGCAGTAGTGATGGTTTTGGAGTGCAGACCTATCCAGGCTTCTGCTTGAGCTGGAAATTGCATGTTCAACTCAGCAACTTGGCTGTCACACTGTGCATCTCGGGGTGAGGCAGAAAGTCCATCTTCTCAGCCATGTTGCTGGGATCTGTGCAAATGTAAGTAGTTGGTGTTTTGTGACCTATATAATTTCAAGTAAATGTGACTGTACTGATGTTACCTGTCTGTACAGGGATGCCCCGCCCCTGGGAAGTGTTCAAGGCCAGGCTGGTTGGGACATTGAACAACCTGGTCTAGTGGAAGGTGTCCCTGTCCATGGCAGGGAGTTGGAACTTGATGATTTTTAAGGTTCATTCCAACACAAATCATTCTATGATTCTATACTGCTAGCACTAAACCCAGAGCTGTTGGCTCTAATAAATTAAGAAGGTGTGATGGGTGTTTGTTATGATCTTTTAGCCTTCCATACCTTTCATGGAAAAAAGTGGAGTAGAGCTCTTAGCACAACAGTTTTGAGAGCAGTTTCTGTCGTGGAAAGTGCCCCCACCTGTGAAGATTTAACAGTGAGACCAAGGACTGAACTGCTTGTTAAACCTTACTGGTCTTAGCAGGAGGGTGAGCACAACAATGGCCAGATGGAGCATCCACCACCGTCTAAAACTTAACATTAAGGGTTTGGTGGGGAGGTGGACACAACATAGCACAATGTATTTACCAGTTGTGGTTATGCCTCTTGGCTACTTGAATTACCCTCCTGCTGAGAGGAGGGTAAGTGAAGAGGGAAGTCACTCCCTGGGAAGAGAATACTTCACTCTTTCTGAGTGACTGGAAATGTATTGTGACCACACAGGTGAAGAAAATGTCACAGATTCTCTGACTTTTTTCGTGCTTTGGGCAGCAACATGCAGAAAGGGAAATAAGTAGGAATTATTGTTAAAAGATAAAAACTAACCAACAAAAAAAACACAAAAAACAAGCAAACAAAAACCAAAACCAAACAAAAACTCACGAAAACACACCCCAAACCAACCAACCAACCAAAACAAAAACAAAACCAAAAAAATCCACAAAAATAAACAAAGCGCCAAACCCTGAAAAGACCAAAAGTGAATTTGAAGAAAACAAAGCAAGCAAGAAACTGTCTAATCAATACATGGGTGTTTTTGTATCAAATTATGCTGAACATTTACTATAATCCTCTAGGTGCCCTAAAGAACTTTTATGTGACATGGCAGTAGATCATTAATTGGGAACTACCAAATACCAGTTACATCAGGCAATTTGATAAGAGAAACAGCAGTTAAGGATTACTGGCAGAGAGTAGAGAGGCCATTCCTCTCTGTCTGGTTCACAAGCAATTCCTCTTTCCCCATTCAGAGAATAAACACCTTTTCAGCTTGCCATGTGGTGGAATGTGGTGATATTTCCTGTCAGAAAAGAATTAGTCTAAGAACAAGGCAAAATCAACAGGTTGACCTGGCACATAGTTACAAATACACACAAATGCTGCTGAATGTCTCCAAGATGAGACAGATCACTGGGATATCAGATGATGAGGAAAATCCTTCTCCCAAAAAGAAACCTCCAAGTTACGTTTCCAAAGTTGGAAATAGAAAAATCTAGAAAGTTCTTCGACCCAGAAGTTTAGTACAAATATGAGTTACTTAGGTACACTTCTTAATTCTGTTCTTTCATAAAGTCATGCTGTACTTACAAGATTTTGTTAAAATATTCAGTGCCTTCCACTCTAGATATGGCTGCATTTCACAGGTGAGTGAAACCATCACTGTGTGCGGTACCTGTAGAGCACTTGCTGAATTTCTGTAAGCTTTATTATTACTGATTCAATCTGTGTAAGAGGAAAAAGGGCATCCAAATGGCACTTAAGATGGAATAAGGAGCCCTTCATAAAGCTATTAAGAAATTAATAATTACAGGAAGACAGATGTAATTACATCCAGAAGATCAATGCAGCTTTTAATGATGAAGAATTTCAAGACCCTAAATAAAAATTGAGATAAGAAACTTCTGAGGCTCTCTCACATACTCCTGCTAGATAAATGTAACCAGGGAACAAAGGAATTACAATGCTGTTACACAAAACAAAACAATTCTGGTTTGAGCTGCAAAACCTTGTCTTCTTTGACATATGTTTAAGCTTGATGTGTGCAAATGATCCTGGTTAAGAAGCCTTTACTATGTTCACTGGAAATGGGGCAGATGATCTGAAAAATTACTTCCTGTTCAAAAGTTTGTGTTTTGAACGGAGATAAAAAATCTTAAAGACTCCCCAAGAATTAAGTAGTTATAAAGAAATTCCTCCCTCCCACCCTGAAGAAATCTGTAAACAATAAGGGTGAGGTATAGAAGACAAATCATCATCATCCCTTGCTCATGGTTGATGCTGGGAGACTTGGCAGGACACTTGCACATTGAGTGTCTGTGTCAGGGTTGTAGCTTGGCCAAGGAAGAGGAGGAAGAATGTCTCGGCTCTTTTGCTCTCCTTCATTTGAATCCTTTAGGTTTTGCTGGAGCAAACAATACATGATTGAAAGAGCAATTTCCTTGAATAGGAACTTTTCTCTACCTTCTGTCTGCTATGAAGAAAGTACACAAAGGGGAACAGTAATAGCTGACTCCTGTGTATAGTGAGGAATTACATGGGAGCATAAGCACAGGAGAAAACAAACCGAACTAGCAAGTGCACGCATCATTTAAAATACCCAACAAAACCCAACCACTCCACCTATGTCCAGCAATAAAGCAGATGCTCTTCACACAGACAGATACACACTACAGCAAATGGAGTGTTTTTTCAAAATACCATGGAAGAAAAAAAAAGGTCCCCAAACAAACCCCAAGCATCATAAAAACAGAGCAAGGGGAATAAGCTATTGCTAAAATTCTAAGGCCTTAAGAAAGGGCTGAAAATGGTGATACATGGAAAGAATGTGTCAGCTTACAGAAAAAGGTAAACACAAAAAGAAAATATCTCTTTGTCAATCAACTTTGGTAAGGTCTTCCTTTTTTGATCTCTTTTTCTTATCAGTATGTCAGTTCATATCTGTGCCGACTGTTTCCAAATCCCATACACTTGCACTTCATCAGGAGAAATAAGAAATAATGCTACACTTGCAACATATCTCTAGTAAATAAAAAACTTAACTAAAAGAAGCACTTTGTCTGATCAATGTGAGAGTTGGAGGAAAAAAAAATTGTACCTGGTCTTAGCACAAAACAGACATTGAAGAATAGCTGCAGAAGAAACATTGCAGAACACACTGTGGAGAACAGTTCTTCATTTATCATCTTTATCGATGATTTAGATGAGGGGATTGAGACCATCATCAGCAAATTTGCAGATGACACCAAGTTGGGAGGGAGTGTCGACCT